>JAWWLZ010000118.1:29245173-29310090 GCA_035041345.1 Poliocrania exsul
CTCTTCTCTTCTCTTCTCTTCTCTTCTCTTCTCTTCTCTTCTCTTCTCTTCTCTTCTCTTCTCTTCTTCTCTTCTTTCTAAAGAAAGGTATTGCATTTTCCTCTATCTAGTTTTGTACCATTGGAAACTTCAAGTATAGATTTTAAATCTTTCCTTCCTGAATGAAGATTTCCATTGACAGTTCTTTCAGGGTTCTGAGATGGAGATGATCTCCTCCACCACACTTGAGACTTTTCAACATTTTTATTTTAGTTTCTCATTCCCATTAACCATCTTCTCTTTGGCTTCATGCATGTCACTGGTCATACTTAAAATTTTTCATCCAGTGCCATATTATCCTTTCATTTCATATACAAATTAAGAGACTTCTGAGCTTTCAATCATCCCCTTTTCCATTTGACCAAATTTTTCCATTGACACTCATGGCAAATTTTAATTTTTGAGTAATTCTTTTTTGGTTCATTTGTTTGTTAGTTTGTTTTTTGTTTTGGTTTGTTTGTTTTTTTAAAGTGCACAGACTATGGAACAATATTTTAAACATGCACCAAATCCTACTCAAAGTATCTTGAGGGAAAGTTGCCTTTTGAAATATTCCTTTCTGTCTGGATTTCCCTGGATTCTATCTTTACAAGAACAGAACATATCTCTTGTCACTCAAACTCAGTCCTCAGAGTAGCAATTCAAAAAGTTTATGCTCCAGCAAAATATAATGCTAGGAAATCAATGTTAATGGTGGGTTTTTTCAGCTTCAGAAAAAAACTTCTTGTGATATGCAAATAATGAAAGTTTTGATTCACTGCCATGGTAAGAAAATAAATGAATAAAAGTAACTTCTTTGGGTTTATTAAAATACTTCATTGTTGTGGCTTTTCTCATTTGCTCCAGTAATGTTTAAATGCCAGCTGAAAATGTGATAATTTCATATTTCAGACTGTAAAGCATACATAGGATGACAATGTCTGTCCTCAAAAGGCTAATCCTGTGCTGTGTTAGGATACGTTCAGTGACTTCAGCACAACATGAAAATTCCTCCATGCTTTCTGTGATCCAAATGACAAACATAGCCAAGGACCCATGGGCCAGTCTAACACTTTTCCATGCAGGGGCTTTCTGAAGAAGGAAGGCTGTAGAAAAGAGGAAAGTCAAGAATATGCATGTGAGGGAGAGAGAAAGAAACTTTCTGTAGCTTTATTGCAATAATATAATGAGCTTCATTTCTCTATAGGCTTTTCTAACTCTCATTTTAGTGTCCTGTATCTACTCATGGGTAACCTCATCAAACCAGTGGTAGGTCTGCAGAATTCTCAGCACTGCATGGGGCAAAAAATTCTCCAGTTTCATCAACACATCCCTGTCCATTGACAACATGGGAATTTTTAGTAAACAGCTTTAGTTGCCAAGAATTAAAACACTGTCTTATAAACCCCTTTATTTCCTTGAATCTATGAATAGGTTGGACATTTAATTACAAAGAAAATAACCACAGTGACCTATCAGCCTCCTTGTTTGTGTTGATGGAATAATTTATTAGGTTCCTGGTTGCCTATTATTCTATTTTCATGAGTGTCGCATATCTACAGATAGTTATTCAAGAATGATTTCTGGACATAGGGACAAAAAAATTTACTTTTGCAGTGGCCATTGAACCCATGTAAATGAAACTAACTATGAAGTGCATTGCTCCTCATGGACCAAATGACATCCTACGTGCTGGTCCTCTATGCTCATTTATTGAAAATCTATTAATAGGAGCATATTTTAACTTATCTCCACAGCTCATGTAGCACAGAAAGAATGGAGGTAACCAGAACAACTTTATGTAATCCAAGACATTGCAATTCAGAGTAAATCTGCTTACTAGCTTTGGCCTTGTTTAAGAAGAAGGAAATGTATCCACAAAGCATTCTGACACTCGACTGTTCATTTCTTTTTTACTACAAATGGCAAGCAGATACTCCTGTCATGTCACAGCACAATACCTAGATGCCAGTGTTCCACAAATACTCCCTACACAAGCAATTCCTTACTGTTTTCTCTTAGTCTTTCCAAAAACCTTTATTTACAGCTTGTGAGGTAAGCTTTACATGCTTATCACAGATGCAGCAAGGAGGGGGATGAACTCTGGTACAAGATAGCAGCTGAAGGGTGTGTCAGATGGTGGGTATTTTAAACCATTTGTCCCTATTAAGTAGCACTGCCACTTCCACCACTAACACAGTAAATCTGTCTAACACATGAAACCATGTGGCAAAAGACAGGTTGTAACTGGACTTGCAAATGTATGTGTACGTTTAGATGTAGTGGTCACCTGTAAAGAGGGTGTGATGTGTATCTCAGTGTCTACATATGTCATATGTCATCAATTTTCTTTTTAATTTTGAGCCTCTGTCAATCATCCGAGACAACTTATCATTTCTCTAATTACAGATTTGGGGTAACAAGTGGTTTTAAAAATATCTGGGGATTTGTGGTTTTTTCCTGCACCACAGCCAGGTAAGCCACCTTCAGAAGACTTGTTTGCAAAAGGCAGGCTCAGAACCAGAGGTTCAAAAAAGTGAAGTGCTGGGTCCTGCACTCTGGTCAAAACAACTCCATGCAGTGCTACAGTCTGGGGGAAGAGCAGCTGAAAAAGTGCCCAACAGAAAAGGAGCCAGAGTTGCTGTTTGACAGCTGACTGAACATGAGCCAGCAGTGTGGCCAAGTGGCCAAGAAGGCCAAGGGCATTCTGGCCTGTTTCAAAAATAGGGTGGCCAGTAGGACTAGGGAAGTGATTGTCCCTCTTTACTTGGAACTGATGAGGCCACATCTCAAGTCCTGTGTCCAGTTCTGGGCCCCTCAATTCAAAAAAGACATTGAGGTGCTGGAGCATGTCCGGAGAAGAGCAACAGAGCTGGAGAAGGGCCACCAAACCAAGTCATACAAGGGGGAGCTGAGGGAGCTGGTGTTGTTTAGCCTAGATAAAAGAAGGCTCAGGGGTGACCTTATCACTCTCTACAACTACCTGAAAGGAAGGTGCAGCCAGGTGAAGGGCAACTTCTTCTGCCAGGCAACAAGTGACAGGACAAGAGGAAATGGCCTGAAGCTGCACCAGGGGAGGTTCACATTGGACACCAGGTAAAATATCTTCACTGAAAGGATTGCCAAACATTGGAACAGACTGCCCAGGGCAGTGGTGGAGTCACCATCCCTGGAAGTGTTCAAAAACTACTGGACATGCCACTTAGTGTTATGGTTTAGTTGACAAGGTAGTATTTGGTCAAAGGTTGGATTCAACCTTGGAGGTTTTTTCCAACTTTAATGATTCTATGATTCTTATGGAAAATGAGTTCCCTTGACTACATTTTAACCTATGTATCCAAAACTTCAGACATCCAAAACTCAATTACCCTTTTAAAATATTCAGACATGTAGTTGCTGATTATCTCAAACTAACATTTATATTGCTTGTTTTAAAAACAACATCCACACTCAGCCACGGCAAGAAGTATGGGAGAGAATTTTTCTTCTAACCAGTCACTGAATTAGGATTTGAGTTCGGATGAGGACCATAAGAGCAATTTAAACTAATATGGTCAGAACCACAGAATAGTACAGTCAGTAATTTGTACAGACCTCTGCAACTTCTTTAAGCATCAGAGCTCCCGTTGAGCAAGCTATTAAACAGCTTCAAATATGCATCTGTGTGTTTTGACATCAACAAAGAATCTCCCAGAAGTACAAGAACTGGACTGTATTTGTCCACTGTGGGAAAATACTGGGGATATAATCAGTGGAAAAGCCATTTCAGGAGATGGATCTATGATGAGGACCCAGAGCTAGAAGACACTGCACAGAGGAACAATAATAGGGCTTTTTTGAGGTGGATCTATGATGATGATACCAAACTAAAGGACATTCTGCCAAGGAATGACAAAAAGAATAATAATGTGGCTGTTTAAGGACATTTTCCAGTTATGATAGAGTTTAAATAAAACCAACATGGAATCCTGGTTGTACTTTTCCCTTAGTCATTCCCCCTCCTGGTTTCTTCTTCCCATAACCCCCTAGGGCATTTTCCCACCATTTTGTCCATCGTGATTCTTTATTGGCTGTTGTATCTGGTTTCTCATTGGTCATTAAATATGTTCTCCTATTGGTTGTTATCCTCATGTTCTGATTGGTGCATTTCTCGATCTCTCTGTTGTCCAATGGGGACTGAGGAACCACCCCTTTTTCTGCAAGCTTCTCTTCCCTACACTATATAAGTGAGTGCTCTACTTCAATAAATTGCTCCTGTTTCACCCTCTCTCCTGGTTGTGTCCTTGCTTCGTCCATCGTCGCGGCACACCTAGGGGCTTCGGGAAGCGGGGACCAATCTCCCTTTCCTACCATTGGTGGGAAACCACCTCACAACAGCCCACAGTCCACCAACAAATAGTCCTCACAATGTGTAGCTGGAGAGATTTTATCAATTTCTTAGAAAGATATATAGATGGTCTACACATATGAGTGTGTGTTTGTGTGTGTATACTTATCCCTGTCTAAAATTACCATAGAACAAGCAGCACAAAAATAGGTATTTGATGCTGTCCAAGTGAGAAGCAGCATACGTACCTACCACATGGCGCAGGATGTATTAGCAGCCAAGATTTCCTTTGTTAGCCAGTGAATGGTACTGCATCTCAGGAACCAAAATCTACTGAGGGGCCAGGGAACAAATTAACTCCTACTCCTCCAAACTACCTCTCTCTCTCCCTCTGCTCTTTCTCCTTATCCACCTACAAGTTTTAAAAATTGTAACACTACTGGTGCTTTTTGTCATTAACATGATCCTTTGTGCTTTCTTCTTTAATGACTACCTCCTTATTTTAATGAGATCCAAAGGAAAGATGTTATTTGGATGAATCTACTGAACAGGTTCCTGCATGAAATGGCAATTTCTAACAATTAATTAAATGTTATGATTAGTCTCACTGTCAGATGATACCACTGAATAATCATACACCCCTGATGTCACTGACAGATGATGAGATGCCAGCAATAAAGCTGCTTGGAGTTGAGAACTTGCATGTCAACCAGTTATGATCTTATTTTTCCACACTACTTTTTATCCCAAATCACTGAAATTCATTAAAACACAGCTATCCACTGAGTAGCTGATATGATTCAGGCTGATGTAGGCTGACATTATGAACTATTCAGCATAAGGGGAATAGAAGTATCTCATCAAGACTTTATCTTATTCTCACTGTGTAGGGTTATACCACCATCTAGTCCCACAGTGAGTATTGCAAAATCACCTGTCAGTTTGGGATTATCCTTTTTGGGATAATCCTAATTTGGGCTATGGATGGTCTGCTGTGATTCTCCTCAAAAATGACAAGGAGTTCATGAAACTATTTATAAATCTCCCCCAGCTTTATAAAGGTCGTAGTGCATGGGGTGTGATGAAGTGAACAGCTTTTGTGAAGGATGAGTGTAAACAAAGAGAACAGATAAAATATTTGCTAATGAAAAAAATCAGAAGTATTATACTGAAGAGGGAAGTATGGAATGAACTGTTCCTGCCACCCAGATGCTAGTTCAGGAGTAGCACCATGAAAAGAAAAAAAGAAAAAGAGAGCGGGAAAAAAAAGTATCTGTAACAAATTGCTCTGACACCTTGGCTCAAAGCCAAGATAACTTACAAGCACTAAATAATATTTCTAAGACAGTGAATTTCTTACACTTGTGGTAGCTATGTGATGGCTGCCATCATGGCATTAAAAAATGTCAGTTTGTTTGCAGCTTCTCACCAACAATAAATGCTGCCTTTTAGCTCAGCATCTTATCATTTCCTTTTCATTGTGATAGCTACTTTGCTGCACATCCAAGTGCTACCTGGAAAAATGGCAATGGAAGGTAGAAGAGTCGTCCAAAGCAGAGATGTACTGAACACTTATATGTTGATGGAGAGAAATTTGTGTTTCTGATTCTCAAAGCTACATTGTGTAGTACTCACCTGAACTGTGCATAGAACACTAAATTTGTGATCAATCAGAGGAATTACGGAGGTTGTCTTCTATCCTATTGAAGCTCCACTATATTTTATCAAACACTTTGCTTCAGAGGTGACTGTCCTGTTCTTCACATAGTTGTTACCTGCAGCCAGGACCATTTACTTCTAAAAAAGATCCTGTTTAATGCAAGAAACACCTAAAGCCTAATACCAATTGCTAGCTGCATAAAATTATAGGCTGTCAGTATGTGATGTTCCCTATGCAGTTCATCATAATCATAACACTATCTAGGTGCCAATGAATTAACCAAGCACTCAGCTTTGTGTCATATAGATGGGAAATCATGCTTCTTGTTTTTTTCTATTTCCTTCAAACAAAGTGGGAGGAAACACTTTTTGACTCACAATCTTTGAGACAGAGTGACTCTAAGGTGTAGAAATGTAGGTCTAATTCTTGGAAGCTGATATCACTTTTCCATTCTGTAATTCTTTTATTCCCACCCACTCATTCATGGCTTGCCTGCCTCATCCTTTTTCTACTCCAATTCCTCCTTTTCATATGCCACAGGTAAGGATACAAAGCCATAATAGGAACCTAAAAAATCATACACATAAAATCTATGCACAATATATAGGTCACATGAAATAAAAGTGGTAAAAAAATAAAATTAAAGACACAAAATTCCTCCTCACATGATATGCAAAGCTGATATATGTGTATGTTACACCCAAGTCACTTTAATACAGGAGCCTAGGGTCAGCTCTAATGTGTATAATAAGCAGCAGCAAATTAAGCATGAGCCTAAGAGGAAATAGGCATTTTGCAGTTTTTCTGGCAGGAGATTAAAATAATTGCTAATGAGCAAGCTTAACTCCACTGCATATGAACATTTAACTCCACTGCATATGTTAAAGGAGCTGTGGAGAACTGAGAACTGAGAAGCCCTCCCTTCCAGACAAATCCTGTAGAACAGAATTTATTACTTTTTTTTTAACAATTAAGTAATATTGTATCCAATGCAGAGGTGATGTGAGGTGACAGGAAGAGGTTTAGCTATTATCTAGATAAATGTGTGAAAACAGGAGGAGGAGGAAAAGGGTGTGAGCATGAGAGATTGTGCACATAGCATTTTATGGCTCTGACAGACACTCCAGTGCAGAGATTATTGCCTAGACAAGAAGTAAAGCTGTTTGGAGCAAATTTCTGACTCCGATACTGATGTCCAGTGTGCTCCAGGGTCCCACATAATGATAACCACTCTACTCATAGCAGTGTCAGCGCTCATGGGGGGAAGCTGATAAAAGCTTCTTTGAAATTGAGAAAATGGGAACATTCAAAATGGATATTTTTTACCTTTTTTTTTTTTTTAATTAGGTGTACCCACAGGCAGATAATGGATCAGAAAGGAAAAGAAAACTGCATTTGTTAAGTAACCACTGTTGTACATGTTTGTGTCACCTCCACTTGGATCACTAGATCTCTGCTTACCCCATAACTGGTGAGGATTGAATTACCCTCATGGGGAGTCATACAGCACTTCTTTCCTGGAGAAATGCATTGAATTTCATGTTACAATTTGTCATAATTCTGTGCAATTGAAACCATAGTTCTTTACCATACAGCATCATGCTGCCAGAGGCAAAGAAAAGACACAGATGGCAGGCCTGGCACTGTATCTTATTGACACCACAGCTTGTTCAGGAGAACAGACCTAAGTCCAAGCAACCTGCCCTCGAAAGCAGTCTTATGTTAGAGTAGAGGAATACCTCTTGTGCATTTCTAATGAACTTACGGTGCCTAATCTACAAGGTCATGACAAAGCATAACTTCATTTTTTACTCACCATGTGCTTTAGGGAGAAGTCCATTTCAGCAACCTGAAACATGAACAAAATGGATTCTATCAATACTATTTTGTATTATTTACAAGAGAAAACCTGGTATGGGGGCAGGCTATGGGAAAAGTAATACAGAGAAGAGCACAGCTGGCCAAGAGAATCTGTTGGGGGTAAGCAGAAGGACCCAACAGGGCATGCCATATGATCTGTGTTCAGCACTCCCTTTATTCACTAGATCTCCACACATCCCATTAGCAGTAACTCCCAGGAAGCATCAGCTTCTTCAGCTGCAGGAGGAAAAGACAATGAATTTCATATTGTAACATGGGCAAGTGGGTTCTACATTAAGTGTCTGTTGTACGGGTGACAGTGTGTGTACCCTTGAAGGCAAGCAGTCTGGAGTGCAGCCTTAAGGAGCTGTGAGCTACCTGTACAGTGTGTGGTGTCTTGTGACCAATGGGATGCTTCTATGTATGTGAGGTGAATTGGTTAATCAATAATGTCATGACGTGTTAGATATGAGAATATAAAAAAGTGTTGGTGTAACTAAAAATAAACTCTCTTAAGCCTTCTGATCAAGCCTTCTGATTTCTGATGTGCCTGAGCTCTTCTGACTGTCATCAATGCAATCCCTCTGACCCTACAAAGGGCAACCCCAATAGTCTGTAGCATGGTGCACTCAAAATTTGTTCTACTGAATATAATGCAAGTGCTATTAAACTAAGTACTAGGCATTTAACTGGCTGACTTTCTTGCTCCCTTCTTGCTTTTAATAGCTAGCAAGAATACATAAACTCTGGGGGAGGAGAACAGAATTGCAAACAAATTGAAATTCATAGTCAGGTGGGTATAAATAAAAAAAGATGTCAAAGAACAAACAAATTTTGTTTCAGACAATAAATCTATAATCCAGGAAACTCTTTGAGGATCCATTAGTTCAATAGTGCCATAGACATAGATAATATTTATTTACTACTATAGTAGTCTGAAACATTATGATCTTTGATATATTATTAGTAAGAGCTCCCTTATGCTCCAGTCATTAAGAAACACAAACATTAATGTCAGTTTTAAAATTCCTTGTTCATGAGAGTAAGACAGGAAGTAAAGAGGTTTAAAATGCCATGCAGGAGATACAGGTAAGACAACCCTTCTAATGGTAGAACTCATGCATCACTGAATTGGGTATGGAATATCAATTATGAGATGCTTTTAAGGACAAGAAGGACAAGCTTGCCTCAGATAATTCCACTCGATGTCACCAGAATAAGAACATGGGTGATAAATCCTCTTGAGTATTTCTAATTCTTTCTACTGTGATTTGAAATTTCACCTTTTCTATTTTAACAATAGCACTTTTTTCATTTATTTTCTTAGTCAAATGAGAAGATAAAAAAGAGCAGTTAGCCTGCTGAAAGATGTATTATTTTTATCATAATTAAGCTATAACTCTTTTGGGTCAAATTGAGAAACAAATTACTGGGTTTTAAAAATTACTGAGTGCTATCTCAGTATTCCAACTCAGTTTTATTATGAAAAATCAATCTTTCTAAAGATACATTTACAAACAGCCATACAGATAGAGCAACAATCTAGAGTAATTGTTCAAACAAGATGCCATACTCAAAACAGAATGCGAGAAAGTTCTCCAAATAGGATTTACCATGCTGAAACAATTTCTTCTCAAGTTTTGCTTCAATGCTTCTTTTTAGAAATTAAATTCATACCTAATCTGTATGTACATATTTTTCCATCACTTAAGTCTCAATAAATGAGAAACAGGTTTGGGTTTGTCTTCTTGCTAGAGAATTTCAGTAGACACACTGAGACAAGAGAATCTTCATGTATCTACTTCCAATATTGTATTTCTCCCATACAGTAAGAAACTGTCTTTTCCATGGACAATCTTGAGTGTGGGGAAGAGTTTCAAAAACGCTTTCATAAACTGTTACCCAAGGGTTTGTTGAGGGTTGTTTTGTCTTGTTTTACCCCTTGTAACACATTTGATTGTACTTGTCATGACCATGTGAAGTAGCAGCTTCTGAATCCCACATGCTCCTGACATTCTTGTAATGAACACAAGACACAGGTTATAAAAGACTTGAGATAGTATTTCCAGTTGTGAGACTAATCAATTCTGAACTGGAAGTTTTGACTCAAACCCAAAGCAACAGCCAAGAACAGAGTGTAAACAATACTTCAGCAGTATCTTATGTAGTCAATCATATAATATGTGATTCAAAAAATCTTCACAAGAAATGTACCACTAACGACCTATGGGGTACAAATGGTTCATTCACATTAAACAATGAAAATATGCAAATTACAAAAACAATAGGAAAAAAGTGTACATGAGTTCATATTCCAAACATTGGCAAAAATCATATAATATAGTTGGGCAGGTATGATTCTTCATTTTCACAGATTATTTGTTGTTTAACAGATTGTGAACCTCAGCTGAAAATTCAGCTACAGAGCATGGTGGGGATCAAATGGCATTATTATATTTCCACAAATATAGGCGAAAAGAGACGTTAAAAACATGGGAAAACCATTTAAAAAACTGACTGTGAATAACAGAATACCTTAAATGCAATTCAATAAAAGTAATTTTGCACCTGAAACAAAGTAATGACCACATTTCTGAGATTTGTAATACACAGCAGGAGCTGGACCTAAGGGCAGTGCATACTTATACTGGCAGTGTGTGTGCTCTTTCAATCTCATAAAATATTATAAAGCTTGATCTGACACAGTCAGCAGACGGTCTGCAAATTATGTTGTTATGAGTCCAATTTCAAGAACAGCTCAGAGCCAGAAGTAAGTAGATAAAATAAGGAAATAAATAAAATCAGGAACTAAGTAAAACAAGTAACCTTTCAAATAAACTAAAGAGGGGAAAATCCAATGTGCCTGTCAGCAAGATCAGCTATATGTCTGCATTATTATCTTCATCTCTGAAGATCAACCCACTTAGAAGAGTTCAAGGTTGAAAAACATTGACAACAGGAAATAAGCAAGGGAGAGAGCAGTTAAAGTATCTATGATCATCAACACTTTTGGAAAGAGTGAAATGTGATGCTTTATGCAAAGAATATATGGGTTAGCAACTCCTGCCACTTTTAGAGGGTGGGTTCCTGAGCTTTTTACATATAGTGTTGAAAACAGTGATATTATGCAGAGCTTTCTGAAATGAGTTCCTATAGCTATCTCCCATCACTCAGCATCTATAAACAAGCCATTTCTTGTAAAAATTAAGAGATTGCTGTTCTGATCTGGACACTGTGCTTCTGTGAGATGGACTCCAAATATTTCTGATTCTTTGTGAGCCCTCTCTGTGAAAGAAACAATGGCATGGGATAGTGAACTTATTTTTCAAAGGGTCTAAAAGCAGTTCACACTTCTATATATTGCTAAGTACATTGGTAATCTTCCGAGTGTCAGTGAGTGGGACTGTGAGCTGCCTACTGACAGTAAAACTCACCCACTGAAGCTTTCCAGACTGCACAGTTCCAGCCATTTTAAGCTGCATCTCAAATGTCCAAAACAACCAAAGTAAACATATTCCACTCTGCAAATATGTGCCTTCAGTTCTGAAAAACATTTCTGAACTTAAGGCATCAGACAACATGACTGAGTCAACTACAACAGGGCATCCAAAAGGCATGAAGAAATATCCACTTTTTTTTTCCTTTTTTTTGAACTATCCAGATAAAATATAGCCATCAAAGAAAATTCTGATATGCTGATGTCGGTTTTCCTGGAGGAATGGAAATATATAAAAAAATGAAGTGACTCAGAAGTCTCTGAAATTAAATTATTCTGTTTAGGCTGACCATAAGTACAAAACTTACCATTGAATTGGCTTCCCCAGGACTAATCAGCCTAGTGAGTATGTTGAACTTTTTGCCATATTTCATGTATTTAGCTCTTTCACAGAAGCTGAGAGCATTTTTGTTATCTCCACAGAGGAAAAGTTTAAGATTCTTACTTCAGTTTCTCACTGGAGAGATTGAAACCTTCTACAAAAATCTACAAACAAAAATACCGAATTTATTAAAACTAAGCTTGGTTTGGAATTACCATTTAATCATAAGGGACTGCAAGCAAAAGTTCAGTGAGAGACAAACTGTGGAGAAAAAACTTATGAAAGAGATGAATGAAAAAACCACCTGGCCTGATATTAAGTGACATGATAGAAAGTGAATGACTGATCCAATGAAGAATTTGCTGTTGACCTTAGTGATGACAAATCTTGACTTCCCTGCTGTTCAGCATAACCACTTTTTAGAGAAGTACTTTATGGGGAAAAAATACTCAGCACTTATGAAGAGACATTGATTTCTCTCAGCTCATTCAGTCTGACTTGAGAAAGACAAATGCCAAAGGTGTTGAATGGACAAATGTCAAAGGAACATGTAGGCTAGTGTATAGAGCTACAGTTTCTCCCCACAGCAGGATATGCTTTTCACGTTTACTTCTGGCCAAGATGAAGGATGTGGGTTGAAATTCAGAAAGTACCCACCTATCAGTCATGCAATTTTAGGACTTAGAAAAGAAAGTCACAGCAGGCAGAAGAAAATTACCTTAGGCCTTTTCAAAGTCTAAGACAGTTTTAATGCAGGTTTCAAAGTGCTCTGAAAATCCCTCCCTGACACAGCAAACACAGATGTTTACAGACAGTGACTGCTGGCTGGGGATAAGGCATGCAATTGTTCCTCATCACATATCTTGCCTTCTAAAACCTGTCGTCTCACAATACTGGAAAGCTCTGAGCTCCATTGTGCTTAAATTGCTCTGTATTACTGCATCCCACTGCTGTCCAAGGTGGTTTGGTATAGTTACCCTCCTGACAGGCAGGTATAAGGAAATAAATGATACATTTTGATAGAAGGCTATTTTGCTGAACTGAATAGATTAAGGAACTGGTAATAAATTCTATTTTCTCTTCTAGGCCACTGGTACGAATAAAGTCCAGTTCAACAGTGACCAGAAGTTATTACCCCCTGACAACAGAACCAAATCCATGTGAAATTGATTGGCAGTTCTTAGGCCAGCTCCTTGTGACTTGGTCATGAAATTACAACCACTTCTAACACAAATTGGCCCCAATGCAGATGTGCTAACACCAGCACCCAAGGACAAGTAGGGTGGAACACTGTGCTTTGTATGTGCAAGGAAGAATCAGGTCACCTTCTTAATTTAAAAACCTTTCCTCATAAAAGCCACTTTTGTTAAGACTGAATTTTTTAAGGGAAAGATAAAATTCTAGACAAAAATTGATTTTTTTTTTTTTTGAAGTGTCAAGTTGAAATATTTTTCATTTTACCTCAAAATCTTGTTCTGCTTTGGAAATTTATTTTAAAAACACAGGAAAATAAATTGCATGCTATGATGAGTGTTTAAGATGACAATTAGGGTGGGATTTATTTTGCCTAATTTTAGACAGTCATAGTGTAGGCGTCAACCTCAGAGCTAGTCACTCCAGGTTTCCTTTATAGTCAATGGGGAGAAATGGGTACATTAAAGATGTGATTCATCTGACCTATTTTAAATATCTTCTTTAAGAGCAACAATGATCTTAAAATTACTGTCTCTCTCCACTGCCTGTGGTATGAGACTACAGAGACTATCTCAAATGGAGATCTAATAGAGACACCTACTACTGGTTAAATGAGTTCTCTACCAATTGTCTGATTTTCCATTCCATACCCTTACTTTTCAGCTTTTAAACAGTGAAAACCATAACTAGTAATATATTTTCACTTGAAATAAAAGGGAGACTGTATGGTGCTTCATAATTTTCATTTGAAGAATGAACTTCTTCTCCAAGCCAATTCAAAATTTAAAGTGGAAAACTCTATTAGCTATGTGTGAAGCTAAAGATATACTAAGGGACATTTTAGTAGTTAGAAATGATGAAAAATCAAGTTCTCACAGTCCTGTGTCTCATCAAATTATTTCCAGTTACAGCTATTGAAGTCAACAGAAAAGCTACAAGTTGTTTCTGTGGGATTGAGAATTGAACAATTTTGCTCTTCATTCCAAGCTGGAAGGAAGGAAAGGGGCAGGAACAAGACAGATAGGATAGCAGAGCAAAGAGATGTGGACAGATGGGACTGGTAATGGGAAACATGCAGCGGGTGGAAAGAGCATGAAGAAATAGATGTTTTATAGAGTGGCTGCAAAGAGGAAGGGGCCATTGTATCTGAAAGGAAGGCAGATGTAACAAAGGACATAGAATGGGTAGCTGAAGAAAAGGAGCTGTAGAGACATTAATATTTTGCTCAAATAAAAAAAACCAATCGAAAATTAGGGTATTTTCTCACAGTTCTGATCATAATTTCCTAGCTTGCCAGGCACACATCAGACAAAGTAAAGAAGTACTGTGGATCCTGCTCTTCCCTTTATATTTAGTGTATCCTCATTCTGCTCCAGATCTGTTCCCAGCCCTCCTTACTCTGTCTCATCTTATACATCCACAGATAGAAACCTTTTTTTGCAGACATTTGGTTGCACTGACTCAGGTTCAGCTGGGAATATAAATAATTTCACTCAGCAGAACCAGGTTTATTAGCAAAAACAAATTTACCTTGTTTGCCTCTGAGCCTAACACAGAAACTTTCTTCACCCCTTTGCCTAAAAAAACTGTGAAGGAGATTTTTGACTTTCCAGTAACCTCACAAATTATCTTGATTTTAACTTCATTACTCAGGCTAATCTCTCTTGGATTTCCTAGCATTTACACAGGAAAATGTTCATTCGTTTTAGATGGTGTGTACATCTAACATTTGTAATTCAAGGAATGTGTTATGTGGTTTGGGGTGACATTTTTCTTAATAATGTGGGCTTTCTCCAACTATCATTCTCTTGGTGGATGAACACATTATCTAGATCAAGAGCAAGAAACTCAGGTGATTTGTAGGTACAGGGAAAGTATCTGCTGGGATGATTAGGAATAAAATTGACCTGTGCCTTTGCCTAGAATGGAATCCCAGACTGATAATGGGATTTCAAGCAATTACCTTTTAGCAATCTTCAGCTGCTTTCCTTCCCTTACCACTTTCTTTCAGCTAGGAGGAAAAATGAAAAAAAAATAGGAAAATGAAAATACAGGAAACTGTTCAAAGGCAGACCAGGAACAGGCAGGAGTTTTAGGCATATCTTTAACACAGACTCACCCTACAGCTTCACACTAATGCGTATCCTCTTTGCTTCGTGGAACGGGTCTCCTAGGCAATGTCAAATTAACCTCAGTTCTGATCCTGTGCTCAAAATCAGACGCTACTCCCGTGCCTTTATTACTATGCAAATCTACTCTAATAGGCAGCCTCAGCCCAGAGACTTAACATCTCATTGCTTTAGAAATGGACTAAATTTCACTTTCTTACACAGTCACATAATTCAATGAGTGGCAAAACAAGTGGGCTTTAGACATCACCGACAGCCTCCGACCTCCATGTTTTTCTCACTGGGCTCCATAGAAATTGTGTGGATATGCCATATTTTGGTCATGAGCAGTTGTGTCATTTTGAGTTCTTTCACTCCTTCCCACTTGTCTCCCAAATTCACAGGAGAGATATTAAGTACAACAGCCAG
This sequence comes from Poliocrania exsul, assembly GCA_035041345.1. Classification (NCBI taxonomy): domain Eukaryota; kingdom Metazoa; phylum Chordata; class Aves; order Passeriformes; family Thamnophilidae; genus Poliocrania; species Poliocrania exsul. The sequence continues at coordinate 29,260,588 of JAWWLZ010000118.1, forward strand.
TATTTTTTAATGCTAGAGCTCACATGATTTGGAAATTACTTCCTTTCCTGAAAGCAGAGGATACCAGCAAGATCTCTGACATTGACTGCCTTCTGTCCACTCATACCCACACCAGACTTTTTCAGCTCTTCACTGTCTGCTCAGGAACTGATCTTCATGCTGCACCAAAGAAATAATGGACATGTGAAAGTTCACCTGGGAAAGGTGCATACTTTATACTAGCAATGAAATGAAAGCAGATCAGATCCTTGATTTGAAAGTTATGATGGATAATGTGACAATAGAAGAGTCCCAGAACATGAATGACCTTTCTCATTAGTCTATAAATCATTGTTCATTTTGTCTGAAGAAAAGATTGGAAAAATACCTTATGAAGAATGGGAGTAACATAAAGGACTCAGCAAAATACCATAATTAAAAGTGAAAGTTTTGCTAATCACTCCCTTTCAGTCTTAAATGTCAAGAGACAAGGTCTACAGGTCTTTCTAGGTCTACATTTCCCCCCAAATATACCATTAATAAGGTTTCCTAACTCCAGTGCAGAATCCTATAATGTAAAAAACCACTTAGATATCTGTGCAGTGGCAGATGGCTCACAAATAGGCAATTTCCCACACAGATTTGTTGAGCAGCAAAGAAATATGTCACAAAGGTCCTCTCTTAAATTTAAAAGCCAAGAGTAAAAGAACTCAAGAGCAACAAGAAGTTGGTAAAAAGGGGTAGTTTACATAGAAGCAATTTTACTCTTTCAGCAACTCAGAAGATCTGATGTTCTGTGCGCCCATATTCTTGGGCTACACCATGAGAACTGCATACCTACTAAATTGCACTAGTGAATACCATGATCAACCCAGTTACAGGTGGTGTCTTATTACCACCATGAAGCCTTAGTTATTTAATTAGTTCATTAAAGCACCCTACTCATCTCAGCCATTTTCATCTCTGAGGCAAATTTATTCTCATGGAGAGTCTTGTAGAGCCCAGGCAGTCTACCCTATTTGTGAAATCTAGGTCCTTCATGATCTTTAATTGCATGTGGCTACAGGAAACCCCAATAAGCACCAAATACAGATTTGCAGAAATGAAATATGGCTGGAGTAGTGTTCACAAGTATGTGAACATCAGTAAGGATTTTCAATTCAACATCCAGCACATACACACATAAATGAAACACTCTGCTCTAGGAACAATAAAAAGTGACTGGGTTTTGTGTGTCTTTGCAAAAGAAAAGGGGTAGAAGAGTAGAAAAAGCTTCTAGTTACTGCAGGAACAGATAAAAGGAAAATTCCTTTTCAAATTTTCATTATGTCATTTTTTCAAAGACTCAGCAGACAACATGGAGATTCAAACCTAGATTAGGTTTAACATTTAAAGGAGTAACAGCACTTTTGTCAATAAATCCTACAAAAAAAAAAAAAAAAGATGAGAGCACTGCTTTTGGCCTGAGTTTTACCTTTGTCTGGATCTGTCTATGTTGAAAATTCAGATAAACTTGGAAATCAGGATTAAAAAGTATGTTGTTATAAAGAATGTTCATATAAAAATATTATTGTTCATTGTTATACAAAGCAGTATCTTTAAAGAGAGAGCTTAGGTGAGAATCATGTGAGTAAATGCAGATGTTTCCTACACAGATGTTTGTGCATGAGCTAGCCAGGTATGCTCTTCTTGTAAGAAGAAGCCTTGTACCCTTGTCGTACCCCTCTTGAACTATTTGGCTAAAATGGGTCAGAATTACCACACATTCAGAGTAACCAGCTCGCAGGTAGGCATATATCTATTGATGTCTAAATATAAAGAAATCCAGCACAGTGTGTTTGCTTCAGAGTCTGTTGAGGGTAGATTTATGATAGCACAGAATAACAAACCTGTATAAAACCATTTACTCTCTCATAGTCACAAATATGTCAGCTCAACATATAACACAGTCTTTAATCAGAAGTCCCCAAAGCATTTGTAGGCTGCTGTTGACACACCTTGAAGCCCATATTGCTTTATCTTTGCATATGTTATTACCCATATTTGCTAGACCACAACACTGTAGATATGATAGCAAGTTTATACTAACATCCTTCCACTGGTCTGTTATATCTCCCACGTTATTTGCATGGGAAAACAAATATCTTTTTCTTCAACAGATTCAGAGGGAATCTAGCACTCTGTTTTAGCCGGTAGAGATGACAGTAACTCATTTTGCATGAAAATACAAAAAGCAAGATAAACAGGAAATCTGGTGATTCCTGTCTCCACAATTAGGCTTTAAAAGCCATTAACATGATCCTGTGTCTCTATTAGGCACAATGAATCCTGGCCAGTTCCCAAAACAATGAGCATCAGTCTCCTCTCTGGAAAATTATCATTGTTCTGAACATGCAATCTCAGCTGGTGGGAGGGGGTGGGTACAACAAAACAAAGCAAAAACCTATTACAGAATTAATTAGGAATTTGGAAAACAATTTGCACCTGAGAATCAAATGAAGGATATGCTCATACATCACTGGGGGAAAAAAAACCCACATTGACCACTGAACAGAAATCATATCCCTCTCCTGGAATCAGAACTGCCTAAATGTGTGTTATATTGCCTATAGTTAGTACCAACCACTCCTCCTCTAGCCATGGTGATACAAGTATGTGTGTGGGATACTAAATGGCCCTGGTGAGTTATGTGATGTGTCTGAAAAGTAAAACAGGATCTTATGTATGTTGCTTGTTATATAGATAAATATGTTTTATTCCCATTAATGCTTCTTCTTCTTTTTTTTCACCCATTTTCTACACACCTCTTTTTTTTTTGAAGACATACATATGTTCTTGAATGCAGTTGTTCTCTGCTAAACATTCTATCATAAGAAATATTTTGAAGTGAAAGAAAATGGAAATGTTCATTTTGCCTGAATCACAATTTTATTTCCAAAGGGCATTCATTCATTTACAAATCCATTCTTACAATACAGATAATTTAACTTTCTTTCCCACAACAAATCTATTACCCAGAGTTAAATAAAATTACTTAATTTTGATTTTTTTTCCCAATAAAATAAAAAAAACAACACACTTCTTTCAGCTCCTATTATTTCTGGTGTATCTTTCCTGCTCAGCTTCAGCATAAAAGGAGCTAAGTGCCTTCCAAGCTAACACATCAGTTACTTTTTCTCTGTGTGCATCACACCATGTCTTTACCCGCCTTTTGGTCTCACTACCACAGAGTGATCACAGGCACTCAAGAGAAATTACACCTTGGCAAGAGCCAAGGTTCTGTAACAGAGAGACTGGTGATGTGCCAACACAAGAGACAGCACACTTCTGCAGGGAGACAACTAGAATGTGGAAACCCTGAGCTCTAGCACTAACTGTGCAGTTTTATGTACAGCACTTACCAGTCTCCACATCAGTGAACTGGAATGGCTGTTATCTTGTTTCCTTCTTAAAATATTTAGTGATCTTACAATTCAAAGTACTAAACATCAGGGGGAAAAAAAGTAAATCTGCTAATAATGATAGTACTTTTTTCTTTATCTAGTTAAAAACTACATACAAACAGAACTGGCTCAGGGCTTTTCAGATATTTAGCATGGTCATCCATAAAAGAAATAATGTTATAGATTAAAAATAAAGATAATACCAGTAGTCTCAAAAGGATATATAATATTACAAACTTGGTGGTATGTTAAAGTCTAAGAATCCACAAAATGAATGTTTCTGAGCTTGAAAGATGGTCAATATAGACGTGTCCTAGAGGTCGATATTGAGACAAGTGCTTTTTAATGCGTTACTAATCACATAAAAGAAGTAGACAGCAAGTTATTGAAAACTGATAAAAGGTTATGTTATTTCAGCTAATAATAGCCTGCAGAGGATTATGAAATTCCCCGGATGTTCTTAAAGTCAGTGGAACTCTGGGCATCATGGTGGCAGATTAAATTAATCTTGGATAAGCAGGAAATATTGTACATTGACACAATACCAAAATCAAAGTCACTGACAGCCTCTAAGCCCAGCAGCCTGCTACTGTAGTGGAGAAAAAACGGAGGAGTCAGTGCAAGCAGATCAGAGCTAGGTAATGGGCACAGCTAAAATTACTTGGGTTAGACATAGCATGAGGCAGATGTCTCCTGCAAGCCTGAATGCAAACAAGGTGTCTGGTGTCTTAAACCAGGAAGAGAGAATAACCAAGGACATATTATTTTGTATGGGTTTTTATGCTGTAATACACAGCTCACTAAAGCATTTCATCAAAACTGGTTGTTCATCTGTAAGAAATGTAGAACTGGAATGATACTTAAAGTAAAGGTGGGGGGAAAGGGTGTGGAACTAGAGACCTGGCTAGATTCATAGGTAATGAAGATTATTTATGCTGAAAGAGAGCTTCTTGAAATATTTTTAGGAAGATTTATAGGAAATATTTAAAAACTTTTATGATTCAATGAAAAATACTTTCTTCTTAATATGAACATTTAAGAGGTCAAAAAAAGGAGAAAGTGAAAGAAAAACATAAGCAAGCTCAGAGCAGTGCAGGGAAGAACTGTGGGAATACTGCTGATTAAGGCAATGAATGTGGCTTGTTTTAAAATAGGACCAGATAAGCTATTAAACATTAACTACCTTTGTAGTTAGGTATAAGGTGAAATGAATCTTACATTTCAAAATCCCAGCTAAACCAAAAACCTGAACATATGATAAGTAACATTATGTGGTGGGCAGAAAGCAGTTGGGGTGCATTCTGATTTTATTCCTTCTCTCAAGCTTTGTAAACTCTGTTCTCAAGTAGTTTGACCAAGTCGGTATAAAAAATCCTAGCAAAAATCTTCCCCACTTCCCCTGTCTGAGCCTATGGAAGTCTGACATGTCTCTCAGCTACAAACAGCCCCTGATATCCAGCTTACATACAGTTTTCCACAGCAGCTGTCTGTCATGCTTCATTCAGCTCTTTAGTTACCTCTTTCTAGAGGGTTTGATTCCTTTGATTTGTTAGTTTATTCCACAGTTTGCTCACTGAAATTAAAGGCACTGATCACAGAAAGTTATTCTTTAAAATAAATAGGAGAGGCATGAAAAAATAACGGCCTTTTGGTCTAAGTGGGCAAAAGATTGCCCCAGTACAAAAATATGGTGGAATCTTTCAGCATCAGAAATACATACAATAATTTGCCTCACTGTTCCTTTGGCCTTAGGATACCTATGGTTAAGTCATTCCTGTACTTGTGTGTAAGATGTATAAAGTCAGTATTGGGCTCCAGGACTCCTGTTCAGGAGAGCATATAGACATAGAAACATAGAATCAAAGACTATCCTGAGTTGCAAGGGACAAACAAGGATCATCAAGTCCAACTCAGCCTGGCATGGGAGACCCCCAAGAGTCACATCATGTGCCTGAGAGTATCATCCAAATGGTTCTTGAACTCTGTGAGGCTTGGTGCTGTGCCTACTTCCCTGAGGAGACTGTTGCAGTGCCCAATCACCCTCTGGGTGGAAAACCTATTTCTAACATCCAACCTAAACCTCCCCAAGGCCATTTCCTTGGGTTCTGTCACTGGTCACCACAGAGAAGAGATCAGTGCCTCTCTCTCCACTTCTGCTCACAAGAAAGCTGTAACTGCAATGAGGTCTCCCCTCAGTCTCCTATTCTCCAGGTTGAATAGACCAAGTGACCTCAGCCACTACTCATAGAGCTTCCCTGCTAGAGACCCACATCTTCATAGCCCTCATTTGGACACTTTCTAATAGCTTTGTCTCTTACATTGTGGTGCCCAAAACTGCACACAGGACTAGAAATGAGGCACACAGTACTTCATGTGAGAGCACACCTAATAGAGAAACCAAAAGCATGACAAAATTTAAGCTTCAGTATTTTTTCTGAATGGAGGTTGCTTTCTGGCTCACAGCCTTTTATTAAGCATTTCACCTATTGGCTAGCGCTCTCTGTCATAAAGCAAATGCAGATGCATGTTGGTAGAACAAACTCCTTGAATCATCCCAGAAAGAGCTGCAATGACACACTCTACTGTGCTTCACAATAGAAGTTTCTCTTGACTCTCTTTGCTTTATTTCTCAGATCAGAAAGAGAAGGAGAAAGAAAATACTTTTTTCCTGAGGTTAACTGAACGTCAGAGAATGTCAGGTCTGGTCTCTCTTGCTTTCCTCGAGACTGCCCAGATGGCTCCTTTGAAATGGATATGTCTAATTTTAGGGCAAGAAAGGGGAAAAGAAAGCTAGAGAGGCTGAAGCAAGGTGACTTTCCCCTGTGAATGTTGATGTGTTAAAATTCTATACCAACATTCTTCTCTATTTTCCTTGACTCTTTCTCTAGTCTCCTTTTTATTCCCTACAGAGACACACATTTGTTAACTTTAATGTAGCCCAGAGTTGTATCTCATGTATGGAGACTACTCTGTCTTTGATTCAGCTGGAATGGTCTTAAGCATGTAAAGGCCTTTTGGTTTTCTATGGCCAACCTGAGAAAAAGATGTATCAAAACCACTGCAATTTCATATTAAACAGGAGTAACGGGACATGAATTTCAGTTATCAAGGAGACTGCCCATGGAAATTAAAGAATTAAATGCATGTGGGCTTTTTCCTGTTATTACAGCTGCAATAGCAGGTGTTTGTTTGTGAATAGGTATTTGTCTCAAGTATAAATCTAATCATTCTAGATTTTCTGTGTAACTTGGCTTTCTTCTGTTTAATACAACATGAAGTGCCATACATAAATAAAGCAATGAAGTATTTTAAAAGTAAAACGTTGTATAATTAGAGCTAAAGAACTGAAACCACTACAGACAAAGGATACAGATTTCAAGTGAACTTGAATTAAATCTTTAATATCTTTGACATTCTCAGTTTACTACTGGAGTAGCTGGGAACAGTATTTTGCAATTGCAGGCACAATGCTTTAGAAAATTTATTGTTAAGTTTGTACAGTCTTTTGTAATAAAAAATCAGCCTTCAAAATAAGGGTCTATTGTATTGGATAGGTAAAAGCCAAAGGAAAAATGGGAGATTGCATATGATAGAAAGGCAAACCAGCTTTGCATTTATCTGTAATTACTGCCATCCAAAGAATAAGATCTTCACAACAAAATCTCATAAGGTCTTCTTAACATCTATTTTCAGCCCCCCTGCCATGTGCAGGGACACCTTTCACTAGACCAAGTTGACCTGGACCCCATTCAACCTGGACTTGAGTTATTAAAGCAATAAATAAAACTGACTTAATACAAATAAATAAAAAAATACTTCATATCAAAAAATATTTAGACTGTGTCTGTTCCTATAAACCTGGCTCATTTGGGAGTGCAATGAAGATCAACAAGAAAAAAAAAAGTACAGTCACTGTCTCATTTTACTGAGTTGAGTTTGTGCTATAAATTAAAAAACTTAATGCTACCTAAAGTTTCTCTGTTTTATCTTCAGTACCATGGTAAATTAATTTTCTGAAGTCCTCTCCTTTCAAAAAAAGGTATACTATGATAGATGATCATATTTGTCCATGTTATTTTGAAAGATAATGTAAAGAAGGTCTAGTGGACACCAGTGCTGGAACTGATTGAGTCTTATTGACTCTGGCCTCACCAGTGTAAATGGGCAGCTGAAGCCTGGGTTTAAGGCATTGCCTTTAAGAACATCACTACCCTGCATTCCTATGGACATGGAAGCAAGGGTCTGTGTTTTTCTTTAGATACTGCAGGAAAGCTCTGTGAATTGGGTCTTTGAAGGCCTGATGATGCATATTTTAAAACGGGTTTGCCTAAGGTATACCTCAGCACCATTTCACTGCAGTGTATCTTCCATATATTATGTTGAATGAGTGATTCTTTTTGAGTAAGAGGAGGGAGGCAGCAACGTACTCTTTGCTGTTAGCAACCTTTAACACTAGATATTGGGCAGGCGTACCAAGTAAATGTCCTGCTCCCAGGACTCTGATTTCAATGGAAAAGAGAAACCCTGGGTTTCTACTAGTTTTGTTATTACTGAATTCAGTAAATGCTGTTTTGTCTGATTGTCTCTATATAAAGGACACTTATCTTGGAATAAATATTAACATAGAAATATAATCTAGTTTTGCTTCTAGAGAGCAAACTATTTTCAATAAACTGGAGCAGTGATGAGAGTGGGGAGTATTAATATGCAAATATCACAATGAGGCCCACTAACAAGAATGGGCCGGAATTGTATATTTGTAACTCAATGTCCCAAGATTTCTAATGTACTCTTGAGAATAATTTCAGCTACAGTACAAGTGGTGTTAAATACAGTAAGTATAGAAATTTTTTTCCATTTTTTCCTGCTTTTTGCTATTAGATTCCTTTTATTTCAGATGCTAACTATGACTGTCCCAGAACCCCGCAGAGTACACCTATTGCAAAGTGAATTTCCTCATCCCAGCTTTAAAAGGCACAGAAAATAAAAGGAAGAAAGCTTCCTATTAGGGAATGCAATGGAAAAATACCACAATTGTTGCAATTTTCACAACAGGAGATATGAAAGAAGACATAAGCTAGGACAAAAGAGACTGGGAGCTGAGCTGAGATGTAGTAGTGTTGTGAGGAATGGAGCCAGACACATATCTATATCCATCACTTAACCAGAAAAATGAAGGCTCTGGATTCCATCAGCATTGTAGTAAGTACTAAAATAAAAGATCCAGGGTTCTCAGAAGTTCTGTTTCTATTTTTATATTTAGAGACCATTTTTACAAGAAGCAAGGTAGTATCGTTAGGGTAGCCTTTGACACCTGTTCTGAAATGTACCTGGGCAAATGACAGCTCTCACCTCTGCTTCCTTCCACTCCACAGCCTACAGCTCTTAATTATTCCACCTGCACAGCTTTGAAGCTTGCAGACCCAAGAGGCCCTCAGACCTTATGACAATCCAGCTGCCAAAGACATCTGCAGAGACCATTTAGAAAGTCTAGTCCTCCGGTTCTTCACGATACTAGAAGGTATTCTTTTGCCAAAATATTTTCTCCATATAATGATCACAATTTTTGCAATATTTTTCTACTGCTACTGTATATGTTTGAATATGGGAGATAAAAATCAGGGAAACAGCTGAGGAAGAAGAAATTTTATTGCCACAGCTCAGACTTTAGACAGTACACATTATTTGATAGCAGCTTTTCATCTATTTGCCTTTCTATGAGAACAGGTGGACTTGCATCTGTCTTTCAATTAAGGGCAGCACACCACTTCTATTTGTGTCAGTAAAATCCTCCAAAACTCAGTGGAACAGCACTGGCAAAGCACCTTGGACATAGGTGATTTACTGTTATGAAGATGGACCTGAAGAAAGACAGAATATGGAAAGTAAATTCCACTGGGTATAACAACACTGCAGTGTTACACAACAGTGACTCTTGTGTTGCAGGTTATGGACTGGTGGCAGTCTGTGGGAACGGACATTGAAAAATGGTCCATGAGATGATTACAGAGAAAAAAAAAACAAAAACACAAAGGCTCTCTCATCCACAGTTATCCAAGCAAGCAAAAAAAAAAAAAAAAAAAAAAAAAAAAAAAAAAAGGGAGGAAGTAAAAGGAATAAAAGAACAAAGCTTAGCTTAGTTTGTATTTATTTGTAAATGAAAGGCATTGTGGCAACACTATAAAAGATGGTGAAGGGATCTTCCTCAGATGGAGCAAGTGCCCATGGATTTTTTTTTAAAGAATAAGTGGAATTTTCATTAAAGAAAGTGGTAAATATTATGACACAGTGAGAAGAATCAGCAGCACCAATGTGATGAAAGTTCAAGACAAAGATGCATAACTGTGGTTGAAGCAGAAAGTGTAAGGAGACATGGAAGATATATTATGTGAGTCAGGCTCCAACATATTTGTGATAGGAAATTCTGTTTTAAACACAAGGGACAAGATTTTCTGCCAACATTATTCACATTGCTTCATTGAAATACATGGAATTACACCGATTTAGCTGTCAAGGTCTTCCCTCTTGCTGTGGAAGACACTACTGTGCTTTGGTTTGCAAGAATAAAAAATGCTTCCATTATTAAAAAAAAAAAAAAAAGTAGTTTTAGCCTCTCTTCCATTGTATCATATCAGTCAGTTTTCAATGAAACATTTTTCATGGAAAATACTAATTCTTGTTTGCCAGAAACGGTCTGTTCTGAATTTTAAAACAGGTAGTAAAAACAAACTTGTCTAATTATGTGAGATTCTGTCAATTATATAACTGAATATTCCTTTTTCTTTTAACATTTAAATTAATTCATTGTGAGAAAGAGGAAGAAAAACAAGAGTTTGTCCTGATTTTTATTTTACAGACATATGTTGTATTTATCATCACTCAGAACAGTAAAAAATCTAAAACATCTTGAAACTTGCCTTGAAGCAGGGAAAATAGCTATAACCAGATGCCTGTGAGCTCAAAATCTATCTACTGTCTCCCACATCACAAGTACACCATCTCCCACTCTTACATTGCCACAAGGTTATTAACTCTAGTGATAATCATTGTATCAGGCCCTCCCTTTTCTATGCCTCCTTTAATTGCTCCAAGTCAGCAGCTTAAGTGTTAAGGACGAAACTTTGTCAGGGACTTTTTCAAAGTTTTCTGAGAACTGTTAATTTGCAGCATGCTATTTAAAGAAAACGTCTGCTCATCAGAGGATAATCTCAGAAATCTGTGGGTTTGCAAAGTGGCAGGTACCCAGCTCTCCCTTGGCTGAAAACAGTAGAGATTTACTTTCATATTTACCTCCCACGTACAGGAGTTTTTGCCTGGGTTTTTCTGCTCAGTTCCTCATGACAAGGCATTTCAGGCCATGCATTTGAACTTCCTTGGAAGTTTCTTTATACATTTGAAATGAGGGATGCTGAGCCAAGCACTAAGGCTTTCAGTAGAACTGAGACATGTCATAAATATGAGGGGTTACTCCGAAGGTTTGTGCTCACTATTTCGAGGCTCAATTTTTTGTATTTAGCCATGCCATCCCTTCAATCACTCTCCTTGTCTTTCTGTGAAGATATCCTGGCTTTGCTAAACACCATTTCCAACCAAGAGTTCCAGAAATGAATGAAGTATTTAAGTTTTTAAGTTAATGTATTATCCAATAAATAAATATTCAGGTAGATTAATGGTGATGTGTGAGCCAACAGAGATCAACATGGCTGTGATCACCTATCTGTGTCTGACACAACAAAGCTTATTATTGTCCTCAAAAAGGTGTCCTTATCTGGTTTGGGTAGCTCTCAGTGAGCCTAAAAAATGCACACTAATTATGTACATTACTTGCTCAGAATCACTTGTTACAGAGTCACAGAATGGGTAAAGTTGGAAGGGACCACAGTGGGTCCCCTAGTCCAACCTCCCTGCTCAAGCAGAGTCATCCTAGACCACATTGCACAGCATTGAATCACAGAATCATAGAATCAAAGAGGTTGGAAAAGACCTCTGAGATCGAATCCAACCTTAGGCTGAACACCACCTTGTCTACTCAACCATGGCAGTAAATGTCACATCCAGCCTCTTCTTAAATATTTCCAGGGACAGTGACTCTACCACCTCCCTGAGCAGCCCATTCCAATGCCAAATCCCAAATCATTCCTTCTGTAAAGAACTTCTTCCTGATGTCTAACCTAAACCTCCCCTGGCACAGCTTAAGACTGTGTGCTCTGTTCTACCACTTGTTGCCTGGGAGAGGAGACCAACCCCCTTGTGGCTACAGCCTCTTTTCAAGTGGTTATAAAGAGCGATAAGGTCTCTCCTGTTCCTACTCTTCTCCATACTAAATAACCCCAGCTCCCTCAGCTGCTCTTCATGGGGGTTGTGCTCCAGTCCCTTTACCAGTCCCGCTGCAATTGCATCCAGATGGTTCTTGAGTATCTCCAGTGAGGGAGACTCCCCAACCTCTCTGGGCAATCTGTTCCAGTGCTTGGTCAACTGCACAATAAAGAAGTTCTTTCTCATATTGAGGTAGAGAACTTCCTGTGCATCCATTTCTGACCATTGCCTCTTGTGCTATTGCTGGGCACTGCCGTGAAGATCCTCTTGTTACCCTACCTTCAGATACTTATATACATTGATGTGGTCTCCTCTCACCTGTCTCTTCTTGAGTCTGAACAAGCCCAGCTCATTCAGTCTTTCCTCATGAGAGATGCTTCAGCCCCTTAATCATTGTTTTGACTTCCACTGGACCTGCTACATGAGCTCCATATCTCTTATACTGAAGAGCCAAGAACTGGACACGACACTCCAGATGCAGCCTCCTTAAGTAGGGGGGCAGGACCAACTCCCTCAACCTGCTGGCAATGCTCTTTCCAAGGCACCCCAGGACACCATTGGCCTTCTTGGCCACAAGGGCACACTGCTGATTCATGGGCATCTTGTTGTTCAACAGGACCCCCAGGTCCTTCTCCATAGAGATGATTTCCAGCAGGTCAGCCCCCAGCCCGTAAGGGTGCATTGTTACCTCTGATTAATTTTTATATTTTGTACAAATCTCTGCTCTTGCAACTCTCTGGAAAGGGTATGGAGTATATCTGTATAAATACATAGATTTTTTTAGGCATTCAAAAGCATAAAACTTCTGGTTGCATTTTGGTAACTTAATTATCTATTGACATGAGTATACTTTTACTCATCTATCTATCTGTGTTTTCACCCAGCTGTAAATCGAGGGTTGGATTCTGCTGTTATTAATACCAGATCAATGCACTTGTGGATGATAAAGCATAGAGATTGAGGCAGTTCAAGCAGGGCATATTTTCGATTTGCATTGGCACTGCCAGATCAGCCAGACTATACAAGAAGACCTTATCTCTGCATGTGTCACCTGCAGATGGCTCTTGCTTCATATTGCCATCCATTTTTCCAGTTGGTTGCCTGGGAAGCCATGCTGTTTCATGTGGGGTGTTTTGAACAGGTCCCCAGGAAGGAGAGACCAAGGGGAGAAGAAATGACTTGTTTCTAAGGCCAGGCAGAAGCCTTGGAAACATCCTCCTTAAAGTGGTTGTGTGTCACATTTCTGTCACCATTTGCATCTCAGCCTTGTTCTTTTGATTTCCATGAAAAGTAATCGTTGTAGTAGAAGCAGCACACACAGGCTTATTCAAGCCCTACAAAGCTGTACAGAAATTACTTTTATAAAGAATCATCTTTCCTCTTCACTGTGAACCAGAGGGCTTAATATTCCTGCTTACACCTTCCTAGCTGTTTGCACTGTGATAGGAAAAATTTTAAAAGATGTTAGTGGGAATTCTGATGAGATGGTACTCTGCAGTCACCCATATCCATGAGAAATGTTAAGGATCAGCGTTGCTGAGGATAACGACAGCATAACTTTTTGTTCTGTTTGTCTCAGGCTTCATCTGCAATGGCTCTGCCTTTGTTGATTGAAAATTATTCCTGATCTACATGATGCCAAGCTGACATTGGCAGCCCACAGGAAAAGCATTTCACACAATGGTTATGTTTGCCTGATTTATATTTTTCTGTCTGTAAGTTTGGCTAGAATCTGTGCCTCCTAAAGCAGCAACAGACAGATCTGATCACTGAATTGAGGACAGATGAATAACTAATAATAAGCTCTGCAACACAGCAAGGGGCCTGAAAGTGGAAACCTACATCAGTGGAGCTGGAATGGAAAATTTCATTAATGAAAAATTGGTTTGGAATTTATGCTTGTCTGTGCAAGCAGCTGGACTTGCTGGAAGCACAGTCGCTACAGCTACTTTGCTAATTAGACCTTTTCCTCTCTGCCCTTGTTTTAATTAAATGAAGACATTTGATATGAAAACCTTTTAACATCTCTCCCGATCACCTGTTGGTACAAGCAGGAAGTTCATCCTGTGTTTGTCTGGCTGACAGTCAGTCAAGGGCTATTTTTTGCTGTTGTTAGCAGCAATATGTGTCATGAATTCAGTCAGACTTTAGTTCTGATGACTGTATTCAAGGGCACAAGAAACTGCACAGAAATCAGAGGGCATTGAAATAAACTACTTCTTCCTGCCCCACTTCTGCTCTCATAGTTGGAGAATTCATTGGAGTAAGTCAGCAGTACATAAAATGCTTGAAGACAAGGAACTCAAAATATACACCTATAAACATTTGCCTGTATGTATATAGGTAAATGTAAATAAAGACATTGTAAATACACACATGCATAATATACAAAAAGTGGATGTGTACAGAGGGGATGTCTGCTGGCATATACCCTAATATAGGGAGGAAGGGTTGGAAATTACCTCCTAAGGTCATTGAGCCAAAACATTAACCCAGCACCACAATGCTCACCACTAAACTATATTACCTAGTGCCACATCCACATGCCTTTTGAACACTTCCAAGGATAGCTTTTTCACCATTTTCCTGCCCAACCTGTTCCAATGCTTGGTCACCATTTCAGTGAAGAAATTTTTCCTGATACCCAATCTAAGCCTTCTTCAGTGCAATCTGAGGCCATTTCCTCTCATTCTGTCTTTTGTTACCTGGGAGAAGAGACCACATGTCATCTGCAAGTCCTTGCAGACCTAATAGAGTTCCTGCACTTTCAGTTCATTCCACCACAGTATGTGTCATTTTTGATTTGCAGTAAATTTCATGGCTGCTTTTTACTTCTACAAAGTAAATTAACTGCTAGGCTTTCAGTGCAGTCCTTTTCCCTTTACTGTGCTTATTTACAAACTCAAATCAGAGTAATTGGCCTAACTGTCTCTAGAACACAGAACTGACATGAAGTAATTTTGTTCTCTTCAGTTTTTAAGTATTTGTATGAAATGCTAGATCTGCCACAAAACTTAATAGAAAATAATAGGCCCAACTGAGATCTGTATAGCTCCACTGAATTTAAATTGAGCTAACTCAAGAAAATAGATTTATATTATGATCATTACTCCATCTTATTATTTTCTCTTCATAATGCCATAATGATTTTAAAACATAATCAATAGACACTTCTGTGGAATGCTACTGAGTACAACAAAAGCACAAGAGGGATAGGGACTCCATTTGTACAGCAAAATTTATCTCAGCAGAGCACATAAATCCGCATAAAACTGCAGGCATACATTTATATTCTGTTGCCTTCTTTGGGACTTAATGGCTATGTCTGGGTCCTCTCCCTACTCAGGTCCTGATAGACTAAGCAGCACTGTTAGCAAAGGCAATGAAAATGAAGTATGAAACCATCCTATTCCGCCCATGCAGCTGTGGGACCTTCTGGTTTCTGCTATAAGCCAGAAGCACAACTGCTATAAGAAGGATTCTATCATGATATTTGGTTCACTCAGAAACAGGAAAAATTTGTTTGTGTTGAACACTTAATCCTTTTTGGACATTGCTAGAGAAGTGTTTTCTACCTGGTACTCATTCAATGCACAGCAAAGAACCTTAAGAAGAGGAAAGTGAAACAGTAATGTGACAGTCACATTCCAGGCAAGCATTTGGGAACCCCACACAAAACTTTCAATCAGCATTATTTTATGCTAGTTTTATGAAAGTGTGG
The DNA here is from genome assembly GCA_035041345.1 of Poliocrania exsul. Taxonomy (NCBI): domain Eukaryota; kingdom Metazoa; phylum Chordata; class Aves; order Passeriformes; family Thamnophilidae; genus Poliocrania; species Poliocrania exsul. Next base: position 29,276,047 of record JAWWLZ010000118.1, read on the forward strand.
AGTCAGACTTCACAAACGTGGGATGTGATAATTCTATTCTGATCTGTGGGCCTACTCATGTGATACTGGCATTAAACAAGTCTAAGTTACAAAGCACCATCCATTCAAGTTCTCAATTTGTCCAGCCCCATCTGTGTCACTGGCATGATTCATTACTTCTTTTGGACCAGCATTTGGCAGAGGGATGTACCTAGTTTTCATGAAACATATTCCATTTTCAAGCCATGGAGAACACTTTTGTAACAGCTGGGAATATTCTGTTGTCACAATTTTATACAGCTAATGAGTTGAGGAAATAGGCTATAGCAAGTTTGGTAGTTGTCTAACTATCATAGTTTGTAGACAGTCTAACAGAACCACAGACAAGGGCTTAATGTGAAAGTACTTTCTCAGTCATGTTCCACATGCCAGTGGTTGCATGTGAAATAATCCTTGGTGACTTTAGTTGCTTGGATGCCCGGCACAGTAAGAAAAGATTCTCTTCTTCATTCTGGATGCGTATGCTCATAGATGAGTTACTAACAGGGAAAAGATCCAGGGTTGGTTCTAAGTGTTTTGGTTTCCCTTATTCTCCTTTTTTTTTTTTTTTTCTATTTGACTATTCTTTTTACATAACCCTGCTCTCATCACTAGATATGTAACAGTTTTCAGCTCTGAAGAAATAAAGTTATCCCCAACCTACACATCAGCTAACTTTGGTCAACAGATGGATTACCTTTCATGGTATCCATACCCTTAATTTATGATTGTAAGGAAATTGAAACAGGATGCATTTAAAATTATGTTGTGCAGTTTCTGGATGAAGAATTTAATTTTTTCACTAAAACTTCTCTTCCTTACTGGGAAAATAATTATCATATTTTATGGGCACTGTTACATACAATCTCCACATTCTCAGTGGGCCATTTCATATTCTATCTCACAGTGTTAAGAGAAATGACTGCAAAGACCCAGTTGACAGCTCCATTATGTTTAGATCACAATAAACCAGGGTCTCCTTATTTTCAAACATGCCAGAAACAATCATGAATATCTGGTTATTACTATTCATGGGGAAAGCACTGAAAAGATGGAAATCTGGGTCAGCAAGGCTTATGCACATGGGAAAACAGTCCTTTGGGTTTCAAACATAAGCATGTGTATCACTCAGTATCTTAAAGGATTTTTCCAATCATTGCCATAATCAATAACATAATCAATAACATGAGAAGAACTAAATCCAACCCAAATCTTCCTCCTAACAGAGGTGTCAGTAGAAGCTGTAGAAGCAGTTTGCTGCCAACAGATTTGGGGACAGTCTTCTGTTACATTTCAGCTTGCTCTCTAATGGTAACAAATATGCTTAAAGTTTAATGTCCTTTTCAAAAGGTGTCAATATACACTGTTAAAACTGTACCTGCAATTCAAGGTATTATTTGCAAACTTGTAGTCATGTTTCACCATATCCTGATATTATAGGAAATTCAGTTGGAAAATATTTCCAAGGTTAAAAGATTTTTTTTTCTAAAATCAACCACTTTTAAAATTGCCTCTTAATTTTCAAGGACTTCTTCCCACCTTCAAATAGCCATTTTTCAGTGCATCACTTCCTTTGTCTTTCTCTCCACTCTCCATCCTCACTCAGCACTCAAAAGAAAAAATGAAACAATAGATGTTTGATTTTTAAAATGTCCATCTACAGTCAACAGAAAGAAAACTACTTTGATTTTTGTGAAAACTTGTGACTTATGGTCCCAGTGTGCTCCTGAATAGAGAGAAGGGAACACTGTTCATTGTCTCTCACTGCTTTTTCAACCACTCTTTATGGATTTGGGAGATTCCCTCCAGACAACAAACCTGTCCACTTCCTGTCCATGTATTTGTCAGGAGGTTTTGGCCTCCCAAATGGTTCTAAATTTCTTGCTTGCCCTTTTACCTGCCACTAGTCTAGTAAACATTCTTTCAGATTTTCTAGATTAATGCATTTTAGTGCCTCACACAAATAGGAGGAATTTGGATCAGACATGCAGATATTACAGTAGTGACTGTAATCATTCTTTTTCTGCTGTTACCCTGTTTATACCACTGACATAGAAAGTGTCATGTGGATAATCATCATGTACAAGCTGGGGCTCAGATCACTGGTGTTTGGAGCACTTCAGAGCACTAATCTTCAAGACTCCAAAGTTACATACAGAGATTGAAGATCCAGCAACACCCAGGATTTTAGTAGAATCCTAATTAGCAGAGTTCACATTCATATCTCTTGACCCATATTGCGGTGGATTCACGTAGCCCAGTGGAATATAAGCTGACCTCCCCACATCTGAATCTGTGGCTCACTCATACGAGCTGCCAGCGCAGAGTGACCAAGCATGAGTCTCAGCAGCCAGAAATCCACCATGAAAGCAGAATAGCCAGATCTCTGATATACCAGAATACACATCTTGGGAAATGCCAGGAGCCCTCATTGGAAACATGGAGTCTCATTACAGCAGGAGCCTCCCTGGCTGGGCTCCATGACACCTCTGCAATGACAGCAGACAGCTGGGCTGCATAATTGGTGCCAGGAGAACGTAAATTCTCTCTGTTCAAACAGCTGGATGCACAGTATTGATGCTGTACTCTGAACAAAGAGGAAAAAGAGCAAGGATTTAATCTGCTCTGGCACAGCAGCATCCTTTTATGTTCAGAAGGTATCGTTGATGGAGAGAGATACTGCAGACTGATGACTTCTCATTCCTTTGATTTTACCTATAATTTATGAACAATGTTTGATTTTAAAATATTAAGAAGAGTAATCCATAGAGTGCTGTCTGATCTCTTGTGCTAAATAATAGTAACTAAAGATATACCCAATACACCATGTGGGATTTTAGAAGTTTAATACTTCTATCACCAATAATACATATCAAATAATGCCTGCATACACTAAGGAAACAAATTCTCCCTCTGGGGTAAACTCTGTCAACTAAAGAAGATTGCTTGTACCTCCTTTCCACCAGTATACGTAGTGGGAAGTCTATGTCAGTTCATTACAAATAAAAGAGTCACTTTCTCCAGAAGCACCCCAGATGTGCAACAGAGAGAAACTACTGACCATCATAGACCCCTGGTGCCTAACACGGAAAGAAACAAAAGATGGGCTTATTTGTAAAAGCTCAGGAGCCAACAAATTTGGCATTGCTACTGAGATGTATCAATTCTTACTCAAACTTTCATTTTCTGTCACTATAAAAGGACTATTTGCTATCAACTTCCATGGCAACAGAACTAGGCCGCTGATGCCTTTTGACATCATTTCCTAGTCAATAAAATGGAAAGACTAGACCTCCTTCATGGGTCTATAAACACTCTAATGATGGTCAAACATGCTGAGATCCATGAATTCAGTTCCAGAGTGTTATTGAAACCGATGGATGCAGCTCGTTACTGGGCTGTAGGTCAGAGCAGCTTTAAAGTCCCTTCCAATGCAGCAAATTTTGGCTGCATAATAAACATAGCCATGCCTATAAGCAGATCCATCATAAATACAACACATCTGTGATTACAAAAGCATAAACTCATAGAATGAAGCAGAAAGGAGCTGTGAGGTGGAGGGACTGGACCCTAGTAGGTGGTGGAGGTAAGCCCTGTCAGTAGTAGCATACACCTCCTTGTCCCACGTAAGCACACACCTCTACATTTCTTTCCTTGCTATCAGATTGCTGTTGCATCTGTCCCTAAAACATCTAAGCAGAAAGATGCCTGTGCATGAGGGTGCAGGCTTATCCATGGAGGAGTTGCAAAGGGACTCGATGGGAACACAAGCACTCAGATTACATTGTAGTACAAATTCTCCATCTCTGCTTTAGCTAATGATAATTTCTTCTTTGTTGAGGTCATTTACATATTCAATTCAGTTAAAAGAAAAAAAAAACCACAAATCCTTGCAAAATTTAAATACTGTTGAAACAAACAAGGCCAAGATAAAACTCATATTCAAAGGAGATACTGGCATATTGGCAGGAGAGTCACGCGGGGTTAAAAACTGTGTTGATTCACCCTGTCTCACTTTCAAAAACATTCTTATTACTGCACAACTTTTCCCAATTTATATATTTTTACTCTTGCATAATGTGGTTTAAAGAGTGGAATCTAGTTTATTTCAGCCCTAGGGCTCCACCCTGTCATGTTCCATTGCATCAGGTTTTATAATCATCATATATATATTTCTCACCCTAATCTTACACAAACTGTTCTCTCTTGCTATTTACATTTTAATATACACTTCAGCTTCTGCAAGTTTATTTCAGCTTTCTATGGCCTGACTTATGTAGGACTTCCAAATATGGCTGCTGTGCCATGGAAAATTCAGTAGCACAGGTACATAACTATGATAACTGTGACCTTTTTCCAGGGCTGACAGAATACGGAAATCTGACCTTCACTTATGCTGCCACAGAGGCGCTCCTTGATGTTGGAACTTCAGCAGTTCTCAGCACAAGGAATAGCTGATTTTTTCCTCCTCCTCTGTGACCCAGAGCTCAGCTATAAAACATGTGCTATCAGCTGAAAGATCATGCTCTGATTTAACATCCCTGAGGATTACTTTTTCCATTCAAGCTATGCTCACATCTGTCTCAGAGAGCTATCCTGAGGAGCCAGGCACAGTACCACGGAGTGGCTTGAGTCCAGACTGCACCACAGTGCCAGCTTCTGAAGAATCTTAAGCTTGTTTTTATAGCTTGCTATGAGCCCCATATATTCATGGGGACTCTACAGGCACCCTTGGGATAATGACTATCTACATATGTGATTTATCAATCCAAAGTTCCTGAAACATCATGGCACACAAATGTTCAGGGGGTTTATACCATGTTGTCAAGCATGTGTGAGATGGAATATTACATAAGAGGGGCAGAGCAACTCAGGCATACAAGTCCTAAGGAGGTAATACTGAAAGACTTGTGCAGTAGAAAGAGCCAAGTCTAGTGTGGAGGGGCCCAAACTGCTGTCCAGCAAAGGATCACAAATGTGATTAAGGGACTGGAGCAGGTCTCCTATGAGGAGAGGCTGAGAGAGCTGGACTGCTCAACCTGGAGAACTGAAGGTTCAGGAGGAATGTTGTCAATGTATATAATACCTCCAAGGGAGGGTGCCATGAAGATGGGCAAGGTGCAAGGCAATGGGCACAAATTGAAACTCAGGAGGCTCCTCCTGAACATCAGGAAACACACTCTCACTCTGAGGGTAATAATGCACTGAAACAGGTTGTCCAGGGTAGTGGTGGGGGTCTTAATCCTTACAGATATCCAAAAACTGTCTGGACACAGTCCAAAGCAACCTGTACTAGGTGGCCTGGCTTGATAAAGGGGAGCTGAACAAGATGACCTCCAGAGGTCCTTGCCATCCTCAATCACTCTGTGGTTCTATGATTTTTTAAAAGAATTCAATTACCTGAAAACACTAGAAATTAACTTTTTACACTCAAAATAAGCTAGGTTTCTAGGCATAGTAGAAATAATGATGTTTAATAAAGACAAAAAATTTAAGAGTTTTTAAGTATATACCTCAGTGCAGAAGACTGAAATTTTACAGCAAAATTTGCATGTGATAGAGAATATATAAGTTAGCAAGTTTTTAGTGGAATTCACAAGTCTGGCCAAAGCTCCTATTTTTCATCTGTGGGCCCAGCATGCCTGGCTAAAATTAGGACTGATTTTTCTTCACCTCTGAAATAACACGACATATGTCATTAAAGTAAAAATTGAAAGCCTTACCAAAGAAGAGTGATGACTCCACACTTGCAGCAAAAAAAAAAATTAAAATTATGACATGAACCACTATCTTGATTTTGTAAGAAAAGATGGAACTCATTGATACAAAGTTGTTCATCAATTTAGTCTTTTCCAAGGAAAAGACAGAACAGAATAAAGGAAATGCAAATAAAAAGCACAACCACTTGGCACTGATTATGCTGGTAAGACTTTACTCTGTGATGCTCCATACCTGTCAGCATTCTCCTCAAACATAAAAAATAAAGAAAGCAATGTAATTTTTAAATGCTTAAATTACACTTTATTTTATCTTCTTGTGCTGATGCAAAGTTTGCTGGCAATTGCTATCTAAATCTTGAAGGATTCATGCCACAAGGGGAGATATTTCAGGTGCTTTTACCAAAATCAGCACATTTTCTTCCTGCTGTGGCCTTTAATTGAGAGATCTCCTTTATCTATTTTGGTTTTGTTAAGCTGGCACAAAGGACAGAACCTCATATTACTTCATGAGAAACTTCCCAGTTTTTCCTGAGATAGTTTTGTGGCCATTGCTTTTTCTCAGTATGTGCAGCAGTATAAATCCGTCTATCTGTTCATCCATCGATTCATATCATCCTTTTAGCTGTGCATCCATTCATACCATACACATCTACTATGTTCACCCATTTATTCATGTAAAGAAGCATTCATCATAAGAAACCAAAGTGCCTTACAATGCTCAAAGTTCTGACAGTTTTTCCTCTCTTACATTCATTGCCACAGAAAGCTGTGAATACTGGGGCAGTTTGACTGAGTTCAGTGGGTTAAAATGCTGTGTGTTAAGTAATACAAACCCCAATATTGTGGAATGTGACAATCAGTTTCTAACTGAACTCTCCTCTCTGTTTCCGTTGGGAAACCTCAGTAATGTTAAAAGCTTTCATAATATTAATTTGCTAAGTGAGGTGCCATAGGGCTTGTAGAGAGTTGTTGATGGCAAGAAGGATAGAAACTAAGACTTAGAATTCATAGCAATCCAGTGCACAGATCTCTGCTTGAAGACAGCTAGCTAGGATTCAAGGGCAATCACTGTTGGAAAGAGTGGTAATGGTGATGGGAGCTGGCTAACACTAAACACAGAAAAGTTGTGGAAAAGGAGCCTTTTTTGGGGAAGCAGTCTTTTAGAGTATGAGGATGACCAGACCAACGCAGGGCTAACAAATCCTGACAAAGGATCTAAAGCAGTGCAGTAAACACTCACAGATGTAGTATCGAAATCTAAAAGCAGCTAAAATTTTGATAGCGCTCCAGAAGCACACTTGTGAGAACATAAGGAATAATCATTTCCCTTAAATTGAATCAATCTGTTCCTAGATCAAAACTGAACAATATGATTTCCAGAACTATTCTTTATCAATCTCTGCTACACTGTCCATTGTCTACCTAGGAGGTTCTTCAGCCTTTCACTATCAATTTCCTTCAGCACATAGAAAGAAGTAGTATACATACATTCATAAAACTCAGTTTTCGATCAAATGCAGGTAGTGATAGGGAAATTTAAATTAAAAAATCAGATGTGCTTCATATTTTCTGAAGATCTATAAGATTCAAATTTAAATCTAAATTTCACTCATAAGTGATCCCTGTGATACAACACAGTGAACCAAATAGAGATGAAGGTCCATATTCAGGAAAGAACTTAAAATAAAAATCCTAATCTGAAATCTGAGGTCTAGAGCTTGCGACTCTCTTGACTTCTTACTGGCCAAGGAGCAAGAACAAATCAACTGACAAAGATAATAAGATATACAAGGGTTGTGCTTCAACAGAGAAATTCTTTTCTCTGTTTGTGACTTCATGTATTTAGTATGCCCATCATTATCTCCTTCCGCACTTTTCACAGTAAGACTATCTAATGCTTCTCATGGGCATCCATCCAGAATCTCCTCTTGAGTCCTCTTCTTTTCAACTGATGCCTCTCCCTGAAACCCATTCCCTTACAGCACAGATATTCTTCACATCGCCATGATTGCTGGGACAAAGCACATTTTCCCTGACTGCTGTTCAAGAATGAAGGATCACTGAAATGCTCAGCTAATTTTTTTGTATTTCTTGAAACAGCAGGAATGCCTGGGAATTAAGATAATTGTCCATGAGGGGAAAATGCATTTTCTGAACAATGTTGTTGACAGTGATAAGAACATACAAAGGAAGAAATCAACAGTCAGTAAAAACTGATACTTTAGCATGCAATTAAATACAGAGATAAAAGTGGTTTATTCCATTGCCTGAGATTGTTATTCAAATGACCTTGTCTGGAACTCTCCCAAAGTTTATGCTTATCAAGAGGAAGAGCAGTATGCTGTCACCTAGAGAGGCAATCTCAGAAAATATTTCCTGAGAGAATAGTCATACGTTCCTCCAAGTAAGGATTTTGTTGGAGTAGTTCCAATATTTCTCATTTCTCAGATGCAAAAAAATTTTCAATGGCATAGGCTCTATTGGAAGATTAGGGCCCATTTCCACCTGTTCATAAGCTTGTTTGCTCTGTTTGAAAATTTCCACACAGAGGCTGTGGCATTTTTTTTTTGCTAAGACTGGACAAAAAGATGTCCAAAACGAAAGTTTTCCCTGAAAGACTCTTGTCAATGGCAAATCTATCACCTACTCCATGGAAATTATTCAGATCTTTAATTAACTTTAGTGTTCAAAACTGTTTTTTATTTGAAGTTTGAAATTGTATGATTTCCAATAAATTGGATTTTATTATATCTCTGTCTGCAAGACTTCAAATATTTTCATTATCATAGCTTCAATAAAAAGCACTTCTATAAAATAATCAGGTAATCCTTCAATCTTTTCTTTGATAAACTGAATAGATTAATTCTTGAAGAGTTTTTCCAATTTTTTTTTTTTTTTAGCTTCTCTTTAAATGTAAGTTGTGTAGCTGAAAGTGATTTCAAAGGGCCTGGCCAACACTGGGTAATCTCTTCCTAGTAAGTAGTAAAACTGACACAGGGCACATTGAAAATTTCAAGAGTTCAGCTCAGACACTCCTAAGCGCTAGTGACCTGCACCTCTTAGACTGCAAGTGGTGTATCAGAAGTTGTAAGTAGAAGCCATGGCTCCTGGAGAGAAAACTCCAGGTGACAGGTGTTAGTTGTGGTAGAATTTGCTAAGCATGAGGGTGTAGTCCTGTTCAGATTGCCAGGAAATATCCCACATGTCTCCAGCTGCTTTTCTGAAACATTTGGGTTTCTCTTATGTCCTGTGTCATACCTACCAGGTAGATGAACCCAATTCCTTAGGATACTTAAAATGGCACCTGTCTATATATAAATTTATGTTTTTTTAATAATTGAATCTCACCTTCTGTGTCATGTTAAAGTAATTCAGAAGAGTTATGAAATTTAAGAGCATCCTCAGAATTTTGCCATTATGAAAGCCCTATACCACTGGTGAGTTTTATGAGGAAGAGATACCAGAACAAGCAACCAGGAGTAGAGTTGCACCTGTAAGTTATCTTATTAGTAAAGATTTTTTTGCCAATAATCTGTATTTAGTATTCTATTTTCATCTCTGTTGTTGAAAGAGTTTTAATCCCCCTAAAGCATGACATATCTATTCCATTATTTTTTTTTTATCTTTCAACATGTCATGTGGTACTAAGTTAAATTCCCATGAGAACTGATAAATCCATTTTATCAACAAAGTTGATAAAGATTTTTATAAAATTGATAAAGGTTTTGAGTAACCTGACTTGTAATCTTGCAAAAAAATAATTAAATATTTGTTTGACAAGGCCTAATTTCCACAAAAGTAAGTTGCCTGATATTTTTTACTTTCCAATCTTTGATTAATAAATTCTCAGATTAATTGTTTCATTATTCATCTATCACTAAATCAACCTAAATGGTCTACTGTTCACTGGTCTATTTCCTTTTTCTTTTTCAACACATATTAATTATATAAACGGCAGCCCTCCAGCAATAGATATCACAATTTAGATTTTTTTTTCAAGAGACATTCGATATTAGCATGAGCTCTTTATAAAACTCCATAGCTTACTTACTACTCTTGCAGAAATTATCTTCGTCTGTTTACTTTAAAATGTTTATTTTCAACACATGCTGTTTAATATTGGCTTTTCTTAGAGGATGAGCTTTATTGCCTATCTGCATTATTGCATAAACCAGGTAAATCACTCTGCCTCCATCTTGGCCTTACTAGGCAAGAACAAAAATCAACACTGAGAAAAACAGTTTATATATTTATATGGCGGATGTAACACTGAAGCTTCCCAGGGTCAGCCAGGGAGCATACTTAGGGTTTTCTCTGTTGACTTTCAAGTTATCACTGCTTGTGAAAACACTTTCACAAAAGTAACAGTATCATGAGCACGCACTGGGTACCAACATGATGTGTCCTCTTAATACCTAAGGCATAGGACTAGGATTCTATTCATATTTCTCTGACTAGCACAGAGAATATCATTGCCTTAGATAATTGTAACTCCTTGTGTTCATTTTCTCACCTTTTTTTTTTTTTTCCCCTGATTGTGCATTTACACTGTAAACTCTTTGGGACAAAGATTGTCTCATGTAGTCAGTAATACCTACTGAGCTCCTATTAAAATTACGGGTTTAATGTAGTACCTCAACACAAATAATTGATAATGCCAATGACTGATAGGACAGGCTGGTGATGGTATAATTCAGATGACCTCCCTTTGATCCTTACAGTTTTCATCTCATCAGAGAGCTCTCAAAACACCACAGCCAGCTGTTTGCAGAGAACATGAATCTCAGCTGCTTGTTTGAAATTTTAATTAGAATGCAAAACAAATGTGATCCTTGCTACCTGGTACTTATTGGCTGTGGGCAATGATTTCTGTCCTCCAACAGCAACCTAAAACCAAAGTGTTTTACAAAGCCCAAACACATCTGTAATTTATTATTTTATTTTTTTCTTCCTCTCTCTTATGTCATCTCATGTTTAGATTTTTTCCTTTCATTTTCTCCTCTGTAAATGGAAAACCAAATGTATTATCCATGTAGAAAATATAGACATAATAAATAAAAATTATGCATGCACATTTATAGTTAACAACTCAAGCTGCCTCAAATCCTTCTTCCCCAACAGCCCAGCTGCATTTCTTCCCTTTTTTCTATCCTGCCACTAACTGTTGGAACATGCACTTCACCTGGGATATTTTAAGGAGCCTCTGCACCCAAACACATGGCTCAGCTATAACTCCTTGTAAATAAAATCTGTGTAGGTAGCAAAACTGTTGTGGACATGTGTGAGATATGAATATGTGTATAAGATGAGTGTGAAGACCCTGTTTGGAGACGACAAAAGAAATGTACAGCCACAGACTGATTCCTCAGAACATACTCAGCAGTGTGCTGAAAATGGGACTTTAGACCTTGAACCCTTTAAGAGAAGTTAGACTCATCAAGTTAGGATGAACTCTTCAGGAGGCAGAACTAACCTACTCCCTTGTCTTCAAATGCTTTTCTTCTCAGTCTTCTCTCTCCTAGCCCTTTGGCTTCAGTCATATTTGCTTCAACTCACTGCTTTGATGGACCCAGCAGGCCACAGTCAAAGGTGAAGTTTTAAGTATAGAGGATGTCAGCAGCACACTGGGAGCCTGTTCTGAGTCTAAGAACTGATCTGTACAACCTTATTCATTTTAAAGAGCTACCAACATCAATGTGATTACTTGCATGGTCCAAATATTCACCAGTGTTAGGGCTGCACATTCCAGGCCAGGAGAGAGACATCATTCTGCCCTCTTACCTATGCTGAGAATTGCTTTGATATAAAACAGTCACACATTAAAAATGTTTATCCTAATAAATAAAACTGCCAGACTCTATATCCCTATAGCATCAAACTAGCACAGTCACTTCTGTGGGCTGACCCAGGACCTGATTCTTAGGACCAGATTATTGGGCTTAGACCTGTCTAATATTGATGACCTGGATGACGGGATTGAGTTTTCCCTCAGTAACTTTGTGGATGACACCAAGTTGTGTTGGAGTGTTGTTTTGCTGGAAAGCTCTGCAAAGGGATCTGGAGAAGTGGGCCAAGATCACTAGTATGAGGTTTCAACAAGGCCAAGTTCTGGGTCCTGCACCTCAGCCACAATTAGCCCATGCACCAGTCTTGGGAAAGAGTGGCTGGAAAGAGGCCCAGCAGAAAAGTATCTGGGGGTGATGGTCAACAGCCAGCTGCCTATGAACCAGCAGTGTGCCCCGGTGGCCAAGAATGCCAATGGCATCCTGGCTTATTTCAAAAATAATGTGGCCCACAGAACTAAACAAGTGATTGTCCCACTCTACTTGTCACTGGTGAGGCCACATCTCAAGTCCTGTGTCCAGTTCTGGGCTCCTCACTACAAGAAAGGCATTGAGGTGCTGGAGCATGTTCAGAGAAAAGGCTACAAAGCCAGTGAAGGGTCTGGAGCATGAGTCCTGTGAGCAGCAGCTGAGAGAGCTGGGACTGTCTAGCCTGGAGAAAAGGAAGTTCAGGGATGAGCTTAAAGCTGTTTTCAACTGTCTGAAAGGAGTTTGTAGCCAAGCGGAGATCGACCTCTTCTCCCAGGTAACAAGCAACAGGACAAGAGGACATAATCTCAAGCAGAGCCAAGAAAGATTCAAACTGAACATTAGGAGGAATTTCTTCATTGAAAAAAAGAGCTGTTGAACATTGGAATGGACTGCCTAGAGTAGTAGTGGAGTCACCATCCCTGGATGCATTCAAGAAATGACCAGACATGGCACTTAGTGCCATGGTCTAGTTGACAAGATAGTGATCAGTCAAAGGTTGGACTTGATCTCAGAGATATACCGTATTATTCTTGTAACTTGTTCACGTGCCTCAATCTGAAAATTTAACATATGTAATCCTACACTTCCATAGAAAGTCTGTCTAGAATATTAATTTCTAGCCATTGCAGCTCTAGCAGTGTTCTTGCAATGGGTATAAAAATCAGTGATCAAAGTGCCAAAACTGATCAAATGTGTTTTGATGACAGAGTGATTTACCACAACTATTTTTTTCTCAAAATAATTTTAAAAATATCTGAGTTACCAAAAGACTCCAAACAAAATTCAGAAGTCATAACTATGGGGGAAATAAAAGTGTTGTTCAATTTGCAAAGTAACAACAGCAAGTTCTTAGAGAATTCCCAAAATGAAGGGCAAAAATACTACTAAAGAGAAGATACTACATGAATAGATAAAACACAAAACAGTGGGAGATTGGTAAGAATAGCTGAAACAGGAGGAGAAAGGTAAAGGAAGGTCCCAGCACTAAACAAAGTGCAACAAAATATTGATAATGAGAGCCTCAATGGGCATTCAAGGTTCTCCTTGAACACTGCTTAGAACAGCTGGAATTAAACATTGCAAATTATGTAAAAAAGCTTAGGAAGTTTCTATGCTGGAAAAATTGCAGAACTGGAAAATTTGCAGAACTCTAACATACAGACTGGATGGAACAAGACTAGAGTATTGAACAGGACAGAACAGGGAAGGTGGGAGCTAGAAGGAACATAAGACTATATCCTGGCTTCAGAGCACACCTAGCCCAGATTTCTGTCTTCAACAGTGGTCACAAACCTAGGAAAAGTAAGACCAGGATAAGTAAGTATGATACTTTCTATTCTAATACTTACCCATGGATTTCTTGGGCATTTTTTGTTTTGCTTATGTAGCCACCACCAACGAATATCTCCACTAAGCTACTCTTCCATCTTACATTGAGCCCATATAAATTCCTGGTACATGCAACACCCATTGTCAAGGAGCCCCACAGATCTGTTACAAGCAGAAGCACTTATTCTTGGCATGGCACCAGCTATATCCCCTAGCACATGTGTTCAGGCTACCCTTTATCAAAAAAGAGGTGGCTTAATCTTCCATGGTCATGCAGAAATTCCTGAGTGGAATGCTGTAAGAGGAGCAGATTGCTTGTGATCGGACTACATGGCGTAAGTCACAATTGTGCATCTGTATCTACCAAACTAATGGCACACAGCAGTTACAACGCTAACAATCCCAATAACTTTATGCTTTTAGTACTAGGGCAGCTTTTTTCCTTGCTTTTCTTTGACATTTGAAAACCCCAGCAAGCTGTAAGTCCTGAAGCAAATTACCTTGTAATTGCACTGGTGCATCTCCATCTGGTCTGTGGTTATCACAACCAAAACTGGCTGTCAGCAAACTCATTTTTCTCCTGCTCAGTGAATTGCACTGCTCCGTTTCTAAGGGCAATGATCTCAGCCAAGGGAAAGCTAATTGCTACTACCCACCACCTGAGATAAGACACATATCCCATTGAGTAATCCAGTATGTATCAAATGAGTAAAAAAGGAGAGAAAACCAAGTTAGCATAAAATCATTAAATCTTATGAATCCTCTCCATCAGCGACATACACAGTTGATTCAGTGTCCTGCCTTAGGCAGCAGTCTTAGACAAATCAAATAGTGTGCGGCCATCACACAGCAAAAAATGACTGCTTGCTTTTTTACCCAAACTTCATAAATTCAGCTAGATGGCAAATAAACATAAACAGTTTTGGCAATGCCAGAAAAGTCTGAAGGCAGAACAAGAAATTTCCAGTGAGCTCCTTGCAAATGGTCTCAGTGGGCATTATGACCATATGAAGATGCCAATTTATTCCAGGTATAACAATATTGCCTGAAGCAGTGCCATTTTGCAGCAGTTAGTCTGACTTCCAGTTAACTGCTTCCTAATACCAGTGGTTTGGCATCATTTATTGAAAGCAAATTCACACATAACAATTGCATTTCTCCTATGAAGAAATTCAAATATGTTTTCACATTTTATGATAAACAATAAGAATATAATGACCCCTTGTTGATGAGGCAAAGAAGCAAATAAATAAATAATAAAGAAACCCCAGCCAAATAAAGTCCAGACTGATGTACAGCCTCATCTCTACAGTGATTCAAGCACATGCACTCAGACTCTACTACTTAACAGAATCTGTGTGTATCAGAAAATATGATATCCGTGGGCACAATGAGATTCAGATATCAGAAAACCATGAGCTGTGGAATGGAATTTGTCACTGACTCTATAAACAAAATGTAATTTTATCTCAGTCTGTTCAAATTAGTCCTGTAGTTAGAACATGCCCTTGAATAAAACAATAAAACAGACCAAGGGATTTTTTTTTTAAGCCTTGCATGGTGACCAGGACAGAAAATTACTATTACAGTGCCCAAAGATCAATGGAAACTACCAATATATGGAGGATAGAAGATTATACTAATTATCCACAAAAGAGATTCAAAATTCAGTCTAGGGTTATGAAAATGAAATTACATCACTAAAATAAATTGCTATTCACAAGAGTAGCTGGCCAACAAGTAATTTTTCAGTCAGGGTCAGGAATGGGGAGCCAGGGCAGAGGCCAAGTAGACTGGAAGAATTAATAGCTCTGCTGAACCAAGTATAAATATTGCTGCAGCAAAAAACATTTTACAATTAAGACATCATAGTGACTCATACCAAACTATCCCTGGAAGTCCGCATACCATGACCTTCTAGCTTCTGTCTCACATCTGTTTTTTCAGCAGTCTGATTAGAATAAATCTTGCAGGGCTCTGTATTACTTCATGTGTTACCAGTACTTAGGTTAAAACTTTATGTTTTCAAGCTTGTTCTGTTGGCTCAATAGGGTTGCAACCTTTTCCTTCAAGGAATCTCAACCACAAATGCAAGAGCACTTCAGGGTACCACGTTTAAGTGATTACAAACTTCTTGTTCATCTGTTTGTGTAGCAGCTTGAGTGGCTCTTAAATTCCACTGAGATGATTAAGAAAGCCTCTCAGGACACCCAGTTTGCATCACGAGCTGAGCACATAGGACTGGAACTTGCAGAACTGGGCATGTGCTGAGGCCTCCTGATGATCCTGCAGCAGGGAAGAGTAACCAAGGTGCAGCTCTGTGTGGTTTACAAAAAACTGCCAAAAACTCTAAAACTAGACAAACAAAAAAAAGCCCAAAACCAAAACAAAAAACAACCTACCAGATACCACAGAGTATGTTGGCCTCCATTTTTAACTCCCAGCTTTCTCAGGCATTAAAAAGGGTAATACTTGTAGTTGTGAAAATTCCTAAGCTTTGCAGAGCTCTCTGAGAACCTTCACTAAAACGTACCAGACTAACAAAGAGGACACTTTATGCTCATTGCCTGCACTACAGGAGCAAGCTGGAGTAAGGCTGCTCACAAGAGTGAAGCTGTTCAGAAGGTAACACAGGAGGAATATTCCAAAAATGTGACTCATAGACTCTAAGTCCCATTCCCCTCAAGTCATTGCCAGAGTAGAATAATTCAGATGACCCAACAGGAATGAAAGTGTAAATCGACAATAATTTTCTCCTTGAACAAGTCAAACTCCCAGCTCTGTCTTCAAACATCCATAGCCCTGAGGATTTCACTGACTATAACTGGACTAAAAGAGAACAATATTATCAAGTAAAGCCTAACTTTGCACTCACTAATAGAATCTTCTTTCCCTTACTTCCAGCAGGCTGCAGATCTACGAGGTGCTGTGTGGAAGACATCATCTGCAGCAGCTTGGGTTTTGGTGTCTTGCTTTTCTTGTCTTATTTAACTCAGTGCTACTTATTAAACCTAAGATGTCAACAAATAGATTTTTCCTATCATATCAATTCTACACTTCCTAATAAAACCAGAGAGCATGAAACAGTCAGAAAACCCTTTCTTTGCAAAGACTCTGCAGCACTTTTATTTCAGAGTTTCTTTCTTTTAGTTCTAATTTCTTTGTATGAGTTCTCCATTTTGTGCTAGTAGTGACACCTGGCTCACTGACTACTAAGGCAGAAATTATTTTCATTTATATTACTCCACAGTTTCTGGTCCCTTCCAGTTGAGAATATCTATATCTATCCATATTTTTGCTTTCTGGAGCTAGTCTTGCAAAACTGATGCATCTCAATAAACCTGTTTTCTGTGATAGCCTCACTGACTTCAGGGAGGAATGTAATCTTATTCATGGGCTCAAGTCTTATAAAAAGAATTACCTGAGTTACTGGTGGTACAGTCTCTGTATTCTTACACTGCTGTTCAGACAATAAGAAGGGATGAGCAGGACATTCAGACCTTTTTTTTTTTTTTTTTTTTTTTTTTTTTTGTGTCTTTAGCACACTGTGGACAGATAAAGGTGATTGGAGCTGCTGCCTGGTATCTGGGAAAGTTGTAGGATGGTGTGGCAAACACCATCTCAGGAGCTACATGAGTGGAGGAATAATAAGCAGATAGAAGGAGAGTTTTGTTCACTCTACATACAGAGCACCTGCCCATATGAAGAGAAAGAAGAAAATATTCTATGTCCTCTAAAAGGATGATAACACTGCCTGTCTCACCCACAGTGCAAGCAGAAAGACCAATAAAAACACCTTTATGTAGAAGATACAATCACATCTCTAAGACACAGTGCCTCCCAGCATCATTGTTGGAAGTGGTTTTCTATACAAACCTCTTACAATGGAGGACAGACTACATATAAAGACCACCTCACACCTACTAAAGACATCTGATGTGTCCCTTCTTCCAAACACTATTCTCCTATTAAAAGTGCTATCAAATGAGGGTTTACATTAGTTTGAAAATCTAGTTTTAAAATACAAACATTTGTAATAATGCAATTTCCACAGATTCAATTGGCTTTTCATAATACAGTTATTCTTCTAACTTGTTGGCCTCTAAATTGATTAGAGGAGTGCTTGGTGCACTCATTATCTGGAAATCAATTTCTCTTCTTCAGAAAAGTGAAGGTGTTCTACTTTAGTAAGAAGTACTTTCATTATCTAGCTAGAAAATGTTTCGAATTTTCTAAATATTTCCTGTCTTTTGGTTAATCCTGATATGTTCATTAAATTTTATGGAATCATTCACTTAATGACATATTGCTTCCATTTTGTCTTTCCTGTTTCTGCATCTGCCTCTCACCCTAGGATAAACTCTTCTGTCATAGTAGAATCAAAAGACCTGCAGCTAACAAAACAAAAACAATCAGGAGTTTGAACACAGTGACTCAATAAGCTTTACAAGGCTTAAGATAAAGGACATATAAATTTAATTCTCTGTTTTCAAGCAAAACATTCAATCACTTTGTTCCCTTGCTTTGCTACTGATGCTAAATAACACTAAATCCTCACAGTTAAAATTTTTTGAGAAGTAAGGTGGAGATTTTTATTATTATCTCCAGCAACAATGTGACTTTACAGGACTGTGAGAAGACTGCTAATCTTCCCTGAGCAGAATATAACTTAAGACCTTGACTGATTATCCAGGATCTTTATAATTTTGGTTGTTTTCCTCAGTATCTTATACTTTTGGCAATTGAATTGGAAAGACTGGCAGAGCACTACTCATTTCTAAAATATTTTATTTTGGCTTAAACCTGAAACACTTCACAAAATGTACCATTTTTGATTCACCAGTCAACTTGAAAATAATCACAGAATCCTAGAAAGGTTAGGTTTGGAAGGGACATCTTCCACTAGACCAGGTTATTCACATCCTCATCCAACCTGGTCTTGAACACCTTGAGGGATGAGATTTATTTATTTGTTTTAAGTGTTGAAATGCCTAATGTTATAAAGTTATCATATGAAGTATTAATTGATAATATTTTAATTATCTTATTTTTAATGTATATGTTATACATTTGTTGGAGATCCTCAGCATCCATATACTTTTTCCATTGTTGTCATACAGTCATAGGTTGGGGTTGGAAAGCACAATAAAAATACTTTAATTCCAAACCCCTGCCATGGGCAGGGGCATTTTCTGTTAGACCAGGTTGCTCAGAGCCCTATCCAACCTGGGTTTGAACACTTCCAGGAATGGGGCATCCACATCTTCTATGGCAAACCTAGTCCAGTGCTTCACCACTCTCTGAGTAAAGAATTTATTCCTTATATCTAGTCTAAACCAACACTCTTTCAGTTTAAAACCATTGCCCCTTATCCTGTCAGTATCTGCCCATACAAAAAGTCCCTCTCCCTCCTTTTTATTAGCCCCCTTAAGTTACTGGAAGGATACAGTGAGGTCTCCCTGGAGCTTGTTGTTCTCCAGATTGAACAATACCAGCTTTCTCCATGCCTCTGATCATCTTCATGGCCCTCCTTTGGACTCACTCCAGAGTTATATGTCATGGCCAATGCTAAGCATTAGGGAAGAGTGTTTTCTATGCAGAAATCACCTTTATCAAATTCTGAATTACCTTGCAGGGAGATAGCATGGTTTTTATAAATTACCACACCCAAAATATATCCCAATCTACTGTGAGCTTCCAACTCATATGACATTCTATTCTTTGTTCCTGAATGTCTTTCATGTGAAATTTAATTATTACTTAAGTAATTTGCATGATGGTTATAATGACCTTTTAGACCATCACTGGTTCAGCCATTTGCTGAAAATAAGGATATGACTACGGCCTACCTGATCGAACCTCCTCCCTTCATCCAGCCAGATGGAAAACCACACAAAGCAATGGATTCAAGTGAAATCCAAACATGCAAATGGAAAACAGAGGTCAGTGGAGCTCTTCCCCACTCTGATCACCATGAGGCTGAACATTGTTAACTGAGGCACAAGAGAAAAGGCAACAATAACTCCCAGCACTGGCAATGGGGATGGTAATGAAGCTGAGTCTACTACTTTTAGAGCTGCTGAAGACTAACATGGCCATATAACAACTGCTTTACCTTCCCTCCACTGCTGCTTATCTCAGGTTCATCTAGGATACTAAAACAGCTCCTTGTGAGGTTATTTTTACTTCCACCTTCTGGGAAGGATGTATAAATCTTAAGGAGAAATCTCTTTCATGCTCTGAATTTACAATGGTATGACGTTCTTTTGCAGTCCATAAAGACATATAGCTGATAGTTTTGACTTCCATTCATAGCATACAGTGTTAGTGCTAAAATGAAAAATGTTTGTTCAAACTGAATAGTGGAAGCATGCTGTTTAGATTGTTGTAATGAAACAGGCTGGCATTTACAAAGGAAAATAGTTCATTTGTGAAAAGGGACTAAAGGAAATGCTGTTCTTAGTTTTTGAATGTACTCTTTCTCTCTAATGTTTCTTTTAAACAAAGCTTGAATTTTCCAGCTACAGCTAAATACATGCATAGTTTCAACCTCTCCAAATGAATTTTGTCAAGTTCCTATTTAAAAAAAAAAAAAAGGAGTCTGAGAAATGTGTCTAGTTTTACCAGCTACCTCGTAATCAACCAAGCTAATATCTCATCCATTTGTCTGACATAGCAGCAGGTAAGAGCTGGGATATGGAATACCCCATGCTGTTCAGCACTGCTTGGTCCCAGAAAATTGCTGTTACCTCAGCAGCAGCTTTTGTCCAGCCCTCTCCAAGCTGCTCGGGAAAGGCTTAATTAAGGTTTACAGTAACTCTGTAAGTAAGTAAATACTACTGATATTTTTAAAAGAAGTCAGCCAACTCCCTCGCAAAAAAATAAAAAATAAAAATGCTGCTAACATTAAAAAAAAATATAACCACATATATGAAAGCCAGGAGTAGAACTCCAAGAATCAGACTCATAAACTCCAAGTAATAACACCAGAATAAGTTGACAGTTTATATGAAAATCCTGATGCTCATTAGCTTAATCACTTGTAGAAATCTGTTTCTAGCACCTTCTTTCTCTGACCATTCCAGTTTTCTCTTTGCTTAGCACATTGCGTAAGAGGTCCCTAGCCATAATTGGCAATGGGATCTACCACTTGAAAATTGTTGAAACTATTTTTTGTTAATTGCAAATGTTACCAACTTCACATGTATATTCAGGTGATAAAAGCATTTGATTTCTGTTTATCAGGAAGCTGATAAGCAGACATCCAAATGTTACTATTTCTGATGAGAAGGTCAGTTGTTCTCTGGATTTGTCCATTACAGCACCCAAATCATTCTGCCCCCTGGATATTTTTTAGGGAAACATGTTTCATATTTGAAAAATGTCTAAGAGATAGCGGAAATTACAGATAAATACACAAGAAATATTCCTCTAAAAAACTAAAGTTAATATCTGAATAGCATTTAGTGGGGTGCAGGTTCAAACCAACAGTGAAGCTGACAAGAGTTCTATACTTGGCTATCTGGAATATCATGCTCTCAAACCAGTATGTTGTTGCTCACTATTACTATATATGAAATATATAAACATACATAAGTGTTGTCTAAGGGTTCAGTAATGTTTTGATTCACTAACTTTCCACAGCCACCAGTCTGAAGTGACTGTGGGTTTGCAAGAGAAACAAGGCCCACACATGCTAAATTATATTTCCCTGGTACTCTTTTGATGAGAACGACAAGCTTGAATCTATGCCTGGCTATGAAGTCTCTGAACTTTATTGGAGTGAGCTGGGCTAAGAATCCAGTTCCCAATCATGTTGCTAAGGCACAAAATGTTTCATATCTGCCTTCAGATATCATATCTGTCATTCACTGCACAGGAATCTTGAAGTGCTTTATTGACATTAACAAACAAAAACCTACACAATCTAAGTGTAGTGTCATCACTGGTACTTCAAGGGAGCTGTGAGAAAACAGTTCTGGGATTTGGCTGGCTGTGAATATCATTAATTGGGTTTTTAGTTGCTTTATTCTCTTCACAAGAAAGGGAGAGGTCTGGAGAACTGAAAATTAACAGTGATGCATCTAAGAGCCAATAGAAAAATACATTTGACATGACCATTAGGAAAGTAAGCTGTGAAACCATCTTTTAGAGATAAGAATCAAAAAGCATGTTTCTCTTACGTTTTGGTAGATCATTAACAGTAAGAAAAAAAGTAGGTTTACACTGAAACTCAAGGCAGCCTCCAGTCCAATCTCTTGATATGATGCAGGACTAAGAGTTAATAGCACTAAGTAAGATCTGAAAGGGGATATCCATATGCAGATGTTCAACTGGGCTTCCCACTCTTATAGTATATTCTACTCACTCACATCATTCAGATGCCGCTCACATGCCACCCATATGTTTATATTTTCATTCCTCTCAGGAAGGTCTCCTGTAATTACTCAAGAACAAATGAATGCACACAGCTGAGGATCTGCACTTAGGACACCAACCCAAGACATAAAAACACATAAAGAATAAACTACCTCTGTACAACTGAATGTCAAAAACCTAAAAATAGTTATTGCAAAAGTAATTATGTGAAACAAACAAGGCTTAAAGGAAAACAGACCTAAATGAGCTGTAGCTGAAATTGCTGAAACGTGCCAAGACTTGTGCGAATAAAGATAGCAATAACAGGACAAAGTCTTTGTGCTTAGTTAATAAATCAAAGGGAAATACAATTCCCAGACACATGCATAAACCACTGTATCTCTGGAAGAAATAATGCTATATATGAAATGTGCCACTGAATATATTAAGTGGTAGAGAGACAATTCTGCAGAAAAATAAATGTCCAATATCCAGTCATCTCCTGATCATAGATATTGACTTTGGCTAAGTATGCATCACAAAATGGAAAGGCGTAAATAAAATAGCATAGCTCTTGGAAACAAAACCCACTGCATTATCATCTAGAGATTATCAGGAAATAGGTGATGATGAGATATTGTGTTGGTTTGGGATGTCAGTAAAAGATCTATTATTATAGACCAATCTGAGTAATGATAAAGGCCTCACATAAGGCTGAGACTCTGGAATAGGTTACCCAGGAAGGCTCTGGATGCCCCACCCTGGCAGTGTTCAAACCCAGGCTGGATAAGGCCTTGAGCAACCTGGTCTCACGAGACATGCTCCTGTCCATTCTGTACATACTTTTTTGATTGTTACATGGGTTGAAGGGGAAAATTTAAACACTGGGAAGATTCCCATGATCTGCAGATCATAAAATCATCAAGGTTGGAAAAGACCTTTAAGATCATCCAGTTCAACCCTCAACCCAGCACTAGCACTGTAAGCACTAAATCACTAAACTGTATCACCCATCACCAGATCCAGAAGCTTGTTAAACAGTGGTTTAGTGGTTAGCCCACCATCTCCTTGGGCAACCTATTCCAATGCCTGACCACCCTAATAGTGAATTTTATTTTTTTCTAATGTCTAATCTGAATCTCACCTTTCTCATCTTAAGGCCATTTCCTCTGACCCTCTCACTTTGGGCACAGGAGAGACCAACCTCCACCTCACTACCAACTCCTTTCAGGTGGTTGCAGAGCAGTGAGGTCCTCTACGAGCCTCCTCTTCTTCAGACTAAGCAAGTTCAAGTCCCTCAGCCATTCCTCTTTAGACAAGTATTCTAGATCTTTCAGGAGCCTTGTTGCCCTTCACTGGACATGCCCCAGTATCTCAATGTACTTTTTAAAGTGAGACCCAAAACGGAATGCAGGACTCAAGGTGCAGCCTCAGCAGTGCTGAGTGCAGGGGAATGATCACTGCCTTAGTCCTGCTGGTTATGCTGTTCTTGATCCAGGTCAGGATGCCATTGGTCTTCTTGGCCACTTGGGCACAGTGCTGTTTCATGTACACCTGCTGTCAACCTGCTAGTCCTTTATCGCTGGGCTGCTTTCCAGACACTCTGCCCCAGCCTGCACTATTGCTGCATGGAGTTACTGTGGCCAAAGTGTAGGACCTGGAACTTGGTCTTGTTGAACCTCAGCCCATCTATTTAGCCTGTCCCGGTCACTCTGCAAAATTAATATCATATATGTATGAATCCATTGCTTAGAGAAACTGGGGAAAATGCTCAGGCTTTCATACCTTAAGTTACATGACTGTTTTGGGCATTTTGAAGTAGATAGAGAGGGAGCATCTGGGGAACAGCAACAGGTTAAGGCATAGGATGGCAACTGAAGACTGAAACACAGCATTTCTTTTCATCCAAGTGAATGCTACCCAGCCTGAAAACAAATTTCTTTTTTGCTGTCACCTTTGTGAAAGACTCGGTGCTGCCAAATTCTGGCTGGCACACAGAGGTCTCCATAGGCATTAGCATCCCTGGCTAAGAGTGTTATACACCATAAAACCAGTAATTCATCCTGTGTGGTGATCTGATGAGGTAACAGTAAATCACAGTTTTCACTGGGTCTACAATAAGGACAATTCAGATAATTCCACTACTGAACACTTGATGATCCTTGTGAGTCCCTTCCAGCTCAGCATTTTCTGTGACTCTGTGACTATCTCTTCTTCTGAGTCCAAGATCTCCTACAATTTTTCAAGGACAAATGAAATCCCACACAGAAGAGTTTTTATAAACACATTTAAGCTGTATTTATCATGCTAATTATGCTACTTTAAAAAAAAAAAAAAAAGGGAGGGAGAACACAATAATGTAATAAAAGCTGCATTAAAAAATACCTCAAAAATATATATATTAATGTCTCTTGAATTACTGACTCTGCTTTTTTTCAAGGTTCATAATGAGTCTTTATCTCTGTTTTCCTTATTCTGTTCTCATTTCTGACATATTTTTTCTACTCCAAATCACCAGCATCAGAACCAGAAATGTAACTATCACATCATCAATCTAAAGGGGCAAAAAGGTAAAATAATTCCATGATTTCTGAAAAAATAAATGGGCTAATTGTAGTATATTTCAATTAGTTTGTTCAGTTACCTTTGGCTACTGGAACACACAGGTTTTGTGGTATTTCCACACATTATCTTACCTGTTGCTCCTTCCCTTTTTTTTGTTTGAACTTTCTTACCTTTCCTCACATACATTGCAGACTGAATTGTTGTTTTACTCCTGCAGGAGATTCCATATCAGGCATAATCTCTCTGCAAAGTGGAACTAGGAAAGATGGCAGCCATAATGATAAATATTTTTAATACAGAATCCCACTGAACTTGTTCCCCAGGCTTCCAAGTTTGGTAAGGTTTAAAAAATTAATATATATATAAAAAAGTAATTGGTTCAAATGTTTGTTAAGGAATCCTCCAACCTGACAGTTGCTTTAGAATTCCATCCAAATCCACTCATATGGAACTCCATTCAATCTGATTACATTTCGTTCCATGTGAAGCCAAAGAAATATATTTATGGATACGAAAAGATGCAGCTAACAGATCCAGGCAATAAAATTTATTTGAATTTTTTTATAAGTTGAAAAGAGTTTCTAGATAAATAGTAATATTTCTGAATCTATATTTGATGGAAACTACTGGATTGTTTCACCGAAATCATATAATCAAACACCTTCAAATTTATCTTGTCAAATTTATCTTTATAATTATAATTATATACAAACCCAAAATATTTTCCCAATATAATGAAAAGATCAAGATTTTCTTAAATAGGCAAATATATTTCCTGATTGACTATAAAAAAATACTTTCCAGACAAGATTTTGCATTTTAAAGTAGTGTTAATAGCAAAATCCAACTATATGCTAGTTCTCCTCAGGAGTGCAGACTTTGGCCTATTCAGGGTCCTGCTTGGAGGAATACGATGGGAACTGTTCTGAAGAGAAGAGAGATCCAGGACAGTTGGATGACCTTCAAGGATCTGCTCCTCAAAGCCCAAGAGTGGTCCATTCTGATGAGCAGGAAAGGGAGCAAAGGTGGCTGGAGACCTGCATGGATGAAAAAGCAGCTCCTCACTAAACTGAAAAACAAAAGGGAAAGGTACAGGAAATGGATGCAGAGTCAGATACCTTAAGAGGAATACATAGACTCTGTCAGAGCATGCAGGGATGGAGGAGATCAGGAAAACCAAAGCACACCCAAACTTTAATCTGATGAGGGACATGAAGGACAAGCATAAGAGCTACTAAAGGAGTATCGGCTGTGTCTGTGAGCATAAGAAAGCTAATATATCTTCCCTTTTGAGGGATGGATTGGTGTCCAAAAAATTAGAAATACACAAAACTCTCAACGATAAATAGAAGAGAATAACCTGAATGTCATCAACATGAACACTTCAATAATATAATCCAAATATTTCTGAAACAAAATAAGTTATAATTTGCTTTTAAACTTTAGAGTAGAAGCACTTAATTGCACTGACAGAGAAGGCAGACTCAAAATGTAGTAATTTCCCAAGGGAGAAATTTCTAGGTTTTAAACACTATTTTTTGCTTTGACTATAGTCTGAACTTTCTATGTGGATCCCAGTTTACAGGTTGATTATTTCAGCCATGAATGATTCCAAAACACAAATTAAAATATGTTGATAATTTCTCATGAGCTTTCAAAAGAGTTCTGCTCCTATCCCTTGATTTGGAATAATGCTTCAAGTTTGTAGTTTTGAATTACTGCAGAATGGGCTTTTTGTCACCCCCAAGAAAACCCATCTGGTATTGGATAACCTACACACCACTGAAAAATCCTAGAATGAGATAGACTCATAGGCACTCACTGGAACATGGCAACAAAAGGCCAGGAGGTGATGGTGAGCTGGACTTTCCCCAAGTGCTACCCAGTGCTCTCAGGGACACTTGAAAGCTTTGCCACAGATCTATCTGGCAAAAAAAAAGGGGAAAAAAAAGAAAAAGAAAAAGAAAAGACCTGGGTACCATGAAAAATGAGCAGGACATGGTGTGAAAATGGAGGGTTTAGCAGAGACCTGTATCTTACAGCCATGTGATGGAAAAACCTGGGAAAAGGAGTCAGAAGAAACCTTGAAACTTGAGGTAAAAGAGTACGAGAGATATGACAGCCTAAAGTCCATTGAACAGAGATAATTCAAGGTAGATATTTAAGATTATAAGGGAAATTTTAATTTTTTAGTTTCTTAATTGTTGAAGTAACTCATTTAATACCCTGTTTTCTTTGAAAATCTTTATCTTTTTGGTTTTTTCCTTGCAATGTAGTTACTGTGAAGACTGCGTAAATACAACCAGAAATCATGACATTTCATAAAAATGTTCTAAATTGCCCTAAAATTAAGGCCTCAGTACTAGTACTAACTCAAAGAGATAATCATATAATAAATTAAAGTTCAAATTCTGAAAAGGTGCTAAAGATTTCCTCTCTTTCTGGCGGCAATGTAAGTGCAGCTTATACAATGACAGAGTTTGCTTCCAAGCAGTTCCATGTGCAGATGTATTTACAGGTGCACACATGCAAAACATTAGGCTTTGCTATTTTAAAATAAGATATCAGCCTCCCTCCCTCTCTTCCTTGAAGCTGGTTTAGTTTGTGGAACAAGTTTAAAGCTTGCTGCTTTAAGTCTGCTGGTGTGGTAAGCACACATGGCTTTTCTCCAGACGCATGCACACCCAAATGTGCACTTAGTCTCAGGTGCAGTAACACCCTCATCATTCTGGAAGAGCAGGAAATTATTTACTGAGTGAGAGAGGTCCTCTCAATAAAAAGGGAGATACGAAGATAATATCAGAAATCATATTGATCTATTAGAGACTGAAACAAGAAACAAAAAGCAACAAATTGCAAAATAACTACTCAGAAAGCAACAAAATATTTTTCATCTATAGCACTGAATCTGTTTTACAAGCAAAGTCAGTGTCTTTATGCCCTTTTAAAAGCAGCTAAGCAGAAGGGTATGCAGAGCTGAAATGGAAAAGGCCACAGCAGGCATGAGAGAGGGAAGAAAACTCAGATGCAACCACTGGGTAAGATTATCATTTTACAGTGGGGATTTAGATTTGTCAGCTGGGTATCCCTACCATAAAGAGCAGAACAGCTCCCGGCCACAATGTGATGTAAGGGACATGCCTTGGAAAGAGCAGCTTCTCATCTGGGATTAGACAAGAATTAGGAAGTGTAGCCCACACAAATCACAATATACTCCGGGAGCATATTTTTGTATTTTTCAAAAACTCAGTAACAACCATCAGTTTGACAGCACTTCAGGGGTGCAATGGAGCAGGTCAAGCTGATGTCTACTGTGAATACAAATGGCCTGGGGAATTTCATAGTGAAACCCGTGATGCTGACTGAGTAAAAAGCTTTTCTCAGTCAAGGGTGAGATAAGAACTTTCTTATCTTTGTGACGAGAGTTTAGTACATGTAAATAATATTTATGTATTAGCTTCTTCCATGCAATAGACTACAAATCTGCCCAAGGAAGTTAATATTTATATGCATATATACATATCGAGTAGCATCTGCACACAATTGTGATATAGCAGACTGAGAAAAATTTGTCACTTAACCCCGCTTCTTAATGGATCCTTACAAAAATAATAGTGTTTCTTTTGTATTGACAATGTGCTTAAAACAGCATAATAAAGTGTCCTTGTCTTGTAAACAGAAACCCAAGATATATCAGATGTTTCATACTGGAAAGGTTCTTTTGTCCTTTTTCCCCCTCACCTTTCTCCACTATTTTTAGATTTTCTTGCCCTACTCCTCATCATAAAAACAGGACAGAAAAACAGTTTTCACAGCCAAACCCAGAAGTTCCAGCTTCTAACTGGAGCTAGGTTTATTTTACTTAAAATTGTACTGGCTTTATTCACCAAGGGCTTGCTTTCTCACTCAGCATTTGGACAAGCATCTCAACCATAGACTCACTTCAAAATCCCCAGTGCTGCAGCTTGGCAGCCTGACAAGCCCTCAATCTATTACTGCAGGCATCTATCTCTGAGAGCCATCTTGCTCCTAACTATGACCTCATCTGTCACTGCCAAAAAGCAAAAAACCCTCTGTAATTTGTCCTTTATTCCATAAGACTGTGAGTTTCTTTCATTAGGGTTTCTGTGTCCCATGTGCAATTACATCATCTTGGTTTCCAAAGGCAGATATTAGGGATGAAATTTCTAATGATGAGTCAACCTTTATAAACCAAAACCAATCAGTGATTAGCATACCTTTATCTGAACCAATCATCATATGTGTCATTTTTTCTTTTACATCAAGTAGTGATGAGGAGGATGACTCTCAGAAATAAGCAGGATAAAGTTCATAGGCTCTCCACGGCTCACTATGGGACTTTAATCTTTTTTTTATCAGCTATGTTAGATTACAGGCTTTAAGATTGCCAGAGGTATCAGTATGTTATTTCCTGTGTCTACAAATTATTATTAACTTCACCGACCTGCCTAATTAGTCGCTGCTCACAGAAATATCTCAAAGTCTCATTTTTCAGTGGTATTTTTTGTTTCCAGTGTCTTGGGATGGTAGTAAACCTTTGGCAATAAAACTGCCTCTTGTAGAGAGGCAGAAGTTGACAGAGTAAGGGAGTCACTCAGATCCACAAATGGAAATCTGTTGCCAAGTCAAAGTTGAACCCAGATGACCTGGATATTATTAAGACCTTCTGTGGATTGATCAAGTAATTGATATTTCCCCTTTAAATCTAGTATATCTATACAGTATACACAGTGCACTAACTACACAAGCTTTCAGTGGAACATGTTTTCTATGTATGTGAGTTAGGTGAGGTTTAAGACTAGATACCAGCTCCAAGAAAATTATATAAAAACTAACAAAAAAGCACAGTAATATATTCCACATTTTCATTTTTCAGGCTTAAAAGCAAGTCTGAGTAGTTCTGGTGATGACCACAGGTTGGATCTCCAAATGAATTTGACAGCACTACTTTTGTGAGCGAGCCAACAGAAAGGAGGTAGAATCTGATTTCATTTCCATGTGCATAACACCAAGTAAATAGAGGTAAAAAACAAGAACTGTAGGGGGAAAAAAATTGTTTATAATATGTATTGCAGAAACCATGGCTCACCCAAAACCTTTAAATGCAGTAGTCCAGGATAAGTTCCTTTTCAAGAAACAATTGTTGATTTGACAGAACGCCAATACCTGGCTTTAACAGATGTAATTCACAGCAAATGTCTCAACACCCAGAGCTGTTCTTACAAAGATGGGACTAGAATGACTAACCATACTTTATGAGCAAAAACCCCTATGAATGGCTGTAGAGAATGTGGGACTGAAGTACTATGAGATCAGAATAATCCCAAACAGAGGAATTAACAAACAGAGGGAGAAAAAATATTTAGGGGACTGTCAAAGAACAACATGTAACTGAGGATAACTTCAGCAGATATGAGTGGAGATTAAGAAGAATTAAGTGAGACTGATACACTACTATGAAACACTCAGACCTCATAGTGACAAGAATATTATATGAATATAGACAGATTTTCAAATAAACAACAAATTGTGGAAACAGATGGAATAAAGCTTCTAAATCAGTAAGTTAGTCCCCATCCTGAATCAGTAACTTAGTTAAGTTCTTGACTTTGTTAAGAATTTACAAGTTGACTGTAGTCCCATACTGCACACGTAGACATTTCCCATGTGGATAACTGTACTGACAGTCTTGCCATCCTAAATAATTTGTAGCTCTCTAACCGTATGTTTGTGAAAATTTTTCACATACAAACTAGACTGAGCCCTCAAACTCCTAAGGTTTTAGACAACTGTGACTTGTAATTTCCCTATACATCCTGCAATTTCTTTTTTCTTTTCCTTCTGAAGTACTGTAGAAAATAATTTTGTGATTTCTAGTTCAAAGTTCACTTTGTTAAAATCTGTATTGATCTCTTCAGAGAAAGAACATGAGAAAACAAGCATACATAGAACAGAGAAGTCAATAGGAATCACTCAACTCTGCTTGGAGACATGCAAACTGTTTTTGACATGCTTGTGAGAACATTTAACTTTCTCTTCTTTCAGAAGTTATCATAGTAATATATTTTTGGCTTTCACAAAACTCCCAGGGTCTCATTCTCTCAGGTGAGTGAAAGGAAGCCACATCCTGAGCAAGAGCAAGAGTATCATTCCTCTCCTATGGCTCTAGAAGTTAACTACCACAACTTGTTTCATTCCAGAGCTAACATTGCAGTTCTGAATGGATTTGGGTCTTCTGGGATGTGAAAGAAGGAAGGATGGAGAAAGAAACTACATTAAATGCCCCTTTCTAAGAATTCTTGTTTGCCTGAAAGCCCTTGGATTCCCACTGATAGAAACTTTTGCACAGAGTTTCAAAGACTGAGGGGAGGGAAAAAACCCAAACCTTCTTTACTAGCTTTGCACAATGACAGGGGTTTTTAATTTTTATTTATTTGCATAAATTAGGCTTAATTTTGTATTTTAAAATGGTTTCCAGAATTACACATTATATATTTACATAGGAATTGGGTTTGAAGGCTAAGAATAAAACAGGTTTAAAACTGTGAAGCTGGTGAAAGAGAAGCCTGACTATCATGGAAACACTGTCCAGCAGCAAGTTATTGTAGAAGCTGAGCCTGATAATATTACAATAATCTTCATAACATGATGTAATCTTATATTTAATCTTTGACTGAAGGTAGTATTCTACTTAACTAGCAACAGGTAAGAGTTGGGGTAAAATCATCTGCAGTGATTTTAATGAGAAGCTCTCTCCCTGTAGCAAACAGCTATCAGAATTTGGTTTTCAGTTTGCATTAGCTGTACTACCCTCATTTTTCCAGCACTGGCATTTTTTTATGAAGTGTCACCTTCCTTTTCTGGACACTTGCTTTTAATAAAGACCAGAAGGTTTCTGTGCTTCTTTGAGCAAGATCCCAGTGCTCAGAGAACCAGGATACTGCACAGACTACCTTTACCTTAGCTCCCAATAGTCACCCCAGAGTTCAGCTGGGAGATATACAAAAATTTTCCAATCATTGTCACAGACTTGCACTTCACAGATCTCTTATTGCCTGGTCTTTTCCTTTCTTCTCCCAGAAGTAAACTCTACCCCCAGCACATATGGATTACTAATTCTCCTATTTATGGCTGTTTGTTGTTTTTTTTTTTTAATCAGGTGGCTTTACCATTAACTAGAGAAGCTATCACATATTGACCTCAGTCAAATGACAGTTGTTTTAATTAACCTTCATCCCTCTGACTATGTTAGGAGGTCAAGGACAGGAAATTCAGCTCATTCTCACCCTGTTCTTACATGTCACACATTTATGACTGTAGCAAACAGGGTTTGTGGCGAAGAGCAAATCCTGTGACAAGCAGATAGATTCCATGCTCAAGACAGAGTGAAATGGATCTTATTGAAAAAGTATCCCTGACTATCAGTGGATATAATTGCAGAAATACATGTTTATTCTATTTCTTAGAGTTTGGAATGTCTGGAATTAAAAAAAAAAAGCAGATGGAGTTCTTCTCCTGTAATTCACTTGTTTAAAGTGGCAGCTTTATGACTGCTAAATAGAACTCTGCTTCATTCTATTCAATAAGGAGTAACTGTTTACAGGCAAGCAGGAGAGTCTGAGATATGAATGCTGGATTTAACTTTTCACTCTGTCCCAAATCTCCTTTTACATTACTGGTCAAATCACTTAGAATTTGTGTGTCTTAGATCAGTAAAACAAGGATAAATAAGAGTTCCTAACTTCTGGGATAGGTGGTGACAAAAAATCTGAAGTTTCTCAGGTGCACAGGAATAGCTAGGATGCATTTCTCTCAAAGAAGTTAATTTCTTTTTTTTTTCTTTCCAAAAGAAGTCACTTACGAGCATTTCCAGTTATTCCTCTTCTGCTGACAGCAATAGCAAAGATATAATTGACTGAATGCACTGACTTCCCCCTTCATCCTTCTGGACTCTTTCTCATTAGTTCAAGAAGGATGTGTGTATGAAGATTCAGAGCTTTTTAAGCACGGCAGGAGGAATAGTCATTTCTGTTGTGTATGCTACCCAGAAAGATCACATGGAAAAACAGAAATTGAGCTGTCTACTCAACTTCTCACTAGACCTACTGTCTCTGCAGGAGAAGTGCCTGAAAGATCAAAAAGTTAGAGAAAACCTAAGGGCCACTTGAGCAGCATTTCACATTGCAGAAACCCACCTCTCTGCCAGAGCTGCTATGCCTCTTCAAAATGAGGCTTCCCGAAATCCCAAATAGCCAAAATCCTTATATTTTGTCCAAAGGAAAAAGTATTTGGCTGGGAGAATTCAGTTACACAGCTGTCACATAGGAAGCACTCTTGGCTCTGTTATTTATTTCCTGGGTTGAGGACCAATAATGAAGACCAATTTTTCTGTATGGAAAAGACAAATATTTCTTGAGTTCTTTCCATTCCATGTCAAAAATTATCTACTACATTCAATTCTGTTGACTTTCTTGATTTAGTTTCAGGAAAGAGTATTATGTGAAATTCTCTTGTCAGTTACCTACATCTACAGGGAATGTCAATAATATATCATACCTCATGTCTATACTTTTATTTTGCCCTTAGAAATCAGTTAATCTTGATTTCTGTAGGTGCTTTCCAAAGACGAAAGTTTGGCTGATAAATCCTAAATATAATGACAAATATTTAAGGTTCCTTTTCCTCAGCAAACAAAATAAAACAGAACAGAGGAAAACACCTGTCCCATGGTGGTCAGATGAGTTAAAATTTCTTATTTCTCAACATAAGTTCCTCTTCTGTGCTTGAAATATTTCCCTAAGTAAACCTCATTTCATTTTCACTGCCACCTGCTATCTCCCCACCACAAACAGTTTCCTATTAAAAGTTCTGAGTGTTTCTAGAGAAGATAAAAGTCATCAAAAAAAGATTATAAGACTAAAGGTCTGATTTGATAATGAACTTTCCCTGTTCCAAATCAAAATACTAAATAAGTAAAAATATTTTGAATCTTTTTTCTAATCTAAAAAACCCCATTCATTTTCTCTGTGATAGATTAACTGCCAAACTAAAATAAAATATGCATTTTTCATTGGACTGTAAGACGTTATAAACAACCGAAGATTTTGCAGGTGGTTGACCTCCTTGCTTTGCCTAGTAGAAGTGTTCAATTGTTGTCTAATCAGTAAAATTCCAGCCGGCTGCACCAGATCTGTGTCTCTACAGCAATTTTAAGTATTTCTGGGACACTGGACTTCCCAAAGTTCTCTCAATTGAAATAGCAGCTTAAAACTTTGCAAGATAGGATTCACCTGATTTAGCAAAATATTTAATTCTGTTATCTCTCTTTTAAGCATATGAATAATCAAAATGAATCAGTGTAATTATGGAAATGTTTAAGGTTTAATATGTATTTAAGTGAATTTAAATGTATTTAAGTGAATTATAACTACTCAGCAAATCAGGACATATGCAAAAATGGATCTGGATCGTTGTAGCTTTCTGGATTTAAAAGAAAAAAAAAAAGAAGGAGGAATCAGCATGAAAGGGCTGGCTCAGCTCTTAAAGCCTTCAGGTAGAACTCAATCTGGAACGCAACTGAGTTCATGCACTCATCGCCTGGGAAAGACAATCAATCCAAGAAGAAAGAGAGAAAGAGAGAAAGAAAGAGAGAAAGAAAGAGAGAAAGAAAGAGAGACAGAGAGAAAGAGAGAAAGAGAGAAAGAAAGAGAGAGAGACAG
>JAWWLZ010000118.1:29310190-29332635 GCA_035041345.1 Poliocrania exsul
TGTGTGGAATACTTTGTAGTGTCCACTTCCTGGATACCCTGGTTACTAAGGAAGCCATGGCTAAACCCATGACATCTTCATTTAAAAAAGGGGATTTCTGAAGCTGGATTGCTGCGGCTATTTAATTTCTCAAGATATAGTGTAAGTCCACTTATGACACATTTGCTGATTACCTCATCAAAAAGTAACTTTAAAAAAAAAAAAGCAATAAACAACTCTCTAAACAAAAGAAATATAACAAACCCCATAGGAATATCATGCATTTCAAGAATAAAATCAACATATATTCTTCAATACTTTTCCATACTAAGAATCAAGTGATTCTTCTAATAAAGCAAAGCCCTTTATTTGTCCAAATTCACAACATTTCTCTGACATAGCAGACAGAAAGGAAAGATGTTAGTAACTACTTGTGAGAAAGACAGTCTGTCACATTTAATGGTTTCATGTGCATTTTGTGCACATTTCCATTGCGTTTCTAAATCATCTCTGATCAACTGCCTTGTAGAACACCTCTTAGTCCATGTACCTTCAATTTATCTGGGAGGATGCTATTGAACAGCGTGTAGAAAGCCATGCTAAATGACACATTCTGCTAACAACAAACTCCTCTCTCTTCATCCACGACATCAGTCATTCTATCATAGAGGCCACAAAATTTAGTCTCGTTAATCCATGCTGACTTCTTCAAATTACCTTCTAGCACTTTCTGTGCCTGGAATCAGCTTCCATCATGACACAGTCTACAGCCTTTTGGAGGCTGAAGGCCAGCTGAATAGCCTCTAGCCCAGACTACCTTTGTTACCTTTACTAAAAGATGGGCAGGATCTCAGCTATGCATTTTAGATTTCCAAACTCCTGCACTGATTCACTAAGCTAAGAGCTAAGTAGAAATAATAAGCAATTGAATATGGACCAGTAATGTGCAGAAAGCCTGATACTTCCCTGAAACACAGAACTTTTACAGTGTGATTTTGAGAAACAGTGCAGGTCACACACTATGGACAGGACATTTTGCAAGCATGACATTCATTGGCATGTGACACATAGTTCATACACATTGCATATAAGATATTACAGAAGGGAACGTGATAGGAACATCTTGTTGGGACATCTAGCATTCAGGACTGTGGAATCTCCACCCTCTAAGAGATTTTAATAGACAACAGTCAAAGGCCTTTCAGGAATGATGAGTACATTCACGTAAGGTAAAATAGACAATGAATTGCAGATCAGAATTAAAAGACCTCTTAAGTTCCCCTCCAGTGAAATATTTCTTTACCATCAAAACTCAGTCATGAGAAAAGAAAATTAAAGTCATGACATTGGATTTCCAAGAAATTACCTGCTTCCATTTTAGTTTGCTCAACAATCCCCCAACTTAGTGCTGATAAATATTGTGTTTCAGGTAAGTTGTAAAACCTAGATCTTAAATTCATGGTTAGCAATTTCCCCAGAGAAGTGTTTTTATTTTTCAAGAAGTTGAATCAACTATTTCCTCTACTGAGTCTTAGTTTCTGTCACTTGCAGTTCATTTGCCATATGCAGCTACAGCTGGACACTCAGTTCTCCCTTCTTTTCAGTCACAAACTGTTGGTTCTCTTCAACAGCTCCTCACTTTATGAGAATCACAAATTAATTGCTCAATGCAATTCATTTTAGAGGGGATGAAGAGATTCTTGTAAAAGGCTGGCAGAGGTCTTAAAGTTGAGAACAGCTTTGAGAAGATGAGGTGATGTTATTCTACAAGTCAAGGGGACAAAGGATGACAGTTGTTAGCAAGCAAAGGAATAAATGGCTCCAAAATCTGATATACTTTTTGTTCAACATGCACCAAGACATGCACTCAAGGTATAAATGCAGGCATCCAAGCAATACAGCAAAAGGTGTTAACTTATCGATTTCTGGACATTACAAATCTTAAATTAGGTCTCAGAACAAGCTGGTTTACTTATATACTGAACTTCAACATAGACCAGTCATTGGGCATCAGTAGTATCATAGGTGAGGTTTTGCAACAGTGAAATGCACTTCTGAATCTCTTAGGGTTTTAATGCTCATTGACTTGGACAGGTAATCAATTGCTGTATCTCCAAAGGCCCATAGATATTGACTTCAGTCTCCAAAAGACTTTATAAAGAGCCATTTGGGGGGATACTTTCACTTCAAATTGAATTGTGGATCATTAAATCTCTAGTAAAATACTGGACCAAACACTAGATGTCAATGTTCCTTCTGCATTTTTAAATAGAACACAAATGCTCCTGGCTGAATATGAGATTCCTAGAAGAATCCCAAATTGTTCTTTTTCTCTGAGAGAGTCTCTAAATTGTTATAGATTTTATTGCTCCTACAGACAAAATGCATCACTCCTACAATTCTCACTCTGATTCTCCCATAAGACAATAACACAAGTGCCTCCTTACCATTAAGCATGAATAAACTGTACAAATTCTGGAGAGAAGGAAGAGGGAAAAACAATATGGCAATAAATTAACTTAATGCTTATCTCTTGGTTTCTTGCCTACACACCTGATAAAAGGTCTAGGGATTAAAGAGATGGGAAAAATATATTTTTGAACAGTGTGGGTTTGTTTCATATTACCTACTATGCACAGAAGATTAGATTTTATTTTTTCCATACTCTGTCAAAAAACGAGTGACAATAATGGAACAAGAAGAGTTAATAAAAAATTGACTCAACTTGCTTGGCAGTAACTGATATATTGGAATTCCTTCCCTTTTCACAGACTCACACAGTCACAGAATAAAGTTGGAAAATACCTCTGGGATATTCAAGTTCAACATTTGACCAATCACTACCATGTCAACTTGATCACAGCATTTTGTCCAATCTTTTCTTAAACACCTTCAGGGATGGTGACTCCACCACCTCCCTGGGCAGTCCATTCCAATGTCAAAACACTCTTTTTGTGAAGAAATTCCTCCTAATATCCAACCTGAACCTCCTATGGAACAGCTTGGGGCTCTGTCCTCTTGTTCTATCGCTAGTTGTCTGAGAAGAGAGGTCGACCCCCACCTGCAACTTCCTTTCAGGTAGTTGTAGAGAGTGATAAGGTTACCCTGAGCTTCCTCATCTCCAAGCTAAACAACCCCAGCCTCCTCACCTCATAGGACTTACTTTTGCTAGACCATTTCTATGACCTGGCAGTGTCTGATATGTCTAACAAACTAGTAACAAACATACCCACTTGCAGGTACAAATAAAAGATTTATTAAAAAAAGAAGTTGTGTTTACAAAGAAGAATATAGTAATGCAGATATGCAGGATGTAATAAACTTTTTGTGACTCATTAATAGTTCTTAGGATGTTCTACATGAACATGGTTAGGCATGATAACATACACAACACAAACACTATGTAAATATTTTAGCTAGGCATACTAACTATATTCTTCTTGTAAGAAATGTATTTACTGTGACATATTTGTCATGTCCAAAACCACACCATCCTACTGATATATTTATTCAGTAAAAATACAATGTGTCTCAGAATCCTGTGTAGCTCCAATTTACTCCTACAAATCAGCATATTGCACATGTCCTCAGCCCTCCCCCACGTGACACTGCTCTTGAGTTTCCACACCAAGCCAGGCCTGCAGTAAGCCAGTATTTGTGAGAAGCAGGATATGAACATCTCAGGCAGACAGAGGTGAGAAAGACAAGTGTGTGTCACTGCTGCAATGTCAGGCAACAGCATGCAGCCCTGATTTACCAGGCAATTCTTGACTCTCCCTGGCCCTCCTGCTTATTTGAGTCCAATACCTGTAGAACCGGGCACAAGACTCAGGATTTTCCTCTGCCCCATGAAAGGCTCAGAATTAGCAAGGTGGTACCAGTACCACAGACAGGTGCTAATTCAGTGGAAGGGTCAGGGAAAGGTGAATTGAAGATAATGAGCTTCAAAAAGGGCACCAAGAAATTCAAACATTGTAAAGTATAAAAGAAGTTATTTTGTTATCAGGAATAAAACTCCTTTGTCAAACTCAAGTTATACTGACTTCAAACAAAGGGTCTGTTAAGAAAGGGAATCCTGGTTTAGCAGAAGATGCAGGATGTCTGTGTATTGGGAGACTGAGAAATTGTACACAGATCAAAAGGCAGATAGAGAGGCAGGCAGACACATAGAAAGGCAGTCTGACCTGCCTGCCTATCAGTACAAATACTTATAGCTCAAAGAAATCAATGTACAAAGAATACTCTCACAGAATCAGCATGCACCCCTAAAAGTACAGCATCAGGAGCCACATCTGCCTACAAGACTCATTCGAGACTGGACTTCAGTCTTGGGATCTCTTATCAACAGTAAGGACAATTGGTGCAGACTGTGAAGGGTGTACACAATGCTTCCTATTTCACATCTGAGAAAAGGGAATGCACCCTCCTAAAACAGACCTCCATTTTCTATGAAAAAAAACTTAGTGTCCTCACAGACATCTCCCTCTTCTCCGAGACTGCTCTCACTACCTTGGACTTGAGAGGTTACACAGTTTCTACAGGGGGCTGGAGATATATCATACACCAGACCTGTGCTCTTCATCAGCTGCACAAACTCCAGAAGAGAAAAGGTTTTTAGTTAGCAATACTGCAGAGCCTACAGCTCCTTTTAATCTATAAATAAGATTTGTAATGCTGCACTGAGGACAGACAATGAAAATGGCCTAATTTCAGATATTAAACTACCCTCAAAAACTACATCTAAGGAGATTTATATGCACTGTATAATATAAGTATTCCTCTCAACAAGCAAGATTTTAAACCTACCATCCCCTTTATTACCAGATTATTTGTCTCTCTGCTGTTTTCACCTAATAGTACTTGCTTTTCTTTTGTACACACTTCCCTAACCCTACTTCACAGGTGGTTTTGGTCTTGTGTGTTTATGCTGATTTTGATTAGCCCTTCTGAACATTAATTTACCTGTGATGTCAAAGGTAGTTTGTGATCTCACTGCCTGAAATAATTTCTTGTTCTTCCTGTCTCTACATTCTTGTTTTGTGCCCTTCTCATCTCTGCTTGTACTTTTTACCTCTTCCTTCCAAGTCCAGAGCACTTTCTATTTTCTCCAGCTAATCCCTTCATTTTCTTCACATTTCTGACATCAAAGATTTGCCAAAAAATTTTCCCACACCGATCTCTGTCATTTCAGGTTTGCAAACTTTTCCCTAGAGTTAGAGAACTGAAGCAATTCAAAGCATGGCTACAGGAAGGAAAGCTAATGTTTCACTTTCCCTCACTGTACCAACAAGAATTATTTGCTGCCACACAGTGATAGGGAAATCCAGTCTGGATACAAGAAACAGCAGAAAGCAGAGAAATGTTGAGTTGTACCTTTACCCAGCCAACATCAAAGTGTTTACTGCTCCATATTTCTGCTTCCTTCCACACCCTCAGAGTTGCTCACTTATATGCATCTGTCTATTCATTAACATCTAATTAAGCTGTACATCTGCTGCAGCTTTACATCAGCATTGCATTCCCCCACATTAAAACTGCCTGAAGCTTTTTGTCTTTTTTTTTTTCATATTTGTTTCCGGTGCACTAAGAGCTAAAAAAGCTTTTTCATGCTGATTGACAAACAGAAAGAAAATAAACTCTGGGTTTTGAAAAGGATGAAAGAGCAGAATATGCTTCTCATCCAAAACCAATCTCTCCTTAGGGATGTGCCCCAGAGAGGCAGAGAGGTTTCTTTTAATTAAAGGAACAATGAAAAGAAAAGAGTATCACAGCTGTAGACACCACAGTCAAAGGAGAAACTGGATAAAATTAGAGGTTTTGTCTTTCTGCTATGAGAAGTAGTTGCACTTTCTCACTTTACCTCACTTACTCTGCTGCTTGTTTCCAGCCCATTTCTACATTCACAAAAGCTAAGTCAGTTCTACAGATTAATGGTCAAACCCAAGGTGATTTCCTAGCTAGGTTTCATACTACCCCTTAAGATGCATTACCTAGATAGCACATGCACAATGATACTCCGAGAAAGCCACATTAGCTGGCAACATCCTTTGCCTCCTTTGTTTTGCTGGGTTCTGACAGGGCTGAGAAGTGGAGAAAAGCAAGTTCTGCTGCCTGCTGGCACAGCTAGGCTTGCCCATTGTCTTTTTTCTGAACATGGGCAGATTTCTCCTCTGAGTTAAAAAATAGAGATCTAGCTGAATAACCCTGGGTATTTTCCAGTCATCCCTAAGTACACTGTTGCTTGGATGCTGGACTTCTTTCTTTCTACCAGCATTTTCAACAAATGCAACAAGCAATTTTAGAAAGATCCTAAAAGGCTAAACACCAGACCAGGAGAAAAATGTATTAAACAAAATGGTTTATGATAAAGCAGCATGCAGCACTGAGCCATTACTTTTATCAGAAATAGCTGTATTTTCTTATCCACACACAAAAAAATATCCCACTGTGGCATTTCAGCACAGAAATATCCACCGTAAAGACAGACTTCTTCTAGCAAGGCAATGCTGACTGCCTCACTGCCAACAAAAATAGACTTCCATGAGGTCTGCAGTCCTCAGACAATATTGCATATACTGATAAAACTGTTTAGATTGTGGCTGTCATCACTCAGGTTTTTTGACTTGCCAGTGCTCCAGAAAGACTTGATGTTTAATTGCTGAACATGGAGATCTGTTGGCAAAACACTCAGAGACATGATCACATCTAGCATTTTCTGAGATTCACTTCAAATTCCCTCTAGTAACACAGAAAGTAGTGCATTTTGTACATATACGTCAAAATTATTTCAAAGACTTCAATATCAACAGCATGTGTAAACTAAAGATGAAAATTCCATGGACATATTTTAAGAATGGAGATATTTTTTCTCTCCTTCTTTACACAATGGGCAATGGGCCAAAATTCTAATATAAATGATTTCTTGAGAGTTTTATCTTATTTTGAGTATTAAGATATCTTTAATAAAGACTTTATTTAGAAGCTGCCAGTGACAGGGAATCCATCATAGCTGGAGGAAAGTTGTTCCACTGAGTAATTGCTGTCTTTGAATTTACCTTAGTCTAGCTTCCAGCTCGTGAATCTCATGGATTCATCTTTCTGACAGAATACCACCTACAAGAAGCCATCTCTTCCCACGATCACCTCTTGATTTTCTGTTTGATGCACTAAACAGATAAAATTTTCTCAGCTTCTCCTTGGAAAATTACATTTTCCTATTATTCTTTTCTCAATACTTTTCAATTCTTTATAAATTTTTTTGAAGGATGACTATTAGAGCTCAAACAAAAAGCCTAGTGCCAGAGGGTCACGACTCGTAACACTTAAGCAATTGAAACAGCTAGAAAGAAACATACTGGTCTTTCATGCCATACCAA
Organism: Poliocrania exsul; assembly: GCA_035041345.1. NCBI lineage: Eukaryota > Metazoa > Chordata > Aves > Passeriformes > Thamnophilidae > Poliocrania > Poliocrania exsul. Next base: position 29,317,546 of record JAWWLZ010000118.1, read on the forward strand.
CTGAAAAAGTAGTACTCCCTTGTTCATATACGATATTTCCCAGTCAGTTCTTCAGAAGCTGTATTAAACCTTGGCTACATCAGACTGCCCACTCATGTTCCGTTCCTTTGGAGCTCTTCAGTTATTGATTTCATGGATGAAGCTCTAGTTTCCTAAGACACAATTTCTGCATTTCTGGAAATACAACTGTGTTAAATGAGGACACTAACACATTTGTGTTGAAGTATGTGCTTGTTTACTTCTCTAAATGATCCAGAGCATCCTCTATTTCCCATATGCAATGTATCATTTTTATTCATTTACTAATTCTGTTTCATCAGAAATACAAATGTGGTATTTACAGGTGCAGTCCAGCTAGATTAGACATAGTCAAGAATAAATAGTGGCAGATCTGCTAGGAAACCGATTGTTAGTGCTGTGACTTGAACTTTAAACTCACTCTCAGTCCCTACCCTGCTTCTGTGGGCACTCTTGATTTTGTTTAGTGGTCATTTTCTCATCAGAATACTGTTTCAGTACATTACCTGTCTCAAAAATGCCTTGGATTTATTATATCACGTTGAACTGAGATGTCAAAAACAGCACTCTGCTTGACAGAATCTACCTTCTATAAAAGCATTCTGATGGCATTAATTAAGCTGCCATTCTCTTCTGCTTTCCCATTTGTGTCTCATCATTACCTTTCCTTGATTTTTTGCCATGAGTAGATGCTTCATGGTTTCCTAGGCAAACTTGCTAAATCCTTTAAGTGATTAGGATTGGAATACATATAATTATATACCATAACATTCCCATTTTTCCAAGATTTATTTAAAAAAATAATCATGCCTAAGGGAGTTCTTAACCCATTCTTTTCCTTTTTTTTAAAGAAAAGTACTCAGTTGCTGGTTTTCAACACTCTTTACACCTAATATAAAATATGGAGGATTTCATCATTTCTCTAATTTCCAATATATTACTTCAGCATTCTGCTTCTTTAGTGGTAATATATATTTGTGAGTATAGATGGAACACTATTTGTGCATCCTAATATGATGTTTTTCAGACTGGATCTGTACAGAGATATTATACCTATTTTAGCAGAAATAAGGCGGTCCTACTCCAGATTTCACTAGAGGTTTAGAGCAAGCAAGCAGAACTCCACACAGAGCAGAAAGAAAGGGTTCATGGTCATCTTTGTGGATGTGGAAACCTTATTTTACTTTCTTGTGCACATATTTCCAGTTTTCCTGATGGTATTTTTTTTCTCAGACAAATAGAGGCAGAGGAAGAACATTTGAATGCCATTAGAATTTTACTTAAAATGGCAAAATATGGTTTTATTGATCAATCACATCTCATGGGAAAGCAGAAGCTGTTTATACAATGAATAACTTGGAAAACTGTCCTCAACAGAAAAAATGTTTTATTATTGGAGAAAATTTAAATTAATAAATAAATAAAATTAAATATGTAGAGGGTTTACTCAGGAATAAAAATAATCATGGAAAATAGTCAGAGAATAGAACTAAACTTTTCTTTGAAAACTTTTCATGAACCTTATTTGGTTTTGATTGACTCTAGTTGTGTGATCCAGATCTAGAGCAGGAACAATCACCATGTGACATAATACGAAACAGTCTGAATGGTAAAGCACTGGGATGAAACACTCAAATTAATATTAGCTACATGAGTGAAATGGGTTGGAACAAACTATTCATCAAACAATTTCAAATAATAAACTAATTAATGCAAATTGTGATGTGTTCATGGAGAAATAACAAATGCAAAAAGGGCAAATTCCACTGTCAGATGAGTTGTTCTCAGGGAATAATTCATCTAGCTGCAGAAGGCAGAAGAGAGTTGAATGCTAATGGGAAGAAATAACAAGAACACAGCATAGAAATAGAGCTAATTTGTAGATGATCATAAGTCTACTGACTTCTTGGGGAAAATGGAACTAGGTACTGCTGAGCCTCTTGAAAAATTAGATATATATTAGGTTTTAGTCTATGTTTTCGATTTTGTAAGATTAATATTTCAGACTGCAGGCTCTCCAATAAAGTATCTTAAAATGACTCTACAAGATGTAACAGAATATCTCTGCTCTCAACTTTAAAGGAAATAAGTTATTAATAATACATGAAATGGAACTATCTGTTTCATTCTGTGAAATTATGTAGAACCTTAATAAAATAAAACATTGTATTAGAGTAATTGTATAAAACAAATCCTGCAGAGTCACAATACATTCATTTCCAATACAATCCGTGCTCTTCAGGCTTACCTATATGACAGTGTTCTCACATCTGCTTGTTGGACACTGTAGCGCCAAAGAACCAGCTCCTATTTTCAGTGATACGGAGCTGCCAGACTCATTCCAACTAAATTGGGAATTAGCATCTCCTCAGATGTTGCTGTTTCATTGTGGCAGAGCAGTAATACATGCCCAAATGTGTACACACAGAGATCCAAATGCACAGCTCATTTCTTTCTGAATCATATTGATTAGTTTTGGAGAGCAGTTAGAGAGACGGACCTGCGATGCCACCTGTCATTGATTTTCAAGACAAATGAAGAACTGAGCAGCAAAATCCTTTTCAGCCAAAAGATAACAATACTTAAATACAGTCCAAGCAGTAAGCAAATTATTAGCTTTTCTGAAGTATCAGAACTGCTTTTAGATGACGTTAATTTCAAGTAGATGAATGTAGATACTTTGTCCTGTTCAAAGCACTTTCAGTATCAACTTTTTCCTAGTTATACCACTAAAGGACATTACAGGATGCCTAACTGTTTACTACAAGCTTAAAGTGATGTCCTAAAAAATATCAGATCAAACCTGTTCTACCAAGATAATAGTTTTGTGCACACTCATCGCCTGTCAAATATATGTTATATGGTGAAACATTTATTAAATGTGAGCATTAATGACAGGAGAACCAGTTACCACTACACTTCTTTAAAAAATGAACAGAAAAAGCTATCCAACACCTGCATACACTATTTTCTACCAAAGTGGTCTAATTAGTACATTTTGAGATATGATTAGAGCACTAGAGGAAGCTTTCCAAATGCCATTAATTATGGATGTGATCTTAAATTATTCACTTTGAATATTTTTTCTTGCTGTGCCCTTTTATCTTCCACTAACTTTTTGTTGTATGCTACAACAGTCCCAATCAAACCTTAAATGGAAGTTAATTACATTAAAGAAAAAGGTAAACTGATTTTTTTAAGGTTCTTGTTTATCATTCTCTACCTCAGACTCTACCAGTATTGGAAGTGTGATGCTCATCCAATCATTAAGCATGAAAATTTACATCTCACATTAAAGCAATATTATGGAATACAACAAAATATTTGTGTAATCATTCATTCTTACTTTTTTAAAGATTATTCTATTAGGTGAGTTATCCAAGACTGTGGTATATCACAGCTAGTGTCATATCTAGTCTAATAGCTTGGGATCAACAGCTATATGTGCTTTTGTTTTCTATAAATAGTGCCAAACCACTTGTATTAGGAAGAGGTTGAAGAACTTTTTCACATGCAACCAGACCTGTCAGGAATAAATCTGTGCAAAGAAAGGAGAATAGCACTAGGAAGGAGAGAAAAACAGGCAAAGGGTGGAGTCATAACATAAGAAAAAAGAAGAGGATGTGGTGAGCAACACTGAACACAATGTATTTTTGCAGAGAGAAAGAAAGATAATTCATATACCATGTGTTTAAAAATAAAGCTCACATCCACATAGTAAAAGGTTTTCATATATGTCCTCTGGACAAAGCAGAATAGCCAAGTAGCCCTAGTGCATCCAATGACTTAACTTTGCCCTGGATTCTACCTTTTTTCCTAGGTTAAAGTTCCTCCCTTAAAGCTTCCTCTGGGACTCAATAGAAGCTACTAGCACATACTTGTTTTGTTAAAGACTGCTGATAAAAATCCAGTGAAAAGAAATTATAATTCTCTTAAAAGAAAAATGAGGAGAATGTGTACTCCAGACTCGAGTGCTATCACTTCATGCAATAGCCACATCCTTAAAGCTAAACAAAGCTGAAGCTGGTCTCTAGATAGGAAACCCCCAAGGAAAACTTGAATTAAAACACATCTAGGAGCAATCATTCAGAAGTCTTTTTTCCTGCTGATTCTCCTATGTTTAGTTGGTGTCATGTGCAAACTGTCATCTTCCTGATAGGAAGAATTAGCCTTGCATTTGGCATCATTAAAGCTCTTTAGAGAGGTTGTTTCTGACATCCTGAGTCAATACCTTACGTGGCTTCTATATTGTCCTACAGCAATGGCCCTGTACAGCAAGTAAGATGTTTTCTGCCACCTGCATCCAGCTCAAAGTCACAATGGAGTTTGCAAATATCTATAAAAAAGATAACATTTTTAATCAATCTATCAGCACAAGGAAAATATCATGGAAAAAGCAAGTTCTATCCATGTTACATGAATACTACTCCCTAGTTGCCCTGGTATGAAGTATAAGGTGCCAATAGATGAGACAGACTGAAAAACACTCTTCTACTTGACAGGTACTCCTGATGGTCTAGAGTGGGCCATCTGAGAAAGCAATCATTCCTGTCCATTTAATTTCACATGGGTGGAGGACTTTCTTCCACTTGTGTGTGTGTTCAACATCTTCCAGAAATATATATATTGGAGAAATTAGAAAGAAACATTCACACTGCCTTCACCTGTTTTCAGCTGCACTGGGGGACATTCTGCACATTTTTATTTGCATTAGGAGAGAATGTGTGCAGCCAGGAAGGAAATAAAGATGAATACCAATCAATGCTGTGAAGGAGTCCTACTGATATAAAAATGATGTATCTGGCAAATCAGTTAATCACCAAAGAGACTTGCTGTAACCATAGATTCTCCATACAGGGTATTAGTAGTCATGTAAGAGTTTCCCAGGTGGCTTAGGACAACTTATTTGTCCCATGACCATCTTGCTCTTCTCCCTTCTGAACTTTCAGGAAAAGGCAGTGTGACCATAATGAAAGATAAATAACAAAGAGTACAAAAAAAGGATCTTAAAAGGTAAAAGTACAATTTTTATTTAATTTTAGCACATCACACCAATCAGAACGGCAGAAGAATTTATATAGAGGCATGAATCAAGTCCAACACTTTCAGAAACTTGCAATTCACTTAATGGCTGACCAGAACTATAAAGATCTAGATATTTTATGGAAAAAAAAAATCTATTTTCCATGCGTTTTTGATGGCAGTGGTAATTCTGCAGGTTTAATGAGATGTGACAACAGCCATCAGTATAATTTCAGTATTGACTGAGACATGGATTCCTGTCAGTATTCCCAGAGGAAGGACAAGGAGGTGTGCAATTAAAGCTACTTATATCATAAAGTACAGACAGTGAAAAAACAGAATCCTGATGTAAAGTACAACTTCTCTCCAGTTTTCCTCACTGTAAACTTATTTTACTTGGCAACATAGTTTACACTTTCTCATAGACACCTTGCTGCTCTAATTCAGTGACAACGCCAATTACACTTCATCACAATGTAAAATTTGAGGCATACTATGAAAACTCACCTAATATCACAGCCCATATTAACAGAGCTGCTGAATTTGACATTTAACAGAACCTCTGAACTATGCTTTGTTTTGTGTGTAATATTCTCCTTATTTCACTGATGGGAAATTGAAATGAACAAAGTAAATATATTGTCTTAGAAAAATTCTAGCACATTTTCTTGGCCATGTCTAGGTCCTGTAATAGAGTTAAGACTGGTGAAATTACTTTTACAAGTTTATACAAAATATCACTGGCAGAGCTAGCTAGAGCTCCACATTCTTACTACCTTTCCTCTAACTACCTGTAGATCTTGTTCAGAAGACAAGACTTCTGCAGCCTACTCACTCTGGGGTTTTGGTTCAATTTGTGTGCAAATTATATGCCCCTTGGAACAATGTGATAACAACTCCATTTCCATTTCCTGTGCTTTCAAAGTAATACAACACATGCCAGAGTTATGTAAATACACAAGTTAGATTTGGTAATGGGGAGGTAAAGATAACCTTTTTTTCTGTTTTAGTTTAGACAATTCATAGCTGTTGCAATTATACACCATGCACTATTTATTAACTCAGTAGGCACTGTCAAATGCTCATCAAGTATTTGCAAGTAATCTCCAGCAGGAAAATTCTTTTATTCTTTTCATGTTAAGTTTATGGTGTCCAGCAGCAATAGCTGATTTGTTACATTGCAAAGCCCCCTTGAGTGACAAAATTCCACAAGAGCCTCCTGAGAGGCAAGGGATGTGGAGGTTAAGTGTGTCAGTCAATGAAATCTATGTCATCAGTAAGAGTGCCATGAACTTCCTCGTTGTCATTAATTTTCAATTTCACTGCGGTTTGTTCATTACATCAGTTGAAGAAACTTTAGGAATAGTTTCTTTCTGACCCGATCAGAATCAGTGAAGTACCTATATTCTAGCGACAGCCTCCTGTAAAACTTTGTCTACATTTCTTTAAAAATAGTCGAATGTCTCCTTACATGACATGTTCATTTATTTACTCACATATTCGAAAGCAAGCTATACTAAATGTGTGTATTAAGATCTTCACATCCTTGAAAATACTTTATTAAAATAAACAGTTTCCAAAATTGCTTGCTAATGTCATAAGAGATTGATAACTCCAGACCAGTTTAAATCAGGGTAAGTACATTGATTTAAAGCAGTTATTTTCATACATACCTGATAAAGTTCGAAGTTGTAGAAAACATTAATCTGTGTGCATGACGGATAAATATTCACTAATAAATTTAGATCTAAATGCTACCTTCAGTTACAAGAACTGTTCTCTTAAATTCATCTTGAAGAAATAGATACATATTAGATATTTATGGAGGTGCGGTCCTTGATCTATGGCATAATACAAGAATGTTCTTACATGGAAACAGAAAAAAACCTGGACAATACCAACTTTTGCAATATATCTAAAGACATCAATAAAGCCATACACCTAAAGGGGCTTTGCATATGCACACAAGTACATGACGCAGACTCTGACATCCTCTCATCACCACAAACTTTTCTGGCCCTGTTCTAGAGCAGTTCAGCATTGCTGATGACAATAAAAGAATGACCTACAAGGACTATATGAAGTCAAACACAATAAATTTAGAAGAAATCTCCCGGAATAATCTTCCAAGGGAAAAAAAAAGGTAGAATGTTTACGCTGGTGAATTATAGGCCTGAAAATTTATAAAACTACCTTTTTTTTTCTGTATGAGTCAAAGCCCTCAGATGCCAGCAGTACATTTAGAAATGTGTCTATCTTGTATAGGAACAGACACATTGCTCTTCTCAGCTCCTTTGCATTACACCAGTAGCACAGTGTTGGGCTTCACAGGCCACCTTTCCTTAATATTGCATTTTCCTGCAAATATGTTATTTCCTCATTAGTTTGTGATGTATTATACAGTAAGACGGGTCTGATAATACAAGAATGGCATACTTTCTGTTATAAAAAGACATACTGCTAGGCTGAGAATTGTTGGTTCTCCACTAGTTCCTGATGACAGCTAGAAGGTCCTAGAAAACCTGGATAGATATCCTAGAAATACTGCCCACATGGTAGTGATTGACTGCCACAGCTGCCTTCAAAAAGTTTCTCCAAGGAAGGAACACTACTTCTCCCTTTAGGTTTTTTTGATTACTGTTACAGTTCAATTTCCACAAGGGATTATTTCTAATCTTAATTTTCCTTCTTTTGTATTCAGCCCTCATAATATGACTCCTGATGTAGATAGGTGTTTTCTCATGCAATGCCAAAGGAAAGCATCAAAATGTCTGTGCAGACAATTCAAAACCTGGTAAAGGATCCTCTCTAACCTTCTCTTATTACTGCAGATGCTCTAGGGGTTGCATTTACCACCAGGGCAAAAAAAATCTGCATAAAAATAAAATGCTAAAAAGCAAAAATTCTTATTTTTACATTAGCTAAGGGTGATTTTAGATAGTTAAACCACTGCTAGGCTGAAATTTCCTGTCTGAAAGGATGTGTCCAGCTTTATTCCTAAGTAGGGCCCTGTCTTCATTTCAAGCAAGTAGTGTTTCTAATCATTGCCTACTAAAGAGCATATTAACCTGCATTTCTATTTGCATTATTATTTCTTTCAGCATTTCAGCCCAGTCAGCTACTGTATTGCTAAGGAGTATCATTACTGATACATTAGTATTTATGAATTCAGAGTTACTGCACAGATACAAGCAAGTGGTATCTGTTTATATTAATTAGTTTCTAATCAGATAAAAGAATGAAAATATGATGAATCAAAGAAAAAAGTGATCACAAATATGATTCAGTGAATCATTTATAACAATAGACAATGACAATAAAGTAATACTTGTTCAAACAAGAGTATGAGCATTAACCAGTCAAACAGTCATTACTAGAAACATAAAAAATACAAACCCAAAGGCAGACAAGTGACCTGCTGAACATCTCCCAAAATATGCAGAGCTAGAATGGGAACACACTTCTGGTACCCTATCCAGCACCCTGTGCTGTATTCCCTGCCTGAAAAGCCAGCCCTAACATTTAGCTGCTGACATCAGTGACAGTCTTATTTCATGCTGTCCATCTGTGGTGAGGCTAGTTCAGCTATCTAGGGTTTGGGGGTTTTTCCCCAGTTTTTCAGCACTATGAAGGGTGTGCTTTTCAAAACTAACTTCAAGACAATAGGCTAACAGGAATAGGTGGTTTCACCTCTATGACCAAGAGCACTGTTTGCTGCAACTGACTTCAGTGTGGAGGATGCACTATTTTAGCATGCAACCTGACCTAAAAACCTGAGGCTCATCATCACAGCACAGAGAGCAATGTGAATTTTCTAAATTGAGCACTCTGTCCTCTTTGTACTAAATGCTGTGATAAAATGTTTGGTCATCCTCCCCACTTATTTTGCCCTTAAGATCTTCTCAGATTTAATTTTAATTTACTCTTTTTCTAACTTGTTTTACAGGTTGATGATCTTTATCTTCTACAAAGCCAGAGAAAAATAAAAATAAAAAAAAAAACAACCAAAAAAACCAACAACAAGCAACCCTATGTCCTGGAACCAAATAGGCTACTTAGGAAACAACTTAGTATAAATAGAGAATGTATCCCAGTAGAAGGGGACCAGTTGGACATGAGCCAGCAGTGTGCCCAGGAAGGCCAGTGGCATCCTGGCTTGTATCAAAAATTGTGTGACTGGCAGATTTAGGGCAGCAGCTGTCTCCCTGTACTTATGAAGCAGCATTTTGAGTCTTCTGTTTGGTTCTGGGCCCCTCACTACAAGAAAGACACTGAAATGCTGGAGTGAGTCCAAAAAAGGGTAATGAAGCTGGTGGAGTGTCTGGAGCACAAGTCTGATAGGGAGCAGCAGAGGGAACCAAGGTTGTTTAGTCTGGAGATAAAGGAGGCTCAGGGGTGACTTTATCACTCTACAATTACCTAAAAGGAGATTGTAGTCAGTTAGGGGTCAACCTCTTCTCCCAGGCAACAAGTCACAGGACAAGAGGATGCGGCCTCAAGCTGCACCAGGGTGGTTTAGTTTGGACATCAAGAAGAATTTCTTCATAGAAAGGGTTGTCAGGCATTGGAACAGACTGCCCAAGGAGATGGCAGAATCATCAACCCTGGAACTGTTCAAGAAACCACTGGACATGGTACAGAGGAGCTATGGTTAAGTTGAAATGATGGTGTTTGGTCAAAGGTTGGAGGTCTTTTCCAACCTTAGTGATTCTATTATTGTTGTGTTAGAGCCTGGAGCACTTTTGTCCCACTCCCTATCCTGGAGGTTTCTCTGCTTGTGCTCATGGCCAATACTGGCCTGGTGATGCTGGGGAGAGCTACTCAAGACAGCACTACTGGAGCGGCTCGGTAGGGGTGGTCCCTTCTTCTGGAACCTGCCCAGGCATAGCTTCATTGGTTCATACCCTCACACCTACCCATGGACTGAAGTCCTAACCCAGCCTCAGCCTGGTCCCAGGGGTGTACTTGATATGTGGGGCTGGGGCTGCCCCCAGGCTGGGGTGGCAAGATAGTCCTGGCTTTCAATCCCAGGAAGAAGTGCTGTCATTGGGTGGTCTTCTGAGACACTGTGCTTCTAACTGGGTTTCTTCCAGTTTGATTCCAAGCTTTTCCAACTCCATGAGCACAGTCTATGCACACATATGTTCTTATGCAATGCTATGTGTTTTTTTCCTCTCATCTGTATAATGCACTGAATAACAAATTTTGAAAATTGCCAATAAGACCTTTTCTTTGAGTAATTATTCAGCTATTTTTTCCACTATGTTTTTAGCATATGTGCTGTTTTCTTCCTCCAAGCTAAAAAAGAAAGAGTTTCCAGCATGTGTTTAGAAAGGATGTGGTTGGGAAGAGGAGAAGTTTATTACAAAGACCTTTGTGTGCAGATAGCCTAACAGGAATTCAATGTATTGCCATTGATTTTTAAGTGTTATAAACATGGGCTGCCCTCAGACTCTGCATCTTGGGGAATAATTGTTTACTTGTTAGCCATAATATAAAAAGATTAAATATTCACATTTTAGTGGCAGCTGGAAGATTACAGTTGACTTCTTTTAGTCTTTTTTTCAATTCCTCTTTCAAAATATACCATTAGAAATCGACTGAATCATTGAAAATTAGTATCAAGCTTGCTGCTTAAATTCATTATATCCCAAGCCAAAAATTGTTCACAATTGCATTTGCCTTGAGCAGAGGACTGAGTAGGTTATGAAGTCCAACTAATAGCACTATGAAAAAAAGGAGAGAAAAAAGGCTATTTCCCTGATTGCTCCACAGCAAAAATATTAATATATGTCTGTGAAGTAGGAAGATTTTTCTTTTTAGTTCACACAATATACCTGCTTGAAGTCTAAAAATTAATTGATTATGGTAAAATCTTATGCTACAAGCCCACTGGCTCAGTGAGCTTGGACTTGACTCAAAACCTTTTAAAGTAATATATTTGTTTCTTTTGATGTAACTGTGTCTTTTGATATACTTGTGTTTTGTGTCCAGCCCTACTATGCATCATGCCTGACACTTACTCTCAAAAACTAAATTAATGTTCTTTATAAAAGCCCAGGATCCTCAATAATGGGGAAAATAAGTGGTTGCCTTCAGAACTTAGAAATCCTTGTGCTTCTGAGTACTGTTGATCAGTGTTAAGGCTTTCTTGCCTGCTTTAACACCTTTCCTACAGGTTTAGACCCTTTTTTAGAATAACCCTGCAACCCCATATGGATGTGAGAATTAAAGCTTTCCACATGTTCAAGCAGAACAGGGGAAAGTGGCACAGTTGAACAGGGGAAAGTGGCACAGAATATATGGAACCTAATTTAAGCCTTCCTTTCACGCTTTCAATCAAGAATAATTGAGTTTTGTCCCAGTTAGCAAATATGAACAAGTATTTTTGAACTAGGAAGTACAAAATCACCTATCCTCCCTATTCCTAAAGTCTTAATTTAAACACTACTCATCATTACTTCTTTCTGAATTATCTTCCCAGGTTGTCTTCCCATAAAACTTGTGTACAAGTTTGGAATGAACTAGTTTGAAAAGATATCAATATATGAAGCTGTATGTTTAACAACTTCATTCCAAATTCCAGTAGGGAGCTTCAGAGCACCAACCAAGGCAGGAGAGCTAGGTAAGCATGTACATGCAAGGGAAGCAATCTTTATTTCTGTCCTTCTTTTCTTATCTATATTCTACTGGAAACAGAGTTGACTTTCCAAGTCAGGCACAAGGGAAGCAATTAGATGTAAAGCAGGCCACCTGGTATGATAGTAATTAGACTCTAGATCTGTTGTTATGAGGACCCAAAGTTGCACTGTGAAATTAGCTCAGAACTTTAATTAAAACTGTAGTAACAACTTACTTTTACTTCTTGATTAGAATTTTATTGGGAACTCAGCTGAATGGAGGGCTGAATGGCTCACTGAACCAGTGAAAACTAATATAGCTATTTCCCTCTGCACTATTAGCAGACATCAGAACAACCTTAGCTGTTATGAATGGTTATTATCATAAGTATCCCTCTGGCTTTTTGGCATCTACAGAGAATTAATTAAAAGGCTCAAACTGATGTGCAGTTATCATTTCCTACTGTCAGGTTTAGACTCTTTGTAGGAGAGCAAAGGGATCATAAGCTGTACCTACATTAATATCAGCACTAGGGTTCAGTGCATTTTGATGACTCTTCTCTGTGTATCCTTTTGCTATGCACATATCTTGTATACAGAGCTTATTTGGTGCAGACAAAAAAGATCCATTCAGAAGAAATTGAACCAGAAGGTCAGATCCAGACCTATACCAGAAGCACTCTAAATCTGATATGGACACAGACAGTGAGTCAAAACAGCTCCAAACCCTTGGTATAGTGAGAATATACCAGACTAACTTTAGTCTGATCTGCACTCCCTAAACTTTACATTATATAAATGCAAGATCTTGATCAGCATCTCTCTCAATTCACAGAACTGGCCCTATTGCACTGAATTTCTCAGTATCAACATTTTGAGAGGCAATGGGTCTCTGGGATGTTTCAGCACATTAAGTACAGGGAGAGAATGTTAACAAAACCAAGGAAGTTATCTTCATTTTCACCTCTCTGTGCATGCCACTTTGAAAAGAAGCATATAAACAACTACCTAAACAAAGTCCCCACACACATACTCCTTTGCAATGCAAAGTTAGAACCAATATATAATATACAGTTAGGAGACATGGAGGTTATCACTATTACAATAGCATTTGTTCTGCATTGGTATTTCATTCACAGCTCTGAGCTTGGATACCGTCCATCAGGAGTCTCCTGTATAATGTAAAACATCTCTGTACACATTTGCAAGTAGTATTACTACCAGCATTAAATATTAATGCCCAGGATTTTATGCCAAAATATCAAAATAAGAATAACACAGATAGGATCCAGTGATCCTTGCTGACAGATGAATGCCACTGAAGACAGAAGTAGATCTGCCAGTGTATTCACTGGGACATTCCCCTCATATTACCTGAGAGCATCTGGCATAAGATCCTATGAAAGGCAAATCTTTTTGGAGAGTACATTGCCATCATATTCATCTACATAGCTGTATGAGAAGACTCAAGGGAATTTTATTCTTCATTTGCAGCCAACCTTAGCTGTTGCAAATCGTAATTCCAAATTTCCTGTATATTAGACAAAAAATTTTACTATCTATCACTGTTAACTGGTGCTTTATATCAAAGACTATTATTTACTAGTTATGAGCTTGGAACCAAAAGATAAATAAACAATATAAAACTTCTGGGGTGAGCAAGAGAATTTTTTCTTTTTTATTTTGACTCCAAACAGGAGAAATTAATTGGGATGCTCTATATTTAAATTATTATTGTATAAAACCTATTAATAAAGCTCTTCTGGCCCACATAACCACATACTCCAGTATCATAGGATTTTCTCCCCATAATATTTTCATTTAAAATAGTGATAACATCCTTAGCTCAGGTTTTTAAAGAGTTAATCTAATTTTCACTTTTCATCATTTATGCTCTTAATTACTCCTAATTTAGTCACGTTTGTATAAGAGAAGTTGTATGATCTGATTCTCAACAAATACAATTACAATACTGATGGTGTGCCTTTTTGTCTTTAGACTTGAAATCTATACAATGCTACTACAATAATGGCTAATTATTTTTTTTTTCATTTCAAACAGCACAAATAAATTTTAAGTAGCACATACAATCTCCCTATTGACAGGAAAAGATTAAATGCACTGATGTCAACAGGGGATTCTGTAAAAGCAAAATGAAATTCTAACTCTATTTAATTGATAAAAGAACAACTAATAAAATTCTTTAAGAATTCAGAGAGAGAAAACAGTTTTCAGAAAAGCTAGGTATAGTAGTAGAATACTCACAGCCTAAAATTCCTTTTAACCCCACAGATAAAGGTCTTAATTTCATTTTTGTATTATATAAGAATCATATATTTACAAGCAGTCACTACAAAATAAACAAAACCACATTGACAAATTCTGTAAATTTCAAGAAACATGGAATATGCTCAAGTTTCCCTGATAAACTTGTTTGTACATATTTCTACCCAGCTGTATCTTCATTTGCCTACGTGGCCATGTATTTTGACGCATTCTTCCAGAAAATTAGAATCTGCCTTTTACATGTATACTTCAAGAGACAAAAATAGCATTTTTTGACCTTAGCATAAATCTCAATAAAATCCTTGCAGACTTTTGCAATAGGCCTGGACAACCAAACACCACTATCTCAGAGAGACCAGCCCTGGAGGCAAGAGACAAGATTGTGCTCAAGTGAAAATCTGAAGTAGCATGGTGTATTGACAAAAGAAAAGTATTTTATTCCAAGGCACCTCAAATTTCAGCTCGTGAACAAGCAAAAAAAGAACATCCTGCATGACTATTCTGATGAAGATGGGGATAAAAAAAAAAACACTTCCATGGCAGCCAGGTCTCAACTTCTCATGTATACTAGTCAGGTCTCAGAACCATATTCAAAAATTGGTTGGCAGGTAACACAATATATGGAATTAACTTATAGTATGTTCCCCATGGGGGGTGAAACTGAGCAGAAGGATACAGCTATTCCCTGCACTTGCTCATATTTTTGCATGGTAGCTTTGTCAGCATCCTTCAGCATGGGTGTTATGGAGTAAGAGTATATTATTAAAGCAAGAACCCCTAACTGAATAAATAAAGCACCTCACATATCTTGTCAAGATGTCCATTATCAGAGACCACCTGCAGTGTTCTGTGTCCCCTACAGTATAGCTCATATCTACTCAAGGCTTGTGAAATAATGGCTTCTAGCCAGCTTCTTTCTGCCAAAGAAATGCTATGAGCAGCAGAGTTCTCCATGATAAAAATTTATTGCTTTAAGAGTCTAACAGTCTTCTCTGGAGTATATCTAATGAAATCAATGAAGAAGTGAAAAAAAACCAGACATCCACAGTAAAAGGTTTTCTATCTATCTTCCTTCTTTCTTTCTTTCTTTCTTTCTTTCTTTCTTTCTTTCTTTCTTTCTTTCTTTCTTTCTTTCTTTCTTTCT
>JAWWLZ010000118.1:29335572-29404329 GCA_035041345.1 Poliocrania exsul
GCCTTGGGCTCTCAGGTGCCAATGATGCTGTGCCATGAAAATGAAAAATACCTCTAAATCCTAATCCTAAAAAAAAAAGCAAGCCTAGGTCTAGGGTTAGACTTGTCTTTTGTCTTAGGATTAGAGTTTGGGTGTTTTTTTCCTGTTCATGGCGCTGCATCATTGGCACCTGAGAACCCAAAGCTGCCACCTTTTCTATTGGCACAAAACTTATTCCTTTCTTGGCATCAGTTTTTAAACTGCTCAGAAAAATCCTAATTTAATATTTAGTTATATTTTAATGTATTAACATTTGTAAACTACAAGTTACACAAGAGAGACCCAATGTAAATAAATTTCTTGTCTTTCACTGTATATAACTCGGGTGATTTTCCTTATGTTACACTGAGTTACTCAATTTTAAAAACATCAGCGTTTGTGATGATGATAATCGGATCTATGAGATAAATTATTCTCTGCCCTTGGTTGTTCCGCTGTTCGAACTCGGGGAACTTTTCAACTTTTGGTTGAAAAGTGAAACCTTCACCTGAAAACTCTTCTAGTCCTTGCAGGTTTGTAAATGCAGTCCACACATTCTGGGATGCTCATGTCCCAGCACTGAGGCAAAGCAAGTGTACTCCTTTTGAGTAATCCACTGGCCAATCTTTCCATTAGATCATTTTTTTGAGTCCTTCTCCATAATGCAAGGTTTAAAATCATGTGATCTAGAAGCCAAAGCCTCTCTAGTCCTCCATCAACTCCTTGTTCTGTCCAGTGTTTTGGCTGAGAATTGTACAAAAAAATAGTAAAGCTTTATTTACTCAAGTATTGCTTTCAAAACAAGAAGCAGCTCCACTGTCTTGGATCAGACTTCATTAGTTAATTGGCAGAGGAAGCACAACCATGGGAATAAATTTATTGGTAGTATGAAGCTCTTCTTTCATTCATAAATTGACTGCAATGAGAAAATCAGAGTTCCCACACTTGAGTGTCCAATGCTGCTTTAAAGAATACCCATCCACAAACACAACCTGCCAACTGTCAAATACATTATTAACTGGAAGTAAAAGCTAAAATAATTTCACCCTAAATTCTGCTTGGGGAAGTTAAGCTTTATGCTATCCTTAATGCAAGTAAGTGCTTTATGGGCACAGTTTAATCCGGCACCAATGCACTACCTATCAGAATGGACATTTAAATACCTTTCCTACTGTAGGATTTTGGAGCAGTAACAACACTTTCTGCTTCTATGACAAATTTTCCTAGGACTTCAGAGTAACTTCAAAGCAAAAATTAATTAGAGATAGAGACAGCACTTTTCACACAAAGTAAATCAGACTGCCAGAGGCATCACATAAGGTTGTTCACAGGGTAACATAGCTGGAGACTGGACCCCTGGGGCATCCCTGTGTCAGTGTCCTGCATCAGGACCAGATACCACACTCCCATACCCTACATGTATTCTTAATGTTTAGCAAATTTTCCATTATAATCAAGATACTGTGAAGTTTTTTTAGTGCTTATTGACAGTAAATGTACATTATTATCTCTAGGTATTTTTGTTTTGGTTTAGTATGCTGAGGGGTTTTTGTCATTCACAGAGATGCTCTTCTCCCTTATTACTAAACAGCCAAAGAAGTAGAGAGTTACCAAGGGCTGCCTACATTAGTCTCAAATGTCTTTTCAGTGTATTAAAGTGTTTTCAATTACCTCCTAATACACCTCCAGGGAGCCTAGGAGAATGGAGGGATTAGTAGAATAATGAGTTTAAATTATTTAAGGGTTTGCAGGTTTTTTCCTCTTATTATGTGACTTCATTGGATTTAATCCTAGACCAGAGACATTTGGCAGTACAAGCCAGGTTATATCTAAGGTGTAATCTTGATCTCAAATCAAAGGGTTGCAAGAAAAGGATATAAATATGCAAACTGTCCTTCCATCTCCAAGAAGATACAATAAAAAGGGTACAAAGGTCTGTTTTATTTTGCATTCATTGAAACAGGGCATTTACTTTAGCAGTTATTGAAACTAATAAGAGTCATGAGTGGCAAATGAATTTATCAGGAAGAAAGGTACATAAGAAAAAGAGGGCAAGCAATCCATTCTTACCTTATTGCATCATGATGTAATAAAACTCCAAAAATCAGCCAGTTGAATTAAATTTCAAGAGCAGTGAACTGAGGTAGTTGAGATTTGTCTAATTCTCTCTGATAGCTGCTGACATGGCTATCACCACCCAAATACCTGAGCATCTAGAAGATATTAGATGTATTTTAGTCTCAATGTCATGATGAAGTAGACAAATTTCTTTTTTATTATATTCAGGAACTGGAGATACAAACCCCACACTCTAATGTTTCCACTGAAAGTTCAAAGAAAATCAAGAATTCAACAGATATCTCTTGCACCCTGCCACATCCCTGATGGGCCAACAGTTCACTCCAAAGCAATAATGCCACCTAAACAAAAATGAAAGCACCAAAATGAAAACCAGACTATCACTCTAGAGGGAAGAAAACACACGCTCTACAGAAGACGTTTATCATGGCTCAGCCTTTCCAATTTCAGTCTTAACCTTTTCTAGTCTGTTATGTTAATTTGGTGGTTCTGCTTATGCTGTAGACTGCTTTCAAGTCTTTCCTTCTTAGTATGGTTTTCTGCTCTACCTGGCTGTTGTTTGAGGCAAATATAATTTTTCTGCCAGGTGAATTTTTCTGAACCGGAAAAATTAGGCTACATAACACTTCCATTATGATGACTATCAATATCTTCACCATAATTAATGCAATTTTCTTCACACTGAAGTAGCAACTTTATTTCTGTCCTATATGGTCCTGTAAATAAAACACAGATTTGTTGACGACAATCTTCATGCCAGAGCTTTAGGTACTGATTTAAAATGAGGATCCAGGCATTTTGCTCAACTCTTTTTTTTTTTTTTCCCAAATGGATACCTAATTAATGTGGATTACAAAGTGCAGCATATTTTCAGCAACAGAAAATATGACCAGACCTTACAGCTCTTAGACCCTATGTAATGTCAACAACACAGCTGTATCAGAACTTACAGATGTCCTGAATTTTAGTGTATCGTCTATGAAAATCACTGGGGATCAAAACAAATCAGTGGGAAACAAATGCATGTGAAAGATATTTCAAATAAAAATACCAGTCAGTTTATATTGTGAAAGAATATAAAACATGTATTGAAATAGAGCTGTTAGAACTACAGTAGGTTTGAGTGTTTTTCCAACAGTGCTTTCCTCCTTCCAGAATTATTTAGTCAAAATTGTAACTTTAGGAAGAAAGAGTTTGATTTTGGTTTTTCCTCCCTACATCTCCAGATCCAATTATGAACTTCTTGAAAAATAGATTCATGTCAGATTATTGAAGATCCATAGACTAGCATCAAGCAGAGAAACAATCATGAGTTTGGAATTCCTTATGCTCAGGCAAACCTTTAGTGACAAATGAGTATCTCTGATTGGTATTGACTAATACACATGCATCTGCATGTGTGTATATTTATATGTGTACACAGGTGATAAATAAGTATGTTTCTCCTTGGCATTTTTCCTGCCTTGTTGTAAATATTATTTCCATTTTTCCTTCTTCCTCCTCCAAAATACCCTACTAGAAGAGTCTTGGTTTATTCCTACCAAAAGGGAAAAAAATTCTGTGAGCAGGCAGAAATGGTTTGTTTTGGTTTTTTTCTCTGCTCTTGTCATGAACACCTCACTGATTTTTAATCTTCATCCATAACTATTATGAGGGATTATCTATTCTTGCTAACAGATATAATGACTACTGTTAATCCAAAGATAGCATTTTTTTCTCACTCATACTTTCATGAGACTGAGTAATCATAAATAAGTAAGTATGTCTAGAGATCCAATTTGAAATTAAAATATAAAATGTCAGATACATGAGATGAATAAAACAGCATATACAAAATTATCACAGAAATTAATTAAAAGAGCAAAAATGCATCTAAGCCACAGCTTTCATAAGACTGATCCAAGCACTAGATAATCTTAAAATGGAGACATTTCCCAGTATTCTGCCGCCAGAACCTGTCCAGAAATCAGAGCTGAACAAGGGATGTTAGTCTCATACTGTACCCAGAAAACACACTTTTCATTGCTTTCACTGTTACTGTGATCTCTCATGACAATCAGCTTACAGAAGGTATCAATACCTTATGATGAATGATATGAAGAGTGACCAGTGTGTTTTCAAGACTTCCTCTCATCTTCCTCTGCAGTACCATTAGTTAGTTCACTTAGGGGAAACTCTATGTTTTGCCCAGCCTGAGCAAAAGATGGATAGATGGATACATCCTAGCTCTACTAATTTTCTTGCTGAAATCCTGTCTTCATTCACATACAACTCAGAAGTATCAAATGCTGTAGAAAAATTCTACCTTCAGACTGCAAAGCAGCTGCTGCAGATAATTTTGCTGTGTCTTAAATACTTCCTCACATCCCCAGGACATTCTGCAAGGTAAGAGTTGCTACCCAGAGGCACAGGAACTCAGGGGTGTGGATAGGATGAGAACACGTAGTCCGAGTGCCCTCCTCCTGCTCTTTGTAAAATGTGTTAATATGAATAGATTGAAAGTTTTAGCCTGAAGTAAATGAAATACATTATGTATGATGGTAAATTATGCAGATTTATACCAGAAAATCAGTGGGTATGCTTGCCATTGAAGACAGCTGATGTCCAAATAGAATAGTTTCCACTTGAACAAATAAGCTCAGATTGTTCCCACTAGGCACATCGCTTCAGACTCCTAGCACACTACCTCATGATTGTCTCCAAAACTACTTTTTCTTATTATGTTCATATTTCAACTTGTTCTTTTTGACCTTTTATGGACCCATCCATCTCCACCCTTCAACTCCTTTACTTTAGACAGAGGTAAAAATAGGTTCAAAACTGTGCTGTAGCAAACAGAATAGAGTGCAGAGAGAGCTTGGAACCCATTTCTGAGGACTTGGGAGTAATTCTCTGGGCATTATCACTTCAGTAGACTATGGTGTTAATGACAGATTTTGGCAAGGAGAAGCAGGAAGAAGAAAGTAGAGGGATGATGATGCCATGCTTCATGAGAGGAAAAATAGAAAAAGACAGCCAAGGGCCTGAACAATGACTTCCCAAAAAAACAATTGGAATTTGGGCTCAGGCCGCTCTCAGAAAACTTCCTATTTATTCCAATACAACAAGGGGATGAGTGGCTCCCTACAGAATGATGCACAAATAAATTCAGTGGGAACAATTTGATCATCCTGAAGAGGAAGAGACTGACGAGACAACTCATTGCAGTCTTCAACATCCTTGTGAGAAGTGGAGGTGCAGGTACTCATTGGTCTCTGACCCTGAAAATTTATACTGCCAGAGAGAGACCTTTTCTGTGAAATCAAGTTATTTTTGTTATCTGTCACTCTCCTTCCATCATTTGCTCTCTTGCTAGGCATGTTGCAACCTCAATAGGGATAAGATGTTTCTTACCACATTAACATTACATACGGTACTATAGAAATCTTGTTTAGGTTGGTGCTTTGTGTTAGTGTAAACCTGTTTCTAGAATACTTACCTCATTCCCCAGGAAGAGTAGGGACAAATAGACATTAAAAACAACTGATGACTCTGAGCTTGCACCATGCAGATCCCTCTGACAATAAGGTAAAGCTTTTGCAACACTTCACAGAATCAAACTGGCAGACTTGTGAGAAATTTACGCTCAACCTGGATGATCTAGGCCTCAAGTCAAGTACTCAGCTTTGAGAGAAATGCATAATCTGAAGAGTCCAGGGGAAAATGACATGGAGCCCTAGCTTATTCCATGAGAAGAGGGAATTTAAACCTCTTCATGGCAGCAAGCCCTTGACACTCTGACTCCTAAAGCTAGAAGAAGGAACATAGCAGAAAGCTGCAAGCTGGTCCAGCAGTGCAGTCCCCCCACCTGAGTTCAGAGAAGGAATGACTGAAGACACAATCAGCAGAACTAAGACAGAGATCTGCCAACTTTGTTGCCCTGAATTATCAGGTACAGCTGAAAAGCAAACATGAGACTGCAGCCATTAAATGCCACTGTAACCTTTCTGTTTGTGGAGAGAGTTTCCTGATGAAGTGTCTTATTCAGTAATCATAAAATATAAGAAATTCAGGATCTGTTTTCCTCCCTCCTTTAATAGTATGACTAAGCTTGCGCCTGCTGAATGGGCATATTGATTTTTGTTGCATTCAGGGATACTATAGCTTGTTAGGAACAGTACTTTCTTTTTCGTTTTGTTTTTAGGTTTTTTCCTTTTTTTTTTTTTTTTTTTTTTTTTTTTTAATCTGTCCTAGCACTGCAGGTGCCAGGACCAGTGCATTATCTGCTCGACTTTAATACTTACAGATGGAGCCCATATAAAAAGATCTAGACTTATCAGGCAGGACTTCTGGCACACTAACCAAGTAGTGGTCTGTCAGCTGTGCCCTGTCACGTCAGAGAGTTTCTAGATGAACAGTCTGACTACATTTGTCTTCAGTAAATAAACATGACATCAGCCTAATAACTCTCATCAAACCTTCTTTCACACAGATCCAAGTTGCTTGTGGGTCCATCTCTGGGGAAATGCACCTTTGTCTGATCTTGCAATTTACAATAGAGAGATGTTGTGTTTATGAACCATCAGCCACTGTACTGATCATGAATTTGTTGTTCTAGGGTTCACATTTGAACTTCAGTTACCACAGATAAACTGTAAATCTAACAGTGCTAAGATCCTCTGCTGTGCACAGTTAACTCAAGGTTCACCATGTCAGCTGCCAAACAGCTGCATTTTGACCTGGTGTCTCAGTAAGGCACCATTCTTACCTTGCCTCGGTCTCACCACAGTGGGAAATCAGGAAGAGATGGAAGGTCCTTGGGTGCTGAGATAGGTATCTACTTCTACAGACAGATCTTTGGAATCTGATGAATATGCAATAGAGATGAGACAGGATCATTGCAAAGCCATTTACAGAATACTAGGTAGTGGGTTTAGGGGCTGTTCTTTCACTTTGTGAAGATCTGGAAACAGGAATGCATGCATGAGTGAGTTTGACTGTAGCAGCCCTTCAGAGCCAAAGAAGACTGCAAAACTGACCATCAGAAAGGTTTGCTTAAAGCAGAGAATTCTAATGATGGAGAAAGTAGTTTCTGATGGTTACTTGCCTAGAACTCCTAAGTTTAACGTCAGCAGAGGACTTCCTGAGTGAGCCTGCCCATAACAATATGTTCTCTCACACGTTCAGTATGATTTTTTACTTCTTCTCACAATTAGAATGTGTGAAAAAATATTTCCCTTAAAACAAATCCTAGAATTATCAAATTAAATAATTTCAGATGTCTCTACCATATAAAACACAAGTAGTAAGGAGGCCTGAATACCACCCCTAGTCTTCATTGCTTTGATAATACCAGTAAATAAAGACTGAGGATCATTATTTAGATGTGAGATTTGCTGGACTGGCACAGCTTGCATCATACAGCTAAACTCTCATCACAAGTTACAGGATAGATGAGAAGCCTGTATTTGGTCAAATGTCATATTTCTGTTTACTTTTCTATTTTTTGACCCCAGTTTATGTATGATATGGGTAATGACTACATTTTCTTTTCACCAAAACAATTTTAAAATTTGAAATGGTTAAAATTATTTTCAATTCCACTGGATTTTTTTGAGTGACAAAAAATTGAAACAGGTGTTTAAATAAAATACAGAGCAAACTGAAATCTTCAGAAAACATTTTTTCTCTCTACAGTTTTCTGGGTTTGTTTCTAAAAATAAATATTGTAATATTACTGGGTCAATTTCAAGAGTAAAATCCTTGCAAAGCTTCAAATGAGAAATGGGCTTTTTTTTTGCTTATTCTGTTAGTGTTATTTACCTACATTGTCTCTGCTGTGTGTTTTAGTGGCATCAATGCAGACAGAAAGCACTACTTGACAAGTAATTGCACTACTTACAGGGTTTTCACATGGTCCTTCATTTCCAAGAGATTTACTTTGGTATCTCATCTCACTTTTACATGTTAAATCAATAGCTATATTCGCATATATCAGACACAAACAGTAACAATTATTGGAAAATTAGATTCTGACACAAGGCACTGGTTTCTCATAAAAGTGTTTCCCTACAGTTATATGTACCATGTCTTATAATTAATATTTGCGTGTTTTGGCAGATCCTAGCAGTTTTGACCTGAGCTTTTCATCAGTATTTGTAATAGCAAAAGAATGCTCTATGAGCTATATTATTTCACATGATTCTTATGTAAAGAGTTGTTCAATAGTGCAGTAGCCTTTCTTTGCCTGAATAACATGGCAGTGCTGATTACTCTTAATAAAGTTATTATGCTGCGTGCCCAAATCAAGCATGAAGAGCAATCAGGAGGAGAATTAGATTGTTTAAAAAAAAATTATCTTTATTCTTGCTACATGTCTACTGAACCTTGAAAACAGTAATAAGATGGCCTTTAAATTCCTACTGCTTTGAAAAGAGATGAGAGGTGAAGACAAATGCATTTCTTCCAGTTTGGTAGCTATAGCTTGCCAGCACTGATCAGTGTCTGGAGGTTACTTGTAGTGAAAGTTATGAAAGGAGGCCTTGAACTGCATATGTAGTTGACACAGATATATAAATACATTTATGGCACATTTTATGCAAAAATATGGTGATATTAAACCTCAATTAGTAAAAAAAACCCCAACCTCTCAAAGGCATGAAAAGCCAAAAAAACTGCCTGAACTGGTTCTAGATGAATTGATATCACACTAGATAAAAATGTCAAAAACTAAAAGGCAGATTTTGTTTTGTTTATGTGCAGCCCTCTCCTAATATAATCAGTTGCTTACAAAGTGATTTTTTTCATACAGCCATGCAAAAACTGCTGCTGAAGCTGTTTTGGTTCTTCTAACACCCCAAAATGTAAAGTCAAATTGTGGACTGCCTTTTCAAGGGATCAAGGCTTTATTAGAAGATACCTTACCTATTCAAACACAGACGCTTGTCCAAAACCTGAAGCCTTCAACATATATTGTTTACATCACCTACATTGTTTTATATCGCCCTACATTGCCAAAGGACTGGATATGGATTGAAACCAAATTTAAAGACTCAAGGCAAGGATGGCCCTTGAGAATATTCTAAGTGGATCCTTCAGTTTTTCTTGGGAGGTTCAGTAGTCATGGTAATTTGAACCATTTAATCCAATTTGAATCAGCAAGCCATTTGGCAGCTCCCTGCAAACAACTCATCTTCGTAGAAACAGATACTTCTTGGTCTGAGCATGGACAATACTGTCTTCTGATCCATTCCTTGTCTGGTGTTACTTGTGAAGTACATGGACAATGGACACACTGCCAAATATAAGCAAATAGTTTCTTGAGTGCCCTTTCATTTTACTCTTCCTGCCTTATTCAACACTTCAAGATGCTTTTTTTTTTTTTGATGCCTTCTAACTTATTTTCCATCTCTTACAAACCCCTTCCGGGCAAGGTAACTTAGCCTTAGGCAACACACTTGAGCAAATGACACAAAGAACATAGGTATTTAGTCTAGAAAGCTAATTAAGGGAAACCTTTTGATGACTGCTGTTGGATCCAAAGAGGCAAAACTTAGTGCAACTCACACACACTCAAAAAAAATCTATATTCTAATGGAAAAATCGGATGAAAATGAACTAGAATTTTCCACAGCAATATCTTCAGGAAATTATTTTACTTTCTAGTCTATTAACTCACTATACTTGTCACACCCAGAAAATACAAGTCCATCATAATCAGCATTTTGTGCATGGCTGAGTGGAGTTTCTCTCTTATGTGCATTTTTTAGAGTTTCAAGCATCCAAGGATTTACCAGTTCAGTTGCTGCAACAGGGCATGTAGCTGACAAGTTTTGGTCCACACAGGGTAGCTCACCTGATTATGCAATCACGGAGGTTGGGTGCACAGGTATAGAGGGAAGCATACCCAAATCTTACTGGTTTCAAACTTTGCCTTCTCCTCAGCCTGTCCAGTTCAGCAGATGATCCCAGACTGGCTCTTATGGCTACAATAACTTGCAAAACAGACGCCAGGTGCCAGTTATGTGACAGTAGAGAAGATGACTCCGAAGAAACTTCACTAATTGCATAAGTCTTCTGGGTCTGATGCCAGTTGGCAGAGAGTGTAGCAGATTCACCAAGTTTCACTTACTGTGCTGCTCACTTCTAGATTGGGAAAGGATGGCTGAATTAAAAAAAATATAGAGAGGTGTTTCCACCCACCTTACTGCTAATGCCTGTCAAGAAGCAGAGATGCCTCTCCAAGACTAACGCTATTCAAAGAGTTTTTAAAGTCTTCACTTCAATTTACACCTGAGGATCTGTGGAGGAAATCACCTTTTCTGGCTAGAAGAGCACCAGACTGCAGTATAGGAGGACCTCTCTAGTAGTTAAGAGCCAAAAGACATGAGGTGAAGCATTATTATGCATTCAAATTGTGACATCAGAGCTTCTCTCTTCACTCAGTAAGCAGAGATTTGCCATTTCATAGTTAAATTAAAAGGCTATTTTACCACAACTCCTTAAAAATACAGAAAGCTAAGCAGCACCTGATCTTTCATCTAGAATAAAGTGCAGAAAATTAAAAACTTTTTTACCAGATCATCCTCCCACAATAACAACAAAGCCAAGATACTTCCAGCTGCAAGGGGTTTAGGCTGGCGGGATATAGATCCCCTGAAGACCCTTTTCTTCAGTGTGAGGGAGGACAGAAATGGTACATGCTAAAGACTATGTCACATTTTTGGCAATTTTCTCTCAATTTTAGAGCCCAAATCCCAACTACTTTCCACACCTTCAGTTTCCCTGAAGCACCACTGTAATAGTTTTATTCAGAAGTCACCCTTCAAAATGTCAATTCAAAATAGGTTGCAGATGTTTTGCATAATGAGATTGATTCCTGTAACTCATTTCTTGCTTTGATTAAACATAGCCCTGATGGGGCTCAGTTCCCTCTTTCCTTCTCCTTTTTCTTCTTATAAATGTAAATTGACAAACTATCAGTATACAAACTATGCTGACTTGAACCATCCCTCTGCATCTGGGCCAAGCCCATGAAGTCCTGATGTCTGAAGAGGGAATAACGAGCAGTTTTAATTTCTTTGAAATAAACAGAAACTTTTCTAGTCTCTAACATGATCTATTCTTTATTTCCATTTAAGACAAAAAATAAGCCTGTGCAGAGGTCATGAAATATCAAGGACAGGGCACTGCACACATAGATGCTCTACAGTTAACTATTCAATTTTCTCATTTTGCTTAGCAATATGGTATCTGTGGTTTTCTGCTTGCCTATCACTGAATTAATGTAAAAGCTCTACATGTTTATATATATGCATCAACTAAACTCAGAAAATTAGGCATGGAGGGAAGTGATCTGTCTCAAGTTACTCAATACATTGCAGAAAATCACTGAATAAATTAAGCACCCTGACTCCCATTCTCCTGCTTTTCTTCACCATTCAGGAAAAAAAAAAAAAGCTGCTCTTCTCTACAAAGCTCCTGCCAGAAATGGTTTCATCTGGCTAATTTCATACTGCAGTAGGCAGAAGACTTGACTGCTTCCAGTGCCCCCAAACCTTTTACATTCTCCTCATTGCTTTCCCCAGTGCTAAGCCACAGAAACTTGCTTGTGACTGAAAGCTCAGGAATCTCAGTGTCAGCTCACTTCTGCTTAGCTTAACAGTCACATCAGAATCTGAAGGCTCTGCCTTCCAGACCAATGCCTGTATCTATTTGATTATGGAAATACATGCAGAGGTCCAGCTAGAAAAAAATCCCAGCCTGTCTGGAATACTAATGGAATAATCCATCTTCCCCTGGGGAGAAAAGCATTCAGTAAAGGCTGCTTAGTAGATATTTAATAGTTTTAACCCTCAGTGGTGAAGCAAAACTCAAAGCTTCATATTTGATGCCTGTGCTTCACACAGTCTCACATAGTCTCACAGGATGCAGTGGCAGAGAGGCAGAGGAGCACAGACAGTATGCAGCAAAGACTGCATGAGACAAATCAAGAGGATCTGAGAACTGCTTAAATCTGTGAAAACTTCTCTCTAAAAGACTGTCAGTCTGGGGGGGGAGGGAAATAAGTGTTCTGGGAGGGATATATTACATAAATCATAAATTATGAGTGATATAAAAGAGATATTAAGACCAGGTGCCCCTTGTCCCTTCCACCCCAAAAACTAATAGGAACTAAACAGGGATCCTGTAAGCCATGCCCAAAGCAAAGAAAGATATGGTTAACTACAGATAGCAGATCTGTGAAATTTCTGGACAAAAGAAGCTGAAATGAATGCTAGAATTCTATGTCTGCCCAATAGATTTTCTAAAAAAAAAAAATCATTAGGGATTAGGAAATGCACTAAAAAATAGGAATCATGTTCTAAAAGAAATCAAGTTTGGAAATTAACAGGGGTAAGAAGTATTAAATGTTCACCTTATTCTTGTTCATTCTTAACCACTCATGCACCTACAGCCAGCTACAGCTAAACCCAGCAATGAGTAGATGAACCTTTTGTTTGACCAGCATGGAAATTCTATTTTGTTTTTATCCCCAAATTTTCTTACTCAGGCCTGCCCCAAACTGCTCACAAATATTTAGTTTTGCTGTACTAGGATGAAACCTGTTGGTTTGATCTGAAACCAGAGTAATTAGGAAAGCACGCCTTCTGTTTCAGGACAGAACATTGAGACCTCACACCATTAACCTGAATATTTGCCTCTGAGTGGTCTCCCCACCCACACTGACCACAAGACTCCCAGGTTCGCTCCACTACTCAGTCCTATGGGCAAACACATGCCATTTAAGCCTGATCTCAATGCATCAACATTCAATTATTCCCATTAATTACTTCTCTTCCATAGGAAAGGTATTTATTTAACACAGTACACCTAGAGACAAAGTAGCCTGACAAATCAGGAGACCAATATTGGCTGTTGGTGTAAAGGCAACAGTGGTGAAGGACTTCACTTTCCCACACACACCTAACTTCTGGCTAACATGCTTTAATGGGATTGTTACAAGCAGAGAGAGTAATTCATTTTTCATAGTCTCCCTCACCTCTCGGCCTCTCTACTGAGTTTGACAACCAGGAGGGAGACAATTAGCAGCTATGGTGAGGTGGATGCATATTTTATGAGCTAGCTGGCAGAGCAGACACACTCCATTTTCTTTAATGTGCTTAGACAATGAGCAGGGGTGGACTTGAACTGCTGACTCTGTGTAGTAAGCCACCATGTGGCACTGCCACCCTCTTGAGCCATCTACTGATGCAGGAGACTGTTTTTTAAAATGTGACTTAAAGTAGTTTTTTAAGGGAGAAAAACCTAACAATCATAACATTTGTAGAGAGAAATCACACATCCAAGGTGTTGCTTTATTTTTTTTCTTTAAAGACAGCTACAACTGTATTATTAAACTACCAAGAGTAAATCTGAACGAGACAAGCTGCATAGTTTTAACAGCACTTTAACTTCAGTAATTCAGATGTTGAGGGGCATTTTAGTCTTATGATGTACAGATACATATATCTACACATGTAGCAGCAGCAGCATGATGGATGTCCTCCTTACAGAACTGTAATGGTGACATCAACAGGTGACAAAACAGTTTCTCTTCTAGTTGTACCTAGATGAAAGATACCTAGTTGAAACAGCTGTAAATACAAGCTCTCCTACACTGAGGTGAGATAGTATGAAACCTTGAAGCAGTAGACTATTTTCTTTCACTAACAGGGCTGCATGTTATGCTGTCAATTTCATCTTTCATTTTAAAGAAACCATTTTATCCTATTGGAGCAAGAATGCATGGCATAGACGGTACTTAGACTGTACTCAGTCTAAGTTCATGTGAAGGAGATAAAAGTTACTTCTAAAATACTGTTTGATCACTTAGAATTATTATATTCTAATGATATGATTCAAGTCACTGGCATTTTGAAAACTACTGACCTCCTGGATAGTTCAGCTGAGGAAGTCTAGATCCTTGGTCCAGTCTGATGCATGTGTGCTTGTCTGTGTCAACAAATATTTCTTCAGTAAACTCTAGGAGGTAAAATTAGAAGCATTGTGTGCCTATTTTGACTAATATCAAGTAACTAGAACCTTCAGGTTTCTTTGAAAACTTCTTCAAAATTAAATTTGATTGTGGGGCTGAATTCAACTGACATGTAAAAATAGGTCTAATCCTTGAGAAAGTACAGAATTTGAAAGAAGCTGTGATGTTTCTTCCTTTCCCTGCTCTCCCATTCCCAGTTCCTTTTGATTTTTCATCTTTCATGTTTTGCTAGTTACAGTTCCAGTAAAGCATTCATTTGTTCAGGAAACCACTCTGAAATGAATCCACTAACATCATGACAGTTTCCAGCAGCAAAGAAACCTTTCTGTAGAAAAGTGCTGAATTGGTCATCAGCTGACTCATGCATTCCTGCTCAGCTTTATTTAATAAATTATGGAATAAAGTCCTTTATTTATTTTACCCTCATGATAAGTTTCCTGTCCAAATGCATCAGTAATGTAAGTAGATAAACATGTGAATGAAACCGTGCATAGCAATTCCTATAATTATTATTGCAATATTTGGTTGTGCTTCAGCTCCCTTGAGGAACCTTAACTTCTCCAACAAGAGTGGACAGGATTTAAGAATATTACAGGGAATAACCTTAATCTTCCCTCTTGGGATAGCCTGGGTGACAAAGTGAATTCAATTTCTAAAATCTACAAAAAGCAGAGTTCAGCAGAGCAATGTGTAAAAACTGCCTGGGGATCAGAATAACTGACCTAACAACATTCATCTTTAATGCCTTGTTATTTACAGCATATACTGTTTTCCCCTTCATATAGCAACACCTGTTTCATGTTGTATTCTTACAGTGGCAGCAGCCATTCTAGTGAGCCTGTTCCAAGTGGGCATGAAAGAGCTCTGAATGGCAGGTAAATTACTTGCCCACATCTTTCTAATTAGTACTGGCAGTCTCTTCCAAAGCCTAAACACTAAACAAAATAAAAGGAAAACTAAAGAGGGGTAAGGAGGGTGAGAAAAGAGGATGCTAATGATAAATAACCTGTTTTAAAAGCAGTTAAAAGTGGCCAAAATCCTAAGAACAACTGTGCCAAAAGGTCCTGCTTCAATCATTTCCACTGTGATGTGCATATGCTGCACTTACTATATCAGCTTTGTGCTACAGTCAGGAAATTATTAGTAACTGAGTCTCATTCAAAGTCCACAGATTTAGTGGGAGTTAAGCATGTGAACACCAGTAAGCATTTGTTTAAATGCCATAATAAATTTTTTTCCATGAATGATAGCCTCAGGGTTTATAACACTTAAGGATTACATTTATAGCAAAAAATCTTCCACAATGCAGCTGACCTTTCCAAGCCGGATACAGTTATATCATTCATTAGCAATCTGTGGGAAGAGTCTCCATCACACTGCTGTCCCATGTTAATTAGCTCTTTTACATAGTGGAGCCCAAATTTTGATAAGTCCCTTCAGCATCTGAGAGATCACTCACAACATACACCCCTGCACAGACAATGTGCAGAGCACATATGGTGCACACATGGTGGCTAAAAGTCATTCCTGGACAACTGAATTCCATGCCTGCAAACTTTCCCAAGCACATTGAATTTCTTACTGCGCACACAGCTAGACACAGTTTGCTCCTGAGGCAAGTGAGAAGTAACTTAACCTGCCTGACCTTGCTAGGTAAAAGTTGTGGAGAGCTCCCATTAGCTGAACTAAGGAAGCAGTAACAGAAAGCCTGGGAGATTCAGGAAAGAATGGACTCCTAAATTGATATATCTGTTGAAATTGCTTGCCTGCTTAAAAACAGCTGGGTCAGCATACTGAAACTGACTGTGTGCTAGACCTTTGCTCCTCCAACATCAAAAATCCAGCTATTGCCAAAAAAGCACCACCATCCCTACCCAACACTCCACTTAAGATCTCACAGGGTACTTGCATATCAGCTTTTCCCTATGAAATAAAATGATATGTTAACAAAAACACAGAGGTTTGATGTCAAAGGACCTATATTTCCCACCCATTGGTGTGTGGTCCCCAAAGTAATGACTTCTGGTATTGCTTTTTCTTAATTACATCTATGCAAATTACCTTTAATTTCACTTTTGGCAGGGTGCTTTTGAGGAATAAAAATACACTCATTCATACTAACCTAAAAAGTGAGAGACTTACAATTCCAAGTTCCTTTGTATGGAAATACTTGACTAACCATGCAGACCCAGACTCGCTGTCAAAACTTAAATTACAAGAATATTATTTAAACAGACACATTATATAGCAGTTACACACAAATATTCAGTAGATTTATAGGTCACAATTGTATTAAGTAGGTTTGACTAATTTTAGGGCTACTTGAACTGTCTCTGAAGGACTAAATGTTAAATATAATTCCCTTAAGTACTTCAGAAATATTATGAATTAAATAGATCCGTCAATGATCTAGTCAAATCTGACTATCATCCAGCCAAATTTCTCCACAAAAACTACAAACCACTGCTAAGACCTTTAGCAGATCACATCACTAAGTCTGTATTTCCTTCTCTGATTCACAACTGCCTTTCTGATCTACCCTTGAGGTGTCTGTTTTATTTCTCTCCTTTAAAAATCTTCAGACTAAAAGTAAAGGCAACTGCAAAGGCTTCAAGGGTTTTATTTTTCATTCACTCCTCATTTTTGTTTTCCTGACACAGATGTCAGCAGATTTGGGCTATCTGCTCTATACTCCTAGATAATTCTCAAGATGCACAAAGAACACCCAGCAAAGCAGGGAGGTGAAAATGCCAATCCATACAGTCATAAAGCAACTGAGGTTTTAGAACTGAGCAGTTCTATATTCCCTTCTAAATTTAGAAAAAAAAGGTAGAGAATGGAAAGAAATAGACCAAAGGCAACCATGAAGTTATATAATAACCAGAACACAAGCTGCAAGTCAGGAATTAAAGATAAGACAACAAGAATAAGAGTAGAGTCCAACACCACAAAAAACTATAATGAGTGGAGGAAGGAAATAAAGTCTTAGATGAAGAAGATAGTAAACCAGAAATAGCCAGAAATTAAGTAAGTTGGGAGTTCTGTGGCCCCCAACAAAAACACATGGTCTTGTTGGAGTGAGTCCAGGGGGGCACTGTGGGGATGCTCAGAAGGCTGGAGCACCTCTTCTTTGAAGACAGAG
Source organism: Poliocrania exsul (assembly GCA_035041345.1). Lineage (NCBI taxonomy): Eukaryota > Metazoa > Chordata > Aves > Passeriformes > Thamnophilidae > Poliocrania > Poliocrania exsul. The sequence goes on from JAWWLZ010000118.1 coordinate 29,352,828, forward strand.
TTTGGGTTGTTCAGCCTAGAGAAGAGAAGACTCTGAGGAGACCTTACAGCATGTTCCAGTACCTAAAGGGGGCTGCAAGAGAACTGGGGAGGGACTTCTTATAAGAGCAAGTAGTGACAGGACAAAGGGTAATATCTTTAAACTGAAAGAGGGGTTAGGCTTAGATTAGACATTACAAAATTTTTTTCCTTACAATGGTGGTGGAACTCTGGAACAGTTTGCCCAGTGAAGTAGTTGATACTCTATCCTTGGAAGTGTTCAAGGCCAGGCTGGACAGGACTTGGAGCAACCTGGTCTAGTGGAAGGTGTGCTTTCCCATGGCAGGGTGTTGGAACTATATGACCTTTACAGGTCCCTTCCAACCCAAACCATTCTGCCATTCTATGATCAGCTCAGGCATCAGGTAAAGACTCTTAACAGTCAGAATTAAGACAGAAGCTGATTATATTGTCCAGATAAGTGACCAAGAGATCCTCATTACAGACATGTAAGAGGTTAAATATGACATCAATAAGAATATATCAAAGAAAAAGCTTTGTGACACCTAGAAGACTGACAGCAGGTGACCCATAAGGGCTGCTTTGTTTATTGCACCAATTTCAACTTTTCTTTGGAACTGATATGCCCAGAGTAAGAGTACCAAGCATTCAATAAGTGCACAGCCACTCAATCTAGCTGAAAGACAATGAAAAATCAATTTTAACTTTATTCCAGCTCCTTTCATTAAGTGCTTTACTGGTTGCCAAAATTACAGGCAGGAGAGATTACCATTACAGTCAGTAGTCTATAGACCAGTGGCATTTGAAGCAAGGCAAGCTTTTTTCATTTGTTTTGCATGGTTGGTTTTTCCTAGTTTACCAGGTAGGACAAAATGTGCTTGATTTGGAAAAATAGTTTAGCCATTGGGTCCTGTATTTACAAGGATAATTCTTCTCTGCTTCCCAAATTGCTACAATTCTTATTTATCTGGCTGACATAATGATGTCAGCCTCGAAGATGGATAACGAGCCCTGCAGTAAGGATTAGCTAAAAAGTGAAATGAGAGGATGAAATAAACCAGCATAATCCAGCCTCTATCAAGAAGAAAAACATAATTATTTTTAAACTTTCAGTTTCCTTATTTAACTTTGGAGACGTTAAACTTGATTTTATTTTATTTTCATTATAATCAGTCTCCCAGACCCTGACTCATGACTGCTCCTTACCTGCTTTGAAATCATAATACTAACTTAATGTCTGTGAGATCTTAAATCAAAATGTATTTGCTTTTGACTTATGCTTTCTGTTCCTTGATCCACCTCATAATCCCTGGCTTCAAATTTTCCTCTCCTATAGCTTGGATGGCAATGGCATTTCATTTGTTTAGTTGTTTCTGTAACGTGGGAAACAACATTTAATCACATGCCTTCAGATGCCAGATCTTTAAGAAATAGAGGAAACATGACAACATGGTGTCCCTTTGATGCTCAGCCTTGGCTGTTATCTTTCCCTTAGTTTGCAGTTCAATGAACAACTACTGACTACAGCTATTGTTAGCTTGGTGACCCTCTGCAGCAGACACATACTAGCTTAAGTTCACGGAGCAGAAAAGAAGTTCTGCTCTCCTAACTTTATAACTTGGAAATAGAAGGAAACATCAAAACACAACTCCCACATTCAGAACACTACTTTACTAACATGTTGAGAATTCTTCACATGATTAAGCACTTTGATGACTGATTCCATACTGATATGTGATGACAGGGGGGAAGTGGGTTGGGAGTTGGGGGAAGCAGAAAACATGCCTTCTCAGAAACCTGGTTTTTTCCACCTGTAGCCAGTCCTTACATCCTGACTAGACACCCTCTTAGGAACATAATTAAAATCTCTTGTCTAACATTTCATGAGGTCACTTCAAGAATAAAGATGCTCACTGTAGCCATCTGGTAAAAGATGTGTTTAGATAATCAAAATTCATTCCTGGCAAGACATACGTCAAGGGCATGTCATCTTGAGTTACAAACTGCTCTCAAGAGAAGGCCACTTACACTGGGAAATAAGAAGTAATGCCCTTAGCTTATTTTGTACAGCATTTCAGCAAAGGTGTGGCATTTTTCTGGTAATGACTTCCTAACATAAGGTACGTGTTGAACATCAACACTTAAGCCTCTCATGATGGTCTCAGGTATATTACACACCTAAATTATTTTAATGAAAGCTAAAAGGACTTTCCTGGCTCAGACATATTGCTCAGCTGGGTCATTCAGGAAGAGTAAAGCACTGCCATGGGCTGTTCAAAGACATGGCATCTCTTTCACTTGTGAAAGTCATGAATGGAGAGGTGAAGAATTTTTCTAAGCTTGGGGAACTGTATCCCTCAAGAAATTCACCAGCACCGCACACCAATGTCCTGTTATCACACTTGGGCATGCAACAGACTTTCTGTCTTTCATGACAAACTGTAACTGATGTGCCATGAGCAGAATGAAATGCAACTAAAGCGTACCCCAGTTACTCACAGTTTAAATCAGCCTGAATGTTCTTCCTCCAAGCCCTACCCATCAAGGTGAAGCTACAATACAAATTTGAAATTTCCTCATATATCTCCCAGGCTTCAAATCTGTGCTGCTAACACTGATACTCCCTGCCTATCCCACCAGGCTGTCTGCTTACACAGCTCTAGTGTTCACTCATCCAAAGGGTTAATTTCTGTTGTCCGCAGCCTCCAGTCTACTAAAAGAAATGCGAGGGTGTGACCAATGGACTTTCACTTAGGGAAAGGCATTGGTAAAATGTTTCTAATGCTATATTAAGAAAATTATACATATTACTCTGAGGTCTTTATATAATTTTAACAGCCAAATTAACTGATTTTGGCTGTCTAGATATTGAATACTTTAGATATGGACTTGCAGAAGTATTCAGTATAAACTGCAGATCAAGAAGGGAGGTATAAAGATAAATGAACAACACAACACAGATTGCTTTAAAGTGAGGCTGAAAGGTGTGAACCTCAAGTTCCTGAAAGGAGCTCCAGGGAGCTCATCTGTCCAGTGGTCACTCAGGGCACATCTGGCTAGTGAAGATTCTGGGGATCAGGGGCTGGGTCTGATCTGCCTTACCTCCTAATTTTTTTGTGTAGTAGGAAGCAAGTTCTGCAGGTGAAAAAGTCACTAGCCAAAAGGCAGTAGTCGAGCTTATAGAATATTTCCAATCACATGTATCACCTTTTTCAGGTATAAATAAAAAATAATGATTTTTTTCCCCTGATCTCTTCATTTAGCTCAAAAAGAATAATAAAAAAAAAGTAAAACTTGACAGCAAGATGTCTAGCTGAAATAAACATTACCACATTTCATTTAATATTTGGAAACCTTTGCCCCTTCCAGATTCTATATGAAATATTCTATTTTCTTTGCTCTAGGGTTATTACAGTGTTTCCAGCACTGATAAACTGCCTGTGAACTGCATAGCTGTAGGGTCATGGCCCACAAATTAAGATGCACTTCTTCCCTCAGAAGCTGTGAAAGGTCCTTTTCCCCTTCCTTAATCTGTTAAGTGCAGGCTGGACAGAATCCTTAAAGGCGAGAAAGGCAATGCCAGCCAGGAGAATGGGACAAGATGATTTCATGTATCTTGACCATCTTTGTTTCTGACAGCTGACACAGCCGATGAAGTATGTGGCACTGCATATATACTTGGGTGGTTATATGCTAATGCTCCATGACAGACACTATCTCCATTTAATTAGACTACAGGTTGATGTGAGCTAAGAAACAGCCAGTAGACTTGTCAGTGGTGGCAGGAAGCGCATGTTTCTCCTTTTCCTGGTAATTAACTGGCAGTGAACCAAATTTATCTTTTTTTAAACAATCCACTTTTTTAATAATAAAAAAACCCCCAGTTTGTATAAATTCCACAATCAATACCCAATAAGATAGAAGGAATCCTCCAGAAGTAGAGGATGCAGTCAAGTACTTGGGTAATTTTGCTTGTGTTACATTCAGACTCAGGCAAACATCTACTTGTTCCCTTTCAGATATAATAAAGAATCTACAGATATTTTGTGGATTTCAGGCCAGAGGGAAATGGACAGAAAGTTTGGATTTGAAAAAGTTTGTGACTTAAAGGCATTTTAGATTGATAGAAATAGAATTTATTTAGATGAGGAACAGTTACCAACCACTGGAGATTTCCTATACATGGACAGTAGACACACTGTGATCTGTATTAAAAAAGGCCATTCACCTCTAAATTTTTAGCATTAAAGAAACTTGCAAATAAATATTTTTAATAAAAGAGAACACAACCATGTGATAGGTGACTGGAAATGACCTGCAAAATCACTTTGACTTTCAAATATTTTCTCTCTTATGAAAAAATAAAAAGTTCTACAGGTGGAAGGAATTAAAACATCCACTCATGACAGTAAGTGTATTCCTGTGTGAATAAAGGCCAGATTTTTTCCTACTGTTGGAATCCACCTCGTTCACTAGCTGCATTTTTAAAAATTACAAATCATATTCCTGCTTATGAAGATCTGACATAACAAAACTTCTTCCTGTTTTTTATAGCTTCTTGGACACTAAAAAGGATGAGTAAGAGGAAGGAAGGGCACCTAGAAGCTACTTTTCCCCTTCTACAATTCTCTGCTGCACAGACCCCAGAGAGACACTGATCTGAGAGATTTGCATGCTCTCCCATTGCAGCTGTTGAGAACAAATTTCCAGAAGACTTAACTCAAGACTTTTAAAGCTTTAGAGTTGTTTTCAAGATGCAGTAATAAAAGACCACAGCTGAAATCCAAGTGGGTTCTCTTCTGTGTTTTTTGTGGCATATTAACCCAACCTCCCAGAAGAAGCCTGGCTGCTGGCCTCAGCCTCAAGGTGTATCCACAAAGACATATTTGATGTGCAGACAGAATGAATACCCATGGGTGCTGCCATAAAATCCTTGATCAGCAGGCATTACTTATCACTTACTTTGGGAAAATAACACTGACATTGTATTTTGCCTATTACTGTCTAGATTATTTTGAGCACTGGCTTCAGAGTCTCAGTAAAGACAACATCCTTCCTTGTGTCTTCCTTAACTCTAAAGTTTACTATGGGCAACTGTGAGATTCTAGAAATTTAGAGCTGGAGAAAATCCCATCACTAAGAACAACAAGGCCTGTTGATGTTCAGCCATGCTGATTAGTTGCCTCCAGCTCCAAGATAGAGATGGATTTTAAGATGAATGTGATCAATTCATGTTGAAACTCTTTGTTTTTCCCCCTATGTAAATCCTTGTTGTAGAAAATATTAACTACTTGTGCAACCTAGCCAAAATCCCCTAGTTAACATATGTTACCATAATCCATCCTCCTTATTAATATATCCTAGCCCCAAGTCCTTTAAATTGAATGTCGAATGTTCAATAAAGCATTCCAGTTTTCATCCCCATAACTGGGATCGTGTAGATTTATTGACCTTCACAGGCAAGAAGTTTCCCCATGCAAGTCAATCTGTTTGAAACACACAAATTGAGTCCTTCTAAGAGCAGTAAGAATTGTCTGGTTTAGGACTTCCATTGCTACACCAGACAGAGTCCCCAGAAGCTCCTTTTTCTGTTTCCTGCATTTCTGCCCCCTCTGAGCAGTTTACTCTTGGAGGGTATAGGATGGGCACAGACCTGCTCCAGTCCTGTTAATCACTGACATGGATATGCTGAGCACAGTCCCTTTCTTCTGTCTTGGCTCAAGACATCTTAGAGTTAGAAACACTTCCACGCTAGCAGGCAGGAGTATCTAGCCTGCCACATCCACACTGTCAGTCTGCTTACAGAGTTAAGGAAGACTTGGTACTGTGATGAGCTTTCACTGTAACATGAAAAATCCTAATTTCATCTCTGCTTTCCTGAGGGTGTCTAAACGAATGGTCTAAAATAGGTCCTTTTGTTTTATAGCTTATATTTGCAAGCCTATTAGACAGTAGCATTATTTTCAGGAACATATTCCAAGATTTTTTTTTTTATTGTAGTCTTCCTAGAGCATTCTAAAACATTCATCCATTTCTCTTTACATATATGTGGGCAAAGGATTGCATCTAGTTTGTAAGTCACATCTAAAAATAAAGCATTCAGTTCTGGAGATTGCCTGTCTTCCTGAACTGTATCTTCCTACCATCAGAGACACAGGGAAGCCACATAGATAAATGCATGTTCCTGTCCTCCATTTCTCTTTGCTCCAGAGGCACCACCGAGTGAGAAGTTTAGAGGCATTTCTTAGACCATGGAAAAGCATCCTCAGCTCTGACAGTTTGATGTAATATGGTCAGATGGAGCTATCCAGGTGAGCATGTCAGTGATTTTGCTATGAAGGAAAATTTAAGAAGGGTGAGAAGCATCAAGAAGATGAGGAAGGCAGATCCTGTGGCTGAGACTTGAATGGCCTTTGATTAGACTTCTTTTCCTGAATTTGAGGAGCAGAGTGGTTTTGGAACAATGTGACTCTCCGCCTTATAGAGGCTTCCTTTTCAACCCTCAGTGGTTTGCTATTATAAAAGTAAATTGACATATTTGCATGTGAAAGGTCTCTATTATAATCTCTGGGCTCAGGATGGATTGAGAACTAGCAGGGCTGGAAGGAAAAGAAAAATAGATTGCCCTACAACAACAAAAAAACAATTCCACCTCTCATTTGTCCTCTTTCCTCACCCTCAAAAAACCCCCCAAAACCCAAAAAAACCCCAAAAAACCAACACCCAACTAAAAACTCCAGAGCCTCCTTCCCAGGTGTCAAGGACGATAGGGGAAAGCTTTTCCTTTATCTCCCCTCTTAATACTCACTCCAAGAGTTTTCAGATTGTGTAAGACTCAAGAAGAAAAGTGTAAAACAATGAAGTTCCCATTCTGCAAATAGACCAGATTTTGTATTTCGCTTGCCAGTCAAGCTGGGATCATCATCTTCATCTCATACATTCACTCTGTGTTTCAAGTTGCAAGGATCTACGTGCAGGAAATATTAAGGTCATATGCCATCTGCTACTCCTAGTATGAGCTTAAAGCAAGGAGCACTTTCCCTTTCCACTCCACTCATGATGGCTCAGCCCTGTGTCAGAGACAACTTGCACAAACACAATGGGAAAAAACATCATCCTCTCTCCATGGAAGAGATCAGGACCTGTTCTGAGCCTAAACAACAGATTATGCAAGCATCACTGCACTTCCTTCTCACCAGACTGGTGATCTTGGAGGAAAAGCAGCCCCATTTGCTCAGGAGAAGGAAGTTATTGACAGTGAATTCCTTCATTTAAAACTTTCACCTTTCTACGTCAATACTAAAAATTCTGGCCAAGGCCAGCACATGCACACTTGACACCACATTGTGAAACTTGGTAGCTACAAAGAACTTGGACACCCTCTCAAGAAGGCAACCAGATCTTCTGTTCTAACTGGACAAAACTGCAAATATTTCAGTACCTAGCAAAGATCCAAAGTAGTCCCCACTAAGTCAAACTCAAATTAAAAAAAAAAAAAAAAAAAAGTAAAATCGCTATAATATTAGGTCAAAGAAAAAGCAAGAACTACCCTTGTTACAATAAATTTCCACTAAACTTTCTGAATTTTTCAGTTGCAAAGGAGCTCTAGATTATGGGCAAAGTAACAGATTACAGAGAGCCCCTGAAGAATCCCCTAATCAATCATCCACTGAGGTCTAAGAGAAATGAGTTCTGCTTGCCTGCTTCCATGTATTACCTTCCTAGTTACTCTTTTACACCTTTTAGGTGCAAAGCTGCTAACAGGCATCCACTTTCCAGGTGTGTTGCAGCCATAAGCCATAGCAACCCCTCTAAAAGCTCCTAGCATAAAGATAATGTGAACTACAGGCTAAGGCTACTGTCACGAATGAAACAGACTGTTGATGGAAACAGATAATGCTTATAATGATTCCGTGTTCTGTTATTTAAAAAAAAATCATTCATTAAAATATGATGTTTATTGCTCCAGGTCCTGTACAATCTTCCTTTATTATCTAAGTCAAGCTGTGTACCCTCAGTTAAGAGCACTGTCTTCCACATGTTTTATTCCTAGTGGTAGTCAGCCATGGCAAACTATATATGCAAGCAATATTTATTGGGGACTTGAAGATTTATTTTGCTTTTCCAGAATTGCTGTTCTTTGCACTGCATGATTCCACCTCAAGTGCTCAGCTCCTGCTCAGCTGCAGCCAAAGAGCAGTTCAGGCTGTCTATTCTAATGGCTTGTAACTAATGTTGCTCATCTGGGTTGCTTGAACCAAATACTGGAAAAGCAACATGCTATTTCTTTCTTTTACTGGGAAGATTGTTTTTGTATCTTGGCAGAGCATACTTGGAAGATTAATGTGAAAAATGTTAAAACAAAGTGAGAAGAGAAGCAAGAAGGGGGTTGTTGGTTTTTCTTTTTTTAATGAGGGACATTCAGAATCTTGTTTGAAATAGCTTTTCTTTCTTCCTATAATCAGTAGTACACAAGACTTTGCTAATGCTTTATAATAAAAAAGACTGGCCCAGATCATCAAATTTTTACTTTTATGAAAGCAAAGCTCTCAAGAAAGACATGGTCTGTGCTTTTCCTCTCAAATTATTAAGGCTAACAGTATGAGAATCTGGCTTAGTCATTTTATACAGCACCTATCTTTCAAATTATTCAAGCACTAGAAACACTATTCACCCTTTCCAATTTCAGATAACTAAGAAAAACACATTCACAGCTTGGAGCACCATTCCTGATGAGGAGAAAGAGCCATCTCAGAGAGTAAACCTACCCCACTTTAAGTCCATATTCTGTAGACATCCATCATTACATTAAAACAAACCAGGGCAACTTAATCTCTGCTGACCACAGTGACCATATTTGCTTTCAGTTTCCAGATAAATGGTACTGATATAAAGCCGGATTTATAGTCTGACCAGGAAAGTGGTGTCTCAAAACACATCAACCAGCATTCTACCAAAAGTTGAACAGGCTGTCTGACTTTTCTTCACAACATAAAGTTAGATTTTTAATACTTTTGAGGCTCACTTTTTGTGCCAAAAGGAGGAGGTATCCAGCCACCTTGCACAGACACTTAACTTCAAGCTACATTTCAGGTGCCTGAAGGCATCCTTTAACAGAGTCCAATTTTTCTTCATTGAGACATGGACCTTCAGTGTACCGAACCTGATGTATTTAAATTAAATTGACCCTCTCTGGTGAACTTCACAAATAGTAGTGACATTTCTCAAATATCTAGACATTTAGCTAGCTAAAATGCAGGCAGATTCATATTAAGCATACTACATACCTACTGAAGTTATCTTAGTTAATATATAGAACTGACCAAAGGTTTTTAAATCCAGCCAGAAGCTGAACTTTCATACTGGCCTGAAACTTAGCCTTTTAAATAGTGCTTGAAACAAACATCCTTTCAGGCTAAACCTTCAGGCTTTCTGTTCTTTTTTCTTTCAATTAGTCTGAAATCAGAGCCTTTCACATGTTGTTAGTGCCTTTCATAGAAAGAACAGTGTGCCCCTGTGCAAAGGGGACTTTAAAAACTTTGTGGTGCATACTTTCCTTCTTAGGCCAACACTTCTAGTGTAAGTGCACTGGAGACAGCACTGAAGTTTTAGGTTCATCTTCTAATAAGTACAAGTCAACGTAAAAGTTAAAGAAAAATTAAAAACACATCAACTGAATCTAGCTCACACATCTGGGAAATAATGATAGGTGGTATGATCCTATACTAGGCCAGTTGCAAGATGTTAATTGTTAAATAACAGTATGGTTAGACCTACCAAGGGGCTGACATAGTGAGTAATGGGCTTGTCATCTTTACTTCTTCAGTAGTATGTGCTTCCAGACATGCACAAAAGATTAAAAACTGGCACTAAATGAACACCATATACTGTTATGTGCAGCAAAGATGCTGCTATTGATTAGCAGTCCTGTCTGCATATGAGAGTGGAGTTGAGCCCCACAGACTGAGGTCACTGAGGAAAGCAAGGTTGTACAGAGCTGTGGAGTTCAGCTGCTCCCCTTGTTCCCTCTGCAGCATGGCAATTTATCCAATCAACTTGAAATGAACTGGACAGAGAATCCAGAATTACAGCCAGAGCAAATGTGTGTGTAATCAAGATATCTGGAGTGGGTTGCCCCTGGCTAGATACCAGGTACCCCCCAAAGTTGTTGCATCACTCCCCTCTGCAACTGGACAGAGGAGAGAAAATGTAACAAAGGACTTATGAATTAAGATAAGGACTGGGACAGATCACTTACCAATCATTGTCATGGGCAAAACACACTCAAAATGGGGATATTAATTAAATTTATTACTAACAAATCAGAGCACGATAATGAGAAGTAAAATAAATCTTAAAAACTCTTTCCACCTACCCCTTCCTCCTTCACGGGTTCTAGGGTCAGTTCAACACAGACTGTTTCTGCTGCTGCTCTAAAGAGGAGTCCTTCCCCTGGCTCAGTGTGGTGTCCCTCCCATGTGAGACAGTCCTTCACAAACATCTCCAACATTAGTCCAGATCACAGGCAACAGTTGTTCACAAACTGCTGCAAGATGGATCACTTTTCCATGGGGTGCAGTCCCTCAGGCACAGGCTGTTCCCGTGTGTCCCCACAGGGCCATAAGTCCTACCAGGAAAACCTGCTCCAGTGTGGGTTCATCTCTCCACAGGTCAGCAGGTCCCTGAAAGGACCCTGAGCCAACATGGGATTCCAGTGGGGTCACAGCCTCCTTCTTGCATTCACCTGCTCTGGCATGGGTCTCCTCCAGGGGCTGCAGGTGGATCTCTGCACCCCTGTGGTCCTCCATGAACTGCAAGTGGACAGCCTGTTCTCATCATGTTCTTCACCACAGCCTGCAGGGGAACCTCAGCTCTGGCACCTGGAGCACCTCCTCCCCCTCCTTCTCCACTGACCTTAGTGTCTGCAGAGTTGTTCATATGTTCTCGTTCTGCTCTTCTCTGGCCATAATTTTCATCTGCTCAATAACTTTTTTCCCTTCCTGAATATATTATCACAGAGATGTTACTATCATTCCTGATTGGCTTGGCTCTGGCCAGTGGTGAGTCTGTCCTAGAGCCAGCTGGTATTGGCTCTGCAGGACATGGGGAAAGCTTCTGGAAGCTTCTCACAGAAGCCACCCGTGTATCCACCCCCCAGCAAAACCTGGCCAGACAAATGCAATATACTGTTAAAACAGGGAAGGAGTTTATAGGCTTTACCATGTTGCTATTGCTAACTGTTTACTGTATCTCTGCTTTTTTCAAGTCAGTTTGTTATGCCAATAAAGTGAAGTACACATTTAGCACAGAGCCTTGAATTAACATGTCTGATTCCTCCTTTTGAAAAGAGCACTCTCAGGGTTAAGAGGTTCCTTTAGTCTTCTTGTATATTCATTTGCTTCTCTGGTGAAATTGTCTGTGGCAAATCAGAGTAAATGCCACCATGGTGTCCTCTTTTAGCCACTGCATAACTTGAAACTTTATACTGTACAAGTGGCAAAAAGAAAGGATATTGTGCTAAAACAATATTTGGCAGTAGTGACTTACAGTGCAGATCTCAGGCTCAAATCCTACCATATGCTAGATTTGTTACAGATTATACCTTCTAGACAGTAGAAAATGTAGTTTCCATTGACTCCACCAAAATGCCCTCAGATGGCAATGATGATGCTTCTTGCAAACATTGCCTAGATTGGAAGCACTGCTTCACAGAACAATCAGCATCATACACTGAGTTGTTTTTTGCCTCTTGCTTATGTATGTGCTCAGTGTTAATTTTTAGGAGTCAACAGCCATCGGGCACTGGGAACTTAACCAGAAACAGGTTCAAGGCATATCAGACGTACCACATTTACTTCCCACATATTCTATCTTATCAAGAGGTTTAAGAATGAAAGCTAGAAAGCCCTTCACTAACATACAGTACTCACTATATCAAATATTCAGTGCAGATGAGGTTTAACACAAGTGGAAGAAGGACCCAAGGAGTGTGGTGGACTCAGAAGGACCATAGAAGCAAAGGGAGAAGTGGGGATGGAGCATAAGAAGGCTCCTAAGGACCTATGGAATTTTTACCATCTGATTGTAAAATGACAGATTGACTGGGCAGATTTAGAAATAATTTTCCATTATAGCAAGTGGCATGTGAAATAGTGCACTGCTAGAACAGAAGGCCCTCATTCCTCTCTAACCCTGAACACAGTGTCATTTGCAACATAGGCAAATGACATAGGCAGGCATGCACCTGAACAGTAAAGTAGGAAGAAAAAAGCAACAGTGAGAGGTGAAAGGACTTTCTCCAGGGTGCACAACCCTTTAATAGAACAGAAAGTATTCAGGTTCCTTGGTGTCCTCACCACTAAGTAGTGCTGCTATGTGATTTGAGATGACCTGAAGTTTAATGAGTCAGGGTTTGAAATTACTAAAAATGTCTTAATGTTTGAAGTAATTCTGAGGTACTCAGGTCACTATATCAGTTCTGAGCATATTCTTATTTCCCCAGGAGCTCTCTTATCATTGTGCTCCACAGCCACCCTTTGAGGAGCCTCCAAAGCCATGGAGTTAGGAATGAGCCAGGACAGGGTTAATCCCTTATTCTCAGTAAGCATGTAGTCTAGTAATAGAAAATGTAAAGATAAAAGCAGCTGCATCAGCACATTTTGTTCCATATCAGCACTTTGATGCCAAATTCATTGTGGTTCAGATAGAGTTGGGCCTGGGTTGCTTTTCAAGAATGTAATGAGCAGTGTCTAATATGCTCATTATGGTAACTGTTATCAGACATATTTCTGCATCTGAGCGTATCATGACACTGCAGCCAGTTTTATGTCTGTGTGCACGTGAGGCAGGCACTTGCCAAGCAAACATCCTTAATGTGTGTGCATCTTCCTTTGGGTAGAAAAAGCCCATGCTGATCCCCTCTCCATTCCAGCAGCCTTCAACAGTCTCAGAAGTCTGTTGCCCAATGCCCTTCTTTCCCCACAAGCTCCTCATTAAGTTGGCTTCAGGCCAGCCTTCTGTTCTGCAGTCATTAGCTCATTCCTGTATAGTGTGATTAAACAGGTACACATCAGATGCTGTTATTGGAGCTGGCATTTACCAGCAATTAAAACACAACTGTAGAGCTTATCAAGACAGTTCCTTTTTGCAGGATTTCTTGGTTTATTTCCATATTCATAAGTGAAAATAGCTGCAATCCCTGTTGACCCACATTGACATCTTACCTAACGCACAAGTTACTTTACATCTTGGGGATTTTGTGCTTTCCAGTCTGTCTGTCCATTTACATTACCAAATTACGTTTCACAGTATTTCAGAAATGTTTCTTTTTATCAGAAATTAGTCTTGCCCCACACTGATCCTATGTAATACAAGTACAGAGCAGCTAAGTAATGCTATTGTAAACTCAACCTTCTAGGGGCTCCTTTTCTGGCAGTGAAGCACCCAGTATGTCTAGGTTGGCTTGTCTTTTTGACATCCCATCACAGATGTTGTGTAATATCACATGTATCTTCCTTCGCCTATTGAACAATCATCAGAGCTGAGAGAGGTTTATTTTTAATCAGAGCATATTTTGAGTTTGATATTTTTCTCTTCCATAGTCTTAGTAATTTCCCACTGCCTCCATTCTCAGTAAGAAATTGTGTCTTTGGGGGAAGTCAAACCTCTTGTACTGTCATGTACAAAAATAACACCTAGTGCTTGTGATGCAATGGATTATATTATTGGGTCAGAACCAGTACAAGTGTGTGCGGAGGAGAAGGTCAGGTCAAATCTCCTGAAGGTGAGGTAATGCCAACATTCAGTGGGTGAATTTTTGGAGCCTTGTGGATTTTTTAAAAGTAATACTCCCAGCTGAGATTGTTGCTCAGAGGCTGGGGTTTTACAGTGCTCCTCTGGAAAAGCTTTAACACCTGAAATACACTACTAGAATTCAGCCTGCACTGAATTCAGGTAACTTCCATCACACATAGACAAGACTTACACAATGCATCCTGTGTTTTTCTTTATCTGCTTTGACCAAAAGATTGCTCAATGTGAATTGCTTAATTACTGTATTTGTTACTAAGTGCATCTAAGAAAGAACAAACTATCAAGCTGGATTTTCACAGCAGAGAGCCCCATTCTGAGATCATTATCATGGCCAGGCTTCCCGAACAAAGACTTGGGAAGGGCTCTACTCGCATGAGTGTATCCTTCGAGCCTGAGCAGTGGATTTTTTAGGTGAGGCACAGCATGCACAGAACTGGTCCCACTCTTTAACTTCTAAGATTCATCTGCCACGGCTGAGCGAGCTTGGAAGGTGACAGTGAAGTCTTCAGGATTAGAACATACAGCCCCTCGTATTCCCAGGAGGTCTCCCATCCAAGTACTAACCGGGGCTGACCCTGCTTAACTTCCGAGATCTAATGGGATCGGGAGTCACCTCCTTCAGCTCCGTTGGACTCTCTGCCTGGGCCAGGAATGGAAACTGGCTGAGAACAAGGTCCTATAAATACATAAATAAATAGATAGATTAAAAAAAATAAAATAAAAGGACTCCTCACTGCTCTTAATTAAAGTGCTAAAAACGGCTCAGGTCCTGCTGGCTCCTATGAATTGTCATCTTCAGTTTCTCAGCTGAGCATCAGTGCTGCATCATTTATGCAGGTGTATTTGCTTAAGAGTTGTTCTCGTTAAAATTCAATTACATTGAAGCTATATAATCCCTCATTGTAATAACCTGATAAAAAGCCCTTAACTGCCACACCACGTGCTCATTTAGCAAGGAAATTAGCTCAGCAAAGAACACAGTCCTAATTCAGCAATTAGGGTGCAGTTTGTATCAGGCTATTTCAATAAGATTGGAAGGCAATTTACAAGGTAGTTCTGCTCATTGCCGGCTGTTAAAGGCATGTCAATAGTGAATAGAATTCCCAGCGCACATTGGATAGAAAATTAAATCTTTGTACATTTCTAAAAATTAAAAAAGCTATCATGAACAGGATATTCTCTTTGTAATATATTTGCCTAATCAATATATTGTATTTTCTTTCTGTGCTAAGTGGTGAAGAGGATACATGTAACAAAAATGCATTACAAGATGAACCATATTCCTATGGCACCAGGGAATTCTCCTTAATTTTGAACTCCTTGATTTTTTGAAACATTAGATTAGGGTCAAATTCTTCTGATAGTATTTTGCGAACATCAACTATAATATAAGCTTTCTTTACTGTTCTCTTTAGAGCGAGCTCTGGAATTAATGTGGTTTTGTTAGGATCTGCTTGTTGCTCTGGATGGCTTTTCCAGATTTATTAATCATCAGAAGATCACACCCTATAGAGCTTTCCACACCTCGACTCAATGAAGAATCTAAGTTCTGTCTGTGCAACAAGAATATTTATTGAGGTGTGATACTGATACCATGAACTATATTCATGTAAGGTCCCAAAGAGTCAAAGTGATACTCCCTACTGCCTCTCTGTGACTTTTATCAGTAGACATGATAACAGAAAAGCACATCTGTGCAGCTTGCTCTTGGTACCCACTACTATCAGCTGCAGTAGCTTTTAATTACTGTTATATAGTGGAAGCAGTTGGCCATTGCAAATCAAAGCTAAAAGATGCCCTAGAAACAAAGTCAGTTATGTGCTTGGAAAGTTTTCAACACATAGAGGCCTAGTAGTGCCCTTTGTCCATGTAGTGGATTAATAAGTTTCAAAAACTATAGTTCAAGATAGCTCCTGAACTCCAGCTGTAAACTGGGGAACTTTCAAATCAAGATTGGCAGAGAAAAGTCCAAGAGAAAGGAATACTATGCTGGTATTTAGGCTCTGGCTCCCAGTACAGCCAGCATTTTCTTGGACCAGGACCTGATGTGAACAAGACAAGATGGTTACATGATGTCTTTTCACTTTGTCCTTTATTAGGCTGTGCAATAGCTGGCTTCTTACCTTGGGTTTCTGGTGTTTTTTTAATTTGTTTGCTTTTCTAAACAATGTTTCATAACAATTTTCAAAAGCCCTTTCACAGCAGCCAGTCAACAGAAGAGAGCTCTTTTTCTTTGCAGCTGTTTCTCACCCCTCACTATTGCAGGGAAGGTGGCATCAGGGTGCACCAGGAACGAGGATACATCTCTGAGGTTATTCATAGTGTTTTAAATTCATCTTCCTTCTAGCCATCTTTCAGTTTATATTTAAACTTTCGTTTGGACCCTTGCTGTTCATTTTGTTATGAAGTGTTAATGGTTTCTCTACAAGTATACATCTTCTATTTGTATGAGTGATTTTTATCTCATACTGAGTCTTTTTGCCATGCTAATGAAGTGAATTACTAGCTTTAATTATATAATTACTAGCTTATTTTTCCTGATATTTTTTAATAACAGACTTGAAATTCTATTTGTTATTTACAAGTGTTTACATAGAAACATAGATAGACTAATAGTTATGCTGTCCTCATATGCAATATCAGAATAACATAAAGGGGTACTAGTATTAAACTAGTACTGAATCTACCCTAAGTAGCTAATTAAATGAAACTTTTTGTTCATATTTAGCTACAGATACATTTTTATGTGCAAAAAAATATTATTACATCCACAAGCACCCTTTTTTCACAGACAAGATTATACATGCTGGGAGGCAATGCTTATAATTTTCCCTTAGAAAAGCTGAATTGCTTGGCAAATATGAATTTAATTGAGCAGAAAGTTAGTAGCAGACCACACAGCTGTTGACTTTGGGGGTCCTAAATTATTGACAGAATTCAAGCTTTTGTTAAAAAACAATGAACAAAACAAAACATTTCCTTAGCCCTTGTAATCTAAAGAAATCCCATTCTTGTCAGACTCTCACTGTGATTTTGCTCATTTTCCCATCCGAAACAATCACAAATAGGAAAATGTAGGATGTACCTGTATGGTTACCCAAGTTTTGCCAGTTTTCATTCAGG
Organism: Poliocrania exsul; assembly: GCA_035041345.1. Classification (NCBI taxonomy): domain Eukaryota; kingdom Metazoa; phylum Chordata; class Aves; order Passeriformes; family Thamnophilidae; genus Poliocrania; species Poliocrania exsul. Next base: position 29,369,762 of record JAWWLZ010000118.1, read on the forward strand.
TCATTGTGGTTACAAGATGCACCACTCAAAGTATAGAAAATCTGAGATCGTCATATGGACAGAAATGTTTTGACACAGAAGAAATCATTTATCAATGAGTCAATGAATTCCTGTAGCCATAGCTGTAGGGATCTCAGCAACTTGGGATCTCTGCTGTGCCCCTGTGATAATGATGTATGACTTTTGAGCCTTTGCTCAGGATCTTGCAAGGTTTAAGTGATGTTCTGGAAAGTTTGCAAGTGAAGACTAGAAAAATACAATCCAATCTGGAACTAGCTTATTGAAAGTCATATAATCCACACCCTGCGTCAATTCTCGACAGGCTTTTTACATATTAGAAAGTCTTTATTACTTTGTCTGCACTGGTCTAAGGGAGGTGGCTTTTGCTGCATTTATTCATGACTGATTGGAGCTGACTCATAATATGATCTCTCATGTTACTTTGTGAGGTTGACAGGAGAACTAGCAAAGCAGTGCCTTTACTGGCCACGACATAGTCCTATAGTATCTGAAGGAGAAGAGCAGAGCAAGTCTTGTCATGATGGCCTCAAACACAGGCAATCAGGCCACTAGGGAAGTCAGAGAAGAGGTTGTAATGCCTGTGGGTACACCCAGTCTCTGCTTCCAGCCTGTATAAAGAGCCCAGGAAGAGCACCTTCTGGCTCAACAGAGGCTCTCAAACTACATCTAGTGAGTTGCATTTGCCTTTGTGTGCTACTGTGAAATCTCACCTGTGAAATAGCTTTTCCTCTGCAGCCTATGGGCACTACATAAACAAATACAATGAGTAGGCAAATAACTACAGGGTGACCTATAAAGAACTGAAAGATTTACTCTGCTACAAGCCTGTGATAATCAGCATCCAAAGCATCTGTACTGTAGTCCAGCTTGTACAAATTACCAGCACGCCATTGACTGTGGCATAAAATACTGCCAGTGTCCTGAACTTCGGCAAATTGTTTCCTTAGCCACATATATCCTAGCTTTTCCACCTACAAAATGAGGCAGACAGAAGGGTTTAGAACCTGAACTCGTGTGCATTTGTTAATCGCTTTGAAGACCATGGATGAAAGACACAACTGAAGGGCTCACTCACTGGAAGCTAGCACTTGAGAAGATGTGAAGTGGAAAGTGCTGGGAGCTGGGCAAGAGACAAGAAGTAACATGAGAAGACATACAGCTTTGGTTCTTCCCTTTGGTGAGATTAAAAAAGGGACCAAAAACAAAAAAAAAAAAGGAAGGAAGTGGTAGGCTGCCAAAATGGACAGGCCTAACTGATTACATCAAACAAATGACCTCCTCACAGTGATTTATGGGCTAATCTCTCACCAAGGGTGCAACTTATCAGTGAGTGGCCAGTACAATTAGTGCTGCTCCATGAATCACTGAAAGTGCTGGCTCCTCTGCAGGATTTCCACACACACAGTTTGTTTTTACAACAAATGAAAGGTTTGCCTGGCCCTCCTTTCAAGCAGCACAGGAACTGATACTGAGGGATGGACATCACATTAGGAGGTTTCTGTAGCCTAAACAGGGATCTGCTTAATTGATAGGTCTGAGATGAAGTGGCTGTACAGAGGGGCATAAGCTGAGAACAGGGCTCAAAACTCCATGAGCAGGATAAATGATATACTCAGAAATGGAAAACTAGGTTTGGCTAGGGAACAGTTGTACTAGGAAGGGACAGAATCTACAGAAAACTTACCCAAACTCGCTTTCTGTGTTATCCTCTTTTAATAAAATGGGGTTGAAAAATGGACAGTTTAATGTTTTTGAACTGGAAGAAATGGGTATGTGAATTTACAGTTCACCAAATTAATGAAGAATTAATCCTCTGTGATACATGAGTAGTGAGTCTTAAAATGCTAGAGATACCATAAAAACAGTAGCACGAGTAGCAGGGGATCTATATAGATGTCAGTCTGATGCTTTAAAGCATAAGGGAACCACTGCAACAGCAGTGAAACAGTTCTTCTCCATTCTTGCTATCATATATGCTCAAAGAATTGAATGTAATTTAAAAGACCATAATCCCTGAGCCAAAGATATGAGTTGCTTTCACAGCTTACAGGTGAATGGTTACAAACTTTACCATATGTTATGGTTCCTGAAGGGACATTATCAATCACATGCCTTTTTTGGAATACGTTTTTTTCTCTTTTTGGGGTGCTCTGAGATCACAATAATGCCATTAGAAAATCAAGGCTTAAATCTGTATATAGGAAGTGTTGGATGATAATTTTACTTTACAGAGATAAACAAAGAGCAGAGCTCCCTTTTTTTACTTCCTTACAGTTTTCATTAGTATCTAAATCTCCCAGTCTGAAACAGGTTCCCTTGTCAGAAGTATAGCCAAAGAGTATGATTCAACTTTGTGCTGCATGCGAAGTAGCTCAGAGCTGCAGTACTGATGAAGGAATCAATACAAGGGCATCGATAACAGGATGAGTGGGAAGTCTTTCAAACTTTGCAGGTTTCTCTTGGGAAATGTGCTGTTGCTGTGGAAATGATTGTTCATGCATTGGTGTTCACTGCAAGCATGTGAAACTATGCAGAATTTATCCTGGTTATTCTTGTACTTCCATATAGCTTCATGGCTCCATATGATCTGTAGAGCAGATAAAAGGCCACCAAGTACATAATGGACTGTCAGCAAAAACAGGGGCTTGAGGGTGGTTCTCAGTGCACAAGAGTGGAAGGAGCAATTTAGAAATCAGCAGGATAAGGATTGTGTCTTCCATAGAAACTAGACAGTAACATAGACTGTTTCTGGAAATAAGAGCATTGGCAGGACAGAGAGTGCCTACTGGAAAGCCTGGCCTACAGGACTTGTCCAGGATGTATTTTCTGCTTAGCAGGAGGAAGGAAAATGTCCATTTTTATTGCAAATTTCTCCTAGTCACTGATCTTTTCCCTGGATCAAAGGAGTGAGATCCTCCTTTGACTGTCTGGAAGTAAAATTTTTCCTGTTAATTTTTGCAAAGCAAAATGGAGAACTCTACGCTTCTCTTGGAGCCTGTAAATTTCCACATTTGAAAAGTTTTTTGATGAGTATCTGTCAGGACAGGGTAGATTTGCAGCAGTCAGATGAGGCAGAGACAACTCAGGCTGCAGTCTGATCAGAAGGCTACACCGAAGACAAAGGACTTTATTTTTAGTTACAGCTTCACTTTTATCTACTCTTGTATATAACATGCCAGCACACTATTGGTTATTAGTTCACCTAAATTATGTGGAAACATCTTACTGGTTACAAGGTATCACACATTCGACAAATGGCTCTCTGGTCCTTAAGGGTGCATTCATTAATTACCTCAAACCTTAGGAGATACACACACACACTGTTACCCCCTACAAGTATCTTGTGGCTTTAAACCACAAGATGAGAGGATTAAATCAATGCAAATGGCAGCAAATCTGTTCTGAGGTTGCAATGGTAAGCAAGAAGGGAATATAGAGGTAACTGCCTATAACTTGTAAGTGTTAAACTGTTTTTTGTATGTGATTTCCATTTCCATGCATGTCAATTGACATCTATGTCCTAGTTCTAATTCTGCCCTTGGGATGATGGGGCATTGCCAGTTTTTCAACACTTAATTACTACCTCAGCAACACCCCCCCCAAGCTCAGAACAACTTCAGAGATACAGAAAGATTTCACATTCAAAAGCAAAGCTATGTTGGTTGTTCCTGAGGATATGAGTCATGCAAATCTTCTCTGAATGCCTAACGTGAGGTGCTTCCAAGCCTAAGTCAAGTTTCGGTGTGCTTGTGTAATGCACATATCCACTGCTGTCCACTGAGATGCACAGGAGCCTCTTGGGGCAGAATTTAGCCTTGTCATCTCTGACACCTACAAATGCAAATATCTTTACTAGTAAGTCCATAACAAAGTGATGAATTAATGAATAATTGTCCAATAATTTATATAGCAAAGGAATATATTCGCCCAATAAAATATCTGAACAATACAAACAGAAGAATGAACTTACCATATACCTCAAACTAAACCTGCAGAACATTATGTGCAAGATGTTCTAGGGGTCGACAAAAGGGTCATTCAGAAGCAATGAAACACATCTATTCAGGTAGATCATTTGGGGTCTATTAACCATCACAGTCTAGATATAACCTTCAGCTCAGCAAGTCTTAAACTTTATTGGCACTCCAGTGGGTGTATTCCAGGAAGTGAGCCATACAGGCACTATTCTGATATGCATCAGCTGCTGGAGATGGGAGAGGGACTAGAGAAAGATGCAGGCCTGAGCCAGCACAGCTGTGCTTGTGCACTATACTTTCTAGATTCAGTACTAAACATCCTTGTCCTCACCATCTTTGAAAACGCCAGATGTAAAACTTCTATTTTCTCTTTCTACTGCTAGACAGCAGCTGCATTCTTTCTCTGTAAAGTGTTTTAGTGTGGTTCGATGCCATATTTTGTGCTGCTGTAAGGGTTTGTAATCCTAAGTGTAAGAGGAATTTTTCACTGTTTGCTCCAAAGCCCAGTAATAGTGAGCTGTGTTGTGTTGTTTATCCTCCACTGCATTAGAGAAAGGTATCTTTTGACCACTGGCATTTCAAATGCAAATCACTGAGAAGAATCCATCTCCTCAAAGAAAAAAAAAAAAAAACAACCAAAAAACCAAAACCAAAACCAAACAAACAAAAAAACCCAACAACAAAAAAACAATTAAAAGTGTGTCCCATAATTTTTAGTATCCCTATATATCCCACTAAACCACAAAGGAAAAGCTGTAATTTATGCTGAAAAGTGTAGAGTGGTATGGTGGATGAGACCAGATTAAATTAATTCTCTCTTATAATTCAGATAATACAGATTTCTAGATTACAGACCTAATTTGTAGGCATGATATGTATGCACTGCCTTCAGCTCATATCAACACATTATTGGGGTGTTATCTCTAAGCATCGAGATCACAGTTGCATGGAGGTAACAAATAGGCCCATCTCAGGGGGAGTTAAAAAGTGCCTTTTTCTTATTTGATTACTTCTTCCTTGCACAAAAAGACACTATAGCACAGAACTAACTGAGCATTAAGGTGTGAAATTAATTTCTGATTTTCAAATAAAGAGGAAGATGGGACTGTAGAAGAACAAAGTATATTCACAGTGAAGAAGTCACTTTGGAATACCTCATGTTATTCTACTCTGTCAGTTCCATTGTACCTACAGGACCATCAACTTCTCCCATAAAGCAGAAGTTCTTCTGGGCATCAATTCTGACTACATGACCTGACTTTGGTCACAATCAGGTCTTGCTCCAGCTCCAGCTTCAAAACCCTTACCTGGAGAGGAGAGTATTCTACACTGACTATAAAACTGTGAAATATAGATTTGGGAAATGGTCTAGATTAAACCATCCTCAGATGTGTGTGTCATGAAAGATCTCAGAAGTCCTACACATCTGATTTTAGAAAAGAAGAGTTGGAGCATTTGTGACAGAGGTGAGTACGGTCCACAGTCATGCTGTTGGGAATTTCTATAACATATCCCACTCTATTTCCCTGTCAGAATTTCAGTGCTCTTTACTTCAGACAATAAGCCCATCCTTGCTTATGACTAAGAAGTAAAAATTTGGTGTGCTGCAAATCTTTTGGGTGACTCAGGCAGTGAGGCATGCTTCTAATGCTGTACTAATTTGTGTTCAGTTTGTCTTACCCAAGTGTTTTTATTTAAAGGAATTCTGTCAGGAATCTGTAGGGACCATTTCTGGACTTTTGTCATTTCTCTGTGAAAATTCTGTCTCTGAGATCAACCTTCCAAAGCAACGATCCTTTCTATACACAGCAATTGTAGCCCTTTTCCATCTGGATCCATATGAAGTGGATGGAGTGACAGAAAATAAGCCCACTGCAGCTGTGTTGACACAAATTTCTTGACCTCCAGGAAACCAACCACACTGTCTTTCAGAAAATGCTTTTTGACAGCTTCCCACATCATCCCCATCTACAGAGGAATTATGCATCAGAGCACTCATCCCCATGCACTACTGGTAAGGTCACTGATGCATCTACACCTGCTGATTTGATATTGTTGTCCAGGTTGAATTTTGCCTTTCCTTGTGAAGCTGCTGTATCTGTGCCTGGACACTGGGATTGTGTAAGTCTAGGGAACCTTTACTTCCTTAGACCACTGTCACATTACCTGCCTTGTCTATATTGGGAAAACTAGTAGTTTTCCACACTGTTCCCACCTAAGAGTATCAACAGGTCTGCCCGGCGTCTGTGCATGCACTGTACATTTCCCTCTGAAATTCTTGAAGTTCTGGGCTCAGAGCTGCCTGCACAGCTGCCTGGTGACTACGTAGCAACAACTCAAGAGTTCAGATTGCCTTCTCAGTAGCAAAATTTGAGCCCCTAGGAAAAAAAAGGTATAGAGCTTTACAGTGCATCTTCCCTGTGATAGGGTATTATTGATCCTGTTTTCACACATGGAAAGTGAAAAATTCATTCATGTTTATTTGCCACAAGTAATGGAAGAGTTAAGAAGAGATGTCTGATTTTTTAATTCTGCCTTTTGCACCTGCTATTCCTTCCCTCACCTTTCTGTTCTGGTGGAAACTTTCCTTTAATAGTGCCAAAGCTCCCAAAGAATGAAGGACGCTGTGAGGTGAACATGCCAATTCACAGTGAGCATAGGGCCATGCCAAGCATTTTACTAGAACCCATCCTTCAGTGATAGCCTATTCAGGGGACATTTTTTTTATACCAGAAACCCAAGAAAAGCCATACTATCAGACCAGTATATCTTTATCCCATGGCATGGCAAGCACTCTTTCCACGAGGAGAATGTCCAGTTCTAAATCCAGCCAGAAGCCTCTCCTATGTAATCAGAGGCATAGAGTGTGCAATGCATATACTTAAGTCTCTCCTTTTTGAAGCAAGTCAAAAAGCTATTAACAAACACAGCACGAGTTTCTGTTTAAAAGCAATTTCTTGCCTACATAAAACAGAACAACTCCATCTCCCTTTACGGTTTTACTGGAAAAGGGTCAGTGATTTCTCATAATTAAATACAATTGCATCAGTTGTATGGACATTATCAACAAAGAAACATGTTCCTCCAGCAAAACTCATCAATGTAAACTAACTGTGTTTTAAAAATATGTAACATTACTATTACTCTTATTTGCAAACTTCCTTCTTTGATTTTGAGCTTAATCAGAAATCAATTTTAGCAGGTTGCTTTGAGATGTCCTTCTTATGAGATATGTTTTGTGAGAAGTAGTTACAATAGTAAATATCTCCTTTGAAAATATCACCATCAAGGATTTTAAAGCCTTGTGATTTTATGTTATTCATTCAGTTTCAACACTGAACCAGTGCCTCTCACCATTTATACTGCACTGATGCACTGCTCCACACAGAACTGGCTTCGTTTTAATGCCATGTAATGCAAATTTCCTCCAAAGCAATTTCACTGTGAGAGTTAGCATCTCATATAAATATAACATTAACTAGCCATATACACTTCTAGTATCAACAGTATCTTGTGGCTTGACAGCTGATTAACGGTTCTACAGTTAAATTTATTCATGGTTCTCTATCAGTCCTATCCTTGCCTCTGAAGAATTTCTTCAGTCTTTACTTTATTAGGGACTTGTCTGATTCCATAAATCCCTATAGGCAGATGACTTAAACTTTAGCTGTACCATATATCTGAATATATGTGTTTCTAAGACTATACAGGTTTCCACACTCTCAAGCTCTTTTTTCTCTTTTAGGAAAAAAAAAAAAAAAAAGATTGCATAGTTACAAGCTCTTGCTCAGGAAGCAAGTTATAATTGGGATTTGTCATGTTGATGGGAGAAGCTTATAAAGAATGTCAGGAATATTCAGTGATTCTCTTTGGCTTCTGAAAAGCATCCTTTCAAATTCTCTTTTCCTTTTGCATTACTCTTTTTGCCCTTGTACTTAACTGTAAATTTCAGTCTTAAGTTTTGGAGTTTGTATCCAGAATGATACAGCACTGAATTGAACCCCAACCAATTTGGGGTTAACATAACTACAAAACTGTATAACCACGTGACCATTGCATTTACCAGAAGAGTGTATTTTCATAAGAACAATCAAGCCCTTCTGCAGAAATATTTCTCCTCATGTTTTAGCATCAGCTGCTTGCAATATGATGAAAAGCAGATGTCTTGCTACCAAGAAAACATTTCTTTCTCAAAGTAAGTGGTTAAATATTTAGAGTACATTTCAAAGGACATGAGGCAAAGATTTAAAAGAGCTGTGTATGGAAAGAAAAAAATACTATGTGAATTTTTGAGATGTGAAAAGATAATTGTTCCAAAGCCCAAAACACTGCTTTACAAACATTATATTTTTAAAGATTATCAGGTTTGTTTTGTCACATATTCCATTTTCAAAATGCATCGTTATATCAAGCAGTTGAATTTGTTTTACACAGAATCCTTTTTAGACCCACCAGGTCAGTCTCTTCTCCCCCTTCCAAAAAAGACATAGAACAAAACAACCTGAAAAGTCAATTTGGTGAAAATACTGACTGCATTTTAGAAAAACTCATAGAACGTCCATAATATTTTCAGGCTTTTACAATTTCAGATTTTTAATTCTGGCTCTTTGTCACCTCCTAGACTGAGAAGAATGTTACTGTGAGCAGACTACAAGAGAATAAGATTTTTCCAAAACTAGGTGATTCTAGGCTGAAATTACTTCTGAGGTCTGTTTAGTCAGTTTTTGTGCCTGGCTGTGAGAAAGCCTTATAAAGCTCTGCTCTTAAAGAACAAGAGAAGCAAAAATTAGCACAACTCAGCATAGTCCTGAAGCTAAACAAGGAACACAAGCAGGTCTCCTTTCTGCTCATTGAATGCCATATCTCTGCCCTGGCATCATAGTTTTACAAAGAGAGACTTAAATTACAGAAGTATTCAACCTGTGTAATGCTCAACATCTGCAATACAGATGGCTGCACTGAAGACAGTTCCCCTACAGTCTCTCCACAGTCATTGGACACAAGTGAGATTGGAGATTAATTACAACATCCAGCTCAGCTGTAGATGTCTGTAATGCTGCAAGCATTAACATTTGTCCAGATTAATCCTATCACCAAGGTCTGACCAAAAAATCATTCTTTGATTCCGTTCTTTTTACACTTCATTTCCAAGCCTATTTCCTTCCCCCTAGTTGCCAATGGAAGCAACTTTCTTCTCCAACTACCTGCCCTTTGCTCTCCTGCCTTATGTGGGCACATAAAGCCATTGCATTCTGTAGGGCCAGGGCGTCTCCTGGAACAGAGGTCAATGACCCGTTTTTATGTGCAGCCTTTTTCCGGACAAAAGGACCTCATATCCAGTCTTCCTGGCAGGACACTAAAGGACAGAATGACTGGAAGGTTTGTCACTTATACCACACAGGAGCTCAGTCCTGAGCTGAAGGTAAAACCAAACAATTATTTATTTTCCTTCATTGAATGCATCATATTCAGAAGCTGAGATACAAAAATCCAGATGAAATATTTCATTGCAATTTGATTGTCATTGTTTTACAAAATAGCAAATATGATAGCAAACCCCCTCAATTTATTTCTCACCTGGTAAAAACCTTCTATTGTTGCAGGAAGAACTGCTGTCTGTCCAGTCATTAGGATGGAGATTTTCAAAGCAATCTCCAGGACACTTAGACCTTCAGAAATTCCATTTAGATTCTTTCTGTAGGTCATTTGCTGCACTGCAGGATTAATTCTTTTGAATAATATTAAGTCCCCTCAAAGGCCTGCATTGAGCTTCTTAAGGACAGGTGGAATATTGAAATTATAGGACCATCCTATATAATGGTTGCTCCAGGGATAAATAGGCAAAGCTTGGGTCTGCATAGGAATAAATGTATTAACAATGCAAAACACTGTCTCAGAGGAAAAAAATTAATCTTAGTTTCCAAGATCATGCACCACCTGTTTGAATTCCCCTGCTGGGAAGAGCAGAATCCCAAAGTCTGTTGCTTCTTCTGCCCTTTCTGATTTGTCTTGCCATATATAAATGCTTCCTCCCACACAAGGAGGAGATTTTTTTCTCCTTTCTCTTTCTTTCTATTTTTTTTATAGTCACAATTACAGATCAAAGCTTTTTCTCTTGCTTTTGGAAAAATTAAAATCCTTCATCCCTCTCTTTATCCATATATGCATATATATGTATATATATAAATATATGCAGAAAAGCATTATTCAATTTATCTGAGAATTACTTTTACAGTTCTACTGAAAGAAAAAAAAATCTGTTTAGAGGAAAATATAAAAATGTTATTCTTGCTGTATAAAATTTTACGTATTGTTATTGTCCAAGTCTGAAATTCACATTTATGCAGTAGGTCCCAGCATATACTAATATGCCTCATTCCTAAAGGTCAACACAAATGTCTCTACTATGATGCTTAATTTTCAGTCTTCTCCTGAAGGTCATTTCTGTAACTCAGTTCTTTATTATGTATGACAACTAAGTGACCAGTAGGTGGATTTGTCCAAATAAGGGCAGCCTCAGATTCTCCACCTTATTTCTCACAGGTTACAAATCTTCCAGAGGACAGCAAGTTTTGTGATCTGAGTCTTCTAGTACTGAGCTGAAATATAAGGGTGGACTTCTGAGAAGTACAATCTGCTACCCCTGGAAGAGAAAAAGTTTTCTAATCCAAGTGCATAATTTTGATTCTTTATGCATTAATACTGATGCATAAAAAAACATGAAAGAAAAATCTCTTGGATGCAGAATGAGAAAAGCCCAGCTGAGTTCAGGCACACTGCATATAGATTAATAATTTGGATGACCTTCAGAAAGTTCTTCTGAAAACTTCACAAACCTCTGGGTTATTCTCCAACACTCTTTATAAAAAAAATACTATTTTATAAACCACAGGAATTTTGGTATATTGCAGGCTTGTCTAGCGAACCCAAATTACACATTCAGAGCAAGAGGCACCTGTTCAGTCCCTTATCAGGGTGGCCTCAGATGCTGCTCAGCTCTGGGGTCCAGGGGTGACACCCGTCAAGATAAGTTAGTGGGTGCTCTCCCATGTCTCTGGATACTTTTCAGACTGAGGAGGCCAGTGCTCAGGAGTATGAGACACATTATGGGATGCAGGGGAGAAACATTTCAGCATTTCACAAGACTCATTATGGGATGCTTAGATGAACCAAAGGTGAGGAAAGAGATGGATCTAAGAGATTTTGGGCTCAACTATGGGAAAACAGAGGGAAAAGTGGATAAAAGAGGCTGATGGCCTGTACACAGATTGCTGACCAGTACACTTTTATGACTGTACATGGTGCCCAGCTGAGTCTACCTTATATTATTAAATTCCCTTTCTAAGTATTCTTCTGTTATGGATGTGTGTGTGTGGGATGGGTATAAGTGCGAATAATTGAAGTGAGATCAAGGGGCAGAGGCCCATGTATCTGTGGAGCAAGCAACTGGAAGGAGTGCAAGCATGTGAGTGAGTATGTGAGCTCTAGCAAATATAAAGCCAGGCTTGCTGGTGAAATGACCTGGGAATCAGGTGTGCTTTTGTCTCTGAGGGTAAAACCACATGAGGAGCTGGCTACCAGAGAGACCAAGGGAGTCTTGGCCAGCAGCTATGACCTCTCTCTGTGTGCATGCATATGTGTATGAGGCTCTGGACCTCTGGGGTTCATATGTCCAGGTGCTGAGAACAGGCGAGACTGGGATCCAGAGGGCCGGTACTGCCTAAGGCCGCATGTTGGAAGGATACACATGGTACAAATATTCACGTGTATACATATACACATTTCCCACTCATGGACCTTCCTCCTGGCCAGCCATGCAGGGGAATAATATGAGACTGCTGAGGCTGTTTATGTTTGTGTCAGTGCTGAGTTAGCCTGCCTGTGCTGATCTGTGTGTGCACTTGTCTATATATGTGTTCTATATGTGTGTTTCAATGTGTGTGCCTACTGGGAATCCATGCAGAGCTATGGGTTGTGGAGCTCTGACAGCTTCACCTCTGTCAGGTCACTGGGTTTCACATACAAGAACAGAGCTAATAGTTTACATTTGTTTTACTTTAGAAATGGGACTTGAAGTAAGAAACTGAAATTTCCCTCTGGGTTTCTCATGAGCCATTACCACTCATGCTGAAGGTTTTGCCAGCCCAGCTCCTGGAGTGAAGCATCTGCAGCACTCAATAATAATAATAATATTGACACAGTGCTTACATTGCAGTCTCTATTTTAAAAACTCTTTGAAAATGTCTGCTAATTAATTCAATTAATTAATAGAATTAGTCGGTAAAAATACTAGACACTTCTCAAGTCATCCACTTGTAAAGAATTTCCCTTCTAACTTTTAAGAACTAAATATATAACTGCGTTCAATTCCCCTAATACCTGTCATTCTTACTCTGTGCAAATTAGGAGCTTACATATTCCTACCTAACAACTAGAAATAGAGACACAGTGTGATAGAAGAGGGAAGATTGGTTTACAGTTTTAGAGAGAATTTAATTAAATATTTGTTCTGGGGTAATTGTGCATAAATTGCATGAGAATTAAGTTTTATATCATTAGTACATCTTAATTAGTGTCTTTTCATGAGCAGTGTTTAACTCACAGTGTTTTGCTTTATTTTAAATTAAGTGCTTCTTTGTAAGCCCTTTACTTAAATCCATTCCTCATGACTTTTTCACTTTGTACTAGAACTGATGTTTTTAATGTTACTAAATGTCTGCAGTTGTCCACTATTTCATAGTCCTAACATCTCAACTTATTCCTCATATTAATTGAAATTAATTTTGGCATTTCTTGCCTTAGATTTTAATACATTTTTATATATCTATGTTAAAAAATACATGGGCAAAGTAGATCTGTGTTCTTAGGTGGAAGCAGCAGTCTTCTCTGACTTTTGGACATGAAAGGTTAATTGTATCAGGGGAAAGGGAAGACAGTATTCAAAACTAGAACAGGAATATTTGAATTAAGTCAGAGCATCTTTTGATTTGTATGAAGGACTAAAGTTAAAATAGGTGCATCAGAGCTAGCTTGGCTGCTGGAGGTCATCCAGTCAAATATTGCTGAATTATGCAAGAACAGGCAATTTTATGGCTAATAAAAACACTGATAGGGTTTTGCATAAGAATATTGCCTCCAAGGACAATGACTGACTCACTATCTTCAGAAACAAAGATTTTGGCATCTCCTAAAACAAGATATCTGTAACTAAAGTTGCAGTTCAAGATAGAGAAGCCTATGTCTTAATCACAGAGAGGGTGATGAATTGCCACTCTAAAATATTTAGAAGGAGAAGTAATTTAAAAAAACCACACATACACACACAACCCCCCCCCCCCAAAAAAAAAACAAAAAAACAAAAAACACAACAACCTAGAAGCCAAAAAACCCACCTAGGTCCATGTACTCAACATAAGATTTGGCAATTTGGCACTTGCTTCTCTTTCTAGATGCAATTTTCCGTATGTGAACTGTACATATCCATGTCCCTACAGACAATTTATCACATATCCACTTCTATTTTTAATCCTTTAGTGTAGAAAATACGTGTAATCTTGGTTCTTTACTAACAAAAAATGGGCATGACAGACAACTGTTAGCAATTATCTAAGAGTAACTGTATTGACCGTTCTCATTAATGTGTAGTTTTGCGAGTCAATGTTAGAACATAGGAACAGCTCTACTGGATCACACCACTGGTGCATCTGGCTAAATATTAAGAGAGCAAGGGAGCCTGGGCTTTTCCTTTAATCCATTCTCTTTGTATTTCCTGGTATTCACACTGGTTTTATCAAGAAAAATAGAAGACATAACCCTGCTAATACTATCCAGTATATTTTTTATGCATCTGTGACCCATGAATTTATCTAGTTTCTTAGAGCATTGAGATACTATCTACCTCTACAGATCCACATGGTGAAACTGTTGCAGTAATTTCAGTTATCGTTACACATTGTTGAAGAAAATAACACCTCCATGATTGAGTTGATGTTCCTTCAATACCAATTTACATTTAAGAGGTTCATGCCAAATTGTCAGAAACACTTCTGAAAGAGTAGCAAATGAATGTGGTTGACAGTGGGCCAGCATCCTTTTTGCCTGAGGATTTTCAATGTGATAATCATAAAGCTGAGCCCAGATCTTGAAAGTCTTTGTCCCTAGCCACTAGGTCAAGCCACTCTTACTGTATTGGATTTTAAAGGCACTGCAATCACAGAGGAGGTGAGAAATAGGAGGAATTAGTATAATTGACATTTTCAAGTAGAAGATGAAACAGCCCTCACTGCATGCCATGCTCTCAGAGTAACAGAGTTTCTGCTGTAAACAAGGTGTCAGTGTGCAAAAAGGAGAAAGATCAAGAAGTGGATGCTTTAGTCAGTTATAATGGGACTAAAGGACATTGCCACAGTGTGGACATGGGAGACCCAGATACAGTCTTTGACATATATTCAAGAAAGCTGAAATCAAAGGCCAGTCTGAAAAGAGCTACTAGGACAAACTGAGAATGATGAGATGATCTTAGCTCCTTTAGACTCACTAAACAGGAGGATGAATTGAATGACCTGTCATGACATCTTCTAGCCTCTGTTTCCTCTGTTAGAGAGTCTGAGGAAAGCTACAAAAACACAAAGTAAATATTCATGAAGGAGAGAAGCTATTTCTGTTAAAGCAACAAGTTATCTTTTTAAATTAAGGCACAAAAAAGGGATCTAAACTGATTAAACCAAAAATTTCCATATCCATATAGAATATAATTTCCAATGATATTCTAAAACAGTCTTTCCATAGGAATAAGAGGGGCAGAACTAATAATTTTAAGAAACAGTTAAATTATGTTATTAACAGGGTAGATAATGAAGTTACCATTAATAACTGAAAGCCAGATTTGATGATCTGGAAATTTCTATATTTTGAGGACTTTCTGACTGTTAGATTAGCATGCTTATCTTCAAGGGATAACATCCAAAATTACTCACACCTGGAATAAAACCAATATTGCTTAGTAACACAGCATGAGCCTTCTATGTAATTCTGATCAAGAAGATGATGTGGAGGCAAGAGCAGTGATAATCTCCCTCCATTCTTACTGTGAGTTCATTGCCCTGATGCACTCTGCTTCAATCAGTAAATCCAATACCTGTAGACATTCATTCTAAAAGTATTCTGACAGGCTCCTGCTTCTGTATTAACCTCTATGAGAAATAATCTAGTGGCTAGCAGGAACGTGTTCTTTCAAGAACTTTAAGGACTTTAAAAGCTGCTCATTTGCTAAGAGCTATTTCAATGATAACTGAAGAAAAATGTTGGACATAAAAAAGGGACAGTTCTTTGGCCATTTTCTTTTGTTTTTCTTTAGACTTGAAAACACAGAGACATGATAGAACAAAAAGGAAGTCTAGTTAGGAAGATGCTTAGAAATTAACCAGTCTTGACTTTAACTAAGATATGAAAGGATAAAGTTCTGGCAATTTTCTACATCATATATTACATGCTGTCAATGTTGTAAATATGTATATCTTTTCACACACTGACAATATTCTCATGATGACATGTCAGTACTTTAATCATTTCATGAAGTTTTTCTCTCAGTCACATCTTCAGTTCTCCAAGAACAAAAGTCAAGTTTACATATCCAAATAGTCAGCAGCCAGACATTCCTATAAAACATTTTTAGATATTCTTTTAGAATATATCAGATACCATTAATGTGGTTCAACCATATCTTACAAAATGCACAAGGTCCAGTATATTGTAATGTAACACTTAATATTAAGATATCAGAAAAGTATGGCACTGTGCTCTTCATGAAAATATGATTCAGCTAGGGATCCTAGACTGCTGAATATTGGTCTTTAAATCAATCAGATTATAACTCACTTAGAAGGCTCAGTTCCACTTTCAGAGTCAGCTGGAGCCTTGGCGCATGACTGCAGTGAGACTACAATCTATCATCAAGTCAATATTAAAATGCAAGTAGCCAAAGCAGCATTTCTAACACATAATACTTGATTTAAAGAATGGAGAACAGGATGTGAAAGAAAGGAGAACAAGATGTGCACGTGAAAGTGTAAGACAGACAGAGATATAATTGTCAATAGGAAAAATGCAATAAATTTCTGAAGGTGATATTCATGAGAGAAATGAGAATTTCCATATTTTGCCAGTAGAAAAATACAGTGATTTTTCTGATGGTGAATGTTGAAACCCCATCATCACCAAGTGGAGTTAAGATAAAACACCTCCACACAGAGGATAATCTCACAGTCATGTCAGGATGGGGGATGGTACAGATTCTCTATTCAGTACTTCAGCTCCCGCATTCTGCCATTCTGTCTATCAGTTGTGTTTGCTTCTCTCTTTTATGAGATATATAATGATTCCATTGTACAATGTACTGTTAATCTCTTGCTGCAATTTCTGAAATCTGTGAAATCACTTTTTATGCAGTTTATACTTCAAATCTCTTCCGGGTAAATTTGTGGCTCCGTATAATTCTTTTTTACTTGTATGAAGTATATCAAAAAACAAGATGCAGTCACAAAATGTTCCCTTTACTGGATGAATGTACATGTTCATTTGATTTTTATCTTTCTGAAGACAAACATATTATCACATTCTCCCAGGAACTTGTAGTGAAAAAACTTGAATATTTTCTGTGCATTTTATGAAAATTGTGATAACATTCATATGACTGAAACAGGGCTATGTATGAAAAAAACAGATGAAATACAACATTCTTCAGGATTAGCAAGATTTATTAGTAGGCATGTATAAATAATCTGAATGTCTTTGTCCCATTGTGGTATCCCTACCCTAAGATGCAGACTACCAAAGGGAGGACTTAATATAAGAATATTACTTCTGATGTCTGTTGATTTTACACAAAAGCCCCTCTCAAAAAAAAAAAAAAAAAAAAGGCAACACTATTTTCATATCCTTTTAGACACATACCCAAAGCCAAACAAACAAAACATCTTCTGAACAAGATTGTTAACTTTCATGAATATGCCCATGGATTACGGCCTTAAAGGTAGTGTTTGAGGTACTGTGGGCATTTTTCAAATATTTCAGACTCTTTCTCAAAACACCTTGAAGAAAGGCCAATCCTACCAAGGAAGAGAGAGCCTGAGACCCTTTGGCATCTTGTTCTCACTAAGAAATTGAGTTTTGAGTGTTTGGGCTTGCAGAACTTTCTTAGGAGGACATTTACTACACATCTGAAGTAGAACCCAGGCAGTTTAACTACAGCCTTTACTAGACCAAAACCTCCTGCTCCTCAGGCTTCACAGACCTATTGAGTGTGGCTTTGTCATAGATTTCATTAGAGAGATGGACAGAAAGTGGATTTATCACCACTTAAGATTTCTGTAGACCTAAAGGAATGAATGCTGGAGGCAAGACAAATGTGGACTGTGAACAGTTTATTCTTTCCAACAATATGCTTATCATATATTATATGATGTGGTATTTTAGGGGGTTTCTATTACATATCAGTTTCCAAATGTCTCATTCTAGGTTGTTATTTCTTTGATGATTTGTGTATGGTGGTCTTCTAGCCTTTTTGGGGATTCAGACACTATTAATACTGACAATTATTTAAGATAATTATTTAGAGTTTGTCTAAGATGTTTAGGTTACAGCATAAAAAGAATAAGTTATCAGTAAACAAAAGTAATAACTGTTTTATCATTTCTATTTCTTGACCTTAACTGCTTAAAAAGCCTAATGTACTATATCTACATAGTAGACCCCTACTAGGTGAGTATAAGGTGCAAAATCTTAGAACTGAGCTGGTACTTTAAATTGTCTGCAGTGTTCTGCTTTTAAATTTAACCAGTTCTGAGTATTTTCTCCAAGTGGAAAATGCACTTACTTATCCTACCCACCATGAAGGAAATTCTGAGCACTTAATCCCTTTTAACTCAACAGACTAAACTATCATGACATAGGAGTGACCATCATTGTGAACATTTTATCTCTATCAGTTCCTCTTTGACAGAGAAGATAAAACTATTTTTCCTCATTGAATATACTTTCCAGTGGACCATATCATCTTAAGAGTCTTTGCCAATGAGGAAGGGTTATATGTACAGGGCTATATGTACAAAGCTTTTGTTAGTGGAGTCTATAGCTGATGGCTCACCTTATTATCAAAATTACTTTGGCAATTAAAATAATGGGGGTAGAGAAAGAAGCAAAAGACTCCTCCATAGCTATGATGAACAAACCACCTCTCCTTTCCATCATCTGGGAAAAGCAATAGCAGGATCACAAGTGAATGAGTGTCACCCTCTGGGCAGTCTCTCCAGCACCAGCAGGTTGATATGGGGACAAGCCATCATCATTTTCCCCCAGGACTTTGTACTTTCCACCAGGACATGCTCCAGGTCCTATGGACTGTTCTCATTGTTGATGTTCACTGTGCTGCCTGGAATATGCTTAGTTGTACACAGGCATTGCACACAGATTGGCTGCTAAGGCTTTCATGCATGTGTTTAACTGGATAATCCCACACAGATACATAGATGACCACTGCCTACTTTGCTATGCTCTGAGTTTTAGGTTTCCTTAACACAGGCTAAAAGCCACAAGACAAGGATTGTGAAAGTAGTAGGAGAAGGGATTTCATGTCCTGGTGGCAGTTACATCCCATGAGAACCTGCCAAAAGATCAGAATCTGGGTTTCTGCAAGGAAGACCATGAGTAAAACCATCTAATATTGACCTGTCAGCTCTGGAAAACGCTGCCACAAAAGGTCAGGTGAACAGATACAGCCAGTTGACATTGGGCAGCAGACTCTTGAGTAATGCCTGGCTCAATAGATGGGCATTCATGAGTGGAGGCTGTGATGCCAACATACCCTTCTGTGTACTGCGTTCATGGCCTGAGTTCTGATAGCTCTATGAATGTAATACTAGTCTCAGATCAACAGTTCCTTACAGTTCCTCTTACACCACCCTCCAAACTAAATGGCTGTTCCCTGCAGCAACCCAGTTCACTCATTACCTATAGATACTGTGACTCAGGTTCTGTGCTTCTGTGCAGAATGCACTGAATATTGAGTTGTACATCTCCTTCATTTTCGCTCAGATAGCAAAAAAGTAAAAAGATGTGCATTACACCATTATTCCAACGGAATTTGCTCTTGAATTTTTATTTTCAGCTTCCTTTTATCCAAAGGAGGCAAGAAATACAAAGTGAAATTATCCCTTTGGGAGGAGGTCAATATATTTAATTTGCTATGTAACAGAATATTAATCGTTCATTGAACCTGTGCTATTCAGGTATATAATTTTTACCCTTATAAATTTTTCTTAAAAAACCTTAACAAAAACAACCTACAAAAGTGTCAAAATGCTCATTACAACACAAAGCTTCTGTAACTAATATGAGAAAATGCAGAAAATTATAGCAATATTTTAAGGCCCTCAACAATTTTTCACAGGAAACCTAGAAGATCAGCTTTAATTTAACTGACATATTTGATAGGCCAGCAATGAATTCTTGCAAAAGGCACTAACTGATTTATGTTTTTAATCTATATACAGTGAGTGTTTTATAGAAATTGCATAAGTTGTGAGCTATTCCTAAGCACATCCCTAGCAATGGCAAAATTAAAAAAAAAAAAGGCAAATACATAAAAACTCACTCTGTTTTGTCTTTTTATTTGAAAATTAGCATAAGAATGAAAACACTGAATGTTGGTGGTATGATGATAAGCAATCTTAAATCATCTATAATTGCATCAACAGACAGAAGTTATTTGCTCTTTGTTTTTTTCTTACTTGCTTAGCATTCTTTCTTAAAAAGTTGAAGGTGCCCAGTCAGAGTGAAAAACAGTGTCATGCAAAACAGATGACTAATCCAGAACTAACTTAATGGACTAAAATGAAAATACAGAATTATCTTTGAGGGGGGAAAAAAAGTGTTCCTGTTTTGATAAGTTTTATTAAAGGAACATTCTGGAGAGACACAGATATCCACATACACCATTCATAACCAGAAAAGAAATGTTTAGTAACAGGTTGGAAACAGATTTTTTTTTTAAGTGTGTTCTAGATTTTTTTCAGTATTTAGTAAATGGTTACTCTGTAGGTAGCAATATTGTTGTGCAATTTTTGAGTGCATTTCAGAATTATCATGAATTACCTTTAACAATGATGCAATGAAATTTCCAGAGCAAGTAACTCCTACCAGGACCAGTAAGTACAAAATACATCCTAAATCCACAAATATATAAAGTTTTGTCCCATGAGAGTTGCAGTTGCTTTAAATACAGGCAACAAAGTAGTATGTCCCTCTTCTCACCTCTCCTTCAGATCTATCATAGAATCATAGAAGGGTTGGGGTTGACAGAGAACTTAAAGATCATCCAGTTCCAAACTCCTGGCCATGGGCAGGGTTGCCAGTCACTAGATCAGGTTGCTCAGGGCCCCATCCAACCTGGTCTCAAATACTTCCACTGATGGATCATCCAAAGGTCCTCTGGGCAACCTTTTCCAGTGCTTCACCACCCTCACAAAAAAAGAATGTCTTCCTAACATGTAATCTAAACCTGCCCTCTTTCAGTTTAAAGCCATTTCCCCCTGTCCTGTCACTATCTGCCCATATAATAGTCCCTCTCCCTCCTTTTTATAAGCTCCCTTTAGGTACTGAAAGGCTGCAATGAGGTGTCACCAAAGCCTTCTCTTCTCCACACTGAACAACCTCCGCTCTCTCAGCCTGTCCTCAGAGGAGCTGTGCTCCAGCCCTCTGATCATCTTCACTGCTTTTTTCTGCACCCACTCCAAGAGGTCCACATAATTCTTGTTCTAAGGACCTCAGGTCTGAATGCAGTACTGTAGGTGGGGTTTCATGGGCACAGAGTAGAAGGGGAGAATCACCTCTATTGACCATCTGGCCAGTCCTCCTTCAGTGTAGCCCAGGATGTATTTGGCCTTCTGCGCTGTGAGCACACATTGTTGGCTCATGTTCTGCTTTTCATTCATAAGAACCCCCAAGTCCTTCTCCACAGGATTGCTCTAAATGAACTCTTTTCCCAGTCTGTGCTCATGTCTGGGATTGTGCCAACCCAGAGGCAACACCTTGCATTTGGACTTGTTGACTATCCTGTTGCCGTCAGCATTTTCAGTTCACACTGCCTGACTTTCCTCTTAAGTCATTAGCACCCTGGAAAAATCTGTGAAACTTCCTTGAAACAGTGTCCTGCTTTCAGCTGGGACAGAGTTGATTTTCTTCCTAACAGCTGGCACAGTACCCTGTTTTGGATTTAGTCTGATAATAATGTTGATAATACTGATATTTTGGGTGTTGCTCAGCAGTGCTTACCCTAAGTCAAGGACTTTTCAGCGTCTCACGCTCTGCCAGTGAGGAGGTGCACAAAAAACTGGGAGGAAGCATGGCCAAGACAGCTGACCTAAACTGGCCAAAGGGATACTCCATAAGACAGGATGCCATGCCCCATGTATAAACTGGAGGAGTTACCCAGAAGATCATGGTTCAGGAATGGGCTGGATATCAGTTAGTGGGTGGTGAACAATTGTATTGTGCATCACTCATTTCTCTTGGGTTCTGTTATTCTCTCTATCCCTCTCCTTACCATTACTATAATTATTATTATCATCATCATTGTTGTTATTATTGTATTTTGCTTCAATTATTAAATTGTTCTTATCTCAGCCCACGAGGTTTACCTTTTCTTTCCAATTCTCCTTGATGTGGTGGTGAGGTGAGTGAATGAGTGTCTGTGTGGTACTCATTTGGCAGCCTGGGTTAGACCATGACAAACAGTAAAACTCTAGACACAACCCAAACCTAAGGGGCAGGATCCCATTCAATCCCAACACACATGAAAAGCACCATAAGACAACTAAGTAGCCATGACAATGTTAAATGAAGGTAAAGCTAGATTTAAATAATCTTGATAGTGCTCCTATATAGTGGAAACTTTTTTTCTGAATCTACATTCTTCAGTGTGTCTAAATGAGACACAATAAAGAAGAAAACTTTTGTAAGATGTAACGATGGAAGATAAAAGAAGAGTACCTTATATAAGGTTCCATTATCATCTTTTGCATTTGTTTGTGATATACATAATCAATTTGCAGATGGATGTTGCTGGTGAAATCAGAGTACATCATCTTTGATGGCTCCTGTCATTGGATTATGATCTTCTTTCTTCTATCAACAGCAGGAATCTGAGACCCAGAAGTCCAGAATTCAGGTTTAGCTCACTGTGACCCTGAGCAAGACTGTTGACTGTATGATGTCCCAGCTGCTTCTCACCCTTGTATAGAAAAGAATTTAAAGGATCTAGAGGCAGAAAACAGTTTAAGTGAAAAACCTGATAGCTTTATCCCATACCACAACATCTGGTTTTCCTCTTCCCTTGAAAAGCCTGCTGCAGGCAATGCAGCACAGGTTGGTTTTAATTGTTCCTGCTGTCTGCCATAAAATACATTATGCCATTTTTTCAGCTGAATAATGGAAGCAGAAGCATGATTGATAAAGAGATAAGCCAGGTTAATTGGCTTTATTTCAACAAACATCAATTAATTAAATTTAACACCAGAGGGAGGGCATCTGCTCACTCTAGTTCAGCCTGGAGTTCCTCCTTTTCTCTCTCCCCGATCATGAAAACCACAGGGCTCTTGCAAATACCTTCAGGAGGGGTAACCTAATGAAATTATTTCAGAATAGTCACATGGTCTATATTCTTAACCTTTTGCAACTCAGTCAGATAAAAGAGGCATTCAACATAGGTAGTCCTTCATGACTCTGCATTTCTCCCAGCAGGAATCGAAAAATTAAAATCTGGAAGGGAAACTGTGAGTAATCAGTTTCCTGCAATTTGGCTTGCAGGGATTTTGTTAATTTTCTTTTTCTAATTATGGTTTACAGTCATGGAAGATGTTTATTGCTAAGGTTCATTCCATCCTCTACCTGCCAATGCAAAATAAGGTGGGCAATTTTCATCAAAACATTAATTTTTATCACAACATGTCAGTTAGTAAAAATGAAATTTCCTTCTTTTTTTTTTTTGCATAAATGTAAGCTTCCTCTGAACAAAGAAGAAATTTCCTGTCTTCCTTATCTTTTTTTTATTTATTATTTTTTCTAAAGGTGTTTCTGTTGCCCTGATAAATATATACAAGAAATGAGATAGCAAAATATATAGAATTGTCATTGCTGAATTTTTTTGTAGTAGTATGAAGACTGTCCCATGCCACAATAGACACACAGACACACATGTATGGTTGTATCCAACTCTGTAAATCTGACATACAATTCAATGTCACAGATTTAAGATCATAGAAAATACAGGTGGTGATCAGGAAGTCACTGGAAAACACTCCCCAAATTAGGATAAAAATACAAATACCATCCCAAACAGATGCTACCTGCTGTGTTCCTAATCCAGTGTTTACAGCCTTTTCTCCATGATCATGACTCTCAGACCAGTCTAACTCCCTTCTAGATCTTCTCCAAATAGTCCACATCTCTCCTAAAACATTATGGATAGAAGTGTAATCTAGCCCAGAACTGAGCATTTTGGGAGGATTACTTTGAATATTTTGTACATCACATTAATGATTATATATCCTTATATTGAATATGCTATTTTCACCTCAATAAACTTTGTTGGATCACATTCAATTTGTCGTTCCCCTTGCCTCAATGCCAGTTATGCCCCAGTTCAGTTCTGTGTAGCTGGGAACTCTTACTGAAACACATAATTTCATTCTTGTCCTTACTAAGTTGTACCCTATTTATTTTAAGTCGTGAATGAAAACTGCCAAGATTTCTTTTAAATTTGAAATCTGCCTTTCAGTGTGTTTCAATCATGTCCCGTCTCAATACAGAAGTTCAATACAAGTGAAATAACAGGATTGTCTATTTTATTGTCCTATTAGTTCATGAAAATGTTGGATAATACCAGACTCAGAAAACCCCACAGGTAATATCACCTGATAATATTTTTTTCACTTTACTTGTGACCCACTAATTATTACTTCCACTAGCACAGCTATTTTCTCTAGCCTTGCTTACATCAATGTTGTTGAAGACTGTGTCAATAACCTGAAGATATATAGTCTCTGCTTCTCTATCTAAAAGCTCTCTTATCTGTCACACAATGTAGTTTTATGTGACTTGTTCATGACAAAGACTTACTGGTTATTTCTCATCCCTTAAAGGTTTGCCAATAGATTGATGTTTCAGTATTTCTAGAGGCATTGAAACTTAAACAACCCAGTTGTTCTTTCCTACCCTTTTTAAGGAAGGGTCTATCTTTGCTCATTTCCAATCTTCTGGAGCTCCAATCACTCTCGACAAAATTTCAAAAGGGTTTGCTTCAAAACTGCTGTGTATACAGTACCACTGTATGTACAATGCCCTTGCTCTCCAAAGCTTCTTCCAGTGTGACATTGTTCTGAGAAGAGGAGCTTCCTAAATGGAAAGTGGCTTCATGCAATACAGTTTGATCTCCAGCTCCATGTAAATCATTAAGGTATTTCCAGTAGCTTCTATGACTTCTGTTTAGGTATTATATGTGTCTTAATTCCTTACTTCATATCCTATTGAGAATTTTAATATTATAGTAATTATAGCAGTGAATCTTAACATTGTAGCATACAAAACCATAGAAATTTGCAATCTAGGATCGCTACTGCAGTGTTAACTCCAATGAAATAACTCCTCTAGGTAAAAGTTGTTAGCATAAATATTCAATCAAAATCTTATTAACTGTTCTTTGGCTAGCTGTGGTCTAATATTTGCTATTATGTGTAAAAAAAACCCCCAAAACAACTGCAGTAATTTAACTCCAAACACTTCACAGCTGAAGCCATATGGGATCTGTGACACACTCCTGTGTAGTTCTGATTCCACACTCAACAATATCCATATTGAGCATGCACCCACATTGCAAGTATGGCCTTTTTATGTTGCCTAAATCACATTTTAGTATGCTTTTAGTACTTGATCTGTAGAGAGTATCTGTATCTGGATGTGAAATATTGGCTTGTGTAGGTTAGAGCCCACCACTCTTTCCACACACAATTTGCTCATCTTATGAGGTCTGTGTTTCAATATGGTTTGTCTGCAGAACTCTCAAAACACCTCCAGCTCAGGTATCAGAGTTACAGGTGGCATCTCTCCTTTCTTGAAAGGAGACCAGAACTGGCTTGTTTTCCAGCATTGATCCCATGACATTACTTTAGACCTTAGGAGTGAAGAGGTACTGAAACCAGGTTTTTATGTTTATCAGCTCTGACCTAACTGCATTACTAGTAGAAATACTTGAATCTAGGCTAAAAAGTTACATAAATAGTCTTTAATCTAGACCTCAACTATGACTAAGAGTGGATTAGCAGCCAGTTACCTAGGGTTTTTTGGTCCAGGCACACCAGGCAAAGTGTGCAGTCTGCAGCCAGAGAGAACATAGAAAGAAGAGTGGATTTACTCATGAATTGTCACTTCATATCAGTTCAGCAACAGTTAGTCTTATAAAAGCAGAAAAAGTATGGCAGCCCCTTGGTTTACAATTAATTCCATAAGTTTTCATAGGTTTTAAGTGTTTTGAAATCCTGATTGAAATTCATTCCATAGTTGATATAGTTGGCGAAAAATATATGAAAGAAACTTTTCCGGTCTCTAAGCAAGGCTGTCACTACACCTAAGCAATATTTTTGACCCATAAATATATCTCAAGATTTTCATCATGTCCATGTGTTTTTGGAGCTTCACCTCTAGGCCAACCCAGGATGAGAGAAGCAGAAAGCAGATGAGCATGCAAAATGAAGGCAAAACCACTGTGGATTTAGTATATCTGTCTCTCTTGCTTATTGTTATAGACAGTCACTGGCCTCATAGAGGGACAAATAAGCACAGTTACATATACATTATTAAATATTCTATTGTTACTTATCGGTTTAATTAAATGTCTAGGTAAAAATTGTACCAATTCAAGGCACAGTATAAGCAGCAATGGCATTAACCTTTAATAATAATCTTTTCCCTTCACACTGTGGTAATGACCATATTAATTAGTAATGAAATGTTTAAATATGAAGAATGTGAGCTGTGCCATGATACAGACACCTTTCAAGGACTAGTTGGCTGCACACTTTGAAAGATGCATTCAGGGAGTTTTATTACTGTTGGCTGAAGCCTCTGGGCACTGCAGAGTTTTCTACAGCCAGGAGGGCTAAACTAATCGACTGCTGTTTTAGAAAATTGAATGATCTAAAACAAACACAGCCATATTGTGCTGCAGTCTTGGGAAATGCTATGACCTTGACAGGCCTTCTCTCAGCTAAACTGTCTTCCTCTGCTCTGTGGAGATAAAAATCTGTCTTAATCCTGAAAATTACATATCTCAAAGCACAGCTGATCTTCTTAGCAGTCTCTTTAAAGGTGCAAGCACACGAGTGGAGCTTCAGTGTTCCAAGGGGTATCTCTAACTTAGGATATGCCAGCTGGATGCTTTTCATGCATACCAGAGCATACATTATGCTGTACTGGACAGGTAAGCAAGAGTGCAAGCTGCGTATATTTTTCTCACTCCTCCCACCTAAATTTAGAGACTCTCTCATCTTTCTCTTTCCAAAGGCTACAAGTCAAGGTAATTTCCATCATAATAGTTCTTTTCTCAAGGACTAGAGTTACTTCACATGCCTTAATTATTTCCAAGGCTATAAACACTGTCCTTCTAACAGAGGCTGTCCTCAGAGTTTTAGTGCCAAAATATTGATGTGATACCTCTGTGTGTATACTAGCCCAAGACTGCTGCCTGATTTCCTGATATTTAGAAGATCTTACAGTCCCATTTTAGACTATAAGAGTATTCCTGTGTTGGCACAACAGACAAGAATTTGACACAGTATCAAAGGAGAAACTTTCCCTTTTAAGAAATGGGCAGCCGGATTCCAGGCTTGGTAACACATACAGTTTGAAATATCACTAAATGTCTGCTGCAAGGGAGATGAATTGCTCCAGACAACTCTGACATGCTACACAGAACATCTCAGGTTGGAAGGGACATCTGGAGGCCATTTTATCCAGCCCCCTTCTCAAACAGGCTACCCACCGCCATGTCCAGCTGACCAGTTATCCCTGGGTAATCTGAAGTCACTCCCCTGTCATAAGGAGGATGATGCCAGTTACCCAATAACATGACTGGAAACAAACTTTCTAATAAACATTTGAAACAAGTTATGTAAAATCCTCTCCATTCTCAGACCTGTTTTCGCTCTCCTAGGAATCCCGAGTTATTCACTGTCATCCGTGGAACAGAAATACTTGCACAGAGTAGGGAATTAAGAAGTCTTAGTAGTGTTTCTGTGCTTCACACTCTCTTGTAGAACTGCAACAAATACTACTGCCTCATGCCCACTAAAAATCAACAGTAAAAAACTCTTTCCTCTCATTGCAGACACAAATGACAGGCTTTCAGAATGATTATCTGGAAATTGCCTTTTCCATCAGATACAAGCCCAGAGGAAGGAGGGTGCCAGAGAAAGAAGACGCTTATATGGGCTTCTTTGTAATGTAAATGTAGGAACAGGCTTTTTATCTTCAGACAAGTGCAAGTGCTTCACAAAGATTTTATTTAAGGCTTGTGTTCTCATGCATTACAAAAGTGAAGCAAAGAGACATGCCAGCATTAATGAACTTCTAGGGGCTGTATTATTAGTTCCGAGCAATAAAGAGAAAGAGAGAGAGACAGAGAGAAAAAGAGCACACAATTTAATGTTGAACTTATTAACAAAGAGATAAATGCTATTCATGCAAGGAATATTGTAGAATTGAGTCACATCCCTATTTACTCTGGGGACTTCATATAAACACAAAACCAGTGCTGTCTCTATCAACATCTAAATCACTCCGCTGCATCCTTAAGATCCCTTTTTTCCCTCTGTTTTTCTCACATTTTCCTATCACAAAGCTCTGATAGCTGTGGTGACAGGAAGATGCAGTTCAAGTGAATGCATCTGCCTACAAGGCACTCGTTCTGTCGTGTGCTTGCCTGACGTTTAACAGTGATGTTGTAAATACACATAATGTCATGACTTCCTCTCATTCACTTTCATTTCTGCTCAGAAACATGTGCAGAGTAGGCTCTGCAGAATGGGTAGAGCTTCACAGGCAATTCAGGAGAGATGAGAAGCAAAACCACAAAACAAAACAAACTCCAGAAAAATAGATAATTCCATTCATATAATCTTTTTTTTCCCTTACACTGTCAGCTAGTTCTCCAGGTAAACAACAACAAATGACACATCCCAATACGGATTTTTTTCTGCACATCTTAATCTCTGCTGTCACAGACACTCCATTTTCTTCTAGATAGTATTTTTCAAGTAGATGAGAAAAGAGAGGACTGACACACATCTAAGGATATCCAGAAGAGGTGGAGTAAAACCATTCTACAGTTGATTTATGAAACCCAAGTTAGTCAAGTAACTGTTACAGATTACCTTGACAAATACAGTCTCCAGCAGTATAGCTGGTCCAGCACTGGACTCAGAAGAAGGAATTTACTTTGCAAGGTCCTTTTTCATCTTATTTTCTGCAAGTCAGAGACTGCATGAAATTCAAGCTGGAAATGACTGACTACTGACAGTGAGTAGGAAAACTTAAGATCCCATACCTAGGTATTTTGAAGATTACGTAGTCCACAGCACCTTGGTAATTGCCTAGTTTACATATTTTTTCCAGGTCTCACTTTCCAAAAGCACCCAGCAAGGTAGAAGATCTTTCCCCAATGCCCAACATCAAAGGTTGTGGCATAGCAGCCAGTGCAGTTGTACTTATGGTTATTTTGCCATTCTTGAGATGAAAAGAATAGGAACACCTCATTTAAGATGTTGGTACGGGTACCTACACTGTGGAATATAAAAATAGTTTTTAAAAAAATGCTACATTTTATTGAGGGAACAGCTTCAGCCTAAATTAAGGCAGCTCCCTAAAAAAAATTGAATCATACATTCTGCAATTAAGTCATTCTGGGGAAAAGGAAAAAAAAAGTAGGGAAGAAAGGAGAGAGAAAGACCACTTTATTGTAGGAAGAACTGTTGAAAAGATTTCTACAGCCAAAGAACATACTGATTAGAGGTTTTCAAGGGTACTCATAATGCTACATAGGCAAAAAAAACCCCAACAAACTCATTTTACTAAAGAAGGAGGTGAACTCCTAGCATCTAATAATTCAAGAGTTTTCTCAAGCAAGTTGTTCCTTTAACAGAGCTTCTATTCACATTTAGAACCACCTACCCCTCCCAAACACATGCACCTTGAGGAATGGTTTCCAGTTCAGTGACCAATACATATGGCATCTTCAGCATCTCCCCTTGTATGCTCAAAACCGGAATATAACTGGTTATGACACTGTGACTGGTCATAACACTAGATATTCCCCTCAGATGAGAAGAAAAAGACAAGTTGTTTCTCTTCCTCCATGGAAACAGATGTTGAGCAGTAAACTCTGCTCCTCTCTGAAAGCCCATGACTCCTGACTCATGCAGCACTTACAGTGTGTGTCCTGGTTCTGTACAGGACAGAGTTAATTTTTTGCAGTAGCTGTGAGGAGGTAGAGCCTGGAGATGTGTGGGCATGGCCAAGAAGTTATTCTATATCACTTCACATTGCCAGGGGTGGGGGTAGGGATCTCTCTGGCTTCCAAGAAGAGGAGGGCTTCCGGTCAAAAAAAGCATGGTGAGAGGGGGAAAGCCATCCACTATTTCTTCATTGTCACCCAGGGTCCATCAGTGAGCATTTTTGAATGTGAATTGCCCTCTCTCTTTTATACTTCTGCTATTAATATTGTTTCTGTTTGTTTTTTTCTCATTGCTGCTTCCAGTAAATTGTTCTTATCTAAACCCATGAGCTCTTTTTTTTTGTGCCTCCCATCGGAGACTGGGAGTAAGGTGAGCAGCTGGTGGTCTTTTTAGTGGGAGTAATAAATTGGGGAATACCATTTCTAAAGCATCGCAGGTATGCAATTCTCAAAAGATGGAACACTCAGAAAATCCTGCTCTAGGTCTTCAGTAGCTGATAAAGTTCATGTTTAAAAAGGCATGATATTTTCAGTGCTTATGCTCCTCAATCTTTTGATATCTAGTCTGCTTATCCTCTAAACTTCTCCTCATCCCTCCATCCCACTTTCAGCAGTGATGGGTCTAAGAACCTTCCTGGCTCGGCCAGCACAGTTCACAACTTATTAATGGTGGGACTTCATTTTGCCTTCAGAATTTGATGACTTTTGTCTGTGCTAAGGGAAGCAACTTCTCCTTTGACAGCCTACTGCAAGTAGTAAGCTTTTGATCTGTTCTTCAGCCTATTGTCCTGCCTTGGAAGCTGACTGTGTTGTAGAAATAAAGGTAGGCATATGGCATCTATCAAATGGCTGTGAAAAGGCATATAAGAGGTAGAAATAAAAAACAGAGATTGCCTAGTAAAGAAAACAGTTTCTTAAAAGCCTGAAGAATGCAACGGAAACATTCTTCACCTTCCAACCTGTAAAATGCACTCACTACAAATGAAAATAAAGCAGAATTTATAACGCTTGCTAAACTTATCTGCTGAATAGTTTATGAGAACAAAAGTTGGGATTGCTTGAACATCTGCACTAATCATCGCAGATTATTTGATTATTGCTCAGTGGAACACAATTTAAAAACCAAAAACAAACAAAAAAAATACCCCCAAAACAAAACAAAAAAACTCACCCAAACTTGCAAATACAAAGATCTTCAGAAGAAATAAAATATTTGCAGGCAATATGTGGTTCCCAAGTAATTGAAGTAACCTCTGCTTTCCCTCAAACTCCATTCTATTGTCAGAAAAATCCCACCTGTATTGTAGAGAATAAGGGTGTAAACTATGCAGGCTCGTTGCTATTTGATGAGGCTCACTCTCCACAGCAATAAATCCCCTGCAGGAAGGTGGAGTTGAACAGTCCTGGAGCAATAATATGAACAGAGAAAAAAGGACTTAGTGGGACATCTGACTGGAAGAGGTGCCTCATCTATCCTATCTATTCATCAACATGGACAATTCATCATGTCCATTCACTGACTCCTGCTCCTCTCAACACACACCTTTCAACAACATATGACAAAAGGTTTTTGCCCAAATAGAGGATTTATTTCCTTCTTTACTTAGTCTAATATTTACAAATGCTTATTTTCAACTTGCCTAATACCATTTCTGTTACCTGACTTCCTTAAAGCCATGCCTGTGGCATATCAGGACATTGGTACATCCAGACTGGTACAGCAGCTTCTTCTACCAAGCCTGCCTGGCAAAGTGCAAAGGTATCAGAAATTACCTGTTGATGTGAGAGAACCAGCAACTTCTTTATGGAACAATTGAGATGTAGAAGCATGGTCATCAGGTCCAAGCAATTGCTATTCCCAGTTCCCCCTCATAGGAGATGCTGGTATCACTGTGTCAGCAGATGGTTGTTCTGAGCCCTTCTTTCTATGTCTCCTCTCCTTCTGTTCCTCATTCTAACTTCCATAAATTATGTGTGGATAGTCACTATATATAAGAGTGGGGAGGCTTCACAGCGAATTCTGCATTCACATTTTCTCAGGTGATTGACAACTGGTAACATAGTGAAGCTAGAAGTGTTCAAATGCTGCCTTGGTGTTTTGAGAATGGATACTTTATTTCATGTCTGGATCTCAAATGACAGACTATGACAATGCACTGGAATATGAAGACAACCATGTCCTTTCCAGGATAATAGACTTTGAGAATAGCTCCTCAGTGTGATGTGTACCTTCTGCCCCACAGATGCAAAGGACTATCTGTAAAGCTTTAATATTGTGTTTGAGTTCACTTAGGCATCAGAGAATCCTTAAAAATCTGTAACTTAAATCAGGAGCCTAAATACCTATTTTAAATACCACTTCTGAGATTCTCATTATGTTACCATGGAAGAGAACACTGTTAATGTTGCAAAATGAAACTCTTAGGAAAAAAAATGCAAATTGTATGTATATATTTATTATCTAAATCAAGTCCCTGATCAGGATGAGGTGGTAGGAAGGAAGACATGGGTGGAAAAGAAATTTATAAGTAATACTCACTTGTTCTTCATTTTCTATGGGGGCCCATGTATTTCTTTTTCTTAAACCATATACTTTTACATGTATTAAAACCTCCCTAAAAGATTCAGATTTTCTTGTCTATGAAGATTTAATATGCAATTAAGGAAGAGGTGAGAGGGTTTTTTTTTATTCCAGTATTTCTCTCTACATTCACTGAAACTGTGAACCATAATTAATTCATTCAAGAGACAAATAGCAGGATTCTGCAATCTATGGAAATGAATCTTGTGTATTTGTTCACAGAACTGGGAATTGCTTTATTGTCTCTGCCAAGAACAAATCCTCAACTACATAACTTCCCAAAAGTCTTACAACTGAGAATCAGATGTATTCTCTAAGGAACACTTTCTCTTATGGTACTCTTCCCTCCTCTGTTTTTGTACAAACTCAAGACTAGTAACTTGGATTTCAGACCTGAAACCCATTGAAATGCCATGCCCAAGGACCATCTCCTGACAACCCCCTGCCGAAGATTATAGTACATTATTTATTGGGCTTTGACTGAACAATATAGTGAAAACAGCTGGATCAGCAGCCTGCAAGTCTGAAGCTTATCATTGTATTGGGGTATTTTCAGGAACTTTGAAAGTCAGCACACTCAAATACCTTTATCTCTCTTTCCTAGAGCTGAAAATCAATACCTTCTCCCCATCAAAAGCACAGTTACTTTACTTTCCTATCTGCATTGCTACACCTCACCTAGCACAAGGGAGAAAGAATGCCACAATACCATTTATGTGCAGGTCAATAGGTGCAGAGATAGTAGTGCTGCTACTGTCCTCTGCCTTCAGTGTGCTTTGTTTCCAGTGAAAAAAGGACAATCTTTTGATTGTCCTTGTATGGGAATAATAAGGAAGACATTCATGGTTCGGTAAGTTTTTGGCCATTCCTCTCAACCATGACTGTGCAATAAAGTGCAACAAAGGCATCAATGGGGCACATACACACAATAGAGCCAACTGTATCCACCAAGAGAATTTCCACAGTTTTTGACCTAAGATTGATTTAAAGCTGGACCTGGCTACAAGAAGCACACAAAATGTTCTGTTTTGATGAGTTACGGTGTTTCTGAAAGCCTCCAGCTACAAAACTGTGACCTCCTATTTTATGAGCTTCTTTGTGTACCACTGTAACAATGCATGTTGGTACATATATTGTAGGAACACAAAAACCTCAAGTCCAGAACTGAATATTGGTCCCTCCCACCTGACCTCCTCTTTTGGCAGATGCTTCAGAGCAATGGCAGAGGCTCCACAGTGTGTCTATAGTAGAATAAATGTTGTCTGGTCAAGGAGAATCAATTCCTTCACCCCTTATATTGCAATCAGAAGTAGTCGAACTCATTTTATTGGCAAAATGGCTAGAAGAAAAAAAGAAATCTCAAGAGCTCCTGATGGTAAACTTATAATGTTTTTAGAACTCAGTCCTATTACAAGTCTCAGACCCCACAAAACTGCAGAAAACTGTATTGTTCAAAGGGAGCAAGGCAGGCTCTTGGGGGTTGCTTTATTAAGGCAGCAAATTGATCTTTAAAATAGGTATTATAACATGAGTGATGATGAAGGGCAAGATCCCATCAGCTGATTGCAGTTTTTCTAGCCCATTATTTATTTACACAGATAATTAATTCCTCTGAAGTGCAAACATTTATCAACAATTC
Source organism: Poliocrania exsul (assembly GCA_035041345.1). Taxonomy (NCBI): domain Eukaryota; kingdom Metazoa; phylum Chordata; class Aves; order Passeriformes; family Thamnophilidae; genus Poliocrania; species Poliocrania exsul. The sequence continues at coordinate 29,403,538 of JAWWLZ010000118.1, forward strand.
CATTACCTAACTCTTCCTTCTCAGTTCTTTGTAGGACTAGGCACACTGACAGCTTCAGTAACTACCATCTAATTAAAGCAATTGTGGGACTGCATTTCTTATTCTGTTTCATGTATAATTATACTCCATAGGAAATCTTGTGGGATTTGAAACAGTCTTCTAATGTATTCCACATGAATCAAAAACAACTCCCAAGAAAATAGTTTAATAGTCATGTTTAACAGTGTGCCACTTCATTTGCACCAGAGATTTCACAGTCCCAGTGCTACTCTCAGACCTTTTCAGTCACACAGGGACAACAAAAGGCTCTTTCAAAAGGGAAAAGCTTTCTAAAATTTTTGCACATTAATTACTTTGATTTTAAAGGGAAACCTTTACTGATTTTTTTGGACAAACTCTCCTAAAGTGACTGGCAGCTGCTTATCCTCAAATTTTATGGACAGTTGCACCATTTTTTTTTTTACTTGGTTCCTTAGATTTACCATGACCCATTCATACTGTCATGAATTCTCTTTCCTTAGTACCTGGCATGAGAGTACTACCAATTTTAGTTCAGTGATGGTATGCATTTTCACCACTGCTTTGTTTAGAGTATGAGTTAGGTTCAAAATGTCTTATTTGGCACTGATATTGTCACAGTTCTTCACTGTAAGTGATTCTACTAAAGAGGATACATGAAAGGAAAAAAAAAGGAAAAGGAAGAGGAAAAAAGGAAAAGAGAAGAAGAGAAGAGAAGAGAAGAGAAGAGAAGAGAAGAGAAGAGAAGAGAAGAGAAGAGAAGAGAAGAGAAGA
>JAWWLZ010000118.1:29404429-29447438 GCA_035041345.1 Poliocrania exsul
GAGAAGAGAAGAGAAGAGAAGAGAAGAGAAGAGAAGAGAAGAGAAGAGAAGAGAAGAGAAGAGAAGAGAAGAGAAGAAGAGAAGAGAAGAGAAGAGAGAAGAGAAGAGAAAGAAGAGAAGAGAAAAAGAGGAAAAAATGAAAAGAAAAAAGAAGTTAGTAACTTCACTGGAGCTACAACTCCTATCATACTTCTATGATCAGAGTGATGTAACTAGCATTCAGACAGGACACGTGCATTTGAAAAGAACATTTCTAAGGCTACCTGTGTCTACATTTAAATTCAATTGCTGCTATGCACCATATCAGGATGCCAGTTCATCAGTGAAAGGTCTAATTGAGCACAACACAGTTCCCTTAAAACATATCCCCGGTTTTCTTTTTGTGGAAAGGAACACATGAAAGCAAATGATGAGAACTGATTTCAGTTGAGCACAGAGCCAGGTGCTTCTAGGCCCAACACCTTACTGACCCTTGTTCCTTGTCCTGTGTCCCTTAATTTAAACATGCCACACAGAGAGGACACAACTTCTTTTTAATCTTTGTGAACCCTGAACTCTTCTCTTGCCATTTGAAGTGGAAATTTCTCAAACAGTCAGGTTTCTAACTCCAGAGCATTTCAAGAAAAAAAACTCAACTATGTTTTTCTTAGGGCAGTTTTTTAAATCGTACGTGGTTATGGATGTCCAGCTTTGTTTCATAGATATAAGCAAGTTAAACCTATCTAACGCTACAGATGTTTCATATACAGGACACAAACATTTCAGACAAGGAAGCATTGAGGTATCTTTATTTTGTCCCCTAAGGAACAGAAACAGTGCAGAAACAGTGTAGTTATGCTTCAGAATAACAAACCTTGCCATTCAGATTGAAACAGTGTAGCTTGATTACTTGCGGATTTTCATATTGGCTAAAATTACCAGATAAGTGGATCTGCAATGTTCTCCTTTCATGCTTTATCACACTGTCTTTCTGTGATTACAGTTTATTAAATTAGGAGTGGTCACTAGAAATAGAGCTTGCCAAGCTATTTATCAAGTTAATTAACTCAGCATTTTCCTGCTGCCTTATTGATTGCAATCTGAAGCCATTGGACAAACAATTTTATGGAGATCTTTATGCTGCTATAGGAGATTATATAGGTATTGAAATTTACTATCATATTGACCAGCCAGTACCTATATAAACTGCAATTATCTTATTCAGAGAGATTTCGACCTCCACACAGACTTCATACTGACTCATTACTTTCACCCACTGAAAGCACTCAGCAGTTTGTTGGGTATTAGCCGACAGGACTTGCAGCTGGCCAAGAAATGAGGCTATTTCTTATCCCTGAACAGACAGCCTTAGCAGGATCATGTAACGGAGATGGATCTGGGGCCCTGCAGTCAGAGCACATGGCAGACAGATTCATCCTACAGACCTGGGATTATTCTTTGGCATTATCTACCACCTCATCAACATCCAAAACTAGATGGTGTAACATAGGTTGAATACAGGTGAAGATCTCCTTATGTACTTACTGTAAAGCCCTCCATGATCACTTTCTGAGGCTTTTCTAACCTTTTGCAATTGGAGTGATGCTCACTTTTTCAAAACTACTGGGGGAAAAAAACCCCTCAACTAAAAATACCCAAAAACCAACAAAAACACCTTTTATCAGCATGATTGCAGTGCCTTGATGAAGAACTAAATGTATTTTTCACTAATATTCATATATTGCACACAAAAATTTGAAGACTATCCCCCTATATTTGTGTAAAAAAATAATGCACAGTTCAACTGGTACGTTAATGAATTGTTTGTGAATGAGCTTTTAATCTAATGGACCACTTACAGTTAATATCACTTGTTAAAAGATTGGACATTTTGAAAGCAAGAAAATTAATGTTTTTCAGGGAACAAAACATATTTCAAAATGACAGCAAGCCCAAGGCACTATTTGGGGTATTTCTTGAGAGGGCCAGGCACATAAAAACCTTTCAAAAGCATTCTGGTTTGGAAACACTGTTCACAGATGGTACATTTCTATGGGGTTTTTTACCTTTCATAATTTTTCTTCTTTCACTGTAAAGCATAACTTCTTTACTTTAGATGGGTAAAGGCACTGTGTGGGCCAGTGGCACCCTGGGTCTGGAAGAGCTGTGAGAGATCCTCAGGATGGAAGAGAGGGAGCAGAGCAGATGGGAGCAGCCCCAGCCAAGGGGAGTGGACACCTCTCTGGTAGCACCTCCTGGAGGTGGCAATTTAATCCCATTCACTTCTAGCAGAGATGGTATCTCTGGTTGTCTCTCATTGCTGAAGCCAATAGAATTCCTTACACTGATTACAGAAGCAGCCACATCAAGACTATATCCCTCACTGTAGGCAAATTACTGCTAAACTAAGCACCTAAATATAATTACTGTTACAGGATATAATGAATATTATATTATTATACCTGATTAATTTTGAACAAATAGACCACTGAAGTAGCAGGCTTTCATTAGGGGGAATTTGATCTTACTACCTTTTGATCATCATCAGTTCCAAGAAGACACACTACTCTGCAAACACTTCCTGTTTAAAGAGAAATCCAAAAATTCTTCATCTCCTTCATGCTTGACTCTCTACATATTCCTTTGCTTAAAACATATCTCTATCTTTTTTGACAGAAAAGGCAAGTTTCATAGAGCCAGACAATGGAAGACTAATATAAGGCCAAATAAGAATTAATGAATAAATGTGAAAGAACAAACAGCAGGTGTTCACAGACTTGTGCTGGAGTTGGTGGCTGATAGGTCCTTCTTGTACTTCACAATCAGAGCTTTTGCTCTCTCAAGAAAACTCCTCTTTTCCAGTGCTTGATCTCTTGGTTGCCCATCTCATTTTTATACTTGTTACAAATGTTAACATTCATTAACCTCTTCCACTATAATAATCATATGGGAAATATATATTTGATGGCCACAATAAAACAGTAACAAATCTTTTACCATAAAGAGGATCACTTAAAATATTTTTTTCATCATAGAAAAGACCAGTAGAAAATCTTAAAGGCCAAGAAAATGCCCTTCCGTTGAAAATTATGTGAGCGTTTAGTGCATCAGATGTGTGAAGCGTGTTATTTACTTTACCAAGATTGCAGTCAAATGCTGTATTGAAAATTGAAATTGTGAGATGCTCTTCTACTGGGGGAAAATCCATATCCTTAGGGATTATTATATTACATTTAAGAAAGCTAGTGTCAGATGACAAAAAGAAGCAGATTATATGGGATTTCTACATGGAGCAACCCTGTTGACCATCCTTCTAGTGGTAAGTGAGAAGAAAAAAACATTTAACTGTATGGAAATTGGGTTTAGAAGAGCATTTTACCTTGCTAAAAAAGCTTATTTCCTCCACCAACATCAAATAGCAGTTTCATTTAACAAAACTTTACTGCTGTTAAAATAAATGCCAAGTTCCCCAGTGAAAAACCAGAGTACAGAGAGAATGCATGTGAAATAACACATGCATTGACTTGCTGACCTTCTGTCCTCCTGGTAGTCAGAAATTCTGTCTGATAGCTGTCCTAATAAAAGCATAGTAGAGGAAGGGATGATCTATGCCACATGTCTGGAAATTGATATGACACAAAGTCATAAGGTCTGTTCCATTAGATGACTCTCATTGATGCAGAAATTATGTCAGAATCTTTATCAGAGGCTATCACGAATGCCATGGAAGGGGAAAGATTTCCAAAAGGCAGCTGAAGCTAACATGAAACAAGGGAAAACTGGACCCTAAAATATGCAGATTATTTTCTCCTCCTTCTAGACTGATGAAATCAGTTTGTGATGCATTTAACTCCATAAAAAGAGTTAATCGCATTCAACTTTCACAATTAATAGGTATTACCAAATATTGTCAAGCCCATGAAATAATTTAAATAAATTTATGTAATGCAGATATATAAGTACAGATGCATATATAGACTATAGAGAGTTTTAAAATACTTGGGGGGGGGGGGGGGGGGGAAGTGTTTAAAACAGGTTAAAAAAAAAAAAAAGGCGAGTAAAATCCCTAAGAGGTTCCATGTCATAAAAGGTCAGGGGTGAAAGGCAACAAAAATAGACATCACAGTTTCACAGATGTAGGCATCACTAGTTCATGAACATATCATTCTGTGCTCTCTTTCTGATTTGTCAATGCAGTCAAGTAACTTTAATGCAGTGATGCCAAGTTCCTAAAAGCTGAAAAAGCTATTACAACATCTGGGATCAATGGAAAAGCTATCATGAAATGTAAAGCAAAAATTCTGTGGAAGTAATTTACTTTTTAAAGAGCAACATTCTTCTTCCCTGGAAAATAACATTGCTGCATTTGGAGAATTTATAACAATCAGAAAAGAAAATCTGCTATAAACAAAACTGAAAGTAATCTTTCACTGTTCATACTAAAAGGAATGAAAAAAAAAACTCAATTAATTAAATAAATAAATACAATCATCAGGCTTTCTAACATCATTCCAGTATGAATCCAGCATACTTGTTCAGGCAAGGTCATGTTTAAAAATTCTGTTGGGTGACTACATTATTGAAGGATTTTTAGTCCACTTTTCATGGTAAGGTTTACTCTTACCTTGGTTGAAATGTTTGGGCATTATTAATAATTAGATTCCTAAACCTTACTCATATAAATGTGATATTATCAGAACCACACCTAGTACTGGTGGCTCTGAAATCTTACAACACTTCACAGCAATATATGAGAGAGTAATTTGCAAGCCCTCAGAGTATGATGACAAGACATGCTCAAAACTGAAAGAGAATAGGGTTAGATCAGATATCAGGAAGAAATTCTTTACTGTGAGGATGGTGAGACACTGGAACAGGTTACTCAGAGAAGCTGTGGATGCCCCATCCCTGGCAGTATTGAAGGCCAGGTTGGATGGGGCTTTGAGTAACCTTGCCTAGTGGACGTTGCCCCTGCCCATGGCAGAGGGCTTGGAACTAGATGATCTTTGAGGTCCCTTTCTGCCCAAGCCATTTTATGTTCTATCAAGACCTAGATGTTATAGAGGCAGGAGAATAACTAGTGCTTAAACATGCAGATACGCTGCTTGCGAGTCTACCAAAGGCCCAGAGGAGCTTCTTGATCACACATCACTGTCCCCTTCACAATGGAAATACCAGATGTGTGCACATTAGAAACGCCTGCAATTTTTTCATGAAAGAAACAAGCCCGACACTTTTGAGAGGTAAACAATCAGTGTTTTCAAAAGAACCTTCCTGAAATCAAGGCAGAGGAAATAAAGGATGTTTCTGCCAAGATAAACCAAAAGAACTGGTGTTTGTGGTCTCTAAATAAAAACTCAATAATTGTAATAAGTCCTGCAAAATCATGAAGCCTAAATGCCCCTTAGCCATGCTGCTTAAAAACTTTACATTGCATGGTACATATATTTATTTGAGTACTCAGGAACTGGTGTTGGTGTACCTATTTTTGCTCTGAAATTCTCTTAGTTCCAATTTTTTTTCTACAGGATGTGATCTTTGACTCCAAAAGAACTTCTGGCCATTAACATGCTAATTCCGTTATTCACATTTTTTCTCTTTCAATGTGCAGCTTTATTGCTCCAAACATGGCAGAGAAGTACAGCTATTCCCAAGGAGTGAAGACCCTGCCCCCTGCTTTGTCAAGGTCCATATAGACACAGGAAAAAGAGTCATGTGTTTCCTTGGCCACCCTGTGACGACTGTTATGCCTTTGGTAAAGAGTGCATCCTCTTTAATCATGTTCCTTGAACTGACGTGTAGACCCTAGACCCAGGCTCTGCTTCGTAGGCTAGGCAGCCTGTGATGAACACCTGAAATTGTTTTTAGCAGCAGTGTCACCTACAGCAGTCGTTCTTCATGAGAACAATGAGGTATCAAGAAAGAAGGTGTTTCTAAAAAAGTCTCTATATCTTACATTGTTGGCATAGGAGACATAACTGAGGTCCTTAGACCTTAGGACTGCATAATTCAAAATTTCAGTCAGTCTCACTGTTGAGAGGGACAAAGGCAATGATTATATAGTGACCACCAGAGTACTGTATTAGTGGAAGGTGCTGATATGATACAGGATCCATTAAGAATACATTTGAAGTTGTCTAGAAGAAATTCAGGGTAATATTGGTAGGACTTAAAGGGGAGTGTGTAGGTATATAAGTTGGTATCAGCAAAGTAAGTTTTACCCATGAAACTCCATGGAGTGAACTTTGATTTTGTTTGCCAAGCTCTTTCTTTTAATTTTCTTTCTGTCTCTAAATTCTGTGGTTCTACCTGTAAAATTCCTACAGAGAAAGAAGGTCTTAGAGCATTTTGAACTGGGCTAATACCTGAAGAAAAAAGATAACTCAAAAGATAACTGCAATTGAATATCCACATCAAACGAAGAAGAGAAACTTCTGAACTTTGGTTGCTTATTCACATCATATCCTTGGCCTCTCACAAGATATAACCATGGAATTGATAGAAGACGAAAAGAAAACATTATTTTTCTATTACCTTTGCCACATCTTTAAACATGGAAAAAAATCTAGTTCTCAGTTGGGCAGGATCTGCCATTCTGTGTGTCAGCTGAGGTAGTTGTTCAAAGTTAGTCACTGTGCTCACACCGTCACTCAATAAGCCTTTAGTGTTTTTTACTTCTCATTGAATACAAGTTAATCAAAACAAGGCACAAACCACAACAAACTGCTTTGCCACAGAGACAATCAGACAACAAACTTCTAATTCCCTGACTTTTAATTTATTCTTGAGCTTTTAAAACACTGGAAAATCTTTGGAACTAGACTGTCCCAGTTTCTCTGTTTTCCATAGTATGGAGCACTCCACCAGAATCTATTTATTTAACATTTAGCAATCCCCATTGAAAATCTGGATGTGATACCAGTTTATAAATGTTTGTTTGCTTCTGGGTCCTAATCCTTCCTGACAGTCCTGGGATATTTTCAATTTCCATGGCAGCTAGGAGTTCTGCTTCATTTTAACAGAAATTTTTCTCCAATCATCTATGTCTGTAGTTTTGAGGTAAACTCCAAATATCAGAACTGTCATCCTAAAATTTCAGGAATGGGAAGTGCTGTGGTGTTGAACAGATAATAAACAATTATGTTGCAAATTACTCCATCACAGAACTATAATCTGCAGTCTCCAATGGAGCATTAGCAGTTGCAATTTCTATATCTGAGCACATCTTACTCAGAAGCCAAGGTCATGCTTCTGGAACGATGATGGATGACTTAGCTATGCCTCTGCAGAGTTCCCTTTTATGAGTCATAAGGGATGGTTGGAGAAGACATCACTCACACTGTCAATGGGAACCAGGGGGTCCAGAGGAAAGGTCACTCTTCTCCCCTGCCACTACACAGTGGCTCCATTCCATGGAAGTGGTCCCTGAGGGTGAATTACCTGGTCTCCACTCAAACTGTTTGTAAATCAGATGTCACTTGCTGCAAAGTACACACAGCATGTCAATGGCAGCAAACCACCAAAAGTTTCCCAGGTACAAATATTTACTGGCTGTGGGAAAGGTTTCCTGGATGGATATTGAGAATTTGCCAATTTCCCTTAAGTACGTGGTACATGAAGATTTTTTCACCGTTACTCTGGAGCCCCACTTCCAGTAGTGACCTCTTCAGATCTCATTTTGAAGGGTTGCAATACCGATGAAAGAATAGAAGGTTCTATAAGAAATGGGGAGGAGTAAACTGAATTAACAGTCTGCCATGAGAACTGGTACCAAATTAAAACTGCAGCATGTGGCCCATGTGGTCACAGAGCTGTTTGCATGACATTTTGAAGTGAGATTTACAATTAACTAAGTGCTGTTGCTGAATTTCAAACATGTCTTGCCTCATTAAAAAAAGGACGCTGAGTTTATTTTTACAGGAATCTGAAGGTTAAGGTCTTTACCTTTGTGAGTTGTTGTACATAACATTTGGATCTAGATGGAAGAGCTGGTGTTTCTTGATCATTCCTATGTCATTTGCTACTGGAAAACTCTGTTCAGCTCCGTTCCACTGCGAATAATCTATACATACCCCAAACAAGCACAGATGATGTTTACTAAGCACTATCAAAACTTAGTATATGGAAGAGTGGAGTAGGACAGAAAGGCTTCTCAACAAAAGCAAATACTAAATTAGCATATGAGTGCATATCAGACCTTAAGAATCAAATTCTTTGGACAAGGCAATATATTTTCATTGGCAACTACAGAGGTATATAATGTAATCCCATCTAAAAGCAGTGCAAGCATCAAACAAACAAGAAATTAATTCTCAAGCAGTTCTAGGAATCTGTTCAACTTTTTGGTAGAAAGACGTCGTGTTTCCTTCTTTGTCTGAGCTCTCTCATCTGTGACCACATAATGGTCTGACAAAAGTTTCCCTAAGTTAGGGTTACTTAGCTTGAGGTTTTCCAGGGAGATTACCTTCTGATCACAGACATTAGCACTTTCATGGATATCTTTGATTTTATCTTATTTTACAAGGTAGATCTGCTGCCAAGTCAAAGTCCTTTCACTGCACAGCTCAAAGACTATGAAAATGAAAAAAAATAGCTGCACAGGACATAGAATTATTATTTTAGAGTGAATTACTAAAACAAGACTGTAAGATAAGTCAATATTCTAATGAAGAACATGTAAACATTAAAATGAATAGAAAACAAGAAAAATTGCTAATTTAGCACTTTTAATTTTCAAAAGAAGATTTTGACATACAGAAAAAAAAATTAATAAAAGTCACTGATGTCTTTCCTTAAAAAAGAACATGTTTGTATGCTTAATGCCAGCTGCAACTGAATGTGATTAATTTTATCTTTTTATGTTAGCAAGAGAAGGGAAGGTATAATCAGTTTACTATCCTCAAATACCCTGAATGAATCTAGCTTGTGATAAAATGTCAGAATGTATCACAAGTATAATTTTTAGAGAAGTATATTTCAAAATCTTCAGACCCACTAGAGGTTACTCGAATGGCCATTTTCTGAGGAAAAACAGGGCAAAAATTAATTTCAGCATAAATCTGGATTTTGTTAACACAAAAATGAGTTTAGGACAGAGATTAGAATAAACATAAATATCACATAGTGAGTAGGACACAGAGATGTAATTTGCATTCATTCCATTTAAAGCATATTGTAGACATGTTATGAACATGAGGATAGAAAAATAACAAGCACAACAGAGAGTCTCCTGGGCCTACAGTCTCCCCTATGAGAAGACTTGGATTAAAATGATGTTAATTTAGTGTTATCATGCCTTGCATTCAGGGAAAGAAATTAAAAGAGTTCAAGGAAAAGCAGTAAGATCACAGCTGGCTTAGAAATAAAAAGCGTGCTGTGTAACAATCATTTAACAATATGCTTTGGTTTTTTACTACTATTAGTTTAAGCACATATATGCATACATCCAGAAGCATTCTTCATGTCCACTGTATAGGCATAAAGAGAAGAAATGAACAATTTCCATCATTTAAAATAGATGATGTGTGAAATTGGTCCATGCAGATTTCCAGTGCTAGCCATCTATCTTAAATTAATGGCAAAGAAGACCTAACAGATAAGAAACAGAGAGTCAGAAAGTAATGGAGTATCCTCTATCACTTCGATACTGCAAAGCTTAGCAAAGGACATGATCAGATCAATGGGCCTACTTCACAAGTCACTTCTGAAATATAGTGAGATTTCTTAAAGCTACTAATTTTTATCTTATAATTCTCTCACTCATTTACATAAAGCAGCACCACATACACAGGAGCTGTCACAGAAGACTTGCTCCCCAGCATGGGATGCAAACAAACACAATATACAAGTCAAGGCATCTGTTCTCTGGTGCAGGCTGGACATTCCCCCTCAAAATACATCATTTCTGATGTTCTATTCTGGCAATCAGTTACTGTGTGCTTGAAGTTCTTCTTTACCTGGCAACCAGACACAGAGGCCAGAGATCAAGAGCTTTGTACATTCTGCCGTCTAAGTAGAAAAGCCAGCTATACAGTGGGTAGGAAAAAGGAAATATTTTCAGTCAGCTCTGGGTGATGATAGATGTTGAAAGCAACATTTTCAAAGGATGGGGAAATTAGAGCTGAAAACGGAGAAAAGTCTTATTTTTTCTCTTCAGGCTTAATAGTCTTTTATATGTCAGACTCCCCATCCATGCAACACATCTAATGAATTCTACACCCAAAGATCTCTGTCTCATTAGGAACAAAGATTGCAGTACCAGCACATAGGCATTTAAAATGCAAGATTACTTCAAGAAATTAATAGGAAAGGTACAGCATTTGACAAATATTATGGATATAAGCAGTCTTTCAATTTTAATCCAAAAAGTTTATAATTAAAAATTGCAGGGCTTAGCCAAATACCTTTGGTTTTTTCCTGAGACTGATATTTCTGATTATATACCAAAGGGTCAAGATTTTCAACAGAAACATATTTGATTAAACAATTTTTCTTCACACTCTTAGTGCCTTTTCCCCTAAGGAAAAAAATGAAAAACTAAACATATAAGAAAACATTTTCTCAGCTTCTCTCTCAGACAAGAAATTAAAGCCAAAAAAATTTACAAACTTACCTAAGACTCCTCTAGAAGCTTAGACTAAATCGCAGACCTAAATTCTAAAGGTGGAAAACAGAGAATAAAAGATATCATTTTAACTAGCAACTGCCATTCCAAAAATCAAAGCAGAGATTGCATTGCCTATTTAAACTTTAAAGACATTTGGTATTTTAGACAGACAAATCTTAATTGTATGATATGTTTGAAATTCAGGGGACATAATATACAACTTCTGGGTTCCAGCAATAGTACCTACAAGATTAATTACCCTTCTCAGATAGAACATTGCAAAGGCCCAGGAGAGGAAATGTTTAATTAGGATGGATAATCTATCTAGGAAGAAATCTGCATGATTGTTTGTCTTTTGCATTAGAAACAGGGGCAGTATTGACTGACTCATCATTTCATTGATATGATTTTACTGCATTGAAGGGTATTTAAGAGATCTCCAAGGTCAACAGGAACCCCAAGGCCCTTTATTAGTGAGAGGAATCATGGAAACCTTGGACTAGTTGACTTGTTACTGATAAACTAGTAAATCATTATATGCTAAAGCCTTCAACTCCTTCTCCACAATTGTTACTCTCAATACTGGAATCTAGGGAGAATTCATAAGAATGTGCTGTGACTAATGCTCAGCACTTTTTCTTAATGCTTAATGTCCATTCTATCTGTACAATGACTAAATCTGATTATCAGTGCAAAAAAAAAAATTCTATTCTAGCTCTCTACTTTAATTCCAGTTACCATATCTTTATATCATAAATTGAGACTCCCATTCGTAGCACTGATATTCATTATAAAAAGCAATTTCTTAATACTCTCAGCACCTCGCTAAAGTCTTATTCTTGACATTAGTATCGGGGGAAATTATTTGCCTATGCCTAAATTGCACATTAGCTGCCAGCACGTAAAAAGAAACCAAATCTCCTGAATACTAATCCTGCGATACAATCATAAGTTGTTTCTTTTACTTTATTTTCCTCCAACTGACAGTGCAAATTTTAGACTCGTTTTCGAGCACTTATGGAGACCCAAGACATCAAGCCCAGACTCTTAACCATTTAACTTCACAACAATTCCCCTTTCCTCCCAGTTGGGTATGATTTGCATCTGTCTCATAGGCATTTATAATTACTTCACAGGAAGTCAATGCAACATCTTTAGAAGCTTTTTTCCTGTGGGGAAAACTCACCATTCTGAAGGCATTACAGTTTATAAAGAATTATTAGCAATCCTAAACTGAATATACAACCAAGGCTCTGACCTTGCTGATTTGCCAGTGTCAGGGTTTGAGAACAACTGGACATTGGAGTCAAAGTCACTGTCATAACAATAAAAGCTATCTATCCCTTAAAGGGAGTATTCAGCGTCAAGTTGAATGAGTCCTTGAGCAACTTGGACTAAAGAAAGATGTACCCACCCACAGCAGAAGGGTTGGACTAGATGATCTGTAAAGGGCCCCTCCGACCCAAATAATTCTATGATTCTATAGTGGTCATAGCATTTTAAAGCCTCTCCCCCTTGGATCATCACAAACTTCAGTTCTCTTAAACATAAGAACTATTTATTCTCAGATATTTTACAAGAAGGGATAACATACTCCCATTTCTAATCAGCTTAGCCTACAGCATGCTGACATATCGCAAACTGCCTTTTGGCCCAATCCTGAGGGTGAAAGGAATACACATCCACAGGTCTTTTAAAATTTACTGCTATGATATCTGAGAAGGAAGTTTTCCACATGGTCGTAGAGTTCCCAGCTTCCACTCTTGCTTCCGTCTCTCTTCTGGTTAATGGAGTGGAAAATGTCGCTACATTTCCACAAGTTTTAAAACTTCTTTGATAAAAGCAAATTAAATACCTCCTTTTTCTTTCCTTTTTTTTTTTTTTTCAGGCTGCCCCATCAATTATAATTTCTAGTGTTCTTATCTCTGCTTTCTTGGACTCCAATCTGATACAAAATGGATACAAAAAGATCACCTACAGAAAGCTTTGGATGCTGCTGGAACTTATTTACTCACTTAACTTCTTAAACACAAGCCATCCAAAGCAACAGCATTCATCTCACATCCCCTCATTATCAATCATGAGACTAATCTATAAATCAAGCTGAAGCCTCAGGGATAGGAATGGAAAGCAAAAAGAGAACAAATTTAACCAAAAATGAGCAAAACAAACACACTTTTTCACAGATTGGAATCTCACAAAAATAAGACACAGGAAATTGAATTTATTTTTGCCCTCACAGAAAACAAAAGTAGAATGGATATTTCAGTCTTCCTTTTGAGTTCCTTAATTCCCCATTTCTTCCACCGTCCAGCTCTTTGTCTGTTTCTGTCTCTTCCCTCATGGCCCACTTTTAAGAAAAGGAGGTTGACCTACTCCAGCCCTAAAGAATGAAGGAAAACCAAGAAACTTGACACTTGGCAGACAAGCAGGCAGGGACTGTTTCATTGCTTTCCCTACCAAGAAAGGAAAGTCTTGTGACCAAACTGAAACTCTCATGAGGAACTTTGAACAACATTGTGAAGAATTCTCATTCAATATTTATGTCAGCAAACTGGGAAGTTTCCTAGTTAATTCCACCTAAAATTCTTGCTTTATTGCCATATATTGAATAGTTCTTATCTTCATCATAAAATGAGTATCACAGACTACTTGAAAACTATGTTAATTTTTACCTTTTTTTTTTTTTTTTTAATTTCTGATGTCATCTTTTAAAAACACTCAGGGTAACACCTACATTTTTCATTCCCTGGATATATCCTGTCATTCCTGCTTCTCTTTCAGGTTAGAAGGACCCCTGTTCAGTGCCTCAGCTGCTTCTGGTAGCTGCACTGGAACAGGCTAACTTGTGGCACCTCCATTTTATTGTTTATATGATCCCATACTGATCCCCTGGCAGCTGAACTTCCTGGAGTCCAGCTGAAGATCTGCAAGTGTGTACCTTCCCGCTAAGGGAGGTGAAAGCTTTTCCCAGCCACTAGCTCCAGATAAACAGAGAGAGGCCAGCTGACAGGTCTTCTCGTTGCAAGCGCTGGCAGTACCTTCCTCAACAAATCCCAGTGCTACAGGAGACACTGTTGTGAGTGATTTGATGCCAGTAGTGGTGATGGTGTGACTCCTCCCAAGCCCAAACTGCTGTAAGGCCCAAGTATCTGCAGTTTTCCCAATTTTTTTCTAGTTTTTGGTGCCACAAATGTTTGTCTTGTACAAGAATCACATGACAGACTGCAATTGATCATTAGCAGCTCTAGGCTTCAAAGTCTGAAGCTTCTGCTCCTTCAGTCTGCAACCCTGGGCTACAACAAATCCTCAGCAATCCTGATTACTAGGCACTGCACACAGTGCCATGACTTCTCTTCACAAAGGCATGTCTTCCCAGGATGGGAGCTGTGTCCTTAATAAGACAAGTTGAGGTGGATGTCATTTTTGTCATAAGGGGAAAAGATTCTTTGTCCAGATAAAGACAACTGCATCATCTTTGAGGAAGGCTGGGTCTGCAAATCAGAATGAAATCTGTGCTCTTAATGACATCTATAAGTTCCTGTTTTCAGCATCGATGTGGCTGTCATCATTATTTTTGGCTTTTTAAGCCCGTGGGTCCTTCTGGTAAGCTCCTTTCCCTGTGGCCAGGACTGGAAGGCAATTAGACCAGGAGTCAATGGAAAATGAAGCACAAAGCTCTCTGCTGAAAGGTTTGGTCATTTGAGATCCTTAACACAAGTTGGCAGTGAAGAAACTAACAAGCAGAAAAACAGAGCTCACTGGTGCTTTTCCCCTGTGCTATTAATAAGTAGAAAATAACATGTAGAGATATCAGTGATCTTCTTTTTAATATTTTTTTCTTTCAGCTTCACAAATTTTTGCAGGCCTGAACAGATTTACAAAGCAGGGATTAAATTCTAAGCCAGCAGAGAAACACTAGGCTCCAGGTACAATGGCAGAAAGTCAGCAAGGTGCTTCTCTCATGTCTGTGTTGAGACTGACCAGAATCCCAAACTCTTGTCTCTCCTCACCCATGTAGCTGCCACACAACAGATGAAGGATGAGTTGAGGTGGTTTATTTTGGTCACAAGGGTCCCTTGCCTTCTCCCACATACATGCAGCTTACACTAACCTCTGAAAGTGATCAATTTCAGAATCTAGCTATGTGCGAAACTACATGGATTTCACCTCAAAAGTGCAGTCATCTCTGAGAACACTAAATGTCCATTTAGGGTAAATACAAACATGAACTTCAAAATTGAAACTGCTGGTCAAAATCATGTAGATACAATGGATATGCTGTGACAAATCCATGATTTTACTGGGGCACAGAATTTATTCCTCAGCCCTGTGGTTTTTTAGACCCACAATAGTAAGGAATGCATCTTTTTGGAAAGAAAATCCTGAAATCTAGTGTGGACAAATTTTTTATAAGCATGATATAAAAAAGCTTTGGTATTTGGTTTGCACTAATTGTGTCTAGGTTCCTGCAAAGAAAAGGTATCTCCTTTCTCTCCCACTCTCCTTGCTGAGTGCAGAAGTTATTAGGACATGTTTAAGGAGAACAACTAACTTCTAAGCACTTTCCAACTCCATCACTGAAGTTTAGTTTACTGGAAAAAAAATTCTCTACATCCACATTCATTTCAATCCACCAGATAGGCATTTGGAGCTAGTGTCACAAAGAGGGAGGATCAGGTATGTTAATATTCAGCATGATATCACAGAATCATAGAATGGCCTGGGTTGGGACTGACTTTAAAGATCATCTAGTTCCAAATCCCTTCCATGGGCAGGGATGCTACCCACTAGAGCAGGTTTCTCAGGGCCTTGAACACATCCAAAGATGAAGCATCCACACCTTCTCTGGGCAGCCTGCTACAGAGTTGTACAACCCTCTGAATAAGGAATTTCTTCCTTAAATCTAATCAAAATCTCTCCTCTTCTCATTAAAAATTATTCACTCTTGTGCCATCACTATCTGACCATGTAAAAAGTCACTATCTCTTTTTTTAAGTTCCCTTTAACTCCTGTAAGGCCTCATTGAGGTCTCCTCAGGGCTTTCTCTTCTTCAGACCGAACAACTCCAGCTCTCTCAGCCTGCCTTCATAAAAGAGGTATTTCAGTCCTCTGATCTCCTTCATGGTCATCTTCTGGATCCAGTCCAAGAGAACTATGCCTTTCTCATGCTAAGGACCCCAGACCTGGATGCAGTACTCCAGAAAGGTCTCTCATGAGGGCAGAACAGAATAAGAGAATCACCTTCTTCAGTTTCCTGGCCATTCCTCTTCTGATGCATCCCAGGATACTGTTGGCCTTCTGGGCTCCAAGTGCACTCTGCTGGCTTGATTCCAGCTTTTTGTCCACCAGAACCCTCTCTGCTCGTCTGCTCTCAGTGAATTCTTCTCACAGTCTGAACTCATGCCTGGGATTGCCCCAGCCCAACTGAAGCACCTTGCACTTAGACTTGAACTTCATGAGGTTCTCATGGGCCCACTTTTCAATTTTGTCTGTGAAGTCCTGTCTCAAATAAAATTCCCAAACTCAAACTCTGCTTTACACAAGAAGGAGAACTGTGGGGACTCAGAATACCCTACATGACAGGCTTCTACAACACCCCTGGAGGGAGGGCTCTTCTATTAAAATTCTGATCATCAAATATACTGAAGAAGTATATGAACCCATGTCTCACAAATTGCAAGTAGTTGCTACAAGAGTTGAACTCCTGTGTAAGGGACAGGAAGGCATTTTTCCTGTTGATAATTCCTTTAGGATGGTCAAAAAACATCCATAAAGTCAGTTCCAGAAGATAAGGTAGTCAAGTGGATACACAAGTATTTATTGAAATCATAAACATAAAGAGTAAAGGTATGAATTGGTGCATGCATAGTGGAAATGAAGAAAGGTGGGCATGTGGAGACCATAAGGTTAAAACTAACTGCCAAAAGTGGTTAGATGTTAGCATATAGTTCAATGAGAAATGTAATTTCCCCCATCCTCTTCTTCCTGTGTGAGGAAAGGGTTTTAATATTCTGCCAGTTGTAGGGGATTTAGGATAATACTATAATAAGAATTTCTAATGCTGTGGTGATCATTAAAAATCATAATACATAGCCAGTAAAACTACTAGCTGTGAGATATTCATAGGTGATCTACTGCTCTTTTATTGGTTGGTTTTGCATAATACAAGGCTTTTTGGTTTTTTCACACTCAAGAAGAAATATAATAACATAGTAGAAACAGAGATCTATCATAAGAATTTACCTGCAGGCTTATGAAGTGGCTACAACATGACAAAAATAAATTGCAACTAATAGTGAAATCAGTTTATATGCCAACTAAAACCTTAACTACAACAACAGATATTATTCTGCTTCTTTTAATAATTCCCTCATTTCACATTCTTTGCTTTTTCTTTTCTTTTTCCCAATACAACATAAAATCATTTCAAAATACAAAAAATAGACAGTTTGTGTTTTGGCTTTTGTTTTTTCATTCTCACTTTCAAAGAGTATGGCAGTTTATCTTCAGCTTACATAAGCCAGAGCTGGATGTTCTTTGGCCTCCTTCAGCAAGCAATTGCCTCACTACAGATGGTCAGATGAGAAGAGTAAATGTGCCTCAAACCATCACTATAAGCTTTGATTCTGATTATTGAGCATTCACCTGGATGCTGTTTGGCCACCATTTCCTGGAGCATTTTAACCTTGGTTACTTTCACAGAATTCTTTTCTTTTTTTTTTAATAGCTACTCACGTAAGCTTGTTCCATTCTATTTGCATTTTCATATTCTACTTCAAATCAGCCCATAAGACTTTCACAGAAGCTCAGTAGCTGAGGTCCAAAATGTACTTCAACCTGGTATTTTTATGTCAATGCAGTTCTCCCCTAATTCTTTAATTTCTGCCTGTAATCTCACAGTTGACAGTTTCCCATTGCTTGACAAGAATGGCTTCTATCTTTTTAATTATCAGTTTTATGGAGCTAATACTTAAAAGAAAATGTCCACTTTAGAGCAATAAGTTCAAGTCAACCCTAGTGTAGCTCTCAGCAAGTTTAGAAAAGTAGAACACAGTCTAAATACAGATGCTCCAATGTCCTCATGGGCTGGTTCTGCGTTACCTTGTAGGCACTTGGTCACACCTAATTGAGATAAAGTGATGTTCACAAGAAAAAAAAAAGGAAGATTTATCTTTAGAATTTTTTTAATAGTAATATTTATCTCTCATTATTGTCTTAATACTAATTAGATGCAACATGAAAAAAAATGTAAAATAATGAAATTCAGGGAAGAGTACCATGGTTTTCCTGATCTGCATGCATGGCATTCACCCATACTGTGCAAACTGACAAGGAAGTCCATTAGTACTACTATATGATCCTTTCAGAGTACTTGTCTGTAAGCCATATGGAAAAAAAACATAAATCACCTTTCTACTTTGGTTCTCTCTTCCTCCCTAAAGTTATTTCAGGTAATGATATTCACAGTATCATTCCATTATACATGATAATAGTAATTTCATATCTACTTTATTACTTAAACCTGAAGAAAACCAAACGAAACAAAAGAAATAAATACAGGCAAATCTGACTCGTATTTCTCATACCAGAGATAATCAGGATTTTCTCTTCTGTGGATAGGAAGGTTGAAACAGTATAAATCAATGAAATAAGTACTGACATCTTTCAGTGCATCTGAGAGGAGGTAACTTGAAAGTTGTGCATATATTTTGAGAAAAGAATTTGCTGAAA
This sequence comes from Poliocrania exsul, assembly GCA_035041345.1. NCBI lineage: Eukaryota > Metazoa > Chordata > Aves > Passeriformes > Thamnophilidae > Poliocrania > Poliocrania exsul. The sequence continues at coordinate 29,422,749 of JAWWLZ010000118.1, forward strand.
GTACTTTCACCTTGGCATGACTTTCCTCCACTGCATCCTCTGTATCTCCCTTTATACAAAGATTGATATTAGATCAGTGGATTCAGAGAATGAGCATGATTTGCCCAAAAACTCAGCAGGTGTTTTCCTCTGCAGTCGCTCTGCTATACACAACAGTTCAGCAATGCTGTTTACAGGATCTCTGTACACAGCCAGTGGTAGATGAAATCTACCTGCATAACTAAATATTCAGTAGTGTACTTAAGGCTTTTGCATTTAGATAGACCTTGCTCATATCAGTGTTGTTCAGTAACACTCAGAATTATGCAGAGATAAATCCTCACATGGTAGAAATCAGATTAGGTTTGACAGTTACACCAGAGAAAAATGCAAGTAAAAATGTATTATATAGTCCATGCAGCAAACCTCCAAAGCTCTGCAGGTTTTGGTTTTTACAGGAATTCAGCATTAGCCAGTGGAATTAACCCAGCACAGTAGAAAATATACAAGTTACAACTTTATTTTTCAACTTGGTAAAGAAGACATGGCTCACTCCACACTTGTCTGGTAATTAATCTACATAATATGTGTGTTCTCCCACACTGACTCTATCTATCCATCCTGCAGCTGTATTCTGTCTGACAGGAGCCGCTTCACACCCCAGTAAAACAGGTGTCTCCTGAGTAGGTGTACCTGGTCCATCTGGCAATAATTTAACAATGATGTTTTTATTTTTAGCACTCTATAATCAGCTCATTGTATGATTGCCAGGCTGTCCCCCATCATTTCCTTGTGTGTGTTTGCATGTTTTCATATTTTCAAGATGAAACCAGTCTTTTGGGCTTTAGGCCTAGCATATGCAACAGAGACCTAGTGAAGGGAGGCACACGCAATGGGCCAAACAGCTGGCTTTGTGTTGCCTTAGAAGAAAATGTATAATTACAGCAGAATACACACACCACCAGTGATGGCAACACATTTGTATTAAAATGCCTTTGTTCTGGGTAGAGTCCTATCATTTATCTAAATTACTATTATTTTCTCTTTCTCCTCAGAGCTTTTACTGAATCTCTGAGCAATTTTAAGCCATTAGCCTATAGATACAGGCTTTATTCAATACGAATGCATTACTAGGAGAATGGCTGTCTGCCTAGCTCTGTCTGGCACTAGCTAGTTATGTCAGGAATCCCAGTTCCAAGGGGCATGGCTCATCTCATTTTGATTGATGTTCCACTGCCCTAGTGTTACTGCCAAGAGAGGTTGTAATTCATGCCCAGATGATTCTGCTGTCACTTATTTCTGTATACAGCGTCTGTCTTTTTCTGGATGCATTTTAATTTCTGGGGTTTATTTCCATTACTGCTGAAATCTGCTTGATGCTAGAGAGACTGCTTACTAATACACACCAATTGAGAGAAATGTCTGTGTGGAAAAGGATGAGTGTGAGGAAGGAACAGGTGCAGCTGGCCCTTATACATGTCTTTGCTCTTCATCCTGTGATCGGTGGTGAACAGGGAACATCTGCAGTCATTTCTTCTCCAGGCTGTGCTCTTGTCAGAGTCTTGACAGATAAGATCAATCACATTATCTGTTTGGGGGTGTTTTGGCTACTTAAATTTAGATGTCTGGGCTAGAGACTGATTTTAACTGACTGTATATTCTGCATCAGATATAGCAGGGCAATCATATTGACACTGTTAAAAGGCAATTATTCACTAACTTATTAACTCATTCAGTATCTTCCACAGTGTTTTGAAAAGCTACTGCAAGGGTTGAATTTCTGCCTTGTAGGGTCATACATTGCTGCCTCCAAAAGGGGTTAGAATTATGAGCATTGAGAAAGATGGGAAAGACTTTAACTTTGTGGGGGAAAGCTGGAATAAACTGAAGAACACAGCTAGAATTTCTCTCCCAACAAAGTAGACTATGGACACATAGGCAGGAGAGTGCCAGAACTGAGGATAAGGGATTGTTTTAGGAGAAGGTCATAGGAAAAGGGAAGACAAAACAGAAGAAAAGAGGGCTTCAAAGGTTTTTCCTTACTAAATGAGGGCAAGTCACTACAATTACCCTGTTAGCAGTAATTTGGGAATATGTGTAGCTTCAGTAGCAGCTGAGGATTATGTCTGCAAAAAGAGTTAGAATTTGGAGAATGAGAAAGCCAGTAAAAATGATAGCAGCAGGGTTTGAATATCTAAGAAGGGTAAGATTTAAGCAAGCAAATTTTGAAGCCTCTGGGCTATTTATTTTTTAACCCTGGCTAAGAAACCTTTCAGTAGCCTCTAGCCTGCTGGGGCAGATTGCACTCTTAGCATAGCTCCAGGCTTTTTCGGTGCCAGAACCTCCACTGTTACTTTAAGCCTTACTATGAACTGAGTCATAGCCCAGGACTCCTGCAAAACACCTTTATCATTTAATGTTTGGAGGGAAAATGTCACAGCCTCTTAGGTATAAGGTTAGGTCCAGTCTAGGGTTAATATTCAGCAGAATGGAAGACAACCAGGTTTGCTACTCCATTAGTGGAGGTCTGATACCACAATTCTATGCTGTACAGTACTTTGAAGGACTTAGGGGACACTGGCCTTTCTTAAGTATTAGTTTAGTTTGAGTTATGCTTCTGAGAAGACAAGCAGGACCTGTGGTAAAAGAAAACTTGACTGTTTTTCAGTTCTCCTCCTAGCATCATTCTCCGCAGGCAATGTGTTAAAGATTTGTACACCTCACTCTCAGACAAGGGACTAGAGTGCTGAGAAACACCTAAAGAGACAAAGTAGTATTCAAAGAGCCTATGGAGGTGGAATTTGGGTCTAGGACTCAGACATCCCTCTCAACTGTACTTTGTCCAAGCACTTGAAGACAGTCAGATCTGAGTCCCTGATTCTTTTCAAGGTTCATGTATCACTGAGGGGTTTAAAAAAAAGGAAATCCATGGACAACACTAAAAACATAGTTAAAAAAGGGGTGGCATGACCTGGGAGGAATTCCCAGTCCTGTTTCATCACATTAGTTCTTTGTAGGAGCAACCAAAACCAACATGCAAAAACTGCCTGCTAATAAACCAGGAACCTCCTCAATGCCCCTTTTAACTTGAACACTCAGGTACTGTGCCAGGAAGTGCTATCTATTTACCATTCTTCCTCCATATGGGAATCTTTGTCTACACACTGATACCTGAGATATTGTTGTGTAACCCTTCTAACCCCAGACTACATCATTCCTCAGCTCCATCTTCCCACAAATGTCACTGAATTAAATTTGATTTAAACTGCTGCAACTGGCAAGGCACCCCACTCTTCAACAGCCTTCATATCCTTCCTCCCATTTATTTACTTTCTCTGCTTACCCTCAGACTTTGCAGAGCTCTCTCATACCTCTGCTACTTCTCTTATGCACCTAAATCCTGTCTTTTCCTAAGCTTATTCTCCTAGTGTATGGATACTCTCATCATGCAATCTCTGCTCACTTTCATTCACAACTTTGTACTCCAGATGGCAGATATCCTGTCTAAAGAAACTGCTGGCATCATTTTTCTGGTCCTGAAAAACATTTTATGATTTGTCAGAGCTCTGATTCAAAGCACCATGCTTGTTCACCGTTGCTACTAAGAACAACACACACCAGAAGAGGATTTACTACCAAAATATAACATTAATTTTTATTAATCATACACCCATCTCTGCAAATGCAACAATATAACTTCATTAGCTCTGCTATATTTACTTTTTTGCAGTCCAAAATGATCATATAATAACTGCATGAAATGAAACATATTGAAAAATATTTATACTTATTTTGCTGTAGAAGACTTTGATTTATAAACAAAACAAATTTGCTTTCTTAGTCCAGCATTTGTGTGCACTTCTTCCTTGACCCGGAAATAATGTGGGCAAACAGATAGATAGGCTGGAGGTCAAAAGTCCAAGGCTGAGATTTGTGCAGTGTCATAGATGTTTTGTGTGATCTTTCCTCCTCACAGATGAAATTAAGAAAGCAAGAACATATTTGCCTTGTAGAGATGATATGGGATACTTGATTACAATTGCAACAGGGTCCACAAAAGCATCTAATAGATTGGTAAGTTATAGACAAACATACTGACCCATCCTTTCCTTTGATCTATTTTATAAGATGAAAGCAGATGGCTTTCATAGTTTGAAGGGAAAGATAAGGCACACATAGGAATAAGTTTTGTGTCTGTAGTGCTACTAGCTAGAATGAGATTTTAATGGCAGTAAATAATAGATATGTCAAAACTAGAGATACAGAATATTTAGGTCATTCAATCCATCCAATGCAGGATTTCCCATGGAATCTATTCTCCAATACCTTTATCCAGCCTGCCTCTAGAGTCTTTTTGGCTTGAAGTAGAAGGTGATCTCCAGATGAGATCATAAATAATTTTTGCCCTGTAGCAAAATTAAATTTCCTGAGTATGTCTCAATCAATTTATTAATTCCCAGCAGGAGACTTTAATTTTTTTCCCACCAATTTGAAGCAGATGTTCTCATCTGAAAGCTGATGACATGAAGATATGTATTTTTTCCTGCTTACAGGTCAACCACTCATCAGAGACCTTGAAAAGAAAAAAATCTAAATGCTGAAAAAGTTTGCTTTGAAAATATGTCAAGTGACTGGTTCAAACTATCATTCAAAAATTACCCTCTGAATCAATTAAGAACTTAACAATTGAACACTTCTCTGTGTTTCAGCCCACAAGCCATCTGTAGCCATATATGACAGCTAACTTAGTTTGTAGCTTCTGGATTACTTTCAGAGGTCTGCCTCGGCCAATTGCAGTTTGCAAAGGAGGGTGGGGTTTTCTAAAAGCAAGAGGATAACTTCCCCTTAGCAGTTTTTTCAACAGAGTGGATTAAGAGGTAAAAGAGCTCCCAGAAAAAGTCTGTTCTTGCATTTGATTGTCTACTCCCTGTCCTAGTCCCAAGAACATTTGAGAAAAGTTGCAACTGTGAGTGGGCTGTATGAATTACTTTGCTCATGGCATCCAACACATGGAAACCATCTTTTCAAGTCACTTATCAAGTCCTGCTACCTGTAGGCAGGCCTCAATACAGTAGTTGCACTTGAGGAGTGCAACCAACACTTCTCTCAATTTACTTTATCTAAGATGCAAGAAAAGTACTAAAAAACAAGTGCAGTTTTCTCCATTCTATGCATGACAACAATACTTTTTCCTTGAAATCCCTGTCTGAAACTCATTTGTGTTGCTTTACAGTTCCTGCTGAATCTCTCTGCAGTGTTGATGGACTTCACTTTCACATCTCTACTTTCCATTTTCTGTGTGTGATGTTATTGCTGAAGAGCTGAGGTTTCTTTGGTTCTGATTTGTTCTAGGCTACTGGTGCAGATCCTGAGTTTTCTGAAAAATCCAAGAGCACATGACAGTCTCTTGCTGCACTATTCAGTTCCAGCTGGCCTGATTTCCAGAACAGTTTATCCAATTGTTTGTTGACAGATACATTACCACAGGACACAAGAAAAGTCCTTCTAATAAGAATCCATAAAAAATGGGTAAGAAGAATTTGCCATAAATTATTAATTTTCATAACTGAAAGATAACAAAAGTGGTCCTAACATTTTTCAAGGTATTCATCTATGATGTGGCACAGTTATTGAGAGCAGTGAAAATTAGAATTGACAACTAAGAGTTGCAGAGGGCTCTTAATGCTCTATAACTGAGCAATAAAGGATCAGATGAAACTCAGTATCAATAAATGCAAACTGAGGTACATGGAGAACAACTTTAATTAGACAAGTGAAATGTCAGTCTTGAGTAAGTTAAGTCTTACTTCTCAAGAAAAGATCGTGGAATTCAATTAAAACATCAGTTCAGTGTTCAGCCAAAGAGGGAAATATTAGAGAGAGGCAAGAGAGAAATAATGGAAAAAAAGAAAAGAGAAAGTATACTATGCCATGCTATGATTCCTTGGAGCAGTTAAAAGAGGTTAATGAAAAATAAGAAGCAGATTTCAAATGAGGGAAAAATTAGAAGGTAAGAGATCTTAATACTGGAGATGAGACCTGAGAAAGGGACATATATTAGAGGCAATAACAAAAGTGTTATTGACATGGTGGTGAACAGGGAACAATTTTTTTGCCATTTCACAGAATACAAGAGCTAGAGGGAACCAAATATAATGACAGAGCAAGAGTCTTGAAGTCAGTATTCTCTTTTCAATACGTGCATCAAAAAGATACATGGCTAAAAAGTAACTATATTTATTCATGCAGGAAAATTCTTTAAGAGCTCTTAAACAAAAAAAAGTGAGCTTATAGTACCTGTCTCAGGAATTCCTCACAACACAGAGTTGCAGAATGTGGGAATAAGAATGGGAGCAAGTATCCCATTTTCCTGTGTTGTCCATATACTTTTTCCATTGTGATGTCTGCTGGTCACCAGGAAGAACAGTGTACTGCGCTAAACTGACTGTTAAATGACCAGATACAGGTCATTTACTAATTTAACTTATTTACTAACTTATTTAATAATTTAACCTATTCTCTAGGTGTGGACACCTCAAATTGTATCCCGTTCATTATGATTTCATGCCTAGCAGAGGAGATTTATCAGTCAAGGACTCTCATGCCAGGGCAGAATGGCTTTTTGTAGCCCTTCATGTAGTGTAGGCCAGGACTTCAGCCTAAATAAATGCATGGGTGTGGCTTTATATACTATGTTATTGAATTAAGGTTTGCTGCAGATTAAGTGGCATCTCCCCATGCAACACAAATTGGTTTGGGATAAATCTTTGACCAGCTCTGGTAGTTTGGGCTTCATCATTCAACCAACTAGTTTTGTTTAGCAGTTTAATAAAGTAAGGGAAGTACTTGGTTTACATGGCAACGTGATGCTTTTTGAAAATCAGTTACATGCTTTTGAAAGAACATTGTCTTCCAGTTTTCTGAAGAGTAATTTTATATGCAACTTCATATAAAGTTTAAACATGAAGAATATTTTTTTAATTACAAGTATTCTTCACAGTCTATCAATATATCTCACTCTTACTAAATAATACTTTCCACATGAGAGCTCTCATTGCATTCTAAAGTAAGGAAGTGCTATCACCATCAAAACCAGCAAAATCTGACTCAGAGTAAATATTAACGGCACTTTACAAAATCATAGAGAGTAAGAATATATGTATAAGTGCTGAGTAGCATTTCAGTCTGGATACAAACTAATTTGCAAACATTCAGCATGAGAAGCAGAACTCTTTCCTCTCTTAATGTATTTAGTTTGTCATATCTGTTGATTTCACTATATGACTTCACTAGATTAGAGTCAATATTGCAGAATATTTTCAGATAATTGACTTAAATTTTATTAAGAGATAAAAAGCAACAGTTGTTGGCTTACAGTGTTTCCTGGAAATTAATATAATTACACATTCTTCTAAGGTTTAGGTAAAAAAAAATCCCAAACTATAGATGTTATTTGTTGACTTCTAAAACATATATAAACAATACGCAACTGAAAAATGTCTCTCTGAAAAAAAGGACTAATTCTAGATACACTTCTTACGTGTAAATCCATACTAGAATCAGTACTACAGAGCACAACTCCAACAAAAACCACATTTCCATTGACATCAATAGGCTAAATTTACATCTGACTTAACACAAAGTAGCTCCAAAAGGAAGAATATACTTGTAAGGCCTTTCTCCAGCTATGGCCTGCACAAATGAAAGATACTTTAAAAAAATAAATAGAAATAAAACCCACAAACAAACAAATAAAAACACCCCACAACACAGGTGCAAAAAGAAATATTTCACTTTTCATTTCACACCAGCCAGAGAACTTCACAGTACCATTTTCTCTGTTGAGTATTATCGAACTCTGGGGAGAGAAACCTGCTGCTGCTGACCTTAGAAGCTCCAATCTACCCACTCATTTTTCTTGCAGCTTTCCCCATTACAGGTGGGTCACTGATTTACTCCCTCACTAGCAGGCACTGTCTTCAAACAAGTTGGTTATTCATGAATGCAACATGCCCCTCAGTGCTAGTACTTGACCTGTTATTTGTTCTTTTCCTCCTGTATTTGGACCAATTTATGCTCATAAAATTGCTTTGGGCCTTTTCTATCCTCCAAGCTTGTACATTTCCATTGCATGATTGCTTCCTTACATAATGGGATAGTAACAGTAATTGATGACTTAATATTTCCCTTTTCTAGCTAATTAGCTTCCTGGTCACAGTACTGCCATCAGGAATGTTCAGGTGCCACAGACTATTATACCAGTCAGGGCTCTAAGCCAGGAAGCATCCAATGCTTTTAGTGCTGATAGGTGTCATATTTCCTGGAGATGTTCTTTTTCAAATATGATAGGAAGCCAAGTTTTGTGCTACATTGAATTGCTTGAAGATTATGGTGTCTCCATATATGTTATCCTCTAACTCTAATTTACTTGTAACATTTTATTTGCAGGTTTGGGTAAATAGACCTGACATTTGAATCAAATACATTATATTCTCCCTTATCTAAGCTAGTATGAAGAACCAGCATATGATGCAAACTTATATTCTGTCCTACAGAGGGGATTTAATGGAAGATAAAGTGACTTTTGCTTGAGGATTTTGCAATCTGTGTCAAGTGTTCTGTGATCCAGCTGGCAGGTACTTGATTTTAGGCCCTATCAATACATGACAGAATTTAGAAAATAACTATGAGTGAAACAAGAAGGAATTTAGAAAAAGTCCCTGTCAATGTGTCTTATGGAAACTATGGCAGACAGAAGACCCATGGCAATGTTTTTACTGCAAACTTTGTAACTTCATCTACCAAACTCCAGCCCTGTGTTCCTGAACATGCTTCAACCTTCATACCTATTTATATCCATATATGTACATTTAGATTAAGTGAAAGAAAAAAAAAAAGGCACGAAGAGACATATTCCAGAAGTGGACTACACAACCTGGGTTTTTCTGAGCCAAGAATGAGTTTCTACAATTAATGTTTATGTGCAGGTTTTATGCATCACAAAATTATGTTCTAGTGCAGCCATTTCAGAGGGTTTGTCAGGAGCAACAGAAGTAATTTTATTGACTACTAATGTATTACTGTAGGACTGACATACACTGTATTTTCCAAATAAGTTGTTAAATTGATCTATTTATCTAAAGGAATTACCTGTTTTCTGAGTCTATGATACTCATTTCCCTTATGGACCACTGACAGTAGAAGAGATGTCTTCAAAATGCAGGGATAAAACTGATCTTTGTAAAACTTTCTCTGTTGGAACAGCGATTGTGTCAGACTGGGCATTAATACGGGGCAAAAATAATTTCCTTGGTTATTGCTATATCAATTTATGTGTGTTTTGACTTTCAGTTACAAAGGGAACCTGTCATTAATAAAATTTCTACAGTTGAGACCAATATAATTATTCTATTTTTGATTGATGGTAATTTTATTTTCCCTAAAGATCCTACTTCTAAAACACTTAATTCTCATGACCAATTTTGATAACACTAACATCAATGGATTATCTTGATAATCATGGTCATTTATCTCCAAAAGACACTTTGATACAAACTGTAACAGAATCATAGAATATGCTTAGTTGGAAGGGACTCAGGATCATAGAGTCCAACTCCCAGCCCTGCACAGGGCAACAAAAAATCACACCATGTGCCTGAGAGTGTTGTCCAAACACTTGAACTCAGAAAGGCTTGGTGCTGTTATACTTCCCTGAAGAGCGTGTTCCAGTGCACAACTACTCTCTGGGTTAAAAACCTTTTCCTGACATCCAACCTAAACCTCCCCCAGCTCAGCTTGTTTCCTTGAGCCCTGTATCTGGTCACAGAAGTGAAGAGATCAGTGCCTGCCCTTCCTCTTCCCCTCATGAGGAAGTTGTAGACTGCAATGAGATTTCCCCTCAGTCTCCTCTTCTCCAGGCTGAACAGACCAAGTGACCTCAGCTGTTCCTCATATGGCTTCTCCTCAAGGCCCTTCACCATCCTTTTGGCCCTCCTTTGGACACTCTCTAACAGCTTAATATATTTCTGATATTGTGGTGCCCAAAACTGCACAAAATATTTAAGGTGAGGCCACCCCAGTGCATAACAGAGTGAGACAATCCCCACCTTCGGCCAGCTAGTGATGCTGTGACTGATGCCCTCCAGGACATGGATGGTCCGCCTGGCTGCCAGGGCACTGCTGACTCAGATTCAATTTGCCACTGACCAGGACCTCTAGGTCCATTTCCACAGCACTGCTCTCCAGCCTCTCATTCCCCACTCTACACACACAGTTAGGGTTGCCTCATCCAAGGTGCAGAATCCAGCACTTACCCTTGTTAAGCTGGTGATTGCCTGTCTCTCTAATTTGTCAACATCTCTCTTCATGGCCTCTCTGTCCTTTAGGAAGTCAACAGCTCATCCCAAATTAGCATTGTCTGCAAACTTACTTAGTATGGCATTAGAAAAAAGGGTTTGTTTTTTTTCCATGAAAGGTGGTCAATATCCTTGATAACTTCCTTTGTAACTATTGTTCAAAAAACTTGACGAACATAGCTTGGCAAAGTAGAAGACTGCACAAAGGCGGCAGTGCTCTATCTTTTACTTGGAGGAATAAAATAGACATGGTAAACAGTAATCTATATTTTAGTGGTAACATTTTTTATAGTAACTGGAGGATTATTTAATTAATCATAAAACCTTTTATTCCACACTCAGGAAAACGAAAACAAAACAAAACAAAACAAATCAACTGAAAAAAACCCGCCAAACCCAAAAAATCAATCTTGGCCTGCAAACACAATGCATCAACGATTTTTAATACCACCTGTTTGAAATTCTTGATTACATATGTTTTGTCTCTCTTTCATTCCTAATCAATCTACAAAATATCAGAGGTCAGGGGAAGAGCAACAAAGGGTACCTTTATTTAGGAAGAGGTTACATTTTATTCATACTTGCACACAGAATTAAATACCAGCTAGGAATATACTGATTTTTTGAAGGTTCATTTTCATAGAGTGAAAACCTGTAACTCACCAAGCTAAATCTAATGAAAGAAAGAAATTACTTGGAGAATGACAACTGGGAACTATTTCACATCTTGGAAGATCTCAAAGGCACAATCAGGTAAGACAGATGAAAATCAGTAAAAAAAAAAAAAAACCTGAACAAACAAAAGAAATATGATGGTGAACAATCACAAAATATTTATGTTTTTGTAAATTAATGTATGAGACTGTAATAACAGAAGAAAAACAGCAAATAGAAATTTAAAAGTATGCATTTGAAGCTACAATTTGCACAACTAAGCATATTGAAGTCTGTGAATGGTATAAAATATTCAAAATTTGATTACAAGGTGAACTTAATAACAGAGATTGAAACACTTCTTGACAAATTGCAGAAATTTCTTCTGAAAACGGAGTTTTGGAGTATCAGAAACTCAGAACCCAGCTTTCATAACAAGCAAGTGATGACAGACAAGAGAAACCTCACTTTCACTTAATGAGCGCTAAGTGCTTTTTTTTCATTTATCCTTCTATTCAATTTCAATCCAAGGTAATGCTCTAAAACAATCTCATCTATAATACCTCCATTGCTTTCTAATGTAAATCTACAATCTATAATACATTTCAGCTAGGGAAAATGGTATCCTAATTTTATAAATAGCATTCATTCTCCCCCGCATAACTAAAAACTTGAAACCTCACACTGTTACAACTCCTATTATCATGTATTCCTCTTGCAATATTAGAGAAGCCTCTCTTCAAATCCAACCCTTTGTACCTGTAACAGCTGCCAGACATGCCAATGGTTGCTGCTCTTCAGCTTTAACAGCTCTGTGAAATGAAACAAGAGAGCCTCAAGACAATCTATCTAGATTTGGACACTGTCTACCAGACTTGTGTTTATAAGGTCTCACTTCACACTTTACATTTTTACAGCATAAAGTTGAGATCTCTTTCTCTTAAATGCTTTCAGACTGCACATAAAGTTTTAAGGTATAGGCTGAGGAGGTCCATGTTCCTCTCTCCTTATGCCTGCATAGCCTAGATATCTGCAGTGCAATCAGGCTATGAGCATGGATTTTGTGTGTAGCACCTCATGATTCTCCAGGATACATATGAAATCCAAATATGAAAACTTCAGCTCCTGGAGCAAGTATGCATTGTCCAACTGTATGTGACATATGGGATGCTGGAGCAGAAGAGCATGTATAAAATCTATAAAATTGCACGGCAAGACTATATTACTTCTATTTCTCAAGGATGGTATTTCACTCAAACAAACATTGATATAAGGCCTCTAAAACCAAGAGCTGATCTGTTACAGGAAGCAGTTGCAAGCAGAGCTCACAGCTCTGCAGCCTAGAAGTGCAGTTTTTATTTCCCCACCCCCCACCCCCACCCCCGTATTTTAGTATTAGCTTAATGTGTAGACTTCATACTGCCTTTTCCTTATAAGACTTTCAGGTGTCTTTCTTTATCTTTCTTACTTAAAAAGGAAGGTGTTCAGACAACCTAAACATCATAATTTTCTACTGTAAATATATTTTATAAATAGAAAATAATGGGAATGTGTATTGGCAGAAATACTATTCCAGTCAGTGAATATAAATTGTGCTAATATGGAAAGAATTTACTCACTTAATAAGAGCCTCTCCATGTGTAACTACTGATCTGAATCTGGCTTCAATTATTTACCTTGCAGTGTTCTTGTTTCTTTTGTCCCAGTGGCAAGTCCTCAGTTATAAGAGTTAATTTGGGAGCTCCAAAACAGTTCAGTCAAGGCAGAGGACCTGCCACAACAAATACTCAGCACACAGGTAAAGGACTGGAGTTTGTCTAGCTGAAATTGATAGTGCAGATCAACTGTGTTTTTCACCTTCATTCTGAAGTAGATCAAACATGGAAAGGGGATATCAGTAGAATAGAATAATATTTGTGAATGGAACAATACTTTCCACACTTTGGAGCTTTATTTAAATTTATCTGAAAGATGTCAGAGGCAGAAGACTGCACTCTGAACAGGACTCAGTTCTGAGCTCAGAGCAGAGACACAACTGCCACAAGACTATGCTTTAGAAATGTTTAGCAACAAAATAGGCTCACCTGCCTATAATTCTGACCTGAGATTAGCCATACAATCTCTTTCATTAAAAATCCATTCATCTATGAAAATAATAGGTTCTATAACCTATTTTTACGTCATTATCAACAGAGTTTCCTATATTGTCCACCTCTCCAGGTTTGGATGGAGACAGGAAGAGACTGGAAAAAACAGGCAGAAGCACATTTTCTGACCATGGGAAGGAGTGAACAGTTCCAGTCTTCTGTGATGACAAATCTATGGTTTACATAGTTACATCCCAAATTCAGTTTTACAGACTCAGTAGTCTTTACACAGTAAATCTCAAAACTCCTTAGTGACATGGCTCATCACCCCTGCTTTGGATGGTCCTCTTAAGAAGTTGATGTATTTGTAATACAATATCTGCTGCTTACCTCTTTAAACATAGGAAGCTGGGAGGACCCATACAAAAGGAAACATACTGAACATGAAACTATGTGTATTAGATCACAAGCACATTTTAAATTGCATTCATCTCTGGAAACAGATTTCCATAAAAAGCCAAGAATTACAACAACAGTCAACAATACTGAGTTGGGAATGGGTAGTGTGTACTCTACCTCACAACATAGCAGCTGGAGTTACTGAGAGTGGGGAGCATCTTGGGACCTGATTAATACACAGTCCAAAATAAAAATGACAAACAAATAGTTACCAACCTTCATGAAGGACATGAAGGATAAAAGACACATGACTAGAAGAACCAGAAGACATGTCACCAGAGTGAACATATTCTATCTTCATATTCTAGGTAAAGGAAAGGGGGGAAAAAGTGTTAATACCTACTCCTTTTGCCACAAATATCTACACTTTGAGCTCAAACTGTTTTGTGATAGAGACTGACTGGAAGCAGTAGAAGTTCTTCAGGATTGTTTATTCTTGAGCAAGGAGCAAAAAGCTCACTGTAAAAATTTCTACCACACTTTCTTCCTATCTGTGAAGAAAAAGAGATAAAACTCACTTCCCACTACAAACCCAAGACAGAAGAACAGCCGTTCCAGTGGTTAAGACTTGTTATGCCATCACATTTCTTTGTATGCCTCTGAGTTTCCTTTTGTGTAGATAGATGAACAAAACCTTACACATGAAAATGTTTATAGAAAAGAAGATAAAGAAAATTGTCCTTGGACAATTCAAAGTTTTTTATTCTTGAATGGACTGTTTATGTACTATTTTCCCACTTTGGTCTGAGCTTCAACTTTCAGCAAAGCAGTGTGCCAAGCGCTTTAAAATGTATCTATCCAGCTGAAGATTTCTAGCAGTATAAGCAGTGAAAGCCTCCCATGAGCCAGGATAGAAAAGAGAAATGAATTATTCACATCTCCATTATTAATCGCCATGATTTCAATACAGCTGGATGGCTGTTTGTTAGTGGTTACAGTATCTCTGTGATGTGTTGCTTTCTCTGACTCAACATGTTTCTTAACAGAAACTGCAGAAGAAACTGAGCAGATACTTGGAGTTGTTAACACAGAATGAAGTTATGTCTTAAGAGAAGTTTAATCAAAATCCCCTCAGTTTACCCACTAAGATTTAATAGAAATCTTGTTGAATTCAACTGAAATCCCAAATGATTAAAAATTTACCAATTAAATAAATACATAAATGAAAGCCAGAACAAAGAGAGAGAGACACAGCTCCAGTTCTCTATTTCTCCACTTCCTACAGATTTTAATTGTTGCACTACTGTTATTTAGACAAGGCACAGAAAACTGAAACTATATCTTTTGTCTGAGACATACCTGTGGAAAAATTTAGCTAATGCAGTTACTGCCTTTCTAATCAGTCCTTTGAGATTCCCATGGATTCCTACCCACTGGTGACTGGCAGGAAATAAATTTACCATCTGAAGAATTGTTCCATTATAATAAATTTAAAATGTTGTAGAGCACTCTACTCTCACTTCAGATCCACAGACTGAGGCTCCAGTGACACCAGTACAGATAGAAACCATAAAATAGATACCTGGAAATTTGCATATTTCTCTCTGGAGCTTTAGTTTCAAATTTTTCATTTTAATTTTAGTGTCAAAACTGTTTTTTGGGGATTTTCCCCCAATATTTATTTTTATCAAATTATGAAATAATTTATTCTTGGGAAAGCAGTCTCATTATTTATAAGGTGTTCATAAATTTCATCTATATTTTTATTCCTTTGTTTCTGAATAAAATTTTATTCTTGTTCTGGTGCTCTTTGTCAGCAATTACCCCACTGTCTTCCTTTACCCCTATGACCCTGAAAATCTTATTTTTCTCAGAAAATACTTCTATGTTCCCCATATCCTTCATCCCAATACAGAAATGAACAGCCTCCTTCCACTCAGTTGAATCCCTGTACAAGCTGCCCTCTAACAGACTGAGGAAAGTGCTCAAACAGCTTCCAAGATTTCTGTGCAGTGTTTTACCAGAAGCAACCCAAGCAGAACACTTAACCATTTCATTTGCACTGCCACCTTTCCCTCTGTGGGATTTCTAATTTGGGTCTGACTTTTTCGCGAAGCATATATGAATGCAATTACCTTTGATGCCACTGCTTCCATATGAAATGTGAGTTGAAAGTGGCCAACATATTTGGCAATTACTGAGGTAAGGTTTAGGAGACAGATGAACAAACTGGTGGAAAGCCAACTGAATCACATAATCATTGCTTACAGCCAAAACAATGATTTCACAAAAATTGCATCTGATGGTACTGAAAGGATTTTCTGAAAACTCTGCCATGAGAACATAATCGGTTCCTCTATCAGAACTGGGTACCATCTTAAAACCCTGAAAATCAGTTTTACTGAGCCCACACTATGCAGGTAGAATCAAAAATCCCCACTGCAGTCTTGTTCTTGCTAATGGAG
Source organism: Poliocrania exsul (assembly GCA_035041345.1). Classification (NCBI taxonomy): domain Eukaryota; kingdom Metazoa; phylum Chordata; class Aves; order Passeriformes; family Thamnophilidae; genus Poliocrania; species Poliocrania exsul. The sequence goes on from JAWWLZ010000118.1 coordinate 29,438,688, forward strand.
TACAATGTGGTGTTGGTGAAAGAATGGCTTAACAACATGGATGTAACAGAACTGCTCCCCTCTCAAGATCAAAATCCAGCTGTGGGATAACAGTTGCAATCCTGGATGTGTTATGAATCACTGAAGGGTATTGCTCTTCCAATCAACAAGTCCAATACTCATCCACATATACATTCTCAAGACAAAAAATTTGAGGCATTTCCTTTCAATTTTAGCTTTTATACAGTTCATTGTTAAAAAAAAAAAAAAAAAAAAAAAAACACATAAATGAAGAAAAACCCCAAACAGACAAATACTATTGTGAGTTGAAAAATCTGTGGACCACATTTTCATGATCCTTATTCCTTGCCCTAGCCGTGACATACCGGATTTAAAACAGTTGTACTGGATTTTCACTATGCACCTTTCATTAGTGTTTATGAAAGGTTGACAAGTGATCCCTTGAGATTCAGAGACAACTCAGTGTGTTATTTGGCTTTAACACCAAAACCTTTCATGAGCATTAGGGGTTTTAGTTGTTTTTGCATGCAAAATTTTATCTGCTTTCTTTGACTTTCACTGAAGTTGTCGCTGATTTGCAACATTGTCAGCACTTCAGAGAAATTCTGTCACATCTGAAAAGTGAAGGATATTAAACTGCCTTTCCCCAAAGTTAAAATGAGATTCTTAACTTCTCCTTATGTGAGTTCATTCCAGTACTCTATAGTTCTGAATGCTGACATGGAGAACTGGAATGATGGTCATTATTATAGATATCAGTCAATTAATGCTGAGCAATGCCTTGGGGATGTTTCATACAGTATATGCAACTGTCCCTTGCAGGTCATCTGAGTCTGTGCTGAATTCTAATTCAGGTGTCTAATATATTTTCTATTTTTTTTTAATTGTTGCAGATTAATTTCTCCCCACCTCTGCACCTTTACACATCTTTTCTCTTCATTCACTCTTTTAACTTGTTACTAATCTTTATAAAGCACATTCAGTGTTTCTTAGAGGGCCTCCACATTTGCATATCTCTCTTCTAGATGAACTGTCCTCTGTTTCCTACATGGGCCTGTTGTTCGTAATCACAGCAATAAGAAGGAAAGTAGACTGACTGGACCCTAGGCTGGGAGTGGGATGGAGCCTTATGATACACTTTAAAGACTGGTTTCTGAAGGCAAACAGCAGGTAAATGTTGTGCAAGGTGAATGTTGCATCTGGCATGCCAGGAGTTGGACACAAAGTGGACCAGGCTTCAGTGCATGTGGATTGCTCTGTCTCTGTCAGCTCCAGTGGGAACTTCTTCATTTACACAGAGAGCTCAGCCCACTTTTGGTCCACTGTCCTCCCCTGACTGCTTGCATATTTCAACCACACTTTAGATGTTGTCTTCTCAGTCATACATTCACTAGGCTGTAGATAAGTATATGGATATACCTGTCATACTAGCAAAAAGGCCTCACATAATTTGATAATTTCTTCAAAACCTGCATCTCCCAGAATCAGAGGAATGTACCACCCTTGTACCTTGATAATGTAAGGCTTGCTATTTTTTTTATAGAATATGGTTGGACTCCCATCCTCTCTACTTTCAAAAAAAGGGAGCCCTGAGGCATGTTACTATTATGGTTTTTAAATTCATTATTTTTAATACTATCTCATGATCTTCAAGGGCATGACTCATCATTCTAGAATGCCTGGAATTAACAATACTGAGTGACAGTAAAAACAACGCTCCATCATAGCATAAGCCCTTAGGCAATACTGTTGCAATAAAACAAACACTATCTTACAGCTAAGAAGCTATTTCTAGGTCCCTCTGGGTGTCAGCAGGACTTAAGCAGAGCATAAAAAGAAGTGAATTTCACAAGGCATCTAAGCCTTTGTGATAAAACAGCATAGCTTCTGAGGAATTAATTTTACACACAAGCAGAAGTTTCCATATACACTGTACAGCAGAATTATATAACAGTTTTTATTAGGTGAGTTTCTATGCAGTGTTTACACCTTTCCTGTCATTATTGTGATTACAGGCATTCCCTCTCCAAAGAATACGTTAGTGTTTTGTGTATCATTATGAATTGTAATAGAAAGAAGTTTGGCTGCTTGATAAACTAAGTAACATTTGAAGCTCTTGCAGTTTTACTTAAAGACTCATAAACACATGTTTGTTTTGCTAGGACAATGAAATGCCATTTAGCTACAGAAGTCCCAATTAAGTAAAATTCTGTGCTACTGATGTAAATCAGGCTATTAGACAGGCAGTGCAAATGAAGATGCAGAATTGGTTCCAACCATCTAGCTGTTGCTAATTGAGATGAAACGGAAAGCAACACATTGAATTTCACACTGTCTGTATAGACAGTTAAGTAGTCTTTTTTCATTGCAAGAATTTATGGACTGTGCAACAATAGCAACAGTGAAAACATGACAGTGTTATAGCATGACGCAGTGTAATGCTTTATCCTTTATTGTAAAACAATTGGGAAATATGGAAGTGATGGAACATTACCTCCCACATTTTCCAGTGAACCTTTCCATACTCCTGTATCTCTTGGGAGTGCTGAAGCTACAAACAGTGGAAGACTTACCAGGGAAATCTGATCACAGGGAAGGGGTCATATTATAGTCACTAATAAAAGAACATTAAGAGTCCAGATTTCCTCAGGGAATCTCCATGAAGCAGTATTTACCCCTACAACAGTACTTGGTAGATGGTCTGCCACACAGGTGAAAAAAGACTTAAATAACACATAAGGAAAGAAAGATATCTGAAATTTAATTAAAGGAAGTTGATAGGTCAGCTGAGGAAAGGAAAAACTCAGCTGAGAAAAACAATTAGGGAAGAAATTATTTAGACTCTACACCTCTGACAGACTTCAATAACTGGGCTGAAAGGCAGTGCTTCCCCTGACTTGTGTTTGAGAGCTGCAAATCTTCTTGTAGATCCAGGGCCGAAACCCAGTCAGTCCTTAATTTTAAATAAGAAATCAGCTACATCCACCATATAGGAAAGTGCCCGGTATGCCACCATGTGAGTTTGAAGTACAGCCTTCTCCATCCCCCCACTGAAGCCACCTCATTTCATATCAAACAATATAAAGTATTGTGTTTATGGCAGCATACAAAGTAGTGAGCAGACCAGTAGTTAGTATCATAGGTAGTGCCGGTCTTATTTCAGTGAATAGTTAGGTATTTCCAGTAAGATACTTTTAAAAGGAGAGTTTCAGAGTGCTTGACCTCTAATCACACTGGAGCATTTCTGGGTTGAACTTCTCAGAAGCGTAGCAGTCCCTCCTTCCAAGTAGGGTGAGGAACTCATTGAACCAAACTGACTACATAGCTAATCTAAACAGCTGGTCACAAGAACCTATGCTGACCTCACACTTTTGTTTTACTATTTTCACTAAGAAACTGAATTAATTTAAGAAAACCTGCTCTCCTAGGATTCTTTGAATGGACAAAAAGTAGATCTCCAGGAATCTTCGAGGGACTGAGGGAGCTGGGGTTATTTACCCAGGAAAAATTAGGAGGCTCAGGGGAGACCTTATCACTCTCTAAATCTACTCAAAAGAAGGTTGTATCCAAGTGGAGGGTCAGCCTCTTCTCCCAGGCAGCTAGTGACAGGACAAGAGGACATAGCTTCACATTGTGCTGGGGGAGGTTCAGATTGGACATCGGGAAGAATGTCTTCAGTGAAAAGGTTGTCAAGCGTTGGAACAGACTGTAAGACCCCAGAGTCTGAGCTCATCAAAGGGGTTTTATTTTAAAAAACATACAAGGCTCCAAAAATTCACCCACCAAATTTTTCAAAAGGGTCTTCAGTTCTTTTAATACTTTGAGATAGAGCAAAGGAGAAGGCACTGCATGTTTTCTAGGAAGTCAAATACTTTTACTGCCACACTTTAGAAAATAAGGGAACTTGGCAAAACTTTAAAGGACAATATTCAACCAAAGGAAAGCATTCCACAAAACATTACTTAGCACATGCTAACCTATACAACTTAGCAAAATCCAACCCATCCAGTTTTAACTTACCCAAAATAACAAGAAAATAGATTAGGAGAAGAAGAAGTAAAGAAAGAAAAAGAGAGAATTACAGCAACATCCCCAGATCCAGCACAGATTCAGCCACCTGGAGTCCACAAGATGGTAAGGTCCAAACACATGGAGAGTACATATCTTTGTTTCTGTGTTCTAGCCCGCTGTGGCCCCACCCCCCAGGCAGATCTGGTGTTCCAGCCATTCTGGGCTTGGGTTAGTGGCCCCCAGGACGTGTGGTGTGGGGCAGTGCTCCTGGTGCCCAGTGACTGATAGCTACTGTGTGGCTGCCCGAGGAGGCTCCAAGGGGCTGGATAGGGGTGGGGCATCACCTCACCTTCATGAACTGTTCTCTGTTCCTTCTCCTCAGACACACTTTAGTTGGTCCAAGCCAATAATTAATATAATAATCCAGTGTCTCACATAGACTACCCAGGAAGGTCGTGGAGTCACCATCTCTGGAAGTGTTCAAGAAACAACTAGACATGACATTTAGTGTTATGGTTTAGTTTACAAGGTGAAGTTTGGTCAAAGGTTGGACTCGATGACTTTGTAGGTGTTTTCCAATATTAGTGATTCTATGAATATCTGGGGGTAAGATTAAATTTTCAGGTAGGTAAATTGGTTGCCATTTTAGGTGTTCCTGGATATCTAGTCTTTAGCTGTTCCCTGGTTAAGATTTATGAAGTTAGGTCCTTCCTAACTAGGTCAGGAAGTGCCCTATTACATTAATTTCTGAAGTTGGGTAAGGGTCTTAAGACAGTAAAAGAAGCCAAGGAAAGGCATCACCTCTCAATATGTCTAGTTGAAGCTATGCCATTCAGCACAGAACAGTTGGGTCAGATGAAGAAAGACAGAATAACTTATGAAGCTTAGGAGTTTAGTCAGAGAATGAAGATAAGACTAGGAAACCTAAACTATTATCCATTCTAATGAAAAAAGCCTTTTGTCAGAAAATTATTCTGGCAAAAGCTGAGGTCCTTAAGGATTTTAGGTTGTAAATGAGAAGGTCTTTGGCGAATCATAATTTTCAATGTAGTGCCTGTATGTTCATATCAATGCACTTGTCTTCTGTGATCATTTCCCATAAGTACATCTATGATTGAATTTCTCTGAAATGAATATTCATGTATAGTATATGTATTACCCTGCATATCTGAATGCTTGTACAGAAAAAAAAAAGAAATAAAAAGTAAAATGCACTTTCTGCAAGCATTTACATCTGAAATTAATTGCAGTCAACCAATCATAAAGTGAAAGTCCTTTCACATTACTCATATGATCAGATACATGAGAGTGCTGTGTATCCTTCTGAATTTCAAGCTTGTTGAACTGCAGAAATACACAAGGCAGTCAACGATGTTATCAATTGAACAGGATTTTTAATGTATTTGTATTTATATACTTTTTTATATGTTATGATGCTCATCTTTCAACAAGAATTTTGGAAGATTGAAATTGTCCTTGTGACAGAATAAATTTGGCTTTGCCAGGAGACTGCCCCACTGCTACTCATGTGTTCCTTCTGGGGAGAAGTACCAGCTCTGAAATGCTGCAGTGCTCGTACAAAAGGGTGGTGAGAATTTTGGCTGAAATATGTGTTTTGTGAAGAGGAATACTTTCTTCTCTGTTAGGTATGTTGCCATGGAGAGTTGTAAGCAGGAGCCTTAAAGCTTACAATATGTCTGTACTTTAAGAATAAGAACTTAGGACGATGGATGCCTGAGTCTGAATAAAATAGTACTCAGAAAGAATAGCACTGAGGAGCATGCCACTGCACCTTTGAGATGCCTATTTTTCCCCTCTCTTCTCAAGATTAGATCTTGACATAGGAGAAGTAAAGAAACAGCTATATAACCTTTCCTTATAGCTTACTGTTAAACATCGGGTGATCAGCATCAGGAATCAGAATAAAAAGAAAAAGGTTTAAAAGTCAGGAAGTTTGTTTATATTTTAAATACATCAGTTCACACTCTGAGTCTAAGTCCTTATAGGCAAGTCTTCAGCTTTTCTAAATTGGAAAACTACTGTACACCATAATCTCGAGGGAAAGATTGATTTGTCAGTTATATACTTATATTGCATGTTTCCAGGAGCAGGCAGGAACTTTCAGAAGAAAAGCTAAATGTAGAGATTCAGTAGCTGGTAGTATGTTGTTCACATAAACTAGGAATAGGGACAGGAGAAACAGAGGAAAAAAGCTTACAGCAAAACTTCGTAGAAAGCAAGCCTGAAAGATCCCTGAAGAATAAAAAAGTATTCTGAGCACCACTGAAATTTACTAATAAGGGAGACCTAAATATGAAGCAACCAAACATCAACCCTTTGCCATAGCAAAGTGTGGCTAAAGGGAACATAGATATCACCCACAGTTGTGCTTCAAATTTTTCTGATCCTCTCTTTACCTTAGAAAATAATAACATCTGCTCTCTGTAGCCAAAAGCATCCATGTACTGAAGTGTCCTGCCAGCATCAGAAGTGGCAGCTCTGGAAGAAAATGGTTATGAAAAGTAGAAAAAGCTGACACATGGCTATCTGGGCACTGGGACAATTACTGTGATTTCTGTTAGTGTAGTTTGTAGAGATACTTGAAACAAGATTTAATAAACATGTGTGCGGCTTTTTTCATTTTGAATAGGATGTGGTTGGTGTACCTAAGTAGAGCATACAAACAGGCACTAATGCCCTTGTAGTTCAGGCCTATTGACTCCAAATTTTGAATACCCCACTGACTGCAGTAGAACTTGAGCCTCATCTTCTGAAGGTTACTGGTCTTTTCTTTACCTTGTATTGAACTACATAGCAGAGTGCTGGGTGACACTTCAGAGAAAAAATGGTAAGACCTCAGGAGGAGAATATATTTGTTCTTGAAAAGCTTGTAGGTTACTTTTGAAGTAAAGAAGAAGGAAGAAAAACCCTTAATGAGTCAAAAAAACTGCATCAAAAGACTAGGGAAGAAAATATGGCAGACATAATTTCTGAAACTTACAGAAAAGGTCTTTGAAAAGTCAAATATTTCTTTGTACCTCAAGTTCTTTTGTCTTCAGTGAAGAGGATACATATGCTGAAAGCACAGGGATAAACTGTAAGATCCCAAAAGAACAATACCAGAGATTTTGAATGTATTTGAAGCTTTCCTTGAAAGGTGGCCTGGAAGATGAGATAGCATCTCAATGACCCAACAGTGAAAAATTCTTTTGTACTTTTCTCCTTCTTGTCTATTGAATCATGCCCCTGATGCCTGAAATCAGTTACTGTGGCCTTTACAGGATAATTCAGGTTTGTGAATACCTGGAGTTCTATGTAGGCCTGGATTTTATAAGACACAAATGCTCTAAATTTTAAACACGTTACCTTTGTTAGCTGAAGATGCTCAGGCTATTAACAGAGAGGAACTGACAGAAGGAGAAAATGGGCAATGGACACTTTTGAACTTTATTACCTGAAGACCTTGGAGAATCTAGAATAGTGAGATAAGAGAATTGTGGTCTTCCTTGTTTCAAAAATACAGAGTCTGGTGGCAAAAAATCATTTTGTTTTCTATGTTCTTATCAAGCAGATACAGAAAAGATGATGAAAAAGTTGCAAATATATCCTTGCATACTTCTGCTCCTCACTTTCTTTAACATCTCTCTGTCCTTCTGCATTGAATATCCATAGCAGTGTCAGTGATAAAATCAAGCTGGGGAAAAGGAGAAGAAGGAGGGCAAGACAAAGCCTGTATGCATTTTTACCAATCATGTGTGGTCTTTTAAAGCAAGGAATCAAGCACTGACAAATGGTGAATAGAAACTCATGAAATGCATTCTAAATAAATTTAAAAAATAAAAACAATAATTTGCGAAGATACAGAATAATGTAGTGGGTACATGGACAGATACACTGAAAAAAACTATGTGAAAACAGAGGGCACATAAAGAAAGTATGTTAAAAAGGAAGAAAAGAAGAGGCAGACTGGTTTAAAGCTGATAGGTACATATAACAAAACCTCATTAAGATTTTTTAGAGCTTCACAAGACATCTTTTTTCTTGAACTTTAAGTCCACTACTCTTGCAATCTGCAGGAACAGCTAATCTGACCAAGTAAGTTTGATATGGTATTGGCCATGAGGATAAGAGCCCTTGCAAATTTAAGTATTTAAAAACCCTAATTAATTTAATGTCACATGATAACAGTGATCTGAGCAACACAGCTGTAGCTAGAGGTAGAAGTAGATGAAAAGAGTTCATTGAAGATGCAGACCAGTGCAATACTCACTAAAAAATAATGTTCTCCCACAGTGTATGTATGTATGGCCAGACTTTGTGAATGCAGATTTGGGAAGGGCTCTCCCCACGTGGGTGTGCCCTTCCAGCCTGCGCAGTGGATTTTTCAGGTGAGGCACAGTGTGCACAGCAGAACTGACTCCACCATTTAAGTCCTAAGGTCCATTTGCCATGGCTGAGCGAGCTTGGGCAGTGACTGTGAAGTCCCAGGACATTCTACAGCACCTGGTACTAACCGGGGCCTGATCCTGCTGAGCATCTGCGATGTGACGGGATGGGATGGCAGGGAGGCTCGAACTGCCAGGGGACGGTCCCACTGAGACTCGAACTCAGGTCCTTGGAATTCAGAGCACAGAGTGCTCTCCTTTACACCACGGGACCGCCTCGCTAAGATGGAGAGTACGCTAGAGGCAAACGGTGCCCCAAACACGCAGGGTTACATCTCACTATAGCCGGGCAGGT
>JAWWLZ010000118.1:29447538-29470998 GCA_035041345.1 Poliocrania exsul
TGCCAGGGGACGGTCCCCACTGAGACTCGAACTCAGGTCCTTGGGATTCAGAGTCCAGAGTGCTATCCATTACACCACGGGACTGCCCCCTTCTCCTATGTGTAGCAAATAGAAATGAGATTTCAAACATGAGGGAAATTAATAAGGTTAATGTATGAGCTTAGGACTCCTTTAGATGATGATATTCTATGTTTACTGAGGATAGGGATGTCTAAGAAGATACCTTTTTAAGAACTGCAGCTAGAGTTTGCTTAATGTTTAAGCTGAAAAAATATCAGGTAAAAAATTCTGGAAAAAAAAAACCCAAACAAACAAACAAAAAAACCCCAAAACAAAAACAAACCAAACACCACATATATTTTAACATTTAAGAAAATCCAATATTTTAACATAAAAACTCAGCAAGTCAGAGACTCTTCACCTTTTTGTGGTACACACCCCCTCCCCTGTCCACAACTGAATTCTTAACTACTACTGTACTTAAAGTATCTAAAATAGGAAGTCTCAGGATCTGAGGCTTAATCTTTCTAAAGTTAGATGTTTTGGGATGTTTTCAGACCATTTTCCAAGCCTATATGCAAGCTTTAGGAAACAACAATTTATTTTCAGTTATTTTAATTATTGTCTACTGGACAATACATTTTCTTAAAACAACGAGGTTTTAATTTTAGAGAAGTTCTTTACCTTTTATTTCCCAAGTCTGCATGACCAAGAGCTATCGTGCTAACAGATGTGGTCCATTGTAAGCAGATAGAGATGTTGTTGGATGCACTTGGTACAGAGGATACTCCTATGGTTCCTGGAGTCATTTTGGAACCATTCCTTACTTTGGGTCAAATATTTCAACTAATTGTTTTTTCCATTTTTCCTCACAATATATTTCTGGAGATGCAGATCAGTTAAAAGAAAGAAGTCAATGCATTGAATATTAACACACGTCATATTATTGGTATTATCCTAGGCTATATTTATTTGGAAGGTCAACTCATTACTAGTTGAAATGTTAATATAGCAGTATTAAGCAAGAGGCTTCAAGGGTAATACCACAATTTCTGATTAATAACAGTGCTACTAATGTGCCTTAATTTACTACAATATGTGGTTCCTATAGCTTGAAGGTCTGACTCTATTTAAGCAATTTTTTGCCAGTAAGGTCCAAGGCAGTTCCAGATATAAATTTAATTCATTAAAATGCTACACTTAATGAGGAAAAGGTTATTTTACAGAATTCAGTCTGAGTGCACATATTAGCTTTAGCAACTGATAAACCTTTTCTAATCTTGCAACAACTTTTTAACAAATTCTCTGCAATATATTTCTCCTCTGTAGTTTCTATCAAAGGAAAACCCAGAGGCAAATTAAGAGTAAATGAGAAACACACGTGTGAGTCTCCCTTTTCTGCTAGAGGACCTCTAGAGACCCCTTTTGAAAGTAGTATTTGAAAGAAGTAATATGTATGGTTGAGCAGGAGGAGGAAGTAATGCTTTACTCTCGTTGTTTATTTGGTCATCTAGAAGATAAGATATTTGTGCATATATATTTCAGAGGGAAAAATTAATAGTGTTAGGGAGTATAAATGTTATAAGAGCATAAAAAATTAGATAAATTTGAAAGCCAAGAACTACTGACGTGTCTATTCAGGCCAGAGAGAATTAATGTGATTATTTATCTAGTTCCGTGCATAATATATGTCATAGAATTTGACCCAGTAACTCCTGGATCAAGAAAGGCTGAAGTATCTAAACCCTGCTCCTTCTCTTTTTGTCTCAGTATGTCAACAACTGCCACAATTTTCCTCTGGTTTTTGAAAATCTTATTTTAAAATAAAACTAATTAGACCAAAATAAGAATAAATCTGGTCATTTATCAGAGAAGAAACTCAGGCTCAAATAAAAGAAGTGAATTGCACAACAAAGAAAATCTCTAACACAGACAGGATTTGTAGGAGAGAACAGTGTTAAGGGAAAACACAGGCTAGTTGACTTTTTCTAGCCTAACTGTTGGTTTGATACTGTTTTGGATGCTTAACAGGTAGGAGGAGCCTGGTCCTCCAGTCCTTGGCACCACCACAGTTCTAGTAGGATGCCAGTAAGAGGTTTCTTATTTCTAAATCAGAGTTAATCTTCTATGTAGTTTCATTATCATGCCCTGATGAGGATCAGGGTCTTCAGATTAACTTTCGTGTTTAGCCAACGTTATGCATGAAGTGTTCAGCAAATATACTTCAGCTCAGTGATATAGCTCCAGGAGAAGTCTAGTCTGTCCTGGACCAGTTGGAGTTTCATGATTCCTGTAGGCTTTTCAATATAGGATGAGATAATTGGATCAGTAAAATAGCTAGAGAATGAGATACATGGTCCCTTTCCCAATGACAGATGGAAAAGTGCCTTTCTGGCATTGAAATACATTTGTGCATAAGGAATCAAAGAAGTCCAGAAATGCTCTCAGGCTATGAACCAATCTTACTTTTGGGAGCAGAGCTTGTCTATGCATACAAATGTAACAACACCATCAAAACACTGCTTTCCTTCCTATCTCTAGAACCCCTTTGGATAGGTTTAAGCTTAACAAGTTGCTTCAAAGCCACTTGCTGATTTTATCTAGACAGTAAGACAACTGGATTACAGAGAGCTGGGGTCTACCATAATGGATTTTCACACAGATTGCCAACAGAACCAGGTGGTCAGACCCTGAACTGGGCAGTAGAAATATGTCTCTATCTCCTCAAACTTGTTGGATTCTGACCACAATCACATAAGACCTAGATTGCTATCCAAATGGCTTCCTTATAGTAACATTACATGAGTATTTTGAAGGAGACAAGGAGAAACTGAAATCCCCATGTAGCTAGTTAAATGTATGACTTTATCTAGCTTGCAAACATTTGGCATCTGCTTGATCTTCATGCACAGCTCAGTCCTGACATTCATGAGACCAGCTCTGAGGCCATAGGAAGCCAAATAACAGTAAAAGATAGACAAGGTAATGCTCTACCCTGCCCCCTGCCCAAGTGATTCCAAATTTAGAGGTTATTCTTCTATTTCCCTTGTGTTACCATCCAAATTTAAACGTTATTCTTCTATTTCTCTTGTGTTACCAACCATACTTAGTCAGCGCCACTCTATTTGCTGCCTTTCAATACTAAAAGAAGTCTTATAAGAAAGATGAGAACAGAATTTTCAGTAGAGGCAGTTGCAATAGGACAAGAAATAATGTTTTTAAACTAAAGGAGAGTAGATTCTGACCAGATGTAAGGAAGAAATATCTGAGACTGTGGTGAAAACACTGGAACAGGTTGTTCAGAGACATCGTAGATACCTCATCCCTGGAAACTTTCAAGATCAGGTTGCACATGGCTCTGAGCAATGTGATCTAGTTGAAGATGTCCCTGCTCCATTGCAGGAAGGCTGAATTAGATGATCTTTAAAGGTCCCTTCCAACCCAAACCATTCTATGATTCTGTGATTCTGTTTCTCAGATGTCCTTGGTTCTGAGGGGAAAATAGATGAACTTTAACATGATTGCCTTTACATGAGATATTGATTCCACTGATTATACATTTCACAATGGAAGAGAGCTTCCTGACGCTCCTAAAGAGCAAATGGTCATATTTCATACAGTATTTTGGTGTCTGCAATTGCAATTGCACCTCCAGGCATGACTTTTAGCTCCAATAGAAACTAAAGATATATTTCTGAAACATCTTACTGATACTGAAATATCTTGAGAAGTGTGGTTTTCTGGGGCAAAAAACATTGTTCCTCTTTCCTCTACCATACAATTAGCAACCTGTAAAGCCAGTAGTTGACAAGGAGTGCAATCTCTGAGACAGATGGCCTGCTTATTGTGTTGTTTCTTTCCTCCTAATTTCCTCCTCAGGCTAATTTGGCCCAGATGTCTTTTTGAAAGTTCCTTTGAGATATGCCTGCTCTCTTGTTCAAGCTCCAAGAGTTTCCTGAGAGTGAAAAGGCTGGGATAAAGTGTGAATAGGGAAAGACAAGAAAAGAGGACAATTTTAAAAAATATATTTAAAGTTTTGTGTTTTCTATACCACTGTGACACCGCTAAGAGGAGGGCTAAAATTCATTGATGTTCCTCCAGTCATGTCCTCTCTCCTGTGGCCACATCCCCTTGCTATCTCAGAGTCCTTCAAAGAAACATACTCTCATGTAGTGGACAGCTGGGTGGAAACTAATCATTTCTGTGGGTATAAATTCATAAGTGAGGAACAGCAAGACAGGTGGTGATAAAACATGTATACAAGAGAGGATGTTTATGCAGGCAGTATGCTCAGATTACTTAACCTTGTAAAACAGAATTCAGATAGAGAAAAGGTGGTAGGCAAGAGAAAATGTGTCCTTGTATTGCAACATTCTCTCAAATCAAGATGGGAACTGCAATAAATTAAAAATAAACCTTCCCAAAACCTCCATCAGACACTGAGCTACATTTTTAAAATGATTGATAAACAATTACAAAACTGCTGTCACACCTCTAGCATCATAATTCAATGTGTGCCTAGAGTATTGTTTAAATCACTGGTTTGTGTCAGGAAAAATAAATTATTCTTGATTCTCATATGGCACTGAATTTTCTTCCTTTGCTTCATTTCTACACAGAGTATTTTCCCTCAGCTGTTTGAACACCGGCTAAGAAGCCAAGCAAGTCTCTCACCTACAAGCAAGAAAGGAGCAGCTGTAAATCTCTGAGCAATCTCTGGGCTCTCTGGGTGGGCAACTTAATTGCTCCTCACAGGTGCTGAATGCCCCAGGGAAACCCTGACCACTGAAGTGGATTTAGAACCACCTTTCTAATAAAAATATTGACAACTTCTTCCAGAAAAGCATGCAAAGAAACATGACATTTTGGAACTAATATTTATTGCTCAACAGCATCTGGCAAATTGTTCTCATCTGATTTGGCTGGCTGCTTCGCCTCAGAAATCAATAGGAGATTGGAGATATTTCATTCCATCTATTAGGTGTAATAAAAAAAGAAAATCATTAAAGCCAGAGACTGGATAAAAACCTTATTTGAATGTGGGTGCTATTCCATAAGCCAAGTTAAAAGCCAAACATTACATGTCGGTAATCCATGTCTGGTTGCTACAGTAGGTGATGAAATATATTCAGTCATCCACTGTGCAGCTGCTCTTGTAATTCTGGAAACCACTGGGGAATTAATTGCATTAGTTTGTTAACATGTTTTCATATTATAGCACCTCACAACACAACTAGCACACAAAGACATCGGGGCAGCACCAATGAAAAGACTACACCAAAAACATACCATATGTGAGCTGTCAAAAGTTCCAGGGAAATGCATGATGGAAAAGAAGAGGTGGGACTCTAATGCTTTTTGAACAAGTTTACTCAGACCTCAAAAAAACTTCTATTTGAATCTGTAAAAAGATGACCTGAGATTAGCTCAGTTGGTTAAAACTTGGTTGTAATAATGCCAAGGTCATGGGTTCAATTCCATGTATGGGCCACTGACTTAAGAGTTGGACTCGATGATCCTTGTGGGTCCCTTCCAACTCAGAATAGTCTGTGTTTCTGTGAGGCTGAGCAATAAGGCTTCTTCTTTCCAGTTTAAAAAAAAATGAATCTAGTAAAGTTGTTTGACAGAAAAAAAATACCAAAGCTCTAGGTTTTACCTTCTCAAAGCTTGAAAGACCACTATTTTGATAATGGCATTATCACAGAATTTTTACATACATAGTACTCTAGGATATTGTGAATGGGAAAGCAAAGGTTTCACAAACAACTTCTGCTTAAATAGCCAAAGAAACTTTTCCTTCCACTCAGAAGGAAGAAAATTGTAGGGGAAAATTAATTTATCCAAAGCAGATATATCAACTTCATAATGTTAAATCCCTGTGATCTCTACTACAAGCAGGAGGCTTGGAGTCAGGCTGAAGTTCTTCTCAGTCTTCAGCTACTTTGATATTTGATTGATTCTTAGACACCTTATGCCAGAATAGTCAGGATTTAAGATCTGTGTTCACCTAATACTGCAATTAATGTCTTGGACATTAGAGGGAAAGAGCTACATCTGATTTATTTTGACCTTAATTCACTCCTTGAATTTGGTCTTTAGAATTAAAGCCCTTATACCTGTCCTCCATTTCTTTACAGAACAATTTTCCTGACGAAACATCAAACTTACAAAGGTCTGAAACTTAGATAACACTAATTCATCCAAGTTCTTAGGGACATCAAACTTATTTATTTCAGGGAGCTTTTCAGAAGCAGTTCCTCAGATCTTAGGAAAGTGAAAATGGTGAAAGGTCACTGTGGTGACCAAGGATTAGAATGGACAGCAGGAAAACTAGTTGGCATACTGATAACTCTCAGTTAACTCAAGATTCAAACTGCACTATAGTGAAAAGATTTTATCACTTGATATAGCCTTGTCTTGAGTTCTGTTTGCATTTCAATATAAAATAGATGTAGACTGAGTGGTGTTCAGTGAGTTTGTATAATAGGTCATTTGTTGCCTTGCTCCTGAAACCTCATATCTTTTCAATTATAAAAGTATTAAATCTTTCCTGTAAAGAGAAAAAGAGATATAGAAATGGGGAATAGATCAAAGGCTTGAATGAAAGAGGTTGTCATTTTTTTTTCATATTCAATTGCCACGAAGGTATACTGGGTGTTAAGGTGCAATTTTATTTATGTCCTGACCTGTTATTAAAAGCATATGATTAACACCTGCACTGTGTAAAATAATATGTGAGTATGCCTTTACTATAAATTCAGTCAGTATAACTAAGCAAACAAAAATCACTAAATAAGCCTTATGCTACAGTGGAGAAGTCATCATAGTCCATACAAGTGTCCTATGCCATCAACTGTCCATTCTGTTCTCTTCCAGTCTAAATTAAAATTGATGAAAAAGTAGCTTCAAAGGAACCTTTATCCTTTTACATGTTTGGATCACTATTGGAGTTCTTAGTCTTAACTGTTGTCAAAGCTCATTGATTGCAGTCCTTCAGCTGACAAAAAAAGGCAACCTCTTAGACAGGGAATCTGTTTTATTAGGGCTCTTATTTAATATTTTTACCTAAATATTTACATTCTTTACCAGTGCTGCCCTTTAGAGCTCTCTTCTGAGTCTGAGCACAGAGTCCAGCTTGTGTTCCTGAGCAGAGCCTTTGTGCACTTTGCGCATAATCTGGTAAACGCAAGTAGAATGGATTTTCAAAATTAGTTCAAAATTATTTATTTTCAGCATAAAAAAACTTAAAAAGTCCCTGTGAGATGTTGGCTGGAAGAAGATGATTACAGTCAGTAACTGGTATCTAAACTGGAAAACACATAGACTTAAAAGTACTTCCTATTTTTTAAGTGTAAGGAAAGGTTGAAACTGTTGAGAAAGGATGTTATCAAACTCAGTAGAGTCCCTACATTCAGTATCTTTTTCCTATTTGTATGTTTCTAAAGGATGTTGAAAGATGCTGCAAGTGTCTGTCTTTTTATCAGACAGTCTAATAAGTTAGTCAGAGGTGAGATGAATCCAAAGTAGACTGCCTTCAAAAGGTGTTCAGTATCTTCATACTGCTTTGGATTTTAAAAAGAAGAAAAAGAAAAAAAAATGAAAAAAAATAGAAAGGGAAGGGACAAAGAATGCGGAAGAAGCAGCAGAATTAGAGGGACTTCATGGAGAAACTAATCACCTTCCAAAAGACCCTGTCACAGACAGGTTCTGAAACTTTGGCATGAGTTATATTCATTTGCAGTTCATGCTGGTAAAGCTTGGCTGTGGATCTGAGAAACTGCTGAGTTTACTCTGAAATTTGTGAATTCACTAGCCCAATACTGAAAAAATTTTGCTTGTACTTTGGCCTTCTAGTGGGGGAAGACTTGACTCCACCTTCTAAGCCTCTGGAAAAATGTTGGGTTTGCTCTGATGTTAATCTTCTCACTGTTATTGTGGCAGTAAATCAAGTAGCCCAGGAAGAAATTGGCAGCACGCTCAACAACAGGTGATAGTCACAGCCCTAAGAGGACAGTGGCTTACTTTTGAGGTGATTCACAACAGCATATTCACATTTAGGTTGTAAGATGCACACCATCTGTTCCTGTATGCCTTGTCCACACTTGAGAAACTACTGTCATAATAATAGTTATAAAAATAATGGATGATTAAATCTGTTAAGCTAGACCTTTCAACAGTGTTAGTCAAAGCAATAAAGCCCCAAAGAAAAAGCAGCTTTCAGCCCTCTTCATGCCTTGAAGATTTCAGGTTGAGGCTCACAGTGGTTCTCAAAATAATAATCCTACCTGTCAACTTATTTGTTCCACTAGTTTAGACTCTGACAGGTCATCTTGTCTCAAATACAACTCTAAGAATGTTTAAAAATTCAGCCAAGAAAGTGATTTTCATTTTTCAAGTGCCTTTGTCCCTTTCACCATTTCAAATCATGAGGCTTTAGAGCTGCTGAAAAAATCACAGTTTTCAGTTGGGCAAGGGGAAAGTACCTTACTATCCACCAGAGTCCAGTATCATTAAGCCTTACAACATCAGGCAAAAGTCACTATTTGTTGTTGTGAGAGGCTTCTAGGAACATTTCTCTCCCCAAAAAATCTTGACAGTTTTAGAATGAAAACTTTAATTAGACTGACATTTCCTAGGCAACTGTACTTTGGCAAACCTTGAGTGCAAACAAAATGCCCAAAGCCAAAAACAAACAAAAAAAGAAATTTGCATTTAGGGGGTGAAATTAATTTTTCTATTTCCTTTTTTATTTTGTTGTGTTTTGAAGAGAGAAACAAACACCAAATCATGATAACTTCAAATTTTGAGATAACACCTGCTTTGAATTATACCAGCCCTGATCAAATTAGGGGTCTGCCTCTTATGTAAATACGGTCTCCTATCCCAGGAACAATATGTACTTTTTTCTTCCAATTTTATGCTTTGCTGGTAGCATGTGGCAATAGAAACAAATCAAATCAGCTCACTTTATGCCAAGTCTAAAGAACTAATTGCTTTCAGTAATACACCCACACTTCCATACTTTAAAAAAGAGAAAAAAACCCTAAATTGTTGGTCCCATGACTTATAAAGCTCTAGAGCACTTATTTTGTTCATTAAGAAGCAGTCAAACCTGTAAAGATAATCAAACCATTGTTAAAGAAAAAAACTCACTTAGTTGCTAAATGATGTAGTTGTAAAGAAAATTATAATAGGCAGTCAAATGCACAGATTTTGAAAGCCAGGGAAGATTGTGCTGGAAACTCCTACCCACTCTACAACCACACCTTCGCTTGTATGGACATAGACTGAGTTCCATATCCATACCCACCAAGATTCTTGAGGTCTAAAATTCAAACACAACGCAGTGGATTTAGGTACAACTGAAAAGAGATGATAAAATATTCCCCATATTCTTAAATTCTGGTGGAGAACATGAGTGACTATCTGAGTTGAGGCAGTTAGCAAACTTGGCAAGGAGCTGAGAAAGGCAAATTCTGTGATCTTCTATCCACAGACTACTCTAGTTGATACATAAATCAGAAATCAGTTTACTTGAATGGTGACTTCCTTCCCTTGACTAGCTCAGGAGTAGGGGAAATGTAAAATGTAACAGAACCAGCTTGGTCTCCCTTCACCCAGTTTTGCTAGTGAGTAAGTTAGGATCAGCCTAGCTCAGGCTGTGCTCAGACCGAGTTCAGTAATTTTCAGCAGTCAGTATGTTTCACATTGATACTTAGATATCAGAGAGCAAAGTGCCAAAGGACAGTGTCTAAGTAAGTCTCAGACCACAGGCAATAGACTCTGTGATGTGTTCTGCCTTTTCCAAAGAGCTAGTTCAGAAGGTAAAGGACTATTAGAGTAGATGGCTAAAAAGTATTGTAATTTTCTTTTTTGGACTGTACTAAAATGAGAAGAGATCAAAAGCATTCATAGCACAAAGATAATTCCTTTAGCAACTACTTAATCCTGCAGTTTATTTCAATCTCCTCCACTTACTTATCCTAAAAATAAACCCTGCATTTTCTCTGAAAATTGTCTTCTGGCATTGCTTATTCATTTTTCGCTCCATTCTAACCTCAGTTCTAACTTTGACTCAGGTCAAATATAATACTTAGTGCTTAGGAACTGATTTCAGTTTGAAGTCTCAATCTGCTTTGCAAACGTTGACAAACTCAGTCCATTCTGTTTCCAAAAGTCAAGTGCTGTTTGAGGAGTTAAGTTACTGACAGAGCCTGGAAGTGAAAACTGCTGAAATCACTTTCAGGACCCATATCTTCAACAAAAGACAATGTAGTTCTGGGGCTTTTTCTGTTTTGGTTTTGGTTAGGGGATTTTTTTTAGGAATATAAGTTATATTGTGCTATGCAGGAGCAAAACTGATCTAAATCACCTTTTATGTTGCTCTTGTAACTGAAGTGAAACTGCATATCAGCGCCAATCAGAAACTGTTCAATAATAGTTCAGTGGTAAAATTCTGTCTTGTCTGTTCTAGAATGTTTTGATTTTGGTTTGATTTTTTTTTCTATAAAAAGAATCTTGAAGTGATCTCATGTCAAAATGCAGTATTTAATTTTGATTTTCTCATTTGATTCTCTGCTGTCTCTTTTCATTTTTGGAGAAAAGTGGATATATTTAAAATAGGTGTTAGCTCAGAAATACGAATTATTAAGATCTAGTAGTTAAACAACTGGTTTTAAGACAGACCTTTGGACATTTCAGTATTGATTTGTTTGGGATTTTTTTGATTTGTCTCACTACAAAATTCATAATTTATGCAAATCAGGGCAAGAGAATTGAGATGTCTTTTAAAATACAATTTCTATTTTTGTGAAGACCATGAGGTCATTTAATTTTAAGAAAGTCTTGCAGTCAGGTGCAATAACAAGCTTCCATGTGCTTTGCCTGTTGTGATTCTAAACACATTTATAATCCTGCACATGCTGTCTCCATTTTCAGACAGAGTCTGAACAGCCTTGATGACATCTCTAACACAAAAGGAACAGAGACAGGGCAGGAAGTGATGGAAGTCAGACATGAAAGTGTACATTTTTTCTCCTCCAAGTTAATGAAACAACTGACTTATCTTTTACAGGCCATATTAGGATTTTCCAATGGTAGGTACTGGATGATATGTGATCCTATACATAGAACCACTACAGAAGGTAATGCATGTGCAAGAGTGATGTTTCCATTGGCATATGCTAAAACTCTCTGAGCTGCTATAAAGAAAATATTTCTTTTTACATATTTTTTTTAATTTTCAGGTGATTTACTTTTAAAACATTAATATAAAGTTCTAATAATAATAATTTTATTTAAGAAATAATGTTACAATGTTTGTACAACAGTGTTCGGTTTTGTAGAGATTTGTCAAATATACATGATTTTAATGAATTAAAATATATGCAATGAACCAAACTAGTTCAGGTCCAACTCTCATTTAGAGGTGATAAAAAAACATTGAAATGGGTCCCATTTAGCAAAAGTGTTTAGTCTCTGAAACTCTTCCTACCTTAGGTCGGAGTTATGGTGTTCCATTCTCTAACAATTCCTACAAAATTGAAATCTTGATTAATGTGTCGAAGACTGTGTCAAAATACCAGTTGTCAACAAAAAGGAGGGAGATCACTTCAATTCCTTACTGGAATATGATGGCTGGTTGGTACAAAAACAACATAGTACATTTGCTCAGTCAAAAATGAGTAAAGGATCTCCAGGGCACACTGTCTTAAAAAAGAATATAACTTGACAATGTGACTGGTAAATATGAAAATAAACAGGCATGTCAGCCAGTTGAGACATTTCTGGAAGCAAGTGGGTCAGCACCAAAACATATGGGATCAATCTTAAGCAGGAGGTATTTATAATCAAGTAAGAGTTGAGCTTCACAGTACCTCCCATGTTGACCAGGGATCACAGTGTGACTGGAACTGACACACTGATTTTTAGCAGTTGCATAATGCAGAGTGCACCAAAATACAGCAGGTACAGTTATGTGTGGGAAGCCTGAATGCAAAACTAAATGGTGTGATTTTTTTTTTCCAAAATGCTGAATACTCACAGATGTCCTGAGACTCAATGATGTTTAAAAACTTGGAGCAGATAATGAAAGCACCTGGTGTTATAGGCAGAGAAGCGGATGCCAGTTCTCTAAAAATATCTCTGGTACTTCTGCTGACATATTTGGAATAGGGGAAAAAAATACACATGGGGCACTCCCTTACAAGTACCTAAAAGGATTTGCACATGACAGTATGTCAGAGATTTTCTGCCTAAGCCCACTTTATCTACAGTCATCCTCCCCAGGGTTAATCTTCTTTTACATCAGCAGCTTTAAAATCACAATAGCCATTTCTTATTTAAATTTTTATCCAGTTTGGAGTCATTGCAGAGCTAATTTTTAAAGGTCATGATTTATCAGATTAGCATCATGTGCACGCAGTCAGACATGAGGTATCCACACTTAGGAAAAGTGAAGGATTCTTTTTTAATCCTGACCCTGACACGTCATTAATGCCACCTAGAGACCAAGTAATGCTCAGGCAGGGAGGAGCAGAAGCCACAAAAGTGCACAGACTTGAAAGAGTTTATGGCCTAATGCAAGACTCATTTTAGTGCTAAAACACTATTTAAAAAAAAAAAAAAAAAAAACAAAGTCTAAAAAAACCAAGAGTAAGGAAGCATGCAAGGAGAATAAAAAATGTTCACTTGCAGGTATAAGACCACAAACAGGGGATTTGTATTCAGGTAGCAAAAAGGAATAGAAAAATTTCTAAACAATAAAAAGGAAAACAAGTGTGACTATTTCCTTTTTGTGATGTTCTGGGACACAGAAACAGGCATATCCACTGAGCTCATCACCCTACAGAATGATTGGTAGCTTATATGCCAATTTGGAATTTGAGAGCTTATACTTTCAGTATAAATCCCTGTGCAAATGTTCAGTGCTGTTCATAATGCCCTTTAATATCTGTCAGGTTTTGTTCAGATGTTAGGCTAGTGATATGAATATCTGAGGCTCTTTTGGGTGCCCTCACTTTGAGAACAATAAAGCATGGAATGGCAGCACACATTGCCCACAGATATGCCCAAGGTCTTTGGGAGCAGATCACTAACATAGGCTGGATGGAGTGGTGCTTCCCTTTGCAGAGAACGGTGCTTTGGATGGTGGAGATAAACTTAGGTTCCTTTTTGTTTTCTGTACTCCCAAAACACTAGTCCTGTTGACACAGTTAATAGTATTTCCATATAATTAACAGAGGAAGATTACTTAAAAGTGAAAAATAGCCTTCTCATTCAAGACAATTTTTAAAAGTTCTTTCTCTATGGGATCTTAGTATTGGGTTTCTCAGAGGCAATCCTAATCTGAATACTTTGAGAGATATCCAGATAACTTCAGCCCCCAAAAGAAAAATTCCTTGGTATCAACACAACATGAATAAAAAGTCTGGTGAAGAGGGGAAGCCCCATTAGAAGAGTTTGATTTTAATAAGAGGATGATGAAGTTAATTAAAGCTCAGTGTCCATGAGCAAAAAGAAGAGAGAGCTTTGGGGTTTTTCCTTTCACTTTGCTCCAGCTGTTCTTATCTCCAAGCCAAATACAAGAGCCAAAATTATACAAGCTGGCAGCTTTTTTTATAGCAAGGGGATCATCTGTTAAATGATTAGGTTGGCTTTGTTTTGCCATAATAAGATGGAGAGCATAGTTTTGAAGTTTTCAGCAGGAATTTAGCCAAAGAGCTCTCATTGCTTTTTTAGCCTCTCTCTTCATTTTCCTGCCCATAAATTATACAACGAAATCCCTCTCCCTCAGAGCTACCCTCATGTATGAAGTTAGTCACCAGTTTCTCCACTTCCTATACCAACTTTAACCTTTCTAAGCATTTTGTGAGTTCTGTGCTTTCATTAATAAGGTGATTATATTTTTTTAAAAATCTGTTTGTGTCCTAGAAAATAGGCATTTGTGCATACAAATTAGCTAATAATTGGACAGGTCTTTATAGGTGCTAAGATCCAAAATTTAATGGGAACATAATGAATTTTTCATCATTTCAACTATTATTAATACTTTTCAGGTCACCCACTTTCCAGAGATTGAGACCAGGAGCCTCAAAACACAGGATTTAACTATTGTCTAAATTCTAGACTAGTCAGACTAGTGAATTTGCACTTAGGCTCAAACCCTCCCAGGCATCCTTAGTGACTGTCTGTTGATTCACAAACTTGTCTTTTTTCTGAAATAAGTCCTTCAGAAAATTATCACACACAAGGTGTCATTCCTGTGGATAGTGGGGTTGTCAGCAGAAATTGGGTTCGTTATTTGCAACAGGCAAATACACACTAGGGAGAGACATTGATTATTTCAGAGTTGCACAAGCCTGGGTGCCCCTTGGTATTCTACAGATCAAGCACACCAACTATGAAAACATGTTACTATTTATACATTTTAGCAAACAAAGGAATTAGTGTTCATTAGATAAAAATTACATAGTTCTCTTACTAATTAGTGTTCTATCTTCTATTGGTTAATGATTGTCCTGTTTCTCATGCTAATTAGTCAGCACGCTCAGCCTTTCTCTTCTTTTGATCAATGGGTTTCTTTTGTCAGTGGTCCATGAAGCAGTGGTCACAATCTCTCCCTGTCAGAATTACCTTTCACCTAGTCAGAGCTGATTCAGCACAATTTCTGAGTTGGCTTTATTATTTTCTTCCTTTCCTTGGGTTGTGGCCCATACATTTTGCATTCTTTGTGTTCACCATCAGTGGGCATCCTTCTTCCCAAGCTTTGTTAATCTCCCACTAGGTCTGAGATCACTGAAGCATGTCCAGCCCTAAACCGTAACACGGCAATTCTACCAAGAACTACTTTGTTTTCCTAACACATGGACATCCCTTAGACCTTGTCAGCTGCTATTTCATGGATTAGACCTTTCTTCTGTTGATTAGGTTTAAAAATATATATAAAATATACAAATAATGAAACATTAAGGAACATCCCTTTCTTTCTTATGAAAATTTTGCATATTTCACATTTGCAACAGTGTGAAAAGAACACATGTACCTAGCTGACAGGTCAAGTATCCATGTATTGTCCCTTTAATTAAATAATACCACAAACAGGTTGGCATTGTTTGGAACTTTTAAATCACTATAATTTAAGATCTGGTTCTCAAAGTGGTGAGAATTTCTTGAAATGGCTGAATGTGCTGAGACTTATTTAACAGAAAGAAACTTTATATATTTACTGCCATCCTGCATGCTCTTGGCCCCAGAAACTGATTTGATGCTAAAAAATAATCCTCACATCAGTGGATTTTCTGCTATTTTGCTTCAAAATACATAACGTAAATCAGGTCTATGGTCTGTCCTGCTGTCTCTTTTCTCTTAATGAATAATACTCTCCATCTATGCTTTGTTTGACCAAGACAGTTTCATCATAGGTTGGAATTCACAATCAGTACATCATTTTCCCACATTTACCTTTCCTGCTGATTCACCTTATTTTCACACACTTAAATCTGAGGATATTCAAGTGCAAAAACACTGTGCTGTAATCTCCAAAATTGCTGGGAGAAGCACTTCTACCGGCCTCTACTTTCAAATACAAACCATTCAACCAGCAGCTGTACAGCAAACAAATTAATTCATGAGGATCTCTAAGGTTTACACAGTGAGGGACCTAATTCAGTCTTAATTAGGAGCATTCCTCAAGTTAGGAACAGGGAAGAGAACCAGAAATTCCACTAAATTCTCTTCCTTCTCAGCTCCAATAAAAGTCAACAAAATGGCAAAATAATCTCAGACTAACAACAGGGTTGGAGGAATCTAGAGGAATAAGGAGATTCTAAAAAGATGGCAACAGAGAAACGTAACTTCTTGTAACCCCGGCTGTAACCATCCTAGCTTGCACATTAGTTTGCAGTACAACACAGAAAATCAAGCTCTTTCTCAACCCCCCTTTAAATACCAGATTGCTTACAGTTGAAAGAAATGAATGGTGATATTGTGTAGGAAAAAAGGAGATAACTTTAACTCCCATAAACTACACTGGTATTCGTTAGGTTTTGGGGAGAGGAATGACTAGTCAGCATGGGTGAAATGGCAAAAGGACAGTCTGTGCACTAAGACCTCTGTACATTTGTACTTCTGAAGAAAGTCACTGAAAACAGAAAAAGTACTTTGCAGTGCTGAATCTATAAAAATAAATAAATCAAACCAACAACAAACTGTGCAGTATCCCAGGAGTTAGTTTGTTTGCCTAAACAAAAAGTTTTGACAAAGTCGAAGTGCTAAAAGACAGCGGTATAAATAAGGAAGGAGGGAGATGTCCTTTGCACACCATCTTCACTTTGAGATTTTACACAAATCTCCTAGTTACCCTGTGGGCTTGTTTCCTCTTCTGTAAGACAGAGAGACCAATGAGACATAGATTCTGGAAGGCTACATCTCTGAGAGTTAATGAAGATAGTCTAAATAATAATACCTAATATCAGTGAAATTTCATCAAAAGTAACCCTGACTTTCAGCCAAGCCTCCACTTCACCTCACGAACCAAACGTAATTAAAATCTGAAAACATGCTGAAAACGTGACCCATTCTGTAAAAGGAAAACAGGGAGTTTCTGGGTGCTTCTTAGGATATTCTTTTTTTATTTTTTTCAAATGGTGAAGGAAAGTTTGAGACTGTGAGTATAATGCAATAAGGAATCCTAGTATAAGGAACTAATTGGCCTCCACATCAATATTTATAATATATTACTAAGCCTATACCCTTCCTGATTTCACATCAATGCTCAACCTTTTCAATGATAAATAAATCATCTACCTTGAACTACTGTGAAGTATTCCAGGCAGTTTACAAATAACTCCCTCCCTCAGATTCTCAGATCATACAACATCACCAGTAGAATCATGTCAGTTTTGGATTTGGCTGGTAACCCCTGCCTCAAAGAACTAACAGAATCATTTTCATGATAAAGCAAAAGACTGATCAAAGAGATCAAGACAGAGGAAGCTGGATGATTATAAGCAGCTGGATTATAAATGAGTGGATTGGTTGTTCTTATTTTTCTGTCAAAAGTTATTGATAATTCCTAAATTCTAACATTATGACAAAAGAGAGAATATCACTCCATATCAATCTAAGGTGCTTACAGCTAATAATACTCTTAGAACTGGTAATCCACAAGCAGAGAGGCACCCCCAAGTGGCATAACTTGCCATTCTATGGTACATGTTCTTATTTCATTATCTGTATTAGAGAAATTGCAACCCTCCTTTTCCCCATATCCCCAGATTTGTATCATTTAATGTCATAGTTCCAAACATGCAGGGTTGCAAGATCAAATGGTGCTGCAAATCCACAACCCCACTCATTTTTTGCAAGGTTGCCCTTGACCTGTAACACATAAGGTATATTCAATTTACTTGAAGGAAGGAAGACAGTTTTAGGTATAGAGAACTACACTTACAATGAGAAAGTAGATACAGCTCTGCTTTGCCCCACAGCTTTCTTCCCTACATTCAGTTGATACAGCTAATGACAGTCACTGAGACTGATGGCATCACCAGCATTTTTTAAGATCTTCAAGTAAACAGTACTCAATATTAAAGTAAAAGTAATAAATAAGAGGTAATAAAAGAGGCGAGTAGTTTGTGTGATGACAGAGCAGTGCTATCAACCTGAAAGCATTCCAGTTCCAGAGATGGAGTGCTATACATGGCGTAGTTAAAACACTGACCCAGAAAACAGAGTAGGGCACAAGAACCCAGAGTCAGTTATGAGGATTCAGAGTAAGGTGCTTCCCATCTGTTACCTGTCATTATCTCTCTTAGGATAGGCATTGTCTTTTACGATGTGTTCACATCAGAGAGGCAATGGTATTCCACTTTAACATGTAGCTTCTTGATGCCTACATAAGAAATAGAAGCTTCAAGTCTTCTTCTAGACCCAAATAAGAAATATATCAGCAAAAGTTATAAGAAAAACCTGCCCTGACAGGTATGTTTCCTGGAGAAAGAAATAAAGATGTCACTTTAGTATCTTTCATCAATGACAAATTCCCTTGCGCTAAATTCATAATTTACAATGTGTTGTTTCAAGACAGTATGAATAATGAGATGGAGATTTTAGATATAAATGGAAGACTAGTATTTATTTTTATCCTCAAAAAAATGTAATAATCATCTCTTTCAAAGATAAATTGGAATGACTGGCCATCCATTGAGAACACTGTAGTTGATTAATGCAATGAAAGATGTAGTAACAGGAAGAATTCAACCATGATAAAAGAAGGTACAGCCTAAACAGGAAACATAGAATCAGCAGAAGAAACACATCAGAGCATTATGCAGATTAGTCTGATGAGGCTTGTAACTCTACCCAGAAATTTAGAAGATGGTGTGCATCAATTATTTTGCATTTTAGGAAGAAATTCTTTACTGTGAGTGCACTGGAACAGGTTGTCCAGAGAAGTTGTGGATGCCCCATCTATGGGGCAGATCAGATGGGGCTTTGAGGAACCTGGTCAGGTAGAAGGTGTCCCTGCCCAGGGTAGAGGGTTTGGAGCTTAGTGAGCTTTAAGATCCCTTCCAACCCAAAACATTCTGTGATTCTGTGATATACTGCTTTTGAAATTAAACAGCTAAGTGATAAAAGTATAAACTCCATCCACTGCTAGTTGCTGAAGAGTTTAATCAATGTTTTACTAATATTCCCATCCCTACTTGAACTGTTTGACTTCTCACAGTGAAATCAATAGACACTTTTAACCTCTAATACTAACTCTTTTCCTGCAGAGAAGTATTTTGAAATATTTATATGGCTGGTATTTCACTTTACAATTTTTTTTCTTCTCTAAGGACAAGAACATTTTAAGTTTGTGCTATTGGCCAAGGAGAAGGGTAGGGCTAGGCCACGTAACAGAATACTTTATCTGCCATTTGTTCTAAGAGTGTTGTCCTATAATGTTGATTCATAACAATATTATAAAAACCACCAAAAACTTTGGAGTTCAATTAGACTTACCTCTGCCATATATGAAAATTCTTTCTGATCAGTACTGTCCAGTTGAAGACATATTCCTTCTCACTTCTCTGCGTTGAGAGGAATGTTCTTTGGTTTGGGGTTTTTTTTATACTTTGACTTGATATTTTGGAGCTTTGTACGACTAATCCCAGGGCCAGCAGTGTGGAATGCACTGATTCAAGGCAGTTTCTTTTCAAATAATTATAAACTCTGAGAAAATGTTAATAACAGGAATTGAAAGCTCTTTTTCATCTTCCCACCTCCCTCTGCCTCAGGATATTCACTAGCTGCATCACTTTCCAGGTACCATTTCTTGTATTTGACTAAACTATTATACAATCTTTTAATCCTTTGGATGTTTAAGCTCCTTCCCAAAGTCATTACCACATGCAAATACCAGGCTGGTTTTCTTTTTACACTACAACTTGCATTTTGGATCAACTGTCAGATGATCTCATGAGTTAATTAAAGGGTATGAAATTAATAGATAATTTTCATTTACTATGAATTCTTAATCAAGAATTCCTGACTGAGTTTGGAGTGCCTGAAAAATGCTACCACTTTGAAAGTTACCATGCTGTCTTCCATGTGAAGGTAAAACCTACAAGATCCTTCAAGACTAAGTTTATAGCATTGAGCTGATTATATTTCATTTTATAATCCTTCATCCAGGATGTCCTCTAACAACACAGACTGAGACACTTGCAGGAATATCCTTACTGTCTTCCTGGTCACATAAATTATTATATTTCTGAAATAAAGGTGTGAAGACCTGAACCTGGGAGCTGGGAAGTATTCCTGCATTCCATGGTTTAGATGTAAGCTGTCTAGACTGGTCTGATATGTAATAGCAAACCCAGCAGTGAGTCACCAGCTAGTTTTGACACAAAACTCAAACCATGATTATATGGTTTGGAATAAGAAATAAAGATCAATGTTACTCCTGTTCATCACATTTATGTTAGAGTGTATATGATACCTACACAGGGACAGGGAGGTCATCAATGGGCTTCAAAGTCTAGCATGAAAGGCATAAGTCCTCACCACTTGATCTGAAGGAGCAAATCTGTTAGATGCACTAATAGCAAGCTTTGATAGCTCACTAGGTCAGCCTTTGGAAGCAGTCACATGCACTGAATCTAAGAAACAAACAACTAAGCTCTGCTGAGGCATTTCTACTAGCCATATAGACTCACACATTTTGTTCTGAAGAGTCAGATTTAATTTAGAAATAACCATGCCTGCTCTACGGGATAGAACTTGGATATTCATGGTTTCTTCAATATTTAGAAGCTTTAGGAAACATTCGCTCTTCATGGTGAGAAAAGCAACCAAGAACTGTGCATTCTACCTTTCACAATGTAGAATAGATGATACTTTCAGAACTTACATGAAGAACAACAGTAAGTGCTCCTGTTCTGCCTCATCCCTCAGCAATTTTCTCATCTCAGGACTAAATCTATTCTAAAATCACAGATGGCTATCTTGGCAGAAGTAATGAATTGTGTCCACTGAACTCCTTTGCCAGAATGCAGAGTTCCCCTGGGACCTGAGGAGTCCTCTGGCAGCAATGCTGATGCAGCCATAGAAATAGGTAATTCTTGATCAACACTGGTGGACCTCTGAAGACTTCTCTACACAAAACTCTAGTGTTGACCACTTTATCAGTTAACCAGAAAGAGTTAAGATAGTGTCTAGTCTGAAGAAGAATGCAAAACATCTGTTACCTTCTTTCTCAAGTTGCACATCTGCTCAACTCAATGGTCTTGAAAGAACTCACTTTATTCTCTTGGTGGGCCTTCTGATCTTATTTCAGACTGAACTGTAACATCCTGGACTACAATTTCTAATTCCTCTCCAAGCAGGAACCACTGCTTCAGCAATCAAACCCTTGTTTTTATTCCCGTTGCACATATTCTATGTCTGTAAAGTCAACACAAGGTAAGATCAGGCACTAATCCTGCAAGTTAAGACTTGAATTCCGTTCTACATTTTGCCACTAGTTCATCTTATGAAACTTATGCTTGTTCCTTAACTACTCTTGTCATTACTCCCAAGTCAGCTTCTGTGTCACAAAGCTGACAGCCAGCCTGCCCAGCACTCAAAGCCCACACAGAGAGACTATAAATAACTGGGAAAATGACACTTTGAGTTCATTAAATGTTGGTCAAAGCTACCACCTTCTCTATCTATGACCAAGGGCAGATTCAAATTGACATAAACAGTTCTGTTTTCTAGTATCACTTAACTTATGATACATTAACATGTGCTTTACATGTGTTTGTCCCTTCCTTAGCATGAATAATTCCATCATTTTAATGCCATAGGGAAGGGGAAGGTGTCCACATAAAACCAGCTGCTTGCTATGTACCAGTCACACACATCTAATATTTTAGGAAGTCAACTGATTTCACATCCTTATTCTGGAAAAGATCTGCCTGTGTTTATTTATCACTGCCATAAGTAATGCATTGTTTTTCAGTCCAAATCCTGTTTATACAAGCATGAAAAACAGACACATATAATGGAAGATTAAAAGTTCACATTTTAAGTTATCTGAAGACCTTATTGCAACCAACAAAAAGTCAGGAAACTGATAACTAAGAGCTGACACTCCATGTATCATGTTCTGTCAGGTTTTATTTTGTGTGTGTGTGTGCATGTGTATGGGAGTGTCACTTTTTCTTTCTGTGCTTCTTTAATGTTAATTTTAAAATGTGATTCATACGCTGGAACAAAATTGAGATAGAAGAACATAAACACAAACGGACAGTGTCCTTATAAACAATAAAGGTACCACCTGAAGGCACCATTTGCTGTAATTATCTTGACATGGTGCTGTGCATCTGTCTTCAAGGGTTACCTAACAGGACCTTTTTAACCACAGTGTCAAAGGCTTTCTCTTGCACTTCCCTGCTGCACTGGTATGATGCCTTTGTACCTCCACCTCACCCTACTTTGGCTCTCTCAGAGCAGACTGGTCACAGACCACAGGAAACAACAAAAGATTATTTGGCACATCATGAGACAGAGAGAGTATGAAACAAACTTCATTATTTCCTACTGAGATCCCAACCCAAAGGCCTCAGAATGCTTCAGAAATACCAAATAATTAAGCATCTTAGAAGCCTCTAAAAATAAAGGGATTATTTTGTACAGGTCCACAGCACTGTTATACTGGTATAATTCCTCCCCCACCAGAAGGCTACAGTCCACAGGGAAGGTGGAGTTCCCACAAGGGGGGTAGGAGCTCTGAGAGCAGAGAATAACCCCATAATTGCCTCCTGTGGCAAGAAGTCTCCCTTTCTAAGCAGCATGAATGACTTACAGCTTCCAGAGCAAAGTCCCAGTGGTCAAGGATATACAAACACCATCAGTGGTAAAACTGACAGCAAAGAATGAAGAAACTACTGTATAAGAATACCCTGCCTGTCGAGAGTGATACAGCCTCCTTACAGTGACCCTCTTCTTTGTATTTCGATAGGCACTTACAGACTTACAGTCAGTCTGCCTGGGTATCTGTGGATAGGAAGATTTAACTAAAGCATAGATTTCAAAGTGAATAAAGCAGAAGAGGATTGACAAACTTGAAGTGATTAAATGGCTCTATTTATTCTTTCTTATTCTTTTCCCAGTCTGCTGATCTTTCTGTGATATTCTCAAGTTTAGACTTGAAAACAAGGTTGGACTTAACTATTTCACGAGTGCTGTGCAGCAGAGTACACAAAGATTGATCTGCAAATTCAGCTTCCCCTTTTCTTCTCCGTTTTCCTCCAAACACGTAGATTCTAAATGCCATTGTGTTACATTACAAAGTAATTTAATCTGTTTTCTGTGGCCACCTCTAGGATTCTTTTAGTCTTGCTTCTTTTTCATTTATCTGTCTTCGCATGAATAACATGGATTTGAAATGTTGTTCTTCAGATAATTTAGTTTACATGTTTCAATGTGTAAATCCTTTTTTATTATAACAGAGACCTGACTGGAATTTATAGTATTTTCCAATACATTTTCACATACTAATTAAGATGTGAAGAATATTTTTTCAATTTTTTCTAGGCAGCACAGAAGTGATCCTGGAATTAAATATGATGAATGGCACACAGAAATATGACTTCGGGAAGGTAAAGGTGCCAGTAACTAAGATACTTTTTTTCAAATAATACTGCTTCTACATCTGCAAATATGTGTGTCTTCTTTAATTTTTCCAAAATCAATATTCATTATATGAAAGACATTATGATTCTTCAAAAGTGCTTAGGTTCATTCATGTTGCCATTCCTTACAAAGTATTTAAAATCTTTTCATCTTCCTCACAGCTTTCCTGAAGTCTGGCCCAAGGTACCCGGAAATGAGATTTTTTTTTTTTTTTTTTTTTTTTTTTTTTTTTTTTTTTTTTTTTGGTTCCTGACTCCCAGAGACTGTTTAAAGCCATGGCAACTGCCTTACAGC
>JAWWLZ010000118.1:29471098-29501930 GCA_035041345.1 Poliocrania exsul
CAAAAAAAAAAAAAAAAAAAAAAAAAAAAAAAAAAAAAAAAAAAAAAAAAAACCAAACCTAAGAACCATTGTCTGTACCAGAAGTTCTTATTAAATCCATTTAGTAAACACCCTGTACCATTTTCAGTGACTCATTTTGCAAGAGGAACTACACTGTAACACTGTAACATTAACTGCCAAGATAGATTTAGGCTGTAACAAAATGAAATTGACTGGTTTTCATGATATTTAAAGTACATAGCAAAACATTATAAGTCCTGCTCTCTGTGTTTATATATTGCCATGCATGGCACCAGCAGCCCATATTTTAAAGAGCTCTAAAATTGGACTGTTTGTAATGTTTTTTATTTATTGATTGTATCACAGATTTTTTTTTTTTTTTTTTTTTTGTTACCATGTAGGTGGAAAGTAATGCTGGTTAGATCACAAGGAGCCTGAGACAGAGGAGGTTTGTGCCTGAGTGGGTATATCTAAACAGTTGGGGTCCTTAAAGCTGTAGGGTCTAGTGCAGAGGACTTATGTAAAGCCAAGCCTGCCACAGAGAAGCAAAAACTGTTTAGTGAGATGCTTTTTACCTCCATGTCTCATCCTTCTGCTCTGTCACTCAAACAGATTAAAAGGGAAATAAAAATGAAGGTTCAAGATGGATGATAGCTGAGGAAAGACAAAAGCATAGGAAAAATCTAACAAATTAAAAATTAACCTCTATGCTGGAAAATAATTTCCCCTATAAAACATAATTGCAGTTTCCCTCATTGCTCTAGTAAATGAACTGTAAATATTTAACTGGAGTACTGGCATCACAATGCCTGCAGCATGTGCCATCCCCTGCCCAGGAGAGGCAGAACTAAAGCAGCCCTGCTGCTTTCTGTTCCATGGGGCTGCTTGGCTCTGCAATGCACCCCCCTCTTCCACTCGTGGCAGCCCTACTATCTGCAGGCAGCTGCAGGGTGCGGTTCAAATGCCATGCAGATGAGGCGGGTGCTCCTGCTGGTGCACTTTATTTTACCTCAGATAGGAACAAAAGCCAGTGGGGCAGCAACCCTTCAAAGAGAGGGCCATGTTCTACTACAGCCAGGTAAAGTCATGAATCTCCTGCGTGTTACATGGCTCAAAAAGTCCAATACATGTTTCATGGCCATACAAATGGGAATGAGGTAATTCATGAGCAATAACTTGTTATTTTCTCAAAGAATTTAACACCCAGAAGTCTTCCTGAAGTTGGTGTTAGAAATAGCCATGCGATATATTTAGAAAATCAGACCATAAACCAGGTAACAGTCAGGCTCCCTACAGAGAAAGGATGGTTCCTTGGAGTATATTGAGTAACTGTCTAGTCTGCTTTTTCAGATGGCAGACCCTTCATCACATCCCTTGGTAACTATGCCATAACCTAACAGCTCTCTATTCTTGCTGTTCTGCTGAAGTGTTCCCTCTTAATGTATTTATCCTCATCCTACCCTCTTGTACTCACTTTAAAATCACTTTATGAGGCTATTTGGGACCTGCACTTCTAGATACTCCAAGATTGCTTTTTCTGCACTTTTTAAAAGATTAATTGCTTCCCTTTTGCAGGAGCACTGGAAAGAGATGCAGCATTGTTCTCTCCTCTGTGCCTTTGGCATTCAGAAGGGATCAGGGCTGTGCTATGCTTGGCTAAGGAACAGGCATGCCTAAGATGCTTTATGCAGTGTATGTTACTGTGGACATTAAGAGTGCATGAGAATAGTGCCTACTCCAGCCTTTTTCCAGGTACAGAGTCCTACTCTCTGGTTCCCAACTAACATTAAAGTTTGGACTCTGTCATCTTACTTATTGATATCAGCCTTACCAATGCACCCTAAAGAAAGCATAGATATGTGTAAAGATGCAGATGAGAAAAGTTTCTGCCTGAGCAGATCTCAGTCAGGGAACACATCACAACACACTCTAGGATGAGTTAAATACCAATGTCTGAAGCTTCACTGAATCCTTTGAGAAGAAAATCAGATCACAGGACAACAGCTTACTCTGATTCCCACATTGCCTCACATTGGAGTAGAAGCTTAAACCTTCGGGGCACAGAAAGCCACACAGAGTAACTATCCTAGCTTATTCTGATATTAATACATATGAGTGTCTAAGGATCCATATCCTTCTCTGAAAGTGAAAATCTACAAATATTGACCACTCATTTCACAAGGAAAGAACTATAATAAAACATAACACTTTCCTTCCTGGTGGTAAAGAGTATAAAGCAAAATTTTCCTCTCTTTTGCTTCTATTGTCTCTGGGGTTTGATGCAGGAAGAACCCTCTAACTCTGAAATAACACCTCATCTTTGCTTTTGCTCTTATAAAATCAGGCACCCATAGTCAAATGAAATCTCAAAAAAGGAATACCTGAGTTAACAGGGTCTCTGCTCATTAGAACCATTAGATAGTCTATGTGGTCCTCTACAAGCAGCAACAGACTTTACAAAGTGTTTTATTTGAGAATGGCAATGTGATTTTCTACAGTGCCATATGGGTAAGTGGGACATGAAAAAGGTGAGTCTTTATTTGCTCTTCTTAGTTGCTAAGACTTTACTGCAGTCATTCTAATCAGAGGTAATCCTTTAGATAAAAGGTAGCAGGTGTTTGGGGCTTAAGGCTTTATCTGTAGCTCTTGCTGATGATTCTTCTTACAGAACAGTGTCTTCTACAAGGCACTGATATTTGAGCACAAAGCTGTCCAAGTTGTTCTGCCTTGTAGCTCCCTTAAACTTCTATGGGAGGTAATTTAAGAGGGAAGGAAGGAAAGGAGGGAAAGGAAGGAAGGAAGGACAGACCATAAAGCTGAAGGAAAAAAGTTGGGGGGATGAGGGGAAGACTGTGTTTGCTCTGAATACCCTAAATGAGTGTGAGGAAAGGAGCATGTCCAAAGAGCAACAAAGTTGGTGAAGAGTTTAGAAAATAGGAATGTCATGAGAAGCAGCTGAGAGAAGTGGGGTGGTTTAGTCTGGAGAAAAGAAGGCTCAGGGAAGACCTTGTGACCCTCTACAACTACCTGAAAGGAATTATAGCAAGGTGAGGAGTCAGTGTTGGTCTCTTATGTAATAAGTGATGAGACAAAAGGAAATGGCCTCAAGTTATACCAGAATTGTTTAGATGGGTATTAGGAAATATTTCACTGAGAAAGGGTTGTCAAGCATTAGAATACACTGCTCAGGACAGTGGTAGAATCACCATCCAAGGAACTATTAAGAAAAATGTACAGACATAGTTCTTGGGAACACAGTTTAGTGGTGGTCTTGGTAGTGTTACATTTATGGTTGTACTCAATCTTGAGGGTCTTTTCCAACCTAAATGACTCTATGAAATAGAGTTTATTCAGTTTCTGTATGTTACCAGTAGAAGGCTTCAACTTAGCAAGATTTTCAGTACATTCATACTCAGCAATTAAGAGCACTTTAGGAAATAAATAACATTTGTGCATCCAAAGTTAACTTGTAAATTAGCTAATCACTCTCTGTAAAGTCCACTTTCAATACAACACTTCTCAAAGAGAGAGTACTTTCTGTTAGAGAAAACACACATTTCAGGTCACTAAGCTGCTTTTACCTCTTGCCTCAGAAAGGTCAGACTTTGAGAAAACTCCCAGTGGGTGGATGCCTCACAAGTGTAAGCCCGATTACAGAGATTATACAACAACCTTGTACCTATCTGAGTTTTTTCTCTATTTTAGCTAATTCTGAAAACCACTTGCTTAGTGATATATTGTTGGAGTTTCCTAGAATAGTGAGGTCTTACAAGCCCCTGAAGCTGCAGCCTAGACCAAATGCACTCTAATGTCAGGAAAAAAGAGAGGAGATGTGCTGCCTTAAAACTTGGTACACACAAGCCTGTTTCAACATGCTTTTTTAAAATAGGAGATAAAGTTGCTTCCTATAAAATGATGATTGCTTTTGTAAAAATAAGGAACAACTGTTCAGCTGAGAACAGTTTTACCTATTTCATCAGAGGAGTTGTCTTCTGTAGTGGAGATCCCCCAAGCTGTTTCACAGAGCTCTTCAGAGAACCCAGAGAATAAAATAAGGTGATCTTTTGCAGGAGTGCTAATTTAGCAGAGTCATGTAACACCTAAAGCAAAAAGGGTAGGAGTCCTGATAGTTTTCTGTTTTTCCATTTCTAGTATTAGTTTTCTGGGTATCTTTTAGCAGCAGAATTGATTCCTTCAAGACCCACTTTTAAAAAAATGGGTCACCTAACATTTTCTCACTATGTGAAAACTGTTGAAATGGCTTGGGTAGAAGCACCTATATCATGAAAGATAAATGCTTCCTCTTTAAATAGAGTGCCCAGATCATGAGAAAGCCAAGGGAAGTCAAGAAAGTTCTGTCAGCTTACATTAGTTCAAACAGAACTCTCTAACGTAAGATGAAGGTACATGTAACAAATATTCATCTACTAGTTTTATATCTCTTGAGAAATTGCAGATGTCTGATCTTTACCTCACCAAAATCTACTCCAAAGTGCCAATTGTGTAGACTGAGGATGAATTAATGCTTAAAAAAAATGTACATATATAAGTCAGGCATGTCTCAGCTGCAGGACAAGTGTACTGTATGGGACCTACTGATCACTTAGGTTTGGCAAAGCAGGCTCACTGAATCACAGCCCTTCCACCACCTGTGCTACAAGGGCTAGATGATGCCAGAGCAAAGCTGATGCATGCTTAAGTAGAGGGTATCCCTGTAACCATCAGCAAGGGTCTCCCTGCACAGAATTAAAGACTAGCACATACTTAGGTGCTCCATGCCTTGAGAACTTGAGCTCTTCTCCAACTCAAGTCTAGTACTTCAAGAGTCATATTTTTGCTCTCATTTAATTCTGACATAAACTGGAATAACTTCACGGAGATTAGTAGCATTACTTTGTCTTAGACTACTGTGCAATAATACCAGAACTTGACTGTATTAACTCTTTCTTATTGTGTGTTGCTCCTCTGAGGATAACTTTGCCAGAAATGCCAAATTTCTGCAGACTGTCTATTATTTGGGACAACCGAGAGATTTCCATCTCTGTAATATTAATTTCTTGACTTCTGTCAGCACGGCCCTGAGGAACCATCTTTCAACTTCTTTCAACAGAGATATCGATAAATTCTCTAAAATATATACTGCTTTCCTTTTCAGTGCTTGAACTGAGTAACAATTATAAGGCAGATTTTACTTTAATCTGGAAAACATTCCCCCCCACCAGTGAACATGCTATTGTTCTTATGGCTTAGCTGGGATTCTGTTCCTTTCTTCTCCCTAGTAACAGCTTTGGTTATTGAAAGAAATGTTGAATCAAAGAGATCTCCGGGCATCTAGTGGTTCACAGGAGAAACTGCATCTGCACGCCAGCGGTTTAGGGATGAACTAAGAGCGCTAACAAGTGAGGAGGCGATGAGGAGCGCTACAGGGGAAGGTGACCACTTATTCCGAGCCCTGCCAGCAGTGAGCCTTTGGACTCAGTCACAGAAATTCAGTCTCTCTTTGTATGTTGCTGCACAACCTTCCTCATTACCATCAAATGACAGTGATAGGCACCAAGCAGATTGGAGGAATGCAGGAATATGATCATTTGCTCTCTGCATCTGCTCACAAACTGCAATAGATCAGACTCTTCCTAATGGGGCAGTAAAAATGAGGACTAGCTTTGTGATTAATGGAATACAAAGCCATGAATGGGATACAAAGCTATGCCTCTGTTTTCCATGCATTATTAATGGCACATATTAAAAACTGAATGTTTACAGTATGAAAATGCTGCTCACTCCCACAAGAACTGTCTCTCTGAGTACAGCAGCACAGAACATGAAGTGTGGCTGCCATAGCCACATGTCTATTGTTCAAATCCTTACTTTTGTCCATATAAGTGCAAATAGCTTGGCTAACAGTGATAATTTTGCAGACTATTATCCACTTTTCTACGTTTGTGTGGCCTAGAGCTATCCTACAAGGGACTTTTTTCTAAACTCTGTATCTTGCAGGCAACAGCTAAAATTTAAATTTCCAGAGGGTCTAGCTGAGAGCAGAACTTTCTGCCAAGCATTGAGCAAATATATGAAAGAGAGCCCCAGGTACAAATTTAAATTCTGAAAAAAACTGAAGTAAAAGGAAAGGCAATTCGTGTGTAGAAACAGACATTTTAGTGCAAGGAAATAAAACAGGACAGAAACTAGCAGGGAAGACAAATAAATAAATGGAAGCCAATTGTTGCTTCTATACCCAACACCTCCCTCAAAGGCATCTTCCCATGCTTGAACTGTTGCCCTAAGGTTTTTTGTAGGACAAAATAAATCACAGACTCTCTAACGGAAATACCATAGCTGAGAAAGCAAAAAGTACACTTTCTCTCTTGAACGTAAATTAGATCTCATCTTCACACTGTAAGACAGAAAAAGCATTTTATTAAGGTTGCAACTTCACGGTGCAGAGTTAGAAAGTGGCAGAATGATGGAAGTACACAGAATCTTGGTTCAGTCCTCTTGTGTCCCTGTTATGGCACACTTCAGTTTCTTGATTATATGCTATTTTTTTCAGCAGCCCCCTGACATATATTGCAGATGTGGGCTGAGCTGATCATCAAAATAATGCATAGCAACTATCAGGGAAGCTGTCAGCTGCTAGAGACATCTACAATAAATTCAGCAACACCAGCAAAAATAAGATGCCTCTAATTCACCTGACCCATGTTAGAGTTACAATCCATGCATATACACAATTTTCCAAAACTGCATTTTTGTGTCAAAAGTCCTCTAAAACTAACAAAGACAAATATATGATCCATGTGCTTATAAGACAGTGGATAGCTTAATATGTAAATATGTTTGGAGCCCCTTAGCAAGTACATCATGCAGCAACTGAACACATTTCCATATAAAGGAATTCATGGCTAATGTACATTGGATTTTAGATACCAGACAGAATACTGTAGATCATTGTCTTTCCAGCAACATACAGACACAATGTTGTTTAGTATTTGCCATTGCAAAAGTAAGAATATCTAAATGGTAGTTATGGCACTAATTCAAGTCTGTGATAAGGTATGTCAGAGATGAATAGACTGAAAAAAGTAACAGAGTAAAGATGAGTAGTGATGGCTAATTTTGCCAGAGCTACTTTATTAAAAACAATTAGTACAACTTCTCTCAGAAGCAATTTGTTCGTGGAGTCGATAAGTCAATGATGTGATCCTTCTGTCAAATAACGGACAACAAGGGCATCCTTGAATTCCCAGGTGATTGTAGATTTGCATTTTCAGCAAGTAATTTCAACAAATGTTATTCCATTTAAATGTCACCATTAGTAGATTGATCTTCGTCATGTTAAAAACCAGCATGTGAGAAATGGAACATATCTATCTTATTCAGACTACAGAGTCCAAGTTGATGGAAAATGGTGATACTGTTGACAGCAAATACCTCAGAGAGCCAGCAGTGCTGTTCGAAGTAGAGTGCTTGACTTTACTTCAAAGTAAAAGTGTTCTGTGTAGTAGGAACGTTTAAAAGAAAGACAAATCATGACAGAGACCCAAAAGAAAAAAAAATTATTCTATCTATGCAATGTTTAGTGGTTCAATCACAGGAAATCTCCTTGAGGAAAATAAAGAGATTTAAAATAAGGTATAATAAAGAATAAGATCATTCAGAATTATTAGAAAGAATAACACACTTAAGATATGTGTTTTAATGCTGAATGTCCCTGCCAGAACAAAAACTGAGAAAATGTTTGTGTCTTTGCTCCAGAATACTTAGCAAAAATTAAAAAAAAAAAAAAAGCCCTTATAAGAATACTCTATGCACATGTGTAGGAGTACTCTTACTCATCCTACCCACAATTTTTCATGCCTATTTAGGGTTTATCTGAAGAAGACTTGTATATATCCTTAATATTGGTATATTGCCCTCTGTGTAACTCCAACTCGAATACTCTGCTAATCGGTTTCCAGTAATATCAACTAAGAAGCAGCGTCTCTTCATCCATAACACAGAGCTGTGTGAGGAGTTCAGGAAAATGCATCTGTGAATGTTCAAATAGGTGTTCTGTAGGGCTATTTCTTACTCCTTGGAGAACAAAAGAAGGTGGTGTGTACACATGTGAGTATCTACTTTTCCTTAAGATTGTGGAAACAGATACTGGAGAAAAAGAAGCCTATAACGGCTCTATTAGAAAAGGATAA
The DNA here is from genome assembly GCA_035041345.1 of Poliocrania exsul. Lineage (NCBI taxonomy): Eukaryota > Metazoa > Chordata > Aves > Passeriformes > Thamnophilidae > Poliocrania > Poliocrania exsul. The sequence continues at coordinate 29,479,288 of JAWWLZ010000118.1, forward strand.
CTAAGACTCATTTCTTCATTAAAACTGGTTTGTCTTCTTTCTTGTAATAACATAAACAGCACTATGTATCACTTTCTAATACTTTTTGCCTCCTCTGGAGTATATGAAACTCCTGATAACAGCTTGGATAAATTGAAATTGTAGGAGAAGGATCATAATGTTGTTCTACAACTGCATGAAGAGATCGCTTTAGAAGATCCCCATCGCAGAGGTTAGATAGATGCCATTGTTTCTTGATGGCAGGTTTGTCAGATGAATGGACTGACTCCCAACATGAGTGCTACTTGCTTTAGGTGAACAATAGAGGCCTACTCCTACCTTAACCATTAGGGAAATCATGTAGGATTTAGTGGATGTCACTAAATCAGCAGGTTAGTGACATCCAGGGTGTCACTTTGACTGTTAATCAATGAGGCAAGCTTCTGCCCCATTCTTCTCTCCTGTAACCTCATGCCAAAATCTAACCAGTTCATTCTCTTTATATTTCATAAAACATAAAAATCACCAGAAGAGGTGAAAGACAAAAAGGCTTGCAACAGACTCATGTCAAAACTCTTTGGTTTTCTCCTCGATGGTGCTCCGATTTGCTGTGTTGCCTTATGAATAAGGTGGTTGCATCTCCCCTTGCCCCGTTTGCTTCTGCTCTGTGAAATGGAGGTAATTAGCATCTGCTTCAGGGAATGCCTTACAATGATACTTAATGGATTAACATTTGTAAAACTCCATGAAAGCCTTAGCTGTGGGTCTATAGAAATTCAAAGCATTGTTATCTTGCACGATAAACAGGCATTTCTCAAGGCCAGTTCTGGTTTACCTATGTGAAAGGTGATAAAATGTGGGGACAGATGCATCATAATAATTCACATAAAGCAAAGCCAGCAGGTTTGCCTGTCTTTAATAATGTCATTCTGTATTCAACATCATCTGCTTATATATTAGCCCAAGAGTGAAAATCCCAGTGTATGTAACGGTAACTAGAACCCAATGTCACAAATGCATGGGTTTTTTGAAGTTCCAAGATAGGTGTTGGATAAAAAGCATATCCTGGTCAGAATTCAGAAAAAATATGTGGTTTTCCTTCATGCAGTGAACAATCTATGGCAAAAAAAAATCTTTAACGGGCTTTCTCTCTGCAGCTGTGCAATGATGTAATCTTTCTAACTACAAGTGATGCTCTCTCCTAGTCATAGGCACCGAGATCAGTTTTAACTCTGGTTCTTAAAGCTGTCTCTTAGTTCTAATAGCAAGGGTTTGTACACTTTCGAGATAATGGGAGAAGGGTCTGATTCTAGTCTTCTGTTTGTATGTAGGTTTTGTAGCAAGTTTGTCTGCTGTACAGTGACCAGATAGGCCTTCACACAATCTCTCAAGTATGGAACTGAGCACCTACCAGGTCAGATATGTAAATAGGACAACCCAGGTCTTCAACACACATCAGATCACACAACTGCAAAAAGAGGCAGACACCTCATCATCAGACCATACCAGTTGACATATTCCCAATACTTTGAGGGAAGTGAAAGCCACTCAGACTAAATCTGGTTATCCTATATATGTGCATTGTGTCTTTTGGTAAGACAAATTTGGAGTACAGCTTTTAAGTATAGCAAAATGTTTTCATCCCGTTTCTAATTCTTCTGCTGCCTTCTTCTTTCCTTATAAAAATTGCTGCATTGTGTTTGTAATCCTTCCTACCAAAGGGAGATGAAGTAAGTCAAGTCCTTTTTTGTAGTTTATAACAAATATGATATTCAACCAATACGTAACATGAAATCACAAAAAGACTGATAATCTTAAATAAGATAGGTGTGATGGAGAGCCTAAAAGAAGCAAAATAAAATAATCTCAGGCTGAGAAAATAACAGCTATGAGGAAATATTTAAAGTTTTGCATTTCTTTTCCTTCTTGAAAAACTATAAAGAGACATATGAGCTCACTAATGAATAAAAGATTCTCTTTTTATACCATGGGAAATTGGAAAAAGTTGCCTTTAATTTTATCAGAGATTTAGATTGAATATAAGGAATTTCGTACTATGAAGACTAATGAAGTGCTGGACTTGGCAGCCCAGAAATGTGGAATTTGCTCCATCAGTAGCTTAAAGGAAAAGCCAAACAATCTGAGGATGGTTTCCAGCTAGTTAAACTTGTATGAGAGCTGGTGTTTGGAATGTTTTGGTTTGTTCCACACACACCCACAGACACACACGTGTGATACACTAAGAAGAATCCCATGGGTACTTTTCAACAGCAATAAGCAATACAATCTGATGTAGGATTTGCATTAGTCAGGAAGTCTGCATTCTTATTGTTGCAACTTGTGTGAAATCCTACTGCCATCCCTGGACTTACCCTGAAGTGGAATCTGAACCAAGAGGACAACAAATAGCAGTGCAGTGTACTCTGGGACTTTGATCTGAAAAGGAAATAATCACTTGGTACTCAGGTCCTCTTCTGTTTTCATGCTGGTTTTGAACAGGAGTCATTCCTTGACTTCATTAGATTTACATCAGAATCAAGTTTGTTCCCTCTCTTATTTAATATTTGGATACATTAATAAATGTTTATTTTAGGGAGAGAACATTGTTGGATTTCATTCACTTCTACACTGTGGGATTCAATGACTAACACAAGCTCAATTCTGGTCATACAGCATTAAGCAGCATGAGTGTAACAGCACAGTGTTAAAAATAAGTCACTTAATTAACAAGGGCAGGGAGCGATTAGTATAGAACAGAATAAATGGCACCCAGCTAAAAATTTTTCTCTCTGCTCCATTCTTTCAATTTATTTTTCACTTTAAATTACATGGATTAAGGATACCAGGCTTGTGTATTTCATCATATAGTTCCAGCCGGAATATTGAGGTAACAGATAACACTGTAAGTTAAATATGCAACAAGTGACTCTACAGATACTCATTTAAAGTTGTTTGGGGTGAGAATGTGCTTTGACAGGGGAATTTTAAGTTCTCTGCTGTGTATCTTTCTAAGTGTCAGCCATTTATCTGGAGACAAACAATAGGGAAAAGACAAGGTGTATTATCATAGAAATAAGGAAATACTCTGAAATTACAAATTTATGTCAGAAATTATCCTATCTCACATTTCTGACCATCAAAGCTGAGTGTTTTTTCTTCTTTCTAATTATTAACTTACAGAGTGCCTTTATATATTTAAACTATTGTACTCTGTTTTACACTTCTTGTTTTTTGTCTAAATCTGGAATGCTCTCATCCCATTTTGTCATGTCAACCAGTCATTTCTTATGCCATTCTTCTATTAAACTGAAAAGCCTAGCTTTTAGCAGGCTTTCCCTTTCTCTTATCTGTAGTTTGCCTTTCTGCTGCATTTTTTGCTGATCACTTCATTACTGACACCAGCTCACAGAAAATATTTTCTTAAAAAGTCAGCAAATTCTGCCTACTGTCTTCTTGAAAGTCTATTTCCATTATAAATTAAAAGCAGGATGACAATCAATGCATTTGGTCACATGAGCCTCATTCCCCACCATCCACCCCGAACTCCTCCCCAGGATTTATAGACATTCCTCTGCTTTCCACTCTGCCAATATTCTCCATCTCCAAAATGCAGATGATAATTGTGTTCTACAGGAGGAGAAGTTAAAATAGCTTATGGATTGTCTCAGTCAGATGACAGGAGTTATAAAAGAGCTGCATATGGAACAGAAAAATACAAATCACAGCTGAGGTGAAGTGAAATCCCTGGACTTGAATAATTAAGTGCTGCAAGACAAGGATGGAAGATGCACTATAGGGTAACTTGTAAACTTACATGCAGTACAAAGCTGAAGCCATACTGACCAGTCCCCTTTTTTAAAAGTAAAATGCTATCAAAAGATGAACACAAGCAACTGTTTCTGATAGGCTTATTATGGGCTCTGATGTACCCACAGGATATTTAGAGCAAAAGAGAAAGTGATTACTCGCAGCTGCTAAAATTGAAGAGTAGATGGAAACAAAATTTCAGAGTTACATAGGAAATGAGGTGAAATGAAATGAAGTAGTCCAGCTGAAATAATATAACGTTATATGCTTTTGCCATATTTATAAATAAAACATTGATTTATTATTGTACTTGTAGTATGTACAGATCTCAGGGAATTCCACATAACATTATACACATGTGGGTGCAGAAGCAAAGGTCATATAAAAATATGTGATTATGAAAATAACTTTTGTTTAGTCTGTAGATGGGAGAGCAAAGAGGGGGGGAAAAAGTAAGGTCCATTCAAACCCTGACTATCATTGTTCCCTTTAAAACAAAACTCAAATCAGGACTTGGGTGCAGAAAACATGCTAGACTTCTAGCAGAGTCTTTCAAATTATAGAGGTAGAAGAGTCACTTAATCTATTACTGTCTTTGAAAAGCTTCTATACCTCTTTCCATATTTGTCACCATTGGAGTATGATGTTAGTTTCATTTACAGTGGATGTAAACCTTCCTGAAAAGCAGAAGAAACCATCTAAATAATGTAAAGAGTCTTGTTGGAAATGCACAAACATTTGGACTTTAAAAAGCAGGTTCTCATTTTTAACTCCTGATGTTTTGAAAGAAAGGAGAAACTCAATAGTGTATGTTCCAAATGGAGTGGGCAAGTATTTGATGAATGAACAGAACACAAACACAATGCAGAAGTATACTGTGGAGTGTATTTAATGTAAATGTAATCTCAAATGCTATATGGAATTTAAATTAGGTAGAAAGATGGAGAAATTAAAAGCCAGGCAGGCTAGGAAATTAGAAGAATTTTTTTTGAGCTGATGACATGGATAAATACAAGACAAATTTCAGTTCTCACATGATGGTAGAGAAAAGTCTTGCATTGAGGTAGCAGAGAGAAAGTTGAAATTAATAAAATATATAGAGAGGGAACTTCCAAATGTGTTTATAAAAAGTGTGTTTAAAATTCCCTGAAGGTTTTGCACAGACATTGGAAATGCAGGGCTTTAGTAGGGAGGAAAATACAAAATATTTTTTAATAGAAATAGCTTCATAGCCTCTAAATAGGTGCCAGAAAGGCAGATGAACATTTGCTGCTGCTGCTGCTGCTGCTGCTGCTTGGGAAATATTTTAGATGAGGCAGAAAAACTGGATGTCTGCAGAAATCGTGTATGCTTTTTTATGAATCCTATCATGTAAGCAACTCTCAGCTTTTTCCATACCTGTTTCTTTGGAGTAGTTTTTTTGGTTCATTTTTGTGAGTTTTCTTCAAGCAGGAACTGCCTTTTGCGGAGTTTTGTTGGTCTTCTGAAGTACTATAGACCTGAAATTGATTCTTCTGTGTCATTCTCTAAAAGTCTTTCAATGACTCCATTACTGCTGCCTTCAAATATTTGTGCTGTGGGCCAAGGAGGACAGGATAAGTGTAACATCTTGTGCATTACCTTGTTGCTGCCTATTACCATATTCCTGCAGGCTAGAAATACAGGCTATGGAGTTCTGCCTTCAGTTAGTTTACCTTTTCACAAAAGTGCCTTGGTCATCTTGACAGACACTTCTGTGTTGTGGGCAAATGTGATACAAAGGAAGTCTTGAGTCTGAATTCTGCTTATGTTGTGCAGTGTGTCCTACTCCCAGATGATGGATGGAGCAAGGCAAGTTATATTTGTCATGACTTGAAGCTTTTTTGCTGGAGAAAAACAGTATCCAGCATTGAGTTATATGGGTTGCTTTTGTTTTATTTAAGAGACCTACTTTCCAATTAGTCTTTTGACTATTTTCTATAGTAACAGTGTTATGTATTGCAAGTTAACTCTAAAGGGTTCCTAATATTTACAGATATTCCAACCATTCTCACTGCAACAGGGAAATGGATATTACCTACTTTTATTCTGAAATGACTCGAAGCATTTGTCCACGTCCATTAAAAATTGGTTAAAATTAATCTAATATCGTACTAAGAGCAGCAAAAAATGTCATTTACAGGGCACATTGCCAGCAGACTTCCCTGGCAGTTTTGGGGGGATTGTTTGGTTTTTCGGTGGGTTTCTGTTTTGGTTTTGGTTTTGGTTGGGGTTTTTTTTATTTATTTTTTTAAAGGTAAAAAAAAAAAAGAAAGAACATAGCTGTCATTTTCCATTTGTTCTTGGTCTCACTGACTCTGTACTGACAGCTGTACATGTACAATTAACTCTTTCAAATCAATGACCAATGACCTTGTCACCTGGCCAACTTGGCTGTATGATGACAGTGAATCCTCTGATGGCTGCACAGTGACAAAGAGGCTCCAAGAAAGGCTCAATACATGCTCTGCTTGTTGCTTCATCAGTCTGCCACCTCAAAGATGGATGGTTGCACAAGAGGGCCCAGCAGGATACTAGCACACTGCTGAAGTGTGTGTTTTGCTTGTAGTTGAGATCATTTTTGCAGAGTTACTACAGAAAAGAGAGGCAGGGCACCCTGTTACAGTCCACAGATGCATATTCCATCCTATTGAGACAAATGAAGGGCTGTGTTCCCAGATTTGTATAAACGACATGTCCGGAGGCTGAGTTAAAACTCCTGGATTTAGCCTTCACTGATTAAGGCATCAGGGTGCCTGATTGTCACACATTAGCTTGCAACTGTGATTAGGAGAAGTATTAAGGGAAACTATCCTCGATCCTACTTCTAACCTGTCTGGCTCAGGTTCCCTGTGATAATAATAATAACAGAGTTTCTAATGGGTTAGTAATTTCTTTATATTCTATATACCAGTTTTGACTGGTAATGGCATAAAAATAAGCATGACACAGTAAAGATAAGCAGTAGGTAACCATTTTCAGTACAATTCCTCTGTACACATTTTCACTGCAAGTATCACTGTAAATTATATAATCAAGGCACAAATAAGCAAAGAGCACAGATTAAATACAACAGCCCTCTTTCTGCAAGATATACAACTTGTACTTATTGAACTGTAAAGAGTGTACTGAACACTAAAGAATGGATTACTTGCTGTAGGATGAATTGTTTTCCTGCTGATGATACAGTTCCACATGGTGTGGTGACTCAAGACGAGGGAGGAAGGATGGTAGAAGTAGAAAGATGAGGAAAGAACACAGCTCCCCATCATAAGAAGAGAATGAAATGCATAAACTAGACAAAAGGCACCCCTAGCTAAGAAACTCAGTTGTGAGACACTTCAAATCCAGGGATAACTCAAAGATTTGAATCCATTCAGTGATTTCAAGGTTAGACACTAAAGGTCCTTCTTGTGACCCAAAACAGGGGCATAATTTTCAGGTAGTATTTTAAGTCAGTTGGTCTCAATACCTCGCTGAATATTTTGGCACCTATGTTTCAGTCAAGTCTCAGTTCAAATGGAGTCCCCTTCCTAGTCTGTTAATACACAACTTCCAAAGGCACTGTGACCATATGAACTGCAGTAAGCTCCAGAGCAACTGGCAAAATGAACCTGGCTTCTAGGGTTGTGGAAAGAGAATCACGAAAACCATATTGCTTAGTTCAACTGAACTCTGCCTCCTAATAATTGTGTGCTATTGGGTTAAAGCTAGTGAGACACACAGTTTGAATGCCCTGTCAAATGCATCCCTGTAGTGATGATACATAGTAATGTAAAAATTAAAAGTTGACCTCAAAATTTAAATTGTTAGGAAGCACTGAAAAGATTCAATTAAATTAGTTCTGTGAACCTCAAGTGGTATGAAAGCACACCATCTGGAAAATAAGTCTTGTAAATGTACTTATCTTGCTGTTTCCCTCAGCTATATAAGATTTCTGTGGGAGTTTTTTAACAAAATACTTGCTATTTTTGAAGTGTTTAAGGGAGCCAAGGAAAAGTAACTAGCACAACTGGATTACTATTAAGATAAATAATAAAATAGGAATATGGTATTCAGGAGGGGATCACTAGAGCATGTACTTCCATGTGCACTACTAGCTGAAGACACTAAACATTAAAGCGAATTATCAGTGCCTGTAATTTCTCCTAGAATTGTTCAACTCCAGTTCAAGCAAGGCCATCTGTCATGTGTTTTTGGCAGATCTTATTTCACATTTAGCACTTGTATGCATGAGTTTGATGAAGAGCTCATACAGAATTTAGGTATTTGTCAGGAAACACTTTATTACCTAAATTCTGGTGCTCCTCAAAGGCATTTTATTGTAAATTCTATTTGATTTAGGGTTGTCATGGGACAGGAAACAGTTATGAAGTGACTACTATTCCTGCAGTATTAGAGACGGCAACACCAACTGTCTGAAGCAGTTTCTGACTCCTAGATCAAAGCCTGATTTCATGCAATATCATGTGTACAATGGAAGTCCTCTTATAAAGTGTCCTTAATTTGGTTGGGATTGCATAATCCTATGGCACCACCTAGCTGCAAACATTTGTTTTTTGTCTTTTTTTCACTTCAAAATCCACCATTTTAGTTCCACTAGCACTTAAATAAGAAGTGGGATAAGTATTTACTACAAATGTACTTGTTATCTGATCTGTGATTCCCCAGACCTCTTCCAAGTATTCTGCATGTTCTGGGTTATCTCACTGGTTTGTAATAAGATGGTGTTTTAGTGCTTAGTTACATGTATTGACTTGTTGGAAAGAATTCATCTGTCTAGGGCTCATGTCTGAGTGTAGGACTGAGCCAGAATCCTAACTGGTATTTCTTACTTCTGAACCAGAACACTTGCTGAATTATTTATCTTTTGGCTTGAAGTTAAATTGCAAAATTGTGTTATCCCCCTAAACAGAAAAAAGAAAAAAATTAGGAATCAAAAACTAACCACCAAAAAAAATATTTATTTTACAGTAGGAATTGCAGATGCTCTAAAAAAAAAAAAAATAGCATACCAAACTGTGCTTTTTTTATGGGCTCTAGAAGTATTCCTTTCTTTGAATCAAATTTTGCAGTTTCAATTTCCCAGAAAGGGGTAAGAAATATGATATTCCCAAAAAGTCTCTTTCTTTCTGCAGCTTCTGAAAAGCATGAGAAACATATTTTTGCATAAAAACAAATACCAGTTTTTTTCAAGTTTAAATGAAAAAGTAAACACAGAAATTAAACAGTTCCCTTAACAGAGGTGTCAAAAGGAACATATAGAAGGGTATTTTGTCTATTTTCTTTAAATAGATAGTTGTTTCTGTGTTAACCTAAAGCAATATGTCTTCCTTTTCTTTTCTGGGATGTTTCTTACAGCCGTTGAACAAAATCAAATAGCCTGTAATTTTGTCAGCTCCAAAGAGGAGGCTGGAAACACGTCAAATATATTAATATCTTCATTGCTCTTTATATGTTTCCAGGAAAACTTGGCATAAAAAAAGTAGAATTTGACATTTACAAACTGGGTCTTTTATGAACTTGGTGGCCTTTGATACACTTACAGTCAGAAAAGATGCTTGAGTTGTAATGGAAAGGTCTTCATGACTGAGTGACCCTTATACCATTAACAGTTATTATATTTGGTGAAAGAACAGCAAGCTGATGTTTTTCTTTGTCAATGCTCATCTCAGGCAGAGTTCAGAAAAATGCCTTTGAGGAAGATGCAGTACATGGTATAGAGAATAGTTTGGATTTTGCTGTTTGTTTTCGTTGGTTTTTTTTTTCTTAGAGATAGCATTTTAGACATGTTAGCTTCCTTGCCTCTGTGCAATACGCACACAGGATTCACTTATGCCATTACACAGAATTACTAGCCTTATAAGTTGTACAGATGTTTCTTTCTGTACTATTATCAAAAGTCCTGTACAGAAGTCAAAAGTACAGATTTAGCACAGTCAGACCTGTGCTTTCACAGCATGCACCCATCTCCTTCGCGCACATCCTCTGGGTGATGCTTCAGAAGATTTATTTTAGAAGCTGAAGGAAGGAATACAGGTGAAAAAGAGAACATAGTACCAGCACCTTCACTGTCATGCTCCAGGCCTCAAAGAATGCTACCATAGACATGAAAAAAGATGCAAACTTTCTCCCCCAGTAAGTTTTCTATGAGCAATTAATCAGATTGCTATAAAATTTTCATTAGGTGCACCAAATGGCTGGTTTTGCTCTATGGCAAGGTGAGCTGTTTGAATCACAGAGGTAACACTACTCTGCATTTTATCATTTCCACTGAACTGAAAACTTAGGTGCTGATTTCCCCTAACTGCACTATACACAAAGGTTTTTCCAAAGCTCAGTGAAGTTACTGCATCCTTCTAAATGCAAGATTGCATCCTGACAGCTCTGGTTGTCAAAGTACTGCCACTGAAGTTTCCCAGAAGTTAAGAGAAAACAATCAAACAAAAAATGAACTCTTTCTCATCTTCAGGAAGGTTTTGGATGAATTTCAGGGCAAAAGCTTGGGAAGAACTCAGTGTTGATGGTGGTTCTGACAGGTTTTGTCATCTCACACCAGAGTAACAGAATTCACAAAATAGAACTTTACTTCCAGTAAGCCTAATACAATGATGCAATCTTTTCCCAAATGAAAACTGGGGAACAAAGAAAATCTGGTAAATGTACACAGTTCACATCCAAACCCATCCACTTAACATATGTTCTGGGTTTGGCTGAGATAGAGTTAATTCTTCCTAGTAGTTAGTACAGTGCTGTGTTTTGTATTTAGAATAAGAAAAATGTTAATTGATGTTTTAGTTGTTGCTGAGTAGTGTTTACACTAAGTCAAAGCTTCTCATACCACCCCAGCACAGAGTAGGCTGAGGAGCACAAGAAGATGGGAGGTGACACAGCCACGACAGCTGACTCCAACCAGCCAAAGGGATATTCCATTCCATATGGTGTCCTAGTCAGCATATAAACTATAGAGAAGGCTAAATGAGGGCCACTGCTTGTGAACTGTGTGGGCATTCGTTGGCAAGGGGTGAGCAGTTGCATTGTATATCACTTGGTTATTATACTAATAATAACCATTATTATCATTATTATCCCTTCCATTTCTGTCCTATTGAACTGTCTATATCTCAGACACTGGCAAGAAAGTCAAAACCACAGAATATTCTGAGTTCAAGGGATCCACAAGGATCATCAAAACCAACTCTTTAGTGAATGGCCTGTAGGGGAACCAAACCCACAGCATTGCTAATATTGGCACCATGCTCTGACCAACTGAGCTTCTTGCCCCTCTAAAACAGATTGAAACTTAGAACAAGATTTATAACCATCAGTGTTCTTTGCCTTTTAACTGGCTTGTCAGCAACAGTATAGGTGTAAGTTTGTGATGTGGCCATCTGCAACATCAATGGACTCATCTCAATTATCCTCCAAGTCCCTTCCTGTCCTACTAAATTTCTTAGGGAAAATTTCCAGGCAGCTTTCCCCTCCCTTTTCATTTCTTTTTCATTCTGACTAGTGATTGTTGGAGGCCACAGAAATCTGAAAAAGAGGCAAAGAGGTACTAGTAGGCAGTGATACACAATTATAAATCTCTAGTAATCACAATAAATTGGAGTCAATGGGGAAGATAAGCAGAGTCTCAAATGCTGGTGGCTTTTGGCTTGGTCTTCCCTCTCTTGAAGTATATATGTTCATAGAATTAAAACATCTACACATCCTTATTCTAAGACTCTTAATCTGCATGTGAATTCAAGAAAGTATTTGCAAACTTCCTGATGACTGAGTTAATTAATAATATATAAATTAGGAGAACTAGGGCCACATTCTTCCTATTCATCCAAGGACACACTTTTTTTTCATTTCAGCTGCAGCATAACTGGATCAAAGGGCTCAATACTCTGTAGCCTTGTTCACTCATGCAATTATTTACCCATGCAAGATGATTGCAAATTACTGTACAAGACAGAAGTCAATGATGAAACAACTTCTTGGATCATATCTTCTATTTAAAGAAGGATTCTGTTTCCCCTCAAATATCACTGGTATTAGCAGATAGTGGCAGTCATTAAATGGTTTAGTTTGTCTGAAATACCAAATAAACTGGCTGCTGAGTTGCCTTTTTTCCAAGGAGGGCATGTTCTATTGAATATTTTTCTGAAATTTCATTTTTTATGGGAAACTTCTGAGGAAAAGCTTAATGTTGTTTGTTATATTTTGCATATTTTGGAAAAAATGAAAAAAAAAACCAACAACAAAAAAGAAGAGGAAATATGTGGCAGGCAAAATCTGCAAACACAACATTTAAAGTGTAAATACAGAAATTAATAGACCAAATACATTCTGAAGGCACCAAAGTTTACAGACCAAAGACAACACACTAGAATGAGCCAAATATCAGAATATTTCATTGAATGCTACAGCTTTTCTCCTGTTAAAGTAACAAAGACTTCATTTTGTTTTGATTTTCCAGGCCTATTAATTACCTCAAAAACAGTGTTTTATTAAAGATTCGGTCTAGATTATCATTTTCTCTGTCAGTCAAATATTTTGGCAGCACAAACTACATAGAAGTAGTAGTCATGACTTGCTATTAGTTACTGATTACAGAAGGTGGTGTCACTCCAGCTGGGTGAAAATACAGGGATTAGCATCAGGTCCTGTGGGTTTGGAGCCACTCCTCTTTTTTTTTTCTTTTTTTCTTTTTTTTTTTTTTTTTTTTTTTTACATTTATGCCTCTTTCCCATCTCCCTTGCCCTTCTCCTATCACACATCTCTCCAAGTGAGAACTAAGTTCTTCAGAATAGGTATTGACTCCTCTGATATAGGTGTAGAACTCAGGTCCCTATGGGATTGCTGCAACAGAAAGACTTTAGTATGACTTTCCCTGTGACAGAATTTTAGTAAAACTTGTTCTGGTCTTGTTTGGATCCTTCTGCTCATGTGGAAGTTCTTTGTGCCACTGCTACCAACCAAGGAGGTCAGACTCTTTCTAGTTCCCCAGTATGTGTCCAAACAGTTACTTGAAATACAAACCCACAAACTAAGGTCCTGCAGATTGATGTGCCATAACAGGTCTAGACTGCAACAGGATTAGATCACTTTTCTCACATGAGAAGTGAAGGATTCAGACATCTGCATTCTGTTCTGTACCCTGGACTCATGCACATGTAGCTGTTGGAGCAGTGAAGTGCTAGAATATACCTTGGCTCTGTGACAGTGCTGGGGCAGTTTCTCAGCATTATTTATTCCTCACCCTTAGGAGCTAAATAAATGAATGGCACAGTTAACGAGTGGGACAGGGGCTGGAGGATCCCATATACCAGATCATAATGAAGAGAGAAGGTAGCAGCAAGCACAGGCAGTAAAATTAAGCAAGTATTCCTAGTTCATGTCCTTAATGAGGACTGCTTGGTCTGCTTTACAGCTATCTCCTTCCAAAACTACGTTAGCAGCATGCAAGCACTGTTCAAAGATTCCTGGGCTAGCAGTCAAGTGGTACCTCTAGAAGCAGAACAATTTAATCAGTGTTTTGCTACATGTACACAAATTATCTTTGTTAGGATGCAGCTGCTGTGGCATTGTGTCTGTGTTCTCTTGATCTGATCTGATCTGATGTGTTAGCTCTACAGATCCAGGCAGTGTACTCTGAGATTGTATCTGCTCCATTAGCCTCAGCTTAGCAGGGTCCTGGCCCTGCTGTGTTGTGCAGTATAGGTAGTTCTCTAGCTTGTAAAGAGCAGAGTTACTCCTTAGAAGCCCTGCTGACACCACAAGCTGCTTTTAAAGCCAGTTGTCCTTCTTAAGATGTGTACACTGAAGGAGTTTCTCTGGACTGCTAAGAAATGATACATAGAGTTGCTTTTATATTTGTCTCAAAGACACCTATTGTTCAAAATTCACTACAGGAGAAATAATCTGAACTATGTGGATTTCATATTCTCCATAACTTTGTCAAAGATGAGTGAAGGTAAAAGAAATTAGGTTACTATGAAGAAATGTGAGAATTTAATCAGACTGTCTAAATTATTGTACCTTAGAAAACTTAGCAGAAAGGAAGGCAGGAAGGAAGATATTTTGTTTAGTTAACAGTCGTTGTTGTTAATAGAGTTATTAACTGTCGTTGGGGCTGGTGTACATATTCTAGCAAAAGAAATGTGCTTGGAGAGTCAAATAATTTCTAGACTGGAATTAACGTTCTGACTCAAGCCTTCTGAAATTGCAGGTAATGAGGTAATAAACAATCCCTCTTGCCAGAGGCAGGGTTGCACACAAGGGAAAAATCCAGCTGAAGGAGACATGACTTGTTCAGGTAACGGTAGTGGGACATCACAGGATTACGATCAGAGGTCCTAACCGGTGAAGTACATAAATCTTTCACACAGCAAGGCTGTCCTGGAGATATTTGCAGTGGGTTTTAATTTTTTTCTGTGACTATGACTGTCTGTTTCTGCCCACTAATAGACCCTCACATGGTAACGTATCTCTCATTGTGCTGTCTCAGATGCAAAACAAGTACATGGAAGGGAAGGAATTTAAAGGGAAGGAATTAGAAAATCAGAAAGAAGGAGGATAGAAAAGGAGATGAGCAGTAGGACAGGTGGACAAGAAGTCCAGAGAGGAATTTATGAGAATGGAAAAGATGAGAAGACATATAAACATTGAGAAAGACAGGTAAGTAAGAGAATAAATTCAGAGTGTGTAGAGATGAATGCCAAAACTAGTGCTATTTGTTCTGTCCTTAAGTACTTGATTTTGCAACTTTAACATTGGGATTGGCTGTTGAGGGGAATACCCCCTAATTCTGTTACTAAAAATAAAATAGAAGGGAATATCATCATCCAATAGGGTAAATTCAGATGTTCAGTGTTGCTAATCAACACTGGACATCTGAATTTACACAGCAGTAATTTCATCTAATTCCCTCTCTACCCTGGGACTGACAGTCTTTCTTGTATGTATTTCCTTCCTGCCATAAATACTCTCACTGTTTTTCAGAAGGCACTATGTTACACTGCAGAGACAGTTAAAGTTATGTGGAGAAATCAATCTCCTGTTAAAGCATACTGGAAGTTTAATGGAACAGTTATAATGTTTAATTGAAGAAGTGCGAAATAATTTTAGAAACTTAGGATCAGGTTTAGGAGTGTTTGGCTCCAGATTTCTTGATTATACTTGTCTTTTTCAGCTATATCTGAAATTCAAGATTAATAAGAAAATGAGATATCTCAGTCCCATTTCTCTGCCTTGTCCTTGTTACCTCCTTCTTTTTCTCTACATTTTCTGCCATTCTGTGTTTAGTCAGAGTGCTCAGCTTTACCCATGGGTCACATGAGTGTTGTATATGGAGATGAAGGATTTGCACAACAGCAAGATGCAGACTGACAGGCCAGTACTGCCAAATGCTGGATGCCTTTTGGAACAGGAAGATTTCACCAAGATAAAGATAGTTTCTTCTTTTAGAGGAAGAAACAAACATGTAAAGGGTAGCAACATAAAACTCCTTGACTTTAATTCTCAAACTTAAAAAAAAAAACAACACCAAAAAAAACCAGTAAAGGTGTTCCACTGCTTAAGATAGAAACATTTTCCAACAAACAAGAGGCCTTTCAGGTCAGCATCAAATCAGTCTGTTCCACCTTCATGTTTTGTTTTATAATTAATTTTCTTTACACACACAGCATTTGAAGTTGAAATAACTAGGTCAGGAGATCAGATTTCCAAGGGGTGGGACGGCAATGAATACTTCATTATCCATGAGGAAACACAAGGCCAGTAGAGTGTCCCACATACCCTCTTGCTGTGAAATAAATAACTCATTTCCCCACAACAGAGTATTTCAGAGGCCCAGTGTTTAGCCAGTCACAAGGGCTGAGCAATTACCACTGCAGTGAGAGAAAAGTTTTAGAAGAGCAACTATTATAGAAAAGAGAGCCTACCGCTCTCAAATGTAGTGGGTATAGTTGTCATAACCTTTGAAATCTCCAGACTGATGGCTTCTCTGAGGTTAGTCTGAGTGCCATTATTCAGACAGCTACCTCCCAAGGGCTTGATTTTCTGTTATCTTAGAGCTTATTCGTAATCACTGATGTGAAAGTGAGTGGCAGAAATCAAGAGAGCAGAATTCGCTTCTTCCCTAGGCTCACTTTTTCATTACCTAAATGATTAAACAGTGAATAACAAAGTAATGATCTTCTCTCCAAAATCTCAAATAAAATTCTTCCAAGGCATTGTCACATTTTCAGCTTTTTTGGAAATGCAGCTTAGAAACTGGCAATACAGAAAACACCAAGAGGAGAAGATGAGAGAAGACAGTAAATATGCAAACAGCTCTTTTCTATCTTTCTTTTACAATGTGATAGTCAAAGATGTGAAAGAAGGAAATATTCAGTGAGATTTGGTTTATAGAATCACAATTCTTTATTGTGATTTGCAAGAACTCAAAAGAACTGAAGTGTCTATGGGATCAGAAATGACAGAGAGAGAAATAACTGTGCCATGCTAAGTCTGGAAGGGATTTAACAGCATCTGAAAAATAGTCTTTCATATAAGTTTCTGGAAAATAAAAATGCCAACAGCATTTGATGTTGGCACAAAGATGCCCTGATGTTTTTATTACTTTTTAAATTTTTGTTTTGGTCCATTTTCTGCCTTTTGACTTTTTTTAAGGCTTTTTGGATACAAATTAACTTTCTCAGAGTGTTGTTTGTTACAGATTCACTTACCTTGATTGGATGTTTAACAGACTGGAAATTGGCTTTTTGTTTCAGCAGTAAGGAAATAAGGAACAATGGGAGTTACTCATGCGAGGAGAGGGGACGGCATCAAGAGTCAAGGTCATATGTAAGCAAGGAAGAAGTCTCCTGGTGTTTTCTGACACTCAGGTACTTCCTTTTAACATGTCCTTCAATTCAGTCAAATGTGAAACAAACATAGGCATACTAACAGATTAACCCCTAAACTACACCTGGAGCTAATGGGGCAGAAGAAGCCCACAAAGAGTTAGGTTAAGACAATGTATGACTTTATCTAAACTTTCCTTTGGTTATGTCTGTGTCAGTCTTATTAGAAGCAGTTGTTCTCTGTCACTATATTCATTCTTTTCACAGTTCTCAGGAGTTAAACACAATAAGAACTCAGATCAGTAAGTGTTATCAGCTCAGGAACAGCCTATTTACAGAGAATGTTTTGTAAGGGTGGAACTGTGCAATTCTGCTCCAGATAAAGAAAAACTTTGCAGATGTCCTGCACAGAACCTCTAGATTAAAAAAAAAAAAAAAAAAAAAAAAAAAAAAAATTCACAAAGTGCTACTGTTCCTAAATTGTGTAATGCTGAAGCCAGGATGATGATATTTCATGTAAGGGAAGGAAACCAAGAGAGAAGGGCATGGCCATATATAAATGATATGGTCAAGCTCACAGCAAAAGTCTTTCCTTCCCTGCCTTCCTGCCTCCATCTCTACTTTTCTCCCCTTCTTCCCTTCTTTTCTTACTTCTTTTTCTCCCCTTTTCTACTTATATCAACATCTGCTTTTCATGCATTTCTTAATTCCCTTTCTACAGTGTAGCTGTGCAAAAATATGGAAGAGTAAACATAGTCTTCACTTTAATATGTAGGATCAGATTGGATTTATTGGTATTCTACAGCCCTTTACTCTGGATAATGCAAGATATTGCTCAAACAGACAATGTAAAAAGATTCATCACTATGACTTTAGTAGTAATAAATTATCAGTTTTTCTTTCCTCATTGTTGTGAGCAGAAAAGCTGAATGACATCAAAGGAAATACATCAAAGGAGGAGGGTAATAAGATGAGGGAGGAGAGCATTTCTCCAGCACACAGAAGACAAGGAGGGATAGGAGAAGACAGCATTGACATCTATTTCTAAGCAGCCTGGTTGGTTCCATACCAGTGATTTCCAGATCAATTTGTTCTGATTTCTTCTGAATCTGTGAAAGTGCATCTGGTTTTGTGGCAGCTTTGGCATGGGTATTTACAAAATCCCCTATTTGTACCTCTGTGTGGTCTTTTGACACATGCTGCTTAATTCCATGGAAGCAGTATGTCCTAGAGAACTGTAGACATTTTTTGTCAGCTACCAGAAACACCAGAAAGGCTCTCATACCTCTCTGTAATGAGGAAAGTAAACCATAACAGAAGCCTCTGCTGTATCAGCTCCCTAGGATTTCTCAAGTGGAGACAAGAATAACTATTCAGTGGTGAGCTTTGAACTGAAAAATGTTCTAATGCTTACAAGCAACTGTGAGATTTCCTAAGCTAGTCATTCGTACCCCACATGTGCCCTGAAGTTTGATAGTGGATCTCTATCTTTGTGATATTTTCTTTGAAGGAACATCTATGTTGTCCACAAGTAACAAATATGAAGAGGGATGATGTTCTGCTCTTGCTAGAAATAGCCAAAACAGTGAGTATGTCTTGCAAATTCTGTTATTTCATGCTCAGTTTTCAGGAAGCTGGACTTGGAGGCTTTCCCTTGGCTTGTACTCATGCAGTCTTTCCTAACAGTAGTCCCAACACAAGTCTTGACTGTGTTCCAGCTCCACGTGAGGATATGATCATGTCTTCCACTTTGCCCTGGTTTTTGTTCAGGCATGTAGCCCAAAGTTTCAGAAAGGTGTTGAGTAACTCTTAATCGATGACTAATTTGAACATTGAGGCAATCTGGCAGATGCATCCAGCTCACATGCTGAGCTCTCGCTTAAGATTTTTAAGTTATTATATTATTTTATTACTAACATATCTCTAAAGCTTTGTTCAGTGCTTATTCGAAGCATGAATAGCACTGGAAGTAGTCCAATACTTTGCCTTTTTATATTGTTTTGGCATAGGCTCCAGGAGGACAGGGACTGGACTCTGCCCTTCAATTGCTCATATGCATGTAACACCCCTTGGCAGGCACACAGACTTTTACAAAATGTACAGTGCAGAGTCCCTTGGGGAAAGTGAGTTATTCCCTGGGTGTGCACAAGTGCTGAATGAGACCCGTAAGGTGCAAATTCAGCAAAATCTTGAAACAAATAAAAAAGTAAGGACGACATGGCTAATCTAGGGCTCCTGTAAGTCAGAAAGGAAGGCAGCAGCAGGAAGGGCAGAAAATGTCTTTCTTTGGAATTTGGGCTAAAGAAGTAGCCTGTGCCAAACACTAGTGATAGCCTGCATAATGTCTAGAAGACAACAGAAACATCACTGGCAAGACTTTCTGTGGAGCCTAAAATTGCTTTGAGTAAATGTCTTGAGCCTCACTAACGTGACAGTTATCTCTGCAGAAGAAGCAGACAGGTATTGTTTTGCCATAGAATTTCACGTATAACTTCGGTTACAATGCAAGGGTGTGACACTGCACAGCACCGTGGCATAGACACACAAACCTCAAACCTTTAATTATTTACTGAGTACTTGTTCTTCATATAGCTGTTGAGAAAAGCAAAAAAATCAAACCTCCAGCTGCTGTCTCAGATGGGCAAAAAACCTCACTCTTCACATGATGTGACATGACATGACAATACAGTATCCCAGTAAAGTTAAAACAGAGTCATCTCTTACACAGATGCTCTTATTTAATTACATTTTTTCATGGGTTCATTTAGTGCTCGGCAAGTGTTTCTGAAAAACAGCAGTAGGTACTTCTGAGAGTAAAGAGGTGTACCTTCAAAGGTATAAAAGCTGATTTTATGTTGGTTTAATGAAACATGCCTATATTTGTACAATCTGATAAAACTGGGAAATCCAAGGTTTCAGGTATGCAAAGACATTTCATTTCTTACCTTTCCAGATATGCTCAGCCTCACCATATTCAATTAGACTAAAGATGTAAGTCAAGGTTAACACAGTCTTTAATAAAACAAATAACAATAGAACTACAGAGCCAGACTCTTCCCTGTAGGTAAGAACGTTTGCTGGAGAAGAATATTAGCGATCCTGAAGAGTATTTTTAATGCTTATGAAACAAATAATATTTTTTTCTCTTTCTGAGTTTGTAAAACTTTTCATCTTTATTCATTGCACATCCAATTAACCCTTTTTTGCAACTGAAAATCTCACTGAATTGAGCAATTACTACATCTAATAAGAAGTTAAAATGCTTTCTGTGTTTCAACTTCATTATCACTTGCTCTTCAAATAAATCCAGGAAATCCTTTAATTACATTATTCCAGTTCTGTGGGGAGAAGCGATGCCTCATAAAGCTGCTGTAAATGTCAACATCAAGCTTGCTTCAGCATCTTTCAAAAATTGTCATTAAAACCAGTATTTTGTTTACTGTTTTGTTCTGTGTATACATTACCTTGACATCATACTGGTGGGCATGGTTTCAGAATAGGTATTTGGCCATATTATAGGTCATTTGAGTCTATTTCTTTTCAAATGGCTTCAACTTTAGTGGGAAATTAAAAAAAAAAAACAAACAACAACAACCAAAACAACAACCAAAAACAATAGTATCAATATTGCATTAAGTTTTACTGTTAGTTTGTATCCAGCCTAAAGACTGAAAAAGTCCAAAGTCAAAATGCTCAAGACTGAATTGGACAGAAGGTGTTTTGCTACAGAGCAAAGTTGTAAGTATAACCTGACTAAGCAATTGAATCTATACCAGCACATATAACTGTGTCTGGAAATAACAGCTGATACAAGCAGTTACTCAAGCATCAACAAGTAAAGCACGGGTCAAATATTAAAGGATTAAGACTGTGCAGAGAATTGTTAATGTGTTTTCAACCATTAGTTGCAACTGCAAATACACCTGACACAGCAATCTGATAATGAAAAACAAAATTCTTTTAAAATAGAAGAGTGATCGTAGGGCAGCATGGTGTATAAAATTGCAAGTTTTGCTCTTAATAGCTGCACAGTTTCAAGTCCAAGAGCAAATAAAGTAATTTAGGGAATCACCTGTCTTTTGGAAGAATAGCTGACATGATTCAGGGAAGGAGATACAGGGAAATTTTGGCAACCCACACAAGCCCTCCTTTAACATGTAAAGCGTGTTCAGAACAAGTGCCTCCAGTTCAGCTTGGCAACAAGTAACCATGTTCTGCAGACCCTCACCTGTAGGTGGAGAGTGGGATACCAGACTTTTCATCATGAGCCCCTCATCTCTGAAACCCTGGGAGTGTGGGGGGAAGTATATTAGACTGAAAACCTGAAATACTGCTTTCTTATGCCCCACAAAATCAGTTATGCCTCATTTAGTTCCTGTGCCTATCTTCTAACAATGTCGTAGACATTTTACTTGAGACTGGGGCAGAACTGAAGTTGACGTTGTCATTTCCACCAGAAATGTAGCTCAGCTGAGGATATCTGTGCTTTCAGCCCTCTGGCTGACCTTGCTGGGACATATATCTTACATGTGGGTCCTGCAATGCCCACATTTCCCTCAAAGGCAGCCAGCTGGCAGAGGTTGGGCTCTACACTTGGCTTTTGGAGGGCTGAGGTGAGGGTAAGGGAAGGCAGGTGGCAAAGACTGTCAGTGCATGTTTTGTCCTTGCTGATGAGAGTCAGAAGGCTCGTGTCCAAAGGAGGGCAACAAAGATGGTGAAGGGTCTGGAGGGAAAGCCGCGTGAGGAGCCACTGAGGGCACTTGGTCTGTTCAGTCTGGAGAAGAGGAGACTGAGGGGAGACCTCATTGCAGTTACAACTTCTTTGTGAAGGGAAGAAGAGGGGCAGGCACTGATCTCTTCTCTGTGGTGACCATTGACAGGATCTGAGGGAATGACCTGAAGTTGTGTCAGGGGAGGTTTAGGTTGGATACTAGAAAGAGGTTCTGCAAGCAATAATCCTCTATTGTTCAGTAATTTTCCACCAGAACTTACAATGTAAAAATAAGAAGACCAATAATTCTCCATAATTTAGTAATTTTCTTTCAGCCTTTACAAGGTAAGTTTTTGTTATAGTTGCTGAATAAGCAAGTTTCTGAATGCTTTAGTTAAAGAAGTAGCAACATAAGTATCCAGGTTTTGGATAAGAGATGCTGAACAAAGGGGTTTATAACCAGCTGTAAACACACTCTGCAACAGACAAGTTCAAGGAAAGTTCAAGCTCCAAAGAATCACCAGAGACCACCATGAGGCCACCAGAAGACTCCCTAGTGACCAAACAAGGAAGAACTCCTTAGGACTAATTAACATACGTATGAACCTCATAAGTGAATATGTAAGACATTTACCGAATATGCAAAATTGTAAAGTAAAAATTAGCTATGCTGAGCCAAGATCAGGGCACACACACAATTAGAGGAGCAACCCTTCTGTGTGTCCAGTGCTGATAATAAAGGAATGCCTGTCCACTAATGCTCACAAGTTGTTTTTCAAGGTTTTCTTATTTGCCGATTTACGGTAACAGTTCTTCTCCTAGACTCTGTTTTGGCACTGGAACAGGTTCCCCAGGGATGCGGTCGCAGCACCAAGCCTGACAGAGTTTAAGAGGCTTTTGGCTGATACTCTCGAGTACATGGTGTGAATTTCAGGGCTGTCCTGTACAGGGCTAAAGGTCGGATTCGATGATCCTTGTGGGTCCCTTCCACCTCATCGTATTCTGTGACTTTGTGAACTCCCGGGGCTGCTGTCCCAGGTGGACAAGCCGCTAGCGTGGGACCTGCGGCGAACCGCACCGACGATGCGAGCGGACTACAATTCCCGGCGTGCCGAGCGGCCCCAGCGCCGTGCTGATCGGTCGCTGCCCTCCCGCCCTCCCCGCGTGACGGCGCGGGGCTGGCGGCGGCGGCGGCGGATCCCCCCGTGGAGGAGCCGCATGGCGGCGGCGGCAGCGTGGGGGCGGCTCGCGCGGGGGGCACGCGGGGCGGCCGCGCGCCGCGCCTGCAGCAC
>JAWWLZ010000118.1:29502030-29540200 GCA_035041345.1 Poliocrania exsul
GGGCGAGCGCCAGGGCCCCCGCGGCCGCGCAGGTGAGAGGCGGGGTGGGGGGGGGAGGCTGGGGCGCGAGCCGAGCCGTGCCATGCTATGCTATGCCATGCTATGCTATGCTAAGCCATGCCATGCCGTGCCGTGCTATGCGATTCCGTGCTATGCTATCCCGTGCCATCCCATGCCGTGCTATGCTATGCCATGTCATGCCATTCCGTACTATGCAGTGCTATGCCATGTCGTACTAATGCCGTGCTATGCTATGCTATGCTGCGCCGTACTGTGCCGCGCAACCGGGCGTCGCGTTTGGGGTCGGTGCCTTGTCCTTAGGACAGCGCAGTTCGCGAGGGACACTTGTAGGGGCCGTGGCTGCCCCGGCGGGGCGGGCAGAGGGCCTGGGCACGGCGGGCAGGGGGCCTGGGCACCGTCCGTCTTGTAGGAATGCAGCCTGTCCGTATAATTTTGCAACTTGTCCCGGACTGCCCGGTGGTTTGTGCGGCGAACATGACCTGGTTATGTGTAGAGGGGGAGGGAAGAGTCAACAAACCCTGCAGTAATACATAATTCTGTGTCCTTCCTTGGTTGAAATGTCACCCTTACTTTGGAAGTACGAAGGACACCCAGTCCCATGGACTCAGCCAGTTCTGTGCTATGCCCAGTCAAAGGGGAGATTACACAACGGAATTCGGTCAGCCCAGGTCGAAACCAAGTGTTTTGGCAGCTGTCGGTGGTTGTGCTCCCGTGGTCACACGAGCCCCGCGCTGGACATGTTTGTTCTGCTGCTGGCGCAAAACTAACACAGGTGTTGCCCAGATACAGCTCCTGCCGTTTTTGCTCTCGGTCCCTCAGGTGGATTCGGTCTCTTGGTGTGCAAATGCAAGAGAAAAATCTGCAGGGAAAATCAAAGGTTCTGTGACTCTCTAGCAGAAATAGGGCATGGCACGCAGAGTAGTCCCAGCTGGGACATGACTTATTGAGTTACTTGCAATTGCATGGCTGGCTTTAACAAGCAGAAAATAAGCTAAAGCTACTAGTGACAGACTCTGTGTCGCCAGAATTGAATGCATTCACTGCCACTTACTTATTTACAGGAAGCCAAATGTATTCGTGCATTGCCTTAACTCAGAATCTAGAAAGGTTATTGAATTTGGTTGGTGGGTTTGCTTGTTTTTCCTAAGCCATGAATATTTTTATAAATTTGGATTAGAATTACTTTTCACAACTTCCTATAGACCAGGTGGCCCTAACAAACATTCAGGAATACCTTTGAGAGAGCTTGATTGCAACATATATCTCGGAAAAACCCGACTCCCTTAGGGGACAAAAGCCACAATGGCTGGAAGAACAGGATGGGTGATATGTGTTTGTGGCATAGTAACTGTGACAAGTGTGCCAAGGCACTACTGGCTCATGCCCTGCAGGGCCCAAGAAGCAAGCTAATGCAAAAACACAGACACTGCAAACTTAGCAACTCTACAGTTAATGTGCTCACTGCTCCTTTCTCTTCTCAGTCTCTCCTGGGATTCATCTCTAGAGAGGAGTGATTAGCGATGCAGCGATAGGGGACAGCGAAATGTGCTTTCAAACATAAGAGGATCAAACATTCAAAACGATTGTGGATTCTGTTTGACTGTCTTCTGTGTTGAAGCTGAAAGTAGTCATGGGTTCCCTTTAGTTTCATGAGATTTCAGGGACAGGGTGAGTGCAAAAGGAAGAAGAGCCCCTTCTAAAATGGTCATTCCAGCTGTGGAAGGAAGAGTCATATAACTCAGGAGTTTTAGGAGACCTCTGAAAGGTTGTGTCCAAGGCCATCCATTGTAAATCTTTAGGTTAGGTTACAAACAGCGGTGTGGGTACAGCTGCTCTACTGCTACTGTGTGGCGAATAATTTGCTTGTTTGTATCTTAGTGTTAAAGATACAGTTTTCAGTCTCAGATGTGCACAGGGTAGAGTGTCATTTTCTAAGTCTAGAAAAGGGCAGGTAGCAATAAGCACTCTGAAAGCATTTTCATGTTTGGTTGGTTGTTATGCAAGCATGGATTTGGGTTGGTTTTGGTTTGGTTTTTTTTTTTATTTTTTTTACTAATTCACAGTTAACGAAGACAGTCTGATGCCGTCCTATTATCTTGTATGCATGATGATATATGTCCAAATTATATTTTTGATTTAAAATTTCTAACTACGAAACTGTGTATTTTCCAGTAGACTAGAAAAACTAATTTGTATTTATTTTATTTTATTTTATTTTATTTTATTTTATTTTATTTTATTTTATTTTATTTTATTTTATTTTATTTTATTTTATTGTAAGCTGGAAATTTACATGCAAAACCACCAGCTTTTTTAAACAAGGAGTAAGATGAGAGGACTCTTAAGATAGGCTTGGGAGCAATAACATTAAGAAAATTTGCTTTTCTTTTTTAATCCTGCTCTAGATATATTGTGTCCAGCACAGGCCTTGATACAAAATTTTACTTTCAGCTTTCTTCATCTGCATATGCAGATCCTGTAATCCAAACACAACCATTCAAAATTTTCTGTGGCCACAATGAAGTCTTCACAGCTGGGATAAAGCAGAAAGCCCAGATTGACCAGAAAGACCTCATATGGCCCTTATTGTCATCCAGTCATGACTGAAACTCTGTATGCTGACGCTCCGTTTTGCAGGTCGCAGTCCCTGGGCAGTGATCACTGTGCCAGCACCCACAACTGTAGCCTGCTGTTTAGGGTCAGCTGTTGGGCAGCAGCTGCTGAGCCCTCAGACAAACATTTGTCTTGGAATTCTCAGCTTAGACCTCATTCTGGCACTTGGCCTACTTAGACCTTCTTCAGCCTCTGCGGTTGTCTAAGTTCCAGGTTGAACCAAGGACATTATGTCACTGCTTCCCTACAGACTGAAATACTAAAGGTGAGGCACAAAAGAGAAGAGCTTTAGTTGGTGTGTGTGATGCTGCTGCAGCAGCTGTAGGAGCTACACTGAGGCGGTGCACTGGTGCACAAACCCAGCAAGATTGCAGGAGCTGAAAGAGCCAGTGGGTGCCAGGAGCAACACTAATAGTGTAATTGGTACACAGGCTGTGGTAGTCCCTGAGGCCTGTGCAGGAGTGTTGGCAAGCATTACTGTTTCATGGTGCACAAATATCATGGGATGAGGTGAAGGTGGAAGAGTAGAGCAAGGATGGTACTTGATCTTCAGCTTGATTAATAGATAAGAATTCTGTTCTCTGCCTCCTTGTATTTAATGGAGCCTTTCTAGTGTCTGTCAGTTTGTGCTCTGGTGACAGCTTCCAATTTTGCTGCATTGTTACAAGACTTCTCCTGGAAATCACAGGTGAATTGGCAGGTCTGAAGGGTTGACAGCTTGTCAAAATATAGCTGCTAGGTGCAGTCATCTAAGTTCTCATTCTTTCAGTACTAGTACAGAACATGTGATTGACAGCCCAGAGAGTGAACCTGCTTTTTTTTTCATGGATCAGTTAAAGCACACTTTGTGACAAGGCGTAATGCTCCAATGTGCAAAAGTGTCTCCTGTCGACTGTGCAGAGAGGGGAGTGGGGACTTATGAATCATCCCTTTTGACTGAAAAAGTTATGTGATTGGGCATTGATATGTTAAAATACCAACAACCATCCACCTTTTTGTACTTCAGGGAACTGAATAGCCCTTTTCTTTTAGCCTGGGAACTGTAGCCAGCAGCTTTTGCTTCCTTCCTGCTCTAATATCTCTCATGCAGGCTGCAAGTGACCAGGTTCAAACTCAACCTATTCTTCACCTTCAGAAAATCCTACTTAAACAAAAACCTCAGAGAATGTTTCATCCTTGCCTGGAGTTCCCAGGAAGGCAGCTGAGTTTCCATCTCTGATATTTGGCCTTTCCTGTGGTTTAGGTAAAAATATAAATCAGTGCTGGGTGCAGTGGCAGTTTTGGTAATACAGGATCCACCTCTACTGGAGCTCAAGCTGTTGCTATTGAATTCCTTATGGGTGTTTCCTAATTCCTCCGTGCTGACATCAAACTGGACAGACACTGAAATAACAACTTAAAAATTCTGTCTCCAGTCATTCTCCCCTCCCAGACAAGCCCATCTCTGTACACAAGAAGCTGATGGAAAGAAGTTCTAGTAGCTTGGGAAAACATTTTTCTTGTCCCCATTCTTACACCCAGTACTTTGCAGCAAGAGAGAAAATGTTAGTTACTTCCAATAGAAACCAAAGTTTATTGACACCAACTGCCTGCTGAGTGCCTGTTCTTTTAATGCTGCTTCTTAACAGTTCACTTTAGAGTAATTAATGAAGGGCAGTGTTATTCCTTTTATTTCCTTGCCTGTAACAGTCACACAGGCGGATGGATGGCAGAGCAGGAACAGAATGGTCTGCATCCCACTCCAGTGGTGGCTCCTTCCAGAAAACAGGAAATTGTTTTAAGTATATTAGTGTCCTTGCAAGTATGCAGTTTTGGCTTCCATTATATACAAGTATTAAAGTCTCCCTCTGTTGCTGCCTTTCTGTCAGGAAGAACATCTTTTGACTTCTTTCTGTTACTGTAATGCATACTATAAAACCAGGAGAGAAGGAGGTTTGTGCTGTTCTGTCTTCAGGTGGAGTGGGTAAGGGAGCCTGATCCTGAAAAAGATGCAACAAGAGTTATTGAGAAAGAAACAGAAGAGGAGGACTCCCACAAAAAGGATTCAGATAATTTTAATAAGCGTGGTAGTGCTTTCCCTGTCAAATGTGAACAGCTTTCCAAAATTATAGGAAAGCGAGTGTCAGAAATCCAACCAGGCTAGAAAGCAGAATAGTTTTCAAGAGCAAAATACTTTTGTGTTGTGTTTTTTCCTGAGTTTGGCAGATTTATAATATCTCTAGATTTAGTCTGTTCAGGGATGAGTTTTCTATCTGGAGAAGAAGCAGAAATGAAGTCTGGATATTTTCCTGACCTCTTTGATTTAACCCTGCTTATATTCTCATAAACCCTCACAATAAGTGCAACAGAGCCAGCATTTCTATCAAAGCAAGGGATTCCTGACTTGGGATTTTTTCAGTTACTGGAGAAGGGCAAGATGAAAGAACACATGTGAGGGTGGCTGCAGAGAGGTTGCCATTGCCACCTTTGGTGCTGCAGGGAGGGAAGGCCAGGCCATGGGAGGGCTGGCCTTGCATCCTGTACCCCTGCGCTGTTGTGGCTGCTGCTACTGAAACTGGAAAGGATTGCTTGCTTCTGGCAGAAAAGCCATTGCATGGAAACTGTTACTGCAGTGTTAGCAGGGGTAAACAGATGCTTTCTGGACTTTGAAATAGCCACTTTGTATCTCCTTTATTTTTTCCAGCCATGGATGCTTTTAGAGATCTTATTTTATCCCAAAGCTGTTTACATCAAGAATTAGAGTGGATTGTTTAAAGGTTAGTGCAAAAAAATAGTGCTGCCAAGAATGACTTCTCCTGCTTGTAAGTTTAGCAGCAGCACATCTGGGAACAAAATTCCTGCAGCTGCTAGTGACTGAAGTTGGGTCTCTCCCCAGATAACCTCTGCTGTCTGGCTGATTTGGTCACTGAGGGTCTCTCTGTCTTCTACCCACCCACAAATCTTTCCTACAAATGTTTTCAGCATAAAGTGTTTTGAGGAAGCATACCTGTGTTTTCAACTTTTCAGCTGGCCTTTTACAGATTTCTTGCAAGGGCTGTCTCGGAGTACTGTGCAGGGTTAACTCCTATGGTTCCTAGTGATGACCAGAGCCAGGGAGCTGATGGCCGTGGCCATGTGTGTTTCTGCCCAGTCCCTTGGCATTGTCCCATACATGCTGATTTTAGTATGTCTGGAGATTTCATAGGTCTATTTTTCAGTAGATGTAAGTCGTGATTTTTGCTTAGTAAGCATATTGAATACCCATTAATATGTCATTTGATCTGTTTCCTCATTGTACATCTTAAGTTTATGTCAAATTTTTTTAATCCTTTGCCTACTGCAGCCTATCAAGACAAGTTAGTATGATATTGGCTTGAGACACAATTCTGCAACTGATTCACACACACAAACACACTTTAACTTTGTGAACCATGTACACAGAAATGGTTTTGTGTGTGCTATGTTGAGGAGTTTAGCTTTCTCCTAGTTTTCTTGGCTGATTATTAGATGTCTGTGTGTGGTTAACTAACAAGGACCCAGTGAAGGTGGTTCCTTTAATTATTTTTTCTCTGTTTTGTTTTGTAATGCTAGGCAGCTGGCCTCTGTAATGAGTTATTAAATTACCCTCTCATAAAATGTTAATTTAACTGTGAAATAGTAGACGAAAAGACTTGACAGGGTTTGGATTATGTTGTTTGTATGTAGTGCCTGAACCAAGTGTACACCAACTGATTAAAGTATGTTGGTAAACTTTTGCTTTTCTGCAGTCCTTTGATAAGAGTTGGTTCACTTACGGTAAGTTTCACTTAAGGTATCAAAATATTTTCCAGAAGTAGCAGAGTAGTTTCAGCTGTGCTTTACAGGTATAGAGATATAGCATGGTAATTTGAAAGTCATGGGCTAAAGGCAATAGGACTCACTGTGTTTAGACCTTGCTATAACCAACAGTCTTCTGGCATTGATGGTACTCATGTTGTTATGTGGTATAAATTTGAACTGTATTTGTTTGCAGCTACTAATTTGGGATATTTATTTTAACACTTCATGTGATTGTAGAATTATAGAATGATTTGAGTTGGAAGGGACATTAAAGATCGTGTAGTTTGAACCATCTGCCATGGGCAGGGACACCTTCAACTACACCAGCTCAATCAAAGCCCATCCAACACTTCCAGAGATGGGGCATCCATAACGTCTCTGGGCAACGCCCCACCACCCTCACAATAAAGAATTTCTTCCTAATATCTAAATCTGCTCTCTTTCAGTTTGAAGCCATTTCCTCATATCCTATCACTCCATGCCCTTGTGCTCCATGCCCTCTACAGCTTTCTTGTAGCCCCCTTTAGATACTGAAAGGTGCTGTAAGGTCTCTCTGAAGCCTTCTTTTCTGCAGGCTGAGCAAACATAGCTCTCTCAGCCTGTTTTTGCAGCAGAGGTGCTCCAACCTTCTGAGCATCTTTGTGGCCTCATCTGGTCTCACTCCAGCAGGCCCACAACCTTCCTATGCCCTCATTCTAGAGGGAAAATACTCATACTTCCTAAAAATTGTGTTGCTCTAGAATGTGTTACGTTATGTTTAAAAAAAAAACCCAACCAAACAAAATTGTAAATAGAAATCACTTTTAGTATTCACTTCATGACAGTTAATAAAGACATTATTAAAATTCTGAATTTTTTTAATGCAGGCTGAAGAGGTGTTCAGGATCATGTGCTTCTCATCGAGTTGCACCATGCCCTGTACTATTTATGATCTTTTAACTGAGAAAAGCTTTTGGGGAGTACTCTTCTATATGGATTTAGGCAGGAAGACCTTGTTGGAAATCTTTATGAAACAGACATCATGAAATGTAATTTTACATAGCAATAATTCTGTTAACAAGGTGTTACATCTTGCACGTGAAAGTTGGTAGGAACACAAGCAGAGATGCAGTGTTTTGTCGACTTCTAGTTCTCCTGTGCTGAAGTGCAGAGAGGGTCCTTTCTATATGATTTCATTTACCCAAGGACTGTAGTGAGATTGGATGGTCCTGAATCATTGATTTTGGAAAGTGAAGAGACAGGCAGTTGAAAAAAAATGCCTCTTATCCTTCACAGGAAGCCTGAAGCACCTGTGGCAGAGAGGCTGTATCTTAAAATGCACAGGGAAAATTGTAGAACAGTTCCATGAAATTAAGTAGAGTGTGAAATTTAGTCAATAAATGGCCAGTTTTGACCTTAAAGACTAGTCATGGATTTTTCTTGTGTAACTTTCCTTGTGGAGAAAAATGGAATAATAATTATCAGTTGAGGATATTAATATTTATACAGCAACTTTGACATGGTGACTATTCAAATATTTAACATTTGCTTGTTTTCTTTACAGGAATTGCAGAGCTCAGGAAGAGGACACTTTCTACTGGAACATGCTGCTCCCTTCTCTGCTTTTTTGACAGACAGCTTTGGGCGTCAGCACAATTACTTGAGAATTTCTTTGACTGAGAAATGCAACCTGAGGTGTAAGTGTCTTTTGGGGTTCTTGAACAAAGCCCTTATGTCCATATTGTGCAAAGGCCAAGGCCTGAGTTAGGATATTTTTGCTGTGTTGGCCTTGTGCTGTTTCTTGTCTTCACAAAGTAATAGTCAAGTACAGAAGGAAACTAATTTGGTGCTGAGCTGCTGGTGGGATGGTGAACCAGGAGCAAGCCTAGGGATCTGCCAGAGACAGGTGGAAGTGGCAGGTCTTTTCTCAAACTTGGTGTGGCTTGGATAATGATGCTTGTATGGCATACCTAGAGTGTGTCATAAGTGGGAGAGCTCATACCTTGGTATTGACACAATTGCATCTGCAAAGTTTGTGGTGATGTCCCAGTGCTTGCCGACTGAATTTGGTGTCTTGTGTTTGAATGCATATTAGATAGAAATAAAATCAGCTTTTTCTTCAAAGTGGATCCATTATAATTTTGAGACATATTAAATGAACCTTGAGTTTTCTTCAGAAGAAAACCAGGAAATTGTTAGGAGATAGCTTGTAAGGTTTTGCAAAATTGGTGGTTTGACATCCATTAAAGACAGCTGCACTTGGTGCATTTTGCCCATCAATATTAGATTAATTGTTGCTGGTTGTTTTTTAAACCTATGACCTGTAATCTTTGTTTCAGGTCAGTACTGTATGCCCGAGGAAGGTGTTAAGCTGACTCCTAAATCAGAGCTACTAACTGCTCAGGAGATAATCACCCTAGCCAGACTGTTTGTAAAAGAAGGTGTGGACAAGATCCGACTGACAGGTGGAGAGCCACTTATCCGTCCCGATGTGGTTGATATTGTAGGTGAGTTCCAAATCGGTTCAGTGTGTTTCAGATTGACTTGCTGAATATTGATTCAGGAATTACACTTATAGCTATCTACTAACACAGTCCAGCAACTTGAAGAATAATTGTACATTTACTAATGGTGCTTTTCCCCAACATGTACAGCGCAAGATAGTTCCTTTGAGAAAACTTCCAGTTCTGCTTTACTGCTTGAATGCAATTTATATTTCTTTATATTGCAACCACTGAACTTAGTGTTGTCTTCATATTGAGCATCTATTAGAGTAGCTTGCAATACTACAGCCTAAGAGTGAAAAATCAATAATTAATATGACTAGGTCCTCACTGGGGAGGAACAATTGATATGTTATTACTAATAAAACAAGGTGTCTTTTTGATTTTGAGGCGTTTGTTTTTTTGGGGTTTGTTTTGTTACCTTGATAACAGATGTCACTTGCTTGTCTGTGTTTAATAAAGAATGGTGGAAATGCCTTTGTTCTTACAGCTATTGATGAAGACTATTACTTCAATGGAAGGTAAATTACTGGGTAATTTTTCGAAGTCTGTCTCCTTTGATTAGTATTGTATTGACTGACTGTGCCTGGGGTTTTTTTTGAGCCAGGCGCTTTTTTGCTCTATCCAGAGTCTTGTATGTTACAAAAAGTAGAATAGCTTCATATGGTGTCAATGGATTAGATTAAGACTATGTAGGTGGATGCACTTTGGTGTATTGTAGACAACTGAACAAGTCTGCTTCTGAAGGTATACTCTCAGAAATACTGAAGACAAGACAGGGTTAATATGGAAAAGAAGGTCTCAAAAGAAGAGAAATTGACTATCTATTGCAGAAAACAGTTGGTCACTGCCTCTGTTCTTTTTTTTTTCAGGATTTGGAAGACCTTTATGGTCTTTTCCAAAGGAAGCAGCAAAGCATTAGTATGTAGAACTGACCTGTTTATAGCTCAAAAAGGTATGGCTGGTGCGAGCTGGCTTGGGCCTTGATTGCGAGGAATCATGGAACTGCACTAACTTAATCTTTTTGAAACTCTGGAATATCTTTGTACGACATTTTGCCCACTCATGATAGGTTATTTTTTATTTAGTATTGAGAGAGCTATGTGCCTTTTGAGAGATGGTTCTTTCAAGAAGGCATTCCCCATTTCAGGTGATATTAGATATAATTATTGGCTCCTATAAAAGGAAGCCACATTTATAAAATAGGTTGCAATTTAAAATACAATAAAGCTTTACAGTCTGGTATATAATATTGACATGAAAGTGAGTTGAGATCAACAATGTAATCAGCTCAATGTAGAACATTCTTTCCTAGTGTATGCATGATTTTTCTTTATCAGTGGTAGCTGATGACTTTTTGTACTCAACAAAGCTACTCTGATGTTGGTGATCTAAGTGGAGTAGTCAGGTCACTGCAAAACAATTATTGCATTGCTGCAATTCTGAAGTACTGGTATTGGAAGGATAGAAATCTTCCTGGTCTGTATTACTCCAACTATAGAATTCTCAAAGGTTTACGTCTGTGCCCAAAAGAGGGAGATGGGTCTTTTTGAATCAATAGGTTTTCCCTGTATTCCTGTTCACAGCTGAACTTTGACAGATTCCTAGTGATCATTTTAATGGATGACAAAAGAGTCTTGGTCATTGCATTAGTTCATTCTGCCATGTATTTGTATTAGCCTGGCTGGTTATTTTAAGGCCTATTGAAAATTGGCAAATTAGGTCTATAAACACTTCCTGACTTCTCAGACTTTGATGTTAATCTGTGGTGCCCAAGTTTGGTATTAAGATAAAAGTCCCAAAACTAAATAGATCAATGTAACAACTATGGGAAAACTCATGGAAGCTAAAACCAGCCAAAAAATGTCTTTTGCAGAATTTGAGTAAAACACCTTTATTGAAGACATTTTAGCACAAGGTACTGCTTTGGTTTTGGATAGAGTTAATCTGGTTTTCTAGGTGGTTTATAAAAGCTGACTACAATATCTCAGGTACTGAATGGGGTGGAGATTTAAGTTAGGTTTGTTATCAGCCAACCTTTCTTTCAACCATAAATAGTCTGTGAAATATCTGTAAAGGTCAAAAATACTAATACTGGATTACTATTACCAATTTTTTCTAATACTCAAATTCAAGGGTTTTTGTTGTTTCAATGCACAAATGTGATTTGAAGCTACTGTAGGAGACCAAGTTATTCAATGAGCTGCTACAGTTCTTTAGCTCATTTAAAATCTTTTACTACATGCACATATATCAACTGTGAGTCAGCAACTAACCCTTGCTGAAAACTAAATTATGTCCTGGGGACTGCTGAAAACATATGTTTGAGACTTTCCTGATAGTGGAATGTAGAATCCATCTCCTTTGGGATACTCAAAAGTATAAATAAGCACCAGATATAAACTGTGTGATAGCTGTTTATTATTAATAGTCTGAGAAGTACACATCTCCACTGACAAAATCCTCTTCCACAGAGTGGAGGAGGGATGACTGGATGACTTTTTATAGCAACATACACATTTCAAGAGTGAAGTAGTATAGGGTAGACTTGTTAGTTCATATATTGGGAGATACAGATACCTTTTCTGGACTCCATCAGGAAAAGTGCACTTAAAGAGAAGGAGAATATGTAAAAAACTTGTCTTTTTAAGAGGAGGCTCCTGATCCTAAATGGAGAAGTAAATGT
This sequence comes from Poliocrania exsul, assembly GCA_035041345.1. Lineage (NCBI taxonomy): Eukaryota > Metazoa > Chordata > Aves > Passeriformes > Thamnophilidae > Poliocrania > Poliocrania exsul. The sequence goes on from JAWWLZ010000118.1 coordinate 29,513,632, forward strand.
AAAAGAGTTTATTTGGTGGCTTGAGCATGACATACAATCTTTTAGTTTCATGCTCTGGAATTATAGCAACTGTTCTCTTTCCTTGTCCACTTGGTAGTTTATATCACTTGCCTTTGCTTGTGCTGATTGGTGCTAAAGCAGTGACCAAAGGTCAGCAAATAGATTTATTACAGGTACAAGGAGAGTTACAAAGTTAGGAAGTCTCTTTAATCCCTTTTGAATTTAGGGGTCAAAAAGCCAAGAAACCAAGACACTCTGAATGTTATACTTAGTAGAGTGTACTAACTGGTCCTTTTTAACTCGTTGGTATTAGTGTTAAGCCTCCATCTCTAATTTTTCTCAGTTGGCTTCTGTCTGATTTGTTACTACAAGTGGTTCCATGTATTAGTGTATTTCCAGTGCCTCATCCTGTATCTCGTCTTGTCTGATGAGGAAGAAGGTGTGTAGGTAACAGCTGCTTCCTGAGCTGACCTAATCAGATGGTACTATTTTTAATTTTTCCATTTTAGGCAGCAGCATGACATTAGTTTTATTCAATACCTTTATGCATTTTGCATTTCTAGCAATGAAACCTGTGTGGCACCTAGTCTTTTTTTTCCTGTTGTTCTGAGGTTGAGCATTCTGTGTATTTTGAGACTATAAACAAAAACAGTGATGTTCCTGCACTATCCTCTGGCTGCATGTATACTATGCTCTCACAAAGACTAGGCTGCTAGGGATAGCTAGTGTTAAATCATCTTTGCCAAAATGGGGCCCGTAGCACTTATTCTCTAGGAAGAGGTTATTGTCATTTGGGAGGATTTTGAGAGGTGAATGCCAGGAAAAAAAAACATTTCTTAGTAAAGATTGTTCTTTTCTGACAACCTCAGGTTCCAAATGTCTTTACAGAGCTCTTAATCATGTTGCAGAATGCTGCTGCTGTAAACTTCAGCATCTTTGCTTTGACCTGTCTTGTTCCATTCCAGAGTTCTGAGCCAGGCTTAGGGTGACTGTTTTGAGAACAGGTGGGAAATGAGATAAAGCAGAAGTAAAGCCCTTATCAGCATGAACAAATAGAGGTGAAATAGCGAGGGAAGAAGGAACTATGACATATTTGTGCTGTAATTACACCTGCCTCAAGAGTACCAGTTCTTCAAATATTTATTAAATAATTAGGGTGGAGGCTATGAGAGAGGGAAGTAGGAAAAAAGTACTTTGCTGTGGCTCTGCTTCTGCAAGTTGTTTATAAGGATTTTTTCTTATTTGTTTTCGTACTGATAAGTGGAGGTTTGAAAGCCTGCCCTCTAGAGATCTGGTATGCCAAGGATTTCTGCATTTGGCTTATGAGGAGGCAGCTATGTTCTAAATCTTAATCACATGATATTAACTGTTTCTTATGCTGTTTTCTTCCATTAGCCATTTTGTAATATCTTGCATAAGTGCCCTCCAGCTGGCTTGGCTATCACTGTGGGTAATGGAAATATTTCGGTTGTCAAGTGCAAGTGTTTTGTCCCTTGGATGCCGTTGCCTTGGATGCTCTATAATGGTCTAATATGTTGACCTTTTTCTGTTTAGTTAGAACTGTTTGTGATATTTCTTTCAGAAGTTTAAAGTCATTGCTGGCAGGTACCTCTGGGTTATAGCTGGTTTTTGGTAAAGCATTGTGGAATAAATGTTGCTAAATGAGCACAGCTAGTTCAGGTGTCGGGTGTGAAAGGGGTGACTTACTGCTTATTATCATGGCAGAACATAAAATTCATTTTGCAAAGCTAGATGAGGAAAAGAAGGTACATAAAATCAAAGGCCTTAATCAAAGATAAAGTAGCTATTTAAGAAATGGAGAACAAAATTAGTGTGCATTTTGATAAAACAAAACTTTATCACCAGTTTCATGTGCAGTAAACCACTCTCTCATACCTTCTGAAATGGATTTGCGCAAAAATGGTTGTCTTAAACCAATATAGCTGGAAGAAGGCTGAAGCATCAAAGTGTCCAAGTTTTCCTCACATCCTCAGTGATACTTTTCTCTTTGTTTCACAAATCTTTTGGGTTTTCTGTGAAACTTACAATTAAATTACCTCTTTTTAAAGTGTTCTTTTTACCTTTTATTTCCTAGGTCAACTGTACAAGTTAGAAGGGCTGAAAACCATTGCTGTCACAACCAACGGGATTAACTTAACGAGACTGCTGCCCCGACTGAAGGAGGCAGGACTGAATGCCATTAACATTAGCCTGGATACTTTGGTCCCAGCTAAATTTGAGTTCATTGTCCGAAGGAAAGGTACAAACTTATCTTCTAAGGCAGCTGTGTTATTAACATCAAGAATGCAGAGTTGTCTGGTATATCTTTCACACTCAGTTACTTTGTGAGGGGAGTGAATTGCTATCATTCTGAGGCTAGAAAAAGTAGTCTATACTAGCTTATTCAATAGTGACTCCTTTTCCTTCTTTCTACAGTGCTTAGGCAGGTAGAGCCCCTTCAGTTGGAGCTGGTGGAGTAGTAGATGCTCAACTCACCACAGTCAGTGGGACTGTGACTACAGCTGCCAGTAGGAGCTGGCAGTATGACTGGTTAGTCATAGATCTCAAGAGGACTCTCCAAATATTGTGTTGGTCTTGTGTGCTGCCTTTCTTTAATACTGTTCACAAAACCAGATGTTCCTGCTATAGCAGCTGGGGACTATGATGCCACAGGAACTGAACTTCTTGTCACAAGTAACAGCAGTTTCTGGAAGTTTTATTTGGGTATACTAGCAGTGGTCTCACTTGTGGTTAATCATGTTCCCTATCTCCACTACTGTTTAATAGGAATAAATATAAACTATGCCTGATGTAATTTGAGGAGGGCTGCTAGTTTTGTGGCTTCTTTCCGACTAAGCAAGTAATTCCAAATGAAGTTTCAAAAATGCTTGGATGTGTCCAATAGTGTTATAGATTCTTGTTTAAATGAATTCTAAAGCTCATAAAGGAGTTCAGCTTCGTGGTTGGGCTTTCTTCCAAACCAAAACTGATTTGATCTTGTATCCTTTTTCAGTTTAATAATGTAACTTCAGTGGTCTGTGAACTAATTCTGACAAAACCTCTAAGTAGCCACCAGATGGTGCTACAGCCTAAGATAGATGTAGGGATGTAGAAAATCTGGAATGCTGTGAGAAGTAATGTCAACATTTGAATCACTCTGCTATCAAATCGAAGTTCTGCTGGCAGGTGCAGAAAAGTGTCCTTGTCTACAGTCTCTCTGGGAGCACTACTTCAGGTTTCTATATCATGATGCAGAAACCTGTTCCTGTCATAAATCTGGCTGGAGCATTATTCTTCCAGTGTAGGCTATTGCATTAATCTGGTTGTTTCATGGCACAGTTGGCTCCCAAAGTGCTATCTGGTAGTATCTAATCACAGGCAGGTGTTGACTGTATTCTTTCCTTCTGCTCTCTGCGTTTGAATGGTTTTTGAATATTACCCAGAACTTGACATTCGTTAGAAACAAGCCCTTCTTTTGCTACTGAAGGGGCAAACTTGAGTCTCCAGCTTCCTGAATTATAAGGCCACAGCTCTCCATATCTGATTGGAAGCTCTTAGGAATGTGCTGCTTATAAACTAAAAGTTATTAGAAGAAGCGGGTAATTTTTATTTGTATAAACGTTCTCTTCCCCTCTTTCTCCCTTAAATAAAAAAGATCCTTAACAACAAAGAGAGAAATTGCTCAACTGAACAGCTTAGACAATGAACAGGGAAGTTTCTATTACTCATTATTTTTAAAGAGGAGAATAAAGTCTCCGAATCATAGATACCTTTTTTTTAAGTGGAGACAAGGTAAAAATAGTAACACTAAGTTTTGGGGTTTTTTTTCTTTTGTTAAGGTTAAGGGCTGAAATTATGTAAAAATACTTTTTTTATTGTGTTTTTTTTTTCCTTGAGGGTTTTTATTTAATAGGAGATTTCCAAGTATGGAATGAGCAGAGAATAAAGTGCCTGCCCTACTGTGCTACCCTGTCTCCTGTGGCAGTTCCTGAGGCAACAAGATATAGATCTGTTAAGGTGAGAGGGATTCCTGGTCTTGGACTCCTACAGGCTGGTAACTTCCCTGGAAAGTAAAGGTGTCATCTGATTATGGAGTTTTTCAGGAACTCAACAAACTTGGAATTAATTTTTCTGCTCCGCTGGAGAATCATTCTAGGGTTTTAAGAAGACACTGAAAATATGTATCTTTGGTGCCAGTGCCCTGCATTACATCTGTTCTTACTTCCAAATGGTTGGGATAGAGGAAATGACTGAGATCACTAGAGATTTCACTGATACATGAAAGCATGTTAAAGGACTATAATATTTCTACCTGTCCCCACCTACCATATTCTAAGGAATGAAGAAATGAAAAGTGCTTTCTTGTAGGTAGCCAGTCTAACCTGTTTCACAACCTGTGTCTTTTTTTTTGTTCGGTACAAGGAAAATGAGAAAAAATTGTACTGTAATTGTATCATTAAATGTTGGCCTAAAGTCTTCCTTCCTATAAGGATTAAATGGTGGGAAGTGTTGTTCCACATAGGATTGTTCTGCATGGGTTCTCTGTCCTTTAAAGCTGGCCAAAGCTCTGATTTCAGAAGAAATCTAATACGATGACAATATTGAAATTTTTCATAGGGTAGAAGAGGAGAAAGGTTGTAATTTTGAAATGTCAAACAAAAACTTAGCAAACTTTTGAGACTTGACAATGTTTCCCAATACAATGACATCTAGTATTCATTTTTCTCTAATATTTTGAAATTATTTGGGTTTATTCTTTTTGTTGTTCTATTGCCACAGAAGAGCTTTGATTTAGAAGGGATATTTCAATAAGCATGGCAATGCAAATGAACTCCTCACAGCTTTTCATAAAGAAAAAACAGAAAAGCATTAACATCAAAATATGAAATGCAGTAACAGATTTTTAATTTTTTACTGCAATAAATTTTTGTTTTATATAATCACCCTGCCCCAAAAGTATTTTAGTAGAAATAAGTTCATAGTTGTTATTCAGAGCAGCTTAATTTTTTGTTTGCTTGTAGAGATTTTTGAGTGTTCTAAACTACACTTAGGTGCTAGCATGGCAGGAGGTAAGAGGCAGAAATGAGAAGGACATCGAGTTAGATACATTGCAAGCTGTAATCCCATTCCATACCTCTACAGTGAGCTGAGCCCAAATATGAGAGGTTTCAGACATGTGGAGTTTTTCATCTGTTGGTTGCCAGTATTTGCTTCCTGGCCTTTTTAGTTACGTTCAGTTTCACCTTTCTGCAATCCTGGTGTTACACGTCAGATCTTCTGAGCAGTTGCAGAGGCCTTTGATCCCATCTGTGGTTCTGGGTTGTTCTTACAGCAGTGTATCATTATCTCTGTTGCCACATTCCACCTGCAAACTTGCTTAATTGGATGAGATCTACCAGAGGTGCTGCAAACTTCCTGGGCACATGCATGAGTAGGTGATGATTGAGAAGGGTGACAAGTCATAACTTCAAACAGTTGCTTACGAGAGTTGTTTCACTGTCTTCTCTTTGCTCTTCACTTCTCTTTTTGCAGCCAGGACTAGCATTAGGACTGGCTTATAAAAGAATTATATCTTCTGCTTTGCTGTGTCCACGCTTTATAATGTCTACCAGCCAGAGAGCAATTAAATGAAATTTTTGTCTCTTTTTTTTTTTCTGACTTTAAACTCATTCAATATTAAATATGCACAGAATACTGTTGAGTTATTGCTTATTTTGGCTAAATATCTACAGAATAATGAAGGTATGATCTCTTCACTAGAGAATCTGAGTTTCCAGTAGATGATAGATAGGGAAAGGAGGGTGATGGATCTATGCAGAAAAACATATGACTAGGAACAGCACAGGGATTGTCTGCACAAACTTCTGGAACATTTTGCCCTCTTACTAGCATGTGTAAAGTTTTTGCTGTTGAAGACTACAGCTTTGGAAAAAGGAGCTTGGGGTCATGCAGTGTTGTCTCTCATACCTGAGTTTTGCGTGCAGAACAGGAACAGAACTTAGTCTAGAACCTGACAGGGTAGAAGAGACATTTACAAACATGGTGTTGGCAGCTGAGCTCACCCACTGTGTACCCAGAGCTCAGTAGTTTGCTCTCTCATTCTTGCTACTGTTCACCTTTGCTCTCCGCCAGCTGGTGAGTGTGGCAGGGAAGGAATAATATGTCAAGTCTAAAACTGCTATCCTTATGGAAGGTTTTAACTTTAAACAGAGCTGACAGAAGAGGTAGTTTGAATGAGATGATTAAGAGGCTTTCCTAAAGGACTTTGGAATTTCAAAACTGTGGTTGTTGCTTTATTTTTCTTCCAACTTTGAGGTAAATGTAGGGGTGAAGATAGTTACCCTGAGTCAATTGTATCTTTGTGTCTGAATGAAGCTGACAGGTGCAGGCCACTAAATGGTAGGATGAAGCTGAGCACTTCATTCCTTGAAGTCACTGTAGTTTTTGACATCTTTCATTTGTTTTGGAGGGCCAAAGGCCAACTGAATTGCTTTCCTAAATGCTCTAATCCCTGCCACGTTTTCCTCACTAATTGCCCATATTTAGTCATAAAAATGATGATCCTGTTAAGTGCTGCCTGTGATCTTCACACTAATGGTTAGTTAGTGGCTTTGTGAAGCCAATTATATCTGTAGCTAGGGTTGAACAGGAATCAAGGGGCTTTTGTTAGTTCCTAAACCCACTCCACTCCATATACACTTCAGAAAAATCCTGTTAAAATTCACTTAGTAATATTGCTGTCTGATACAGAACAGTGAGATTCTGCCATTGTAGCAAAGACACTTGAGCCATTACTATAAAGTAAACATTCATTTATTATTTCTTCATTACATCTGGAGGCAGTTCATAAATTCTTTCCACTCCCTTTAAGAAGAACGTAACACAAGGAAAGCTGATGTATAGGGAAGTGGAGAATTATATGCTGGTAATACATGGATATCCAAAGATGCAAAAAACATACCAATATTGTTGATTACTCAAGTATCAGTTAAATATTGATCTTGGTGACCTGAGCACAGTAACACTGATAGTCTTCGAGGGTTGTGAGTTTAGGGTGTATGTATAATTGAAGTCTATTTATTTGCAGCTCTTCCTACTTGCAGCCCTGTCTACTGAATCACATTGGTTTTTATTTGTCATCTCTTTGTCTTGTACTTAATATACTTAATGCATTCTGGTTTTAAACATGGAAAATCATATTTTATTCTTTTTGTATTTTAGGTTTTCACAAGGTGATGGAAGGAATCCACAAAGCCACTGAACTTGGCTATCGTCCTGTTAAGGTAAAGCCAGTGTTTATTTACTCTGAAACTGTTGTGTTTTACTATACATACAGTTTACTTCATGAGGAATTTATTATATTCCACCCCACCCTGTGAATAATTTTTGGTAAAACTGGAGAAAAAATTTAGTAGATTAAAGATCACATACAGAAGTAACAAGCAAAATTCATCTTGTTCATACTGCCTCAGCCTACTGATGGCTTTGCTGCAGGCTACAGGATGGTCCTGCTCTGTACTTGCCTCTTCCTACCCTCTCTGTTGAATTGGCACTTGTCTGACTCAGCAGTGAACCTGGCCAGGGGAGTTAATAGGCAGGAACTATCCTGCAAAAAGACATTAATTTTCTCCTCGTTTATCTCCTTTAGGTTCTTACAGCAGACTATTATGAGTGCTAGTGTGAGAGCAAGGGAAAGCGAGCCCTTCTTTGAGGGTGCAGGTAGATCAGATTCACTCTGACATGAAACTCCACTCTAAGTCAGCTGTTTGCAGTTCTGCGGCTGTGGTTCCCTTCAATTTCACCAGTGCTTTGGAAGTTCTATTATGTAAGTAGTTTAGGCTACAGAGCTATGAAAAACATTTGATGTTAAACTTGGTTTAGGCTTTCCTGAAAGCACTTAAGAACTGATGTTTGGACGTACAAGGCTGCCTTGCTAACAAAAGTGTTTTAGCAACTCCACAGCTAGCTGTTCTTCAGATAAAGTACAGTGGACCTGAGGATCCAATGTAAATATTGTTTATGAGGAGTGTATGGAAAACTCAGTCTTAACCTCTTTTTTGGAAGAAGGCAGAGTTAGTCATCCCGCAGCCTATCACTTTAGAGTGCACTGTGAACACTTCCCAGTCCAGGGAATTTGCCGATGATCTGACATGGAGAGTGCTATAGGAGGTAACTTGCCAGTTCTTTTATGGAAGCACACAGCTTAGGACTGGGGAGTGGCGCTGTCATTTTAAATAGTAAATGCTGCCATACCTTAGATGAGTAAGACTGTGCTTGTGTTACTTAACTTTTTTATTAGTTTTCCATTTAGCAAGGCAACTTTAACAACTTTAGTTATGTCGGAGCAAAAACTTTGACAAGTTATGCAGAAATTATTATCCATGCCGTTACAATCCTGCCGATCTCTCTCATCATTTTTATTTTCCAAAATTAAAAAACCATTGTTTCTATTTATGTTGCCTTCCACAAGGACTGCAAAACCTTATGCAAGTAGGAGGAAAGTCATACCCTGCTCACTAATTTCAAGTGTCTGCTTTACCTGCAGGTGAACTGTGTGGTGATGCGAGGCTTGAATGAGGATGAACTGCTGGACTTTGTGGATTTCACAAAGGATCTCCCCCTTGATGTGCGGTTCATAGAATACATGCCCTTTGATGGTAAGTAATCCTGTTTTGAAGGACCTTCACGGCATGGAGCGTGCCTTGGGCAGAGGTGAATCTGTTTGGTGTTTATTCGCCTCATGGACTTGTCTCTGGAAGTTTTGATAAACTCTTTTGAGGAATTAGGAATTGCCTGAAGTTTTATGTTGTATCTTTTGCGTCGTATCTTCTTCCCTGGATGAGAAGGATTAGCAGCAGGATTAGTTGGTGCTGAGACACCTGCAGGGAAAACTGAGATTTGTGGAGAATGTGAAGGTAGTTCTCCGCTAATTAAAAAAACAAAAACCACTGTCTAAAGTTACACTGGTTTTGTTAATTCTAGGCAATAAATGGAACTTCAAGAAGATGGTGAGCTACAAAGAAATGCTTGATACAATTAAACAGCGATGGCCTGAATTGGAGAAGCTACCCTGTGAAACTTCCAGCACAGCCAAGGTGGGGTTGGACAAAGGACACAGGAAACATGCTCCCTTTCTTTTCCTGCCCCAGATGCCCAGATTCTCTCATGTTTGGCACTGATATTTGACAAAGTAAAAAATACTGAGTGTAGTAACTCTGGCGTTTTGGTCAAGCTGCCTTCATGTGGTTTTGACACATTAAATTCTAGTCATAGTTTTTACCTTTAGAAATACAATGTGTTTCCTAGATGCCTTGGTCAGATATAAAAAACCGCGAGGCCTGTATCCTGTATTTACAGCTTTTGAAACTTTTGTCTGTCTATGACTGCACATTTACATGCCCAATGGAACAGTTGTTCAGTGAATGTGTAGTGTCACATGGATGGTTTCTAGCTCATGGCTGCTGCCTGAGTGCCTCGCTGCCTACTGGCATCACCTGTTAGTTGATAACTATAAAAGCAAGCATTTAACAAGTTTGGAAATTTCCAGGAACAGGGCAGAATAGACTGGAACCCCTGAAATGGACTTTGCCTTTTTTCGTGTGTGTGTCTTTCATATGACTTGGGAACTAAAGAAATTATGTGTTAAAATGTCTTCTAGTCTTTGGACAAGTGCAGCTATAAAAATTAGGAGTCTGTATTTGATTTTCCTTTGTTTTCTCCTCTCAATTTCTTTAGAGTTATAAGGTGCCACATTTTCAGGGACAAATCAGCTTTATCACCTCCATGTCAGAGCACTTCTGTGGATCCTGCAATCGGCTGAGGATAACAGCAGATGGGAACCTAAAGGTTGGTAGTGAAACAGGACTTTCTTTGCTTTCCTGCAGTGAAAATAGTGTTGAAATTCATCTCGTAAAAGTAGCTGGGATGTAGAGACATATAATTATTACCAGCTAACTCTTGTTTGTTTATCCTGTATGTAGTCTTGTTCCATCTTGTAAGGCTATTAGGGAGATTTACATCACTTTTTTTTGGTTTCTCTGTTTTGCTACCATAGTTAACTTTAGTTGTAAAACATGGTTGCAAGACCAGTAAATATAAACATTTATTCTAATCTTTGATTCAAAATCATCCTTAACATGTGACAAGCAGATGATTTCCCATTAAAAAAGGATCTAAGCGGCTGTGAGGGCTTGGCTTTTGTGTTCCACAAGGATTGTGTCTTATTTCCCAAACATCTTGCAACTCTTCTCTTTCAAGAGCAGCCTGTACATTTGCTCAATGATTGTAGAAAGGGGAGGGATAACCATTTCCTGCCACGTTGAAACTGGCAGTTTCTGGGGGAAAATTAAAGTTTTCAATTAAAAATTGGCACTTATGCATTGTCACCTGATATTGACAACAGCTGGTCTGCTGCTGAATGTCAGATGACCAAGGCAGTCTGAAGGCCCAATGAGCTTGGGTTGCATAAACATCCCAGGCTGTCTGTGCGTGGACATGAGGAGAGATAAAGAAAACAATCTCCATAAATGTTCTCTTCAATAGGATAGGCCTCTTCAAAGCTCTTAACTCTGAGGTTAGTACGAAACACTTGTAAAAGTAATTTATTTTATTCTTTCTCATTTCTCCTCCTCTGTTTCCTTGGGTTGGCTTTAGGTGTGCCTTTTTGGGAATTCAGAAGTGTCCTTGAGGGATCACCTACGGTCTGGTGCCTCAGAGGAAGACTTGGTTCAAATCATTGGAGCAGCAGTGGGCAGAAAAAAGAAACAGCATGCTGGTATGTTTGTTGTAACTGAGAAATAACAGCAGTGACTAAAGGAAAAAAATGTCCTGGTACTTGTAACCTTCTATGTGAGTCAGAATCTGGACTGTCTAAAAGACTTTGAGACTGACTTTTGTCCTCAAAGAAATGCAAATACGACTGCTCACAACAACAACAACAAAGTGTAAGCCTAAGCAGTTGTACTGGATCTCTTTCTTTTCTTTAAAATTAGTTTGCAGTAAAAGAGATGCTAAAGATAAATTGAGCTGTCAATCCAGCTACTGCATTAACATGTTTCTAGAAGTGACAAATCTCTTTTTGAGTATGCAGAAACTTGTAGTGCTAATCTAGTACTCTGCAGAAGGTACTAGGTCTGTGATGATGCAGCCACATCCTCAGTCTGTATTAGTCTTGTCTGAATTTGTATTAATATAAACAGTCACATCTGAACCTAACTGTATTTTCATAGTCTGGCTGCAGCTGGGAATGTTAACCTCTTATGCATGACCTGCCTTTATCCTCATGGATTAGTCCCCTTTACACTAAAAATATGCTTTGGCCATTTTGTTCTTTTGCAGATTCTGACAGATTAATAACAGTTGGTTTTCCCCTTTTTTCATAATGTGTAAAACAAATTTAAAGGTAGCTTTTAAAGACTAACTTGCAAAGTACATTGGTCTGACCCAGAAGAAATAGTACCGTGTAAACACAGGGGAAGGGGTGGAGGGATTGGTTCCTTTACTTTTAGAGCATTTATTTATTAATTTCTGATTTGAGAAAACAGGGATCAGGTGGGCAAAAGTGTACTAAAGGCATTCTGCTGTCAGCAGCATTTACCTGACACTGTCTTCTTCCAGTTTGTGTTAATCTTAGTTTTGTCCCTGAGACATTCCGTAATTGAACTTCCTTGAACTGGAACACTTATTAGCAACTTCTCTATAGAACTAGTACAGTCAAACACTATTGTTGAGAAACAAGATAGTCTCAAGTTCTTTGAATTCTGTAGTAAGTAGACTGTAATTCACATTATGGAAAGCTTTCTGGGAAAGGGTTCTATAGTGTGATAGACTCATAGCAGCTGGATGCCTGGAGACTCTGGCAGCTATGGTTTTAAATATATACCAGCCTAGATTCCCCATTATCCAGTTCCCTTAGTTTTATTGTGCTTTGCTTTCCTAGCATGTAGGTGAAGAATAGAATAGCACTGTGAAGAATAGAAAACTAAATATGTAAACCAGATGCATGACTTATAAACTAAAAAGCCAGGATTTTTACATGTTCCTTATTTCATTTCTAGGCATGTTTAACATTTCCCAGATGAAAAACCGGCCAATGATCCTGATTGGTGGGTGACAAATCAGTACGTAAAAAACATACAATGATTTTGTTCGGTTTCTGTCTTTCGGGGAGCAGAGTAGATTGGGCTTTTAAGTCTGGCTTGTGTTTGGCTCTGTCTTAGGTTTATGCAAAGAAATGGGCTTCTTCAAAGGCAGTTGCATTTCATATGTTGAAGTGAAAGAAAAGATTTAATGTCCCTACCAAGCCTTATCCGGTCTTTCAATTGACAGCACTGGTTTTGTTTTCTCGAATTATGAACGTTCATTACATTTTCCAAAGGGATAATTAGCTTTCCTACCTTATTTCATATCAGCTTCCTTTGTATTTAACAAGGATAGTATAGTAACTTGTAAGACAGTTTGGGGTGAATTTTGACGATATTGACATGTAAACATAAGGGATATAGGATGAACTCTTATCCCTGGATTAAGGAATTCAACTTTGCTTATAATATACAGAGCAAACAACCTGACAGATAGGTGCTACTTCTTTACTGCATAATTTGAAACGTGGGGCTTCATTCTTTTGAAGTTACCTCCTACTGCTGCAAAGTCTCAGACTATAACCATGAAACCCCTATGGATCAAGAGCCTTTCCACTCCTTCTTGTGTCTCCTGAAGATGTTTCCTAACTCTCCCTTCTGCCTGAAGCTCTGTTTATTAGTGATGTAGCACTGCTGGCGTTCTCGGTGATTTTTCACAGCTCCTCAGTGTTACCTTCTCCATGCCTATGTTCCCCTGTTTTGTAAAATAGCGATCTTCCCAAGGACCTTAAGAAATGGTTACAGGAGTTAGCGTTGTGAGACTGATCGCAAGATGTTCTGTTGTTCCTTATCAAAAAGGGGCAAAAACCCCCAAAGCAGCAAGGGTGGAAGAGATGAACACTATGTTTCAAATCCAAACTTGTATCCTCCCATTGATCTTTTGGAGCAGGTTAGATGCTGGGCAGCTTAAAACACAGGTTTTAGAAAAAGTACCCTTGGGGAGGGGAACATGCATTAATTTGCAGGTCTTTGCAACAGGGGATATAACAACAACTACGCTTTTTCTAAACCAGGACCCTACCACTTGTACATCTGTTGTTTCTATTGGGAGATAGGAGGTCTTCTAACATAGGTCTTCACTGGGAATACATTTCACTTGGTGCCACTCTTTAAAGGGCCATCATTTTCCATGTTGAGTGGTGTAAGATTGTCTCTCTGAATTTGCTTTTGCTCTTTTGTATTTGGCCACTGCCGCATTGTGTTTCAGGAAAGGGGGAAGGAGAACTGTTTGTTTCAAGTGTTTACCTGCATCCAGCAAAGAATTCTGTTGGGTTTTTTTTAAGATGAAAAATACTACATTATACTTTTGACAGCTCTCTGGAACATACATAATTTTTCAAAATGCCTTTAAAGAATTCCCATACTCCAGCATTAGCATTCATAGCAATGTTTGGGTGTCCACAGATCAGATGCATCCCATTTCTTTTTGAAAAGTGCTTTAACATTGTCTGACATACAGTGGAAGAGGCAGCCTCTCCAGGTCCTCCTCCCTCAGCTGTTCTATATCCCTTTGAGACTGACTCCTGGCAGTCACCGCATCAATGAAGAGACTGGAGATGAGTGGAGAGTATCCCACTGTGACACATGAGGAATCATTAGGAGATTTCCTAATTATGTTTTGAATTACTTACAAACTTCAAATAATCATGGCGTGCAAGCAGTCAGTGGGGGAGTCTGTGCATGGATTTAATTTAATGAAATTTAATGAATGCTGTGGAAATCACTAATTGGTTTTCCTAGGCCCAGAAAGCCAAACCTGGCATCTTCCCTGCACTGCTGTTGTCCAATCCTTTGCTATATGGTTTGTATCCTATTTCCCTTAACCAAAATATTCCTTTTGGCAGGTTGTTCTCCTCATGGGTTCACTTCAGTTATGGGAATTTCCTCATGAATTTAAGTATCTCCTGCCTTCTTTTTTACCCCTGAGACTGTGCTAGTTGGAAACTAGCACAATTAAAGAGGTGAAGTTTGTCAGATGGTTTTGGTACACAGTGCAATAGAATACCATTACCTATTTTTTGGAGGTATATCAGCAATTTGGGTGAAAATAGAGGTGGCTAGGTACAGCTTCAAGATGCGTAGATTGTTAGAAAAAGCAAAGATGTTTTTCATGCATTACTGTCTATTGCTGTCTGTTTACTTACTACTCTGCTTGAGCAAACAGTACTTCCCTTCCCTGCTCCCCACCCATGTGTGTTTACCCTGTGGAAGGAAGTACTTGTCTGCCTTTGCAGATCAGCTGCTTCTGATGACAAGACACCTTGCCAAGGGTTTAGCTTCAGCTTTAAAGTTAATCAAGGAATCCAGAAGAAAAGAGTACTTTTCGTTCCTGGATTTTAAAATTAATATTCAGGTTAGGCCCCACTATGAAGAGAGAGGGAAAGAAAGAGGAGTATGTAAAATTTTCTGTGCTCTTTTAAAGCAGAGCAACATCACACTCAGTACATTTATGTCCATTTAATCCCATTCCTCTGAGGGTAAACACATTACCTCCAAATTTGCAGGAATCTTAATTTTAGTAGTTAGGCCATCATCTGTAGAACAAAAAGGCCCTTTGTCTGAATTAAGATTATTGCAGTGATTTAAAAAAAAAAATCATGAAATCTATGGCTGATTTAAGGTTAAGGAACTGGTACTTTCAGATCAATGTTTGCAGGGTACTCTGGATGAATAAGGTCCTAAGTACATTTGTCTTGTTTTAGCAGAGGCTGGGACTAACAAGGAAGAGATTGGTTGGTTTGTTTTTAAAAAAAGATGCAAGCAGGCCACAACCAGAGCCTTGTCCATGCTGTGTCTGTTGTCCTGTGGACAGAACAAGGCAATACCTGTAAGTCTGGGCAGCAGAGGTAGCTCAGCAATGTGCAGAGGGCCAGGAAGCTGTTGTGATCCACCTGTGGATAGGCTGAAAAAGGAGTCCCCAAATACCAGAGCTACCAAAAGAGGTTTTGGGCAAAATTCCTAATTTCATATTTGTCAGAACAGAGAGCAGGAGCTTCAGAAAAGAAGAAACATGCTTATCAATGAGGCTGTCAAATTAGGGCTTAGCCACTTACCTCTATACTGCTTTCTTTACTTACAGAACATTTTATTCACTTATATGTGAAAAAGACTCCTTCTGTCTTCACACTTGGCATTTAGCCCACTGCAAATGCCAAAACCAAGGGATTAAATGTTGAAAAGGGGTAGGAGGGCCTACAACCTCTCTGCCAGCTGGGAGCTCTGCCAGTTCGACTTGGAACATACTTCTGAGTAGATTTAAAATCTATCTGTCAATGACGGGAATATGGTTTTCCCAGTGCTTAAACTTCAGCTGTCATTAATGTGTTAAGAACTGGCAGTAATGAGAGGTTCCCATCACCCTCTGAGCTTGTAGACAGTGCAGTTGCAGATGCAGTGCTTCTGGTCCCTGCTGTCCTCAAGTGCTGGCATGACCTTTCCTTGCAGAAGGAGATGAAAGGAGGAAGTGCAGACGCCTGTTCTTGGAGGGCAGTGTTTGGAAAGGCAGGGTTAAGAAGCTGAATGTAAGAATTTCCTATTAACCCTGCCAGGCTTTTGAAAAAATCTGGTGCTGTGATGATCTCAAATGATGCTGAGATGCTGTGACTCTCTTTTCTTCAGAACTAATGTTCCTATGAGGTTTCTTGGCTGTTGTTTCTCAGAAGGTGTTGATACTCTTTGAAAGTAAGTTATTTCTTCTTGTCAGGAACCTTGAAATAAGTGTTTTGAGTCTTCAGGTTTATAATAGCAAACCAGGAAACACAGGGAACTGATGAGAAAGAGGAGAAAGACATTGAGGAAAAAAGTGGATGTTCGCAGACTTATTGAGGTTTTTGCTACACAGGAAGTCCCAAGCAGTACTCTGACAGGGTTCTCACCTGCTACAGACAGCTTAGCTTTCCAGCTGGTCAGATGTATTCTCATATTACGTTTTGTTTTTTTTTTTCCCCAGAGCCTGCATTGATGTCATTCCCACTATGCCAAGATGCCCTACAGAGTCCTCCAAATTCAAAACAGGGGGGCCACACATTTAGCCATTGGCTGACTTTGAGAGCAAGTTTACCCAAACGAAAGGGAAAAGCATTAATGAAAAATAAGCTTACAGGACTTTTCCTGCCAGGATCTAACCCAGAGCAACAGTGGCACAGAATGACAGGAATTCTACAAACCCAGCTCAGAGGCTACTGTGTCTTCCAGAAGGACCCAAGCTCCACATTTGATACAAAGTGCCTTGACACTTCTCCTGTTGGCCAAGTTTCTGTGGACTGTCAGTCCAGAGAGGCAAGTTCAGGATCTGAATTCTATACCACAGATTCAGAATCTTGCACCAACATACCTCGTGCCTCTGACAACTTGACTCATACTGACGAGGAAGGACGAGCCACAATGGTTGATGTTGGAGGAAAACCAGATTCAAGAAGAAGTGCTGTTGCTGGTGCAGTGGTCCTCCTGGGTGAGAAGGCATTCGGGATGGTGAGGCAAAATCAGATGAAGAAAGGGGATGTGCTGGCAGTAGCCCAGATTGCAGGAATTCAGGGAGCCAAGCTTACCAGCCAGTTGATCCCGTTGTGTCACAACATCCCCCTCTACCATGTTGAGGTATCTCTGAGCCTGGATGAGGCTAGATATGCAGTGGTGATTCGCAGCTCCTGTCAGACCTGGGGGAGGACAGGGGTGGAGATGGAAGCTCTAACAGCTGCCAGCCTGGCTGCTCTGACGGTGTATGACATGTGCAAAGCGGTGACTCATGACATTGTGATCGAAGAGGTGAAGTTGCTTAGTAAGACAGGTGGGCAGAGGGGAGACTTTTCAAGGGTCTAGGTAATATCCAGATACCTCCAGCCATCCAAATGACCACTGCTCATGTTCAGCCTCTTGAAGAACTACTTTTTCTCAGCTGGTAGGTTGGAGACCTTAGCAGGTGTACAGTACAACAACCCCATGACTCCAGCATTGCCTTACTCTGTCAGCTTACTGCTGGGTGACCAGTGGAGCCATTTATCCCTGTTAAAAATCATGTGTGTTTTCTAGAGGACAGACTTCACACTGCCAATACCTCCATTTCAGTGTCCTCACACTAAGCTTGAGAAAATATTTGTGGTTATACCACAGAGGTTTTGGTTCAGGTGTTGGTTTTTTTCCTTTGTGCTGTGAAATACTGACACCTGGTGTCATCACACCATGCAACTGTGAGCTCTGGAAATGAAGCAAGTGTTGTTACTTGACAGCTATTTTTAAGTCAAGGATTAAGATTTCAGAATTATGTCTGTCTGTTCCCCTGACACCCTTGGTTGAATTTAGAAGGTGACAGAAGAACACAGCTGAGGAACCTCACTATACAGCAGAGATTGTAACCATAGAACGGTCCAGGTCAGGTGGCAGCTCCCATCCATTTGCATTGCTACTGCTTCCCTTCACAGAATCAAAAGATGTCAGAATGGCTAAGATTGGAAGGAACCAGTGGGTCATCTGGTCCAACCCCCTTGCTCAGGCAGGATCATCCTAGAGCACATTGCACAGGATTGCATCCAGAATGGAATATCTCCAGTGAGGAAGCCTCCAAAACTTCTCTGGGCAATCTGTTCCAGTGCACAGTCACCTGCACAGTAAAGAAGTTCTTGTTCATGGTCAAGTGGAACTTCCTGTGCATCAGTTTCCACCTGTTGCCACTTATTCTGTTGTTTGGCATCACCAAGAACAGCCTGGCTTCATCTCCTGGGCACACTTCACCCCCTCCAACAGTTGCGTACTTTGGTGAGGTCCCCTCTCAGTAACCTTTTCTGGAGGCTGAACAGGGCCAAATCCCTCAGCCTTTCCTTGTAAAAGAGATACCTTCATGTAGTAAGTATCTACATATCAGTTTCAAAAGAAAAAAGAATATAGCAGCTGCCCAGTTCTCTGATGCAGAATCAGGATTTCTAGGTTTGGAAGAATTATTTTGCTGACTTGGAAGACATGTTTTACAACGTTAGAAGCATGTTCTGGCATTTTGTCCTTACACACTGAAATCCATTGGTGATCTGTGTCTGCATGCTTAAGGGCTTAATTGTGCCAAATGCAGAAGTAGGTATTGGCTCTCCCTGAATTTAGAAAGAGATGTCACACCAAGCCCTAGAAGACTCCAAATTTTTTTAATCCTACAGTGCAGTTCCTAGTAACCAGCAACCTGCACAGTCTTGGCAGATAGAACAAAGTTAATACTAGTAGCCATTTGGAAGAGTAAGGTAGTTGCTTTTGCCTTGGCCAGAGTGTTTTCCTGCATGTTTCTCTAATTTGCTTTCATGAAATCTTCTGGCCTTAGAGCACTTAAGTGTCCCTATAAATGCAGCAGTGGCCACTGTCATGTAGCATTTAATAGCTTTGATATTTTACTGCCCTAGGTAAGAAATTACTCAAGATTCTTGTTAATACTGATGGATCCTTTTCAGATGTTAATTCAAGTGCTCTAAACAGGGTGTTACTAGTTTTCTACTGCTTATGGGTAATGTAAAGTTTGCATATGATTCAGGGTGCTTCCTCTCCATACGCACAGAGTTGAAGACAGTTCTAATAAGGTCAAAGACTCTTCCAAAAAAAAGCATCTTAAGCTTTGCAAGTAGCTGCTTCCCATGAAATAAGGGTTAAACTACTGTGAGCATCAGTAAAGCACACATCACACTGCCACACACATCCTACTCACTTAAAAGTAAGCACAGCTGTAAGATGAGGATACAATAGGTTTTACTACAAATCCTTTACAAATCTCACGCACTAGCTACCACAAAAGGCATACTTTTTCCATTGCAGATGAATGAATTCGATTCCTTAGTCATTGTCACTGTGAGATAAAGCACATACAGAGACCTAGCAGCCATAGCTGAAAGGGAAAGTAGTCTGGAAAGCTTGATGCCCAAATTCCATAAACCTTTCTACACCTCCATTGAGTGTTACAGTCCCGACTCCCTTGATATCACTGTACTTCTCAGGAGCTAGCACTGCCATACTGAGCACCAACAATTTCTCCCTGATCCTGCAAATAAGAGACTGTTTATTTGTGGAATTGCTGTGCCCATAGTGTATTAAGTCTCCTTGGCTCAGGATGGAAACAAATGGCCATGAAAAGGAAGCACGTGTGTAACCTGCTGGGTTAGCTGATTTACACAAGCACTTACCTGCCCTCACCACACACAACGCACCCTAGCCTTCACCCAGTCTCTAGCTAATTTTGAAAGTGAAAAGGAATCTAGATGTGCTCAGTAGTAATAAAATGATGTTTTAGACATGTAATTTTTGGCTTTTGAGAAGTTTGCTGTCATGCTGTGAAGCTCACACAAAGGACTCAGGACCATACAAGGGACTACTGAAGCAAATGCACGACCACCACGCACATCTTGCTACTTACGCACATATCACTACTTTGTTGGTTTGAGAGTGGCTAGGAGCATAGGGCAAACTGGCTTTGGTGCCATTTTACACTCATGGTACATTATCAAGTCTTTAAACTATGCACATCTATAGGTAATGAACTGAGCACGAGTCAACAACATTTTGCAAGAGAAATGAGTTGAGACCACTGTACGTTTCAGTGGTGCTGGGTGGGCCATGGTGTAATATATGTTGATGAACTGACTGCTTTTTAGAGGCTTGCTTTTTTTTGTCCACTGTATTTTTAATAAATACTAGTTGTAATGGAGTATGTTCTGTGTTACTTTGAATACCTTTTTTATTCGCTCAAAGAAACATCTGTTTTCACCCACAAGCTTCTGTGAATAGTTACTTCAGGACAAGCAATGAGATACACCTTACAAGTTGCAATAATTCGTCAGCAATTAGTGAGGCATCAGCCACAATAACTTATTACTATAAAAATCTGGGGATTTTTGTTGCTGTTGAGTGAAACATCTCAATCTGGCTGTTCTTAAACTGTAATCAGCATCATAATTTATCATCTTGCTTCATTATCCCAGATTCTGAGCCAGTGGCTGTATATAACAGCACTGCTTTTTGTTGCAGAGGAACACACAGAACTGGAGCCTTCAGAGTTCTTCCTTAGTCTGAGTGACAACATACGGAAACTAAGGTCTGGGGAATTGCCTGTTTAAAAGTCCATTCCTCCTCTATCATGAATAAGTGTTAAGGGAAATTCCTTTTCTGATTCATCTGAGCTTGCAGGAAAGCTCTCACATCTCCTGCTACCAAGAAGTCCTGTTTCTACCTGAGGAAGAGCTGTTCCTGGTAACTGGCCACAGTGATCTGCAAGAAGGCAGAGATGGCAGCTGTACTCCCAAAGGGTCTTTTTATCCAGGTATAGCTGTGGCACCTGGGGACATGGCTTAGTAGTAGACTTGGTAGTATTAGGTTAATGGTTGGACTCAATAATCTTAGAGGTCTTTTCCAACATAAATGATTCTATGATTCCAAATGCTGCCAATCCAAAATGATAGCACAAAGGTTTACACCCTTTTTCTAGGAGGTGGTTCCTAATTTGGAACCAGGTTTTTGAAGATTTAGCCAGAAGGAACATAGTAAAGCACCCAGCCCACCACCTCCTTCTCTTGAAGGGTACCATAAGAGCACAGGTTGCACTTCTGTGCATGTCAGACAGAACTCAAATGCAGATACTGCAGGTCATGGCAACCAGTACAATGCATACACAGTAGAGCTTTTGCCTGCTGGAAACTGTTACTTGTCACAGCTCATGTCCCATTTGTGTGTTACTCTTTGTTCACTGCTAATCCAGCCTGTGTCCTTTGAGACAGATTGGTCTATCTTTTCTTCACGGGCACTTCTGATGTTCATTACCCCATCCTCAGACTGTCTTGTCAAAGATTGGCTGCAATATATAAAGATGAAGCTGGTCACTAAGAATTCTTAAAGAGATTTAAATTTATGTCAAAGAGACCAGTGCTTTCAGATAGTGCTGTAAGAATAAGAGTGGGACAAGGAGTGAAGACACAACTGGAAATAGCCCAGGGAGGAACCTCTTCTTCTGAATAGGAATCACTCAAAATCAAATTCTAAAAGCAACAACAACTGATCACTAAAAAGGTGAATGAATTCTTTTAGCTATTCTAAGCCACTGGTGACCCGCAGTATTTACTTGTAAGTTGCTGATGTTACTCAGCTTTACATTGGGATTTGACTGAACAGAATCCGGCCCTTCAGCCTACCCCTTCCTTGGCACTTTGCTAGTTCTCAGATCCTTCTGGCTGCCTCGGCAGCATCAGACAAGCCTGTAACAGCTGAAAAATGGCTGCTGCATTGTGTGTGCTTTGGCCAAGACAGAACTGCTAATTAGTTAAATAGAAACACAGTTTACGTCCCTCCAGTTACCAGAGCCTTGCTCCAAGAGAAGCTTAGCATTTCAGGGAACATAAAATCAGTTGGAAGAGTTGCAGGGGGCTGATCAGGTTTTCAGGGTTTTTTGAGATTTTGGGTTAAAGCTTCAATTTAAGTCTCAAAAGCAGTGGATGTGAGGAGCACTGCAAAGCCATGATGATGGAGGCAATGCCCTGACATGCCTGGCACAATCCCCAGGAGGGCACAGGATGGAGCCTCATTCCTTTGTCACAGACTGGGCCTGTAGTGCTTTGGGTAAACTCAGTGTACCCTGTCATAGCAGCAGATTCTCATTTTGGACACAAGCTTAAACAGTGGTAGTTGAGACAAATCCAGCTGTCTCTACCTTTCCCCATGCTTTCCTTTCTCCATGCTGCCAGTGCCATGTTTAGAAAGCTTTCAGTTTAGCATCTCTATTTTTGCACTTGCCCTCTTTGCTCCTTTGGGGGAGTGAAGGGGTACCCAAAATAGTAGCAGTGAAGTGCAGCTGAGTGCAAGTTCACCAGAAGGGACAGGATGGGTGCCCTGAGACACTGCTGAGCTTTGCTCCAAGTAGAGCAGCAAAAAAAACATGCATCACTCAGCTCCATATGCACAACCAACTGCAATGGCATGGTCGTGGCCATCAGGCAAGCTGCCCACTCTCCGTGGCTCCCCAAGGTCCCATCCACATAACACTTGCTCCACGGAGCAAAGCTTCACATTTCATGATTGCTTCCAACCCCAAACTAGCAACAGAGACAATTGCTTCATCAATGACTCTATCAACAGAGAGGGCATAGTCTCAAATTCTGGAAAGCCTGCTCAAAACCAGAAACTCTCAGTACTGCTAAGCTCTTCCTGTGTTAATTTAGTGCAACAGAAACACTCTCTTCTATACCCATGATACTTTCAGGATGTGTAGCTGAAAGGATGCAAGACCAGCAAAAGCAGCATTTGTGTTTGTGAAGTCAAGGGCAGCTTGGCTGCAGTGTGACAGAAGGTAGGGAAGGAAAAGAAGGAGATAGCAGGAGGTCCAGGAAACAATAAAAGTTGTGTTAATATTATGCTTGGAAAATACATGTGCCGTCAGATACGCGACCGCTCCATCGGTACTGCCCTAGGGCAATTACCTGCTGGTGCATGTTGTGGCAAAGCTCTGTCAACATCAGCAGAGCTGCAGCACTGCACCAGACAGAGACCTGGCCAGCACCATCTGCTGCTGGGGCTGGGAGAGAGGGGTCTCAGCTGCACAGCTGTGAACTGCCCTTACTGCAGCTTTAACAAACAGGTTTCATTACCAGGGTAATTTTGGCACTCAAGGCTCCCCATGCGCACGGTTCCAGCAAGGCTGGAATTGCTGTTGTTTGAGGCAGTGTGTGGAGCTACACCATCCGTCCATCCCTCTCTCCCTCCACCCCCTCCCAAGCTGCCACCCACAGTCTCTGCACTTCAGAGAGCTGCACTTCCCCACCCTGGGCCTGACGCTGAATGGAAATGTTTTAGCTCTGTGTGGCTCATTTGGCTTCTGCAGATCAACCCCTGGGGCCATCCTCAGCCCAGATCCAAGAAATGAGCTGAGGGAAGGGAATAATTTCTTCTGCCCCCGAAGCCTCATCTCTCCTATTTCAGCTGGCAGCTCAGAAGTCTCCATCCTGCCAAGACTGAATCTTAATTTTGATCAATGGAAAAGACAAGCTGCTGCCAGGGCCGCCCTGATCCTGGGCTCATAGAGAACACTGGCAGAGCTTGCCCAGCTCCATAAGAGAAGGCCTTCACTAGGGTCTACAAAAAATAAAATAAAACTCCCTCCAGAGCTATGGTATCAGTGAAAGCAGCAGGCTGAAGCCAAGGAGAGGAGATGGCTTAGACAGGGAGTTTGCAGAAGAGGAGCAGGCAGAACTACACCACATGGAAAATTCTCCCATCCCTGCAGCTTGCTGGGAAGGGAAGCCACCAACAAGGCTGAGGTGTAGCTGGCAATCTCCAGGCCCTGCAGTGAATTCAAACACTACTGAACAAACACACAAAACTATCACAGTCTTGCCCAGAAATGCTCTTGCCAAGGACTATAGTATAAATGACAAGTTAAGTTTGTCATCTTAGGAGAGAAAGATTAGAGCAAATCCTCTTCAAGCATCCCATCTCCATGTGGCATCAGGATGCTACATGATGCTTTTTCCAAGCCTCAGATGCTGACTTCAGGCTCACTTGCTTCAAAGACTGAGGCAAAGCTCACTCATACTTCCATGATTAGGCACAGTCTAGCCACCCCTTTGGTTTTGAGGAGGCAACCAGAAGCAATACTGCCAACTCCTAATGCACCCGAGGTTGGGTGCTCCTGATGCAATTTTCTTATGAGCACAGTCCTGTCATCTCACCACTGCCTTGTCCCAGTAGTAGCAGCAGTGATGTGCCGCAGGGACAGATGAAAGTAGGCAGCCATTCAGCCTGGGTGATTTTGTTCCATCTTGCAGACTAAGATGCAGCTCCAAGTCCCTACATCAGAGGAAGGCCACAGTGGTAAGGTCTTGCTCAGATGGGGAGTTTTAGAAGAGCTCCCCTTGCTGACTCAAGGGAACAGAGTTACCAGCAGCTTATGCAACAGATGCCATGTCAGAGCTGCTGGACCTGAACAGTGAAAACAGGCTCTTGCTCTGGTAAAACAGCTTTAATGCGATTTTCCAGTCAGCAAACATGCTTTGAGGGACACACCCAGGACATTCAGCCATCAGCAATACAACTACATGCAGAAGGCTCTTGGCCAGCCAGACTGGGAGGGGTATTTAAACACAAGTTTCTTGCCTTCATCTTTATAGCCTGCTATTTCCCTCCCAGCTCGCTGAGGATGCCTGAAAGCACAACCCTCTGGGATGTCCCAGATGCAGCAGAGGCACAGCCAGTAACAGCCCATCACCAGTAAACCATAGCTTTTGCAAACCTATGCCAGAGAACTCTAGCTGAACCCCAGCAGCTGGAGGGGTTTTCATTTCCATTTCTCCAAGGCTGGTATTTCAAGGTGTTTTTATTTCTTTTTAATCAATGCACATAGCCAGCTCCAGAGGGGGCTGAACAAGGACAGAGAGGAAGTGCAGCCACTGTATCTCTACAAAGTATTTCCACATGCAAGTGAAACAGGGCTCGACTCACTCGGTGCGTGTTTTGCAGTGTGGTTATGGGCTGTCGTTCTGCCTCCACAAAGCTGTTATTTATTTACTTAAAGACTTGCATTCCATGGAAAAAGATGCCCCAAGATAGCACTGTGTTTCTAAAATTAAACCCAGCTGGATGGAGTGGGGAGCAAGCAAGTGAGCACTCCTGTGCTCCCACCAGCAGTAGGAATGGCTCCCCATGTTCTGGACTCCCCCACCCTCACTGAGCTGCAGTGGAGCCTGGCAAAATGCCTCCTGTGTCCTCAGTCATGAGGAGAGGCAGCTCTCTGGGAAGCCAGGCTCAGACCAAGTGCCTTACCCAAAAGCAGGAATGCCACTGTTCCCCATGGCAGGGGATCAGGGTCTAATAGCAGTTATGGGACTTCCTGTCCCAGCAGCTCTGCAAAAGCCCTCACACTGATGTAGGACAGGGGACATCCCACCATGTATCTGACACAAGTTTGAGTGTGGTCAGAAGTCCTTTAACAGAATTTGTAAGGACAAATGATGAGCATTCCTGAGGCTCATCTCCTACCTAATCCATCCAAGATTTTCTTCCAGTTTATATGTCACTGGTAGCATCCTTGTCACAGTAAAGCTCATTTAGCCCTCACTGTTGTAACCTAAGTTAAGAAACCTGTTTTCACAAAAACCATTTATAGAGGGGATGGGGAAAACCCAAGTGTTCCTCCAGCCTCCCATGACACAAGCAAGAAATCCCCCTCAGACACTATCTCAGCACCTGTTCCCATCTGACACATATGCCCAGGGGCTGCTTCTACATCAGCAAATGGCTCAGCTCAGAAACAAATGCATCAGCTTGTTGGAGCAGCTGGTGCTAGAGCTGCTGCTCAGGGGTTTACCATGGCCTAGATTTAGCCTCATCCCTCAGACAAAATGTCTCCTCACACATGCAGCTGAAGCTCTCTGAAGGACAGGTTGGACACTGATTGAGACCCCTGCACCCATCAGGGTTGGGACTGCCTTAGAGGCTCTTGGGAAGCAAAGCTCCAGGGATGGCAGGGATGGCTCTGCTGGGGCCGTAGGGAGGAAAGTGGGGTTCAGCCTCAAATCTCACTGCTCTGCACAAATATGGTACAGGGAAAGATGGCAAGGAAGTCTGAGCCAGACCCAGAACCAGCAGTGGAAGAAACAGGAATGATGGCTGATGGGGATGGCTGAGCAATAGGAAAACTGGTGAAAACTTTGGTGAGGTCATGGATGCTTATGCAGTTGCTGCCACCAAGTTCACGTGCCAGGTCCTTCATGGCTTGAGGACCATGCCCTCTCCTCAGCACATGCAGGAGCTGCTGCTCCCTCAGCTGTGAGCAGAGAATCTCTGGCATCACATGAAGCTTGTAGACAACAGTTCCACCACTACAGGCCTGGATTGTGACCCAGAAGGACCTTACCACAGGGATGTGGGCCAGACCAACATGTCATGCTTGGTAAGTCATTCAAATTTCTGTTTGCAGATGGGGACACTAACATGATGTTCCCATTGCTGTGTGCACTCAGCAGCGAGTATCTGGAGACAGATTTCCAAGCCTGAGTGCTCCTCATGCCTGACATGCATCTGAAGAAAGGGATGTTTGCAACCAGACTGATAAGGCAGCTGTCACGTGAAAGGGAGGAGGGAGACAAATACAGAGATTTCTAGTCTTAACTGTATTAATTAAAAGTTATTAGCTGTAAGCACTTCCAGACAATTAAATCCTTATGTACCCCAACACTGTCTGTCCTTTAACTGACAGCACACAGGTTGGAAGGGGTTTTTGACCTCTGATATGAAGCTACACTCCAGTCAGGGAGAAAATTATCAGCAATAAGCACCTCCAGAAAAATTAGAGCCTTAATGAACCCAGCACCGCCTGCTGGACTGCTGGACAGAACACAGGCCAGAAGATATTCTAACTCCTGATGTGAGGACCACACTTAATAGCAACAAGAGAAAAGAACCTTTCTCACGATAGCTCCTGAAAT
>JAWWLZ010000118.1:29544263-29656032 GCA_035041345.1 Poliocrania exsul
TCCCCTGGCAGAGCTTGAGCCCGTGCCCCCTTGTCCTGTTGCTGAGTGCCTGGGAGAAGAGACCAACCCCCACCTGGTTAGAACTTCCCTTCAGGTAGTTCTAAACAGTGATGAGGTCACCTCTGAGCCTCCCCTTCTCCAGGCTAAACAACCCCAGCTCCCTCAGCCTCTCCCCATAGGGCTTATGCTCCAGTCCCTTCACCCTTGTTGCTCTTCTCTGGACCCTAGTTGTATTTCCTAGGATTCTCTGAATCCTAGTTGTATTTCCTTTCAGAGACAATTTGGTTGTTTTTTCTAAAAATACCAGTCAGAAACACACCTTGTCAGAAAACAAACAGAAATATTAAAGCCAGGTAAGCCCAACTCATGCCCCACCCTGGTTTATTCATTCCCTCATCCAGGCACATATGAGGAAGGCATTTTGCTTTCTTAATCTTTACATTGCTCTCTTATATGAAAGTTCAGTCTGCCAGGCTGATGCTCCTACAAACCAGTATATCTCCAAAAATGGATTAAAAGCAACATTTCAGCAGTTACACGGCTCCATAAGCAGCATCACCCTCATTTCCCCTAAGCAATCCATGCTGTGCCTGGCATGGGGAGAATTAGGAAAAAAAATGGGGGGAGGGGAGGAAAGGCAAAAGGGACAAAAAAGGTAAAAAGTCAAAAAAAGACCTTAGCTCCTGATGAGTCTGACCAAAGGAGAGATAAATAGAAAATATGTCTCAAGAAAAACAGCAAGAAGCCCATGAAACATCAAACAAACAAAATCTATCATAACAATGCTGAAAACCAAAATTTTTGCATTTGAGGGGAAAAAAAAAGGGCTTGTTTTATTTTATAGAGGTAGAAATCTAGGGCCAAGCAGAGTTCTCCCAGAAAGCTCCATGTCTGCTATGGCAGAGATAAAAGTCATCTTTGTTTAAACAGAAGCCACAGGTTAAAGAAAGGGAAAACCAATGAATAGTAGATTCTCAGCAAGAGCAGGGATCTTCCTTTACACTCCTCTTCACTCTCAGTCATTCAGAGCAGCTAAACTCCAACACTAGTTTTGTTCAGAAAAGCCACGAGGCACTTACCTTGCTTCTGTGCAATGATGACAAGGACAGGATGGTCCATGATCATGCAAAAGATGTCAACCAGGAAGATGGAAGGAGGTTTCTGAGCAGGAGCCATGCTGCAGGGCAGAACACCAGCTCCTCATTGTGGGCTCCAACCCCAGCCAAAATATCAAAGAGCCTTCTTGTTAGAATTCAGGCAGGACATCTCTCTTGTTCAAAGCAGACAAAATTCAAATGCTGCTGGGTTTCACCTCTAATAAGAGGAAAAGCAATGATTCGACCTCCCTACCAAACCCCAGCTGCTAGGGAAGAGACTTCAGGGAGGTCCCTGCATTTTCATCCTGTCTCTGCCATGCACATAATGCAGATATTAAAAAAAAAAAAGAGAAAAAACAAAACAAAACCAAACAAAAAACCCAACCAACAACAACAACAACAAAACAACAACAACAAAAAACAAAACAAAAAAAAAACAAAACAAAACAACAACAACAAAAAAACCCCAAAACCACAAAAAACCCCATTTGCCTCTGCCCTTGCATCTGTAAAACAAGAACCTGAATCAGAACTTTGGCAAAATGTGAACCAAAGAGATCAAAATAGAGAAACTGAGAGCCCTTTTAAATAATAAGCAAGAGCTTTCCCACAGGCCACTCAGCCTCCCATCTGCTGCCTACTGATCCTCAGCCTGTGCAAGCAATTAGCCCCTTATTACTTTTGCTCATTTTCACAGTTCTTCCCACCTGAGAGCCAGAACTAACACCTGGGGCTTTGTCTGGGGACCTTGGGAACCCCTGTTTTGCAGGAATTTGTTGCAGACTCAGCAAGGCTCCCACTGGAAGCTAGGCATGAACTTCTTGGGAGCTCATGGTCAGAATATCGCCCTTTGATGGGCTGAAGAGAAGCATGAAATGTTGTGGCTTAAGGATGAATTTTGTCACCACCCTATTTCTGTTAACAGAGAAGAGGAGATTCATGTGTAAATGAAACAGCTGCTCATGTTGCATCTATGATGAGAACAAGGTTCTGCCCCTGAGCTCCAAGGAACTCCTCAGCACATCCCTTGATTCAGCCACAAATTAGCTCTAGGCCTTGTGTGCATCTTGCTCACTCTGGTGTTTTATGTCTAGCTTCTCTGCAGTCTCCTCACCCTTTTTTCTGAAGTCTTCACTCCTTATGTTGGCTTTCTTGACTTCTTTTCAGCTGACCTTATTTAACCCTTTCCTTTGCAGCAATTATCTCCTGCCCACTCCTTCTCTGAGTCAATGCTCTTTCTGTCAGAATGTTGCTCAGTTACCCGAGCGAGCTTAGGGCCAGTGCTGCCGTCCTGCACTCCTTGTTCACTTGGACTAGTTATGTCCAGACATGCATTATGAACTCTTAGATAGCAAGACCGTCTTCTTTTTTTTCTTTTTCTTTAAGTGAACTCCTGTGTACCTTATGTTGTTCTGAAAAAGGAATGAGAGAGAGCTTTGTTCAGTCTAAGAGGACATGGGTTTGGTAATCTGGTGGCTCCCTTATCAGCTCTTTACCACTGCTTGGTGTGGGGATGATGTGTTTGTGTTTCATTTTGTTTCTTGTTTCTCCAGGACAACCTGTTAAGTTTCTCACCAGCTCTGCAGTGACTGTGTCACTTAAAGAGCGTCATGCTCTTGATCAAAGAGAAAGACCCACAGTTAATCAAAAAAGGGCACCCCGACGCCAACTCACCATTAAGACTTTGCAGCAAAATGCACAGAAAATGAAACTACAAAGAAATTTATGGAGACACAGCGGGGGCAATATATCTTTAATTTTTTTGGTTTTGTTTTTTAGTATTACACTATATTCTTATAAAAAGATACAGATAAAAAGGACACTACAGGATTTGTACATTTAATTCACTTATAGTCTTAAACGGACTAAGAATGAGGATACGCCAAGGCATTACAGCAGCACACAACCTCCCACTTCAGTAAGCAGCACTGTCCCTTCATGCTTGGCGGGCAGGGGCACCTCCCAAAGAGAGACTTGCGAGTTTCAAGCTGAGCAGGCTTGCAGGGGAGCAGAACGACCGAAGGTGGGGATGGTTTGGAAGGGAGGTGCTGAGCACAGAGTGGCTCCAGTACCGAACATTCCCTTACAATTCTAAAAACTGCAAAGAATTTTAAAGAGCCTGTTTAGGGGACAAGCACAAAGAGGGGAAATGGCTTGCCATAGAGGCTTTTCTAAATCACTTGGGTTAGAGCTGCTAGTGGTGGAAGCTGAAAAGACCAAGTCCTTCATGAGCTTTGTTGAACATCTTTTACATAGACAAAACTGCCTAAGGGAGAGTTTTAATCCAGATGCTACTTTGAATTATGCTGGTGTAAAACCAGAGCAATTTCAACTGGATCTATTCCACAATGGATCTATTCCACATTACCACCCATAACAGAAGAATGGTTTGGAAGCATCCAGACTCTTTCATGAAAAGTGGTGCCAAAACACTATGCTAGACTCATGGCATCCTTCTCAGCAGGCACAGCGAGCAAAATCTGGCCAACTTCAGGGAATGCTGCTCAGCAAAATTACTACTTAGAGTAGTAGATAGCTTTTTCCTACATTACACACACACACACACATATATATATAAATTCTGTCTTTTCAGTTGGCCAAATTGTGTTATCCAGGTGGTCCTCTTCTACCTGTATAACAAAAACCAGGGTGGCAAATGGAGACTACCTGTTTGGAAGGAAGGCAATAATAAATCCATGTCAAGTACAGAAGCCAAGGAGCCATGGCCAATCACCTGGTTATTGCTAGAGACTCCATGGGTAGAAAACCAACCAGTAGGAAGATATTTTTTTTTTTTTTTTTGCCCTGGATAATACGGGTAAACAGGTTGGAGGAGAAAAGACGGGAAGTAGAGGAACTCCTTATTCTTTGGTCATGACGATAGGAAGGAATATTAGTTCTGAGGAACAAGAACTGTCCCAGTTTGTCTCATTGGCATCTTAACTCTGGTGAGAAGTTACAGGGCATGAACCACTTTTGGCCATCTATCTAAGCCTGTCTGGCATTATGGACAGAATTTGTGTGGAAGGGTGAAGCTTGAGCAAGCAACTGTGCACCTTAACTCTTCTCAATCTTCTCACCGTGATTCATGATGAAAATAAATAGTGTTTGTAGAAAGTGTTCAAAATTAACTGACCTCCATCAGTTCACCACATGCTTTGAAATATGTGTTTTTCCAGAACCAGGATCACTAAGGGCAGAGTAATCATGACAAAAGCAAAAGAGAAGATTTTTTTTTCTCCCTCCCTCCCTTCCCACTCCAAGACTGCTCACATGCATCCCCCTTGCCGAGCTCAGCCTGTGGTGCAGCAGCCCAGCCAGCTGTCAGCTGGTGTAATGCCCTGGCACGGTCTCAATAGTCTTTGCTGTAATGCAGTGTATACATACAAACATAGCAAACTAAAATAAGGCAAAATAAATAGAGGTGTCAGATTTACAGGTTCCCATTAGAGATTCCTAAAACCTTTTTTTTAAAAATCATTTAACCCCCAAACAAACAAACAAACAAACCCAAAACAACCAACCCAGAAACAAAACTGCATATATCATGTACATCATCTACTGTACAATGGATCTCCTTTACCCTCACAGAAGCTCCTGGCACAAGCTTCTCCCATGCAACCCAGCTCAGAGTGTGAGCTTTCCTAAAGAAAAGGAAAGATTCAGCCAGTGGGGCTGATCATTATGAAAATACCTGCCCCATGGTCTCACACCAGGATCCCTCATGATTCCTTTCCCTTCCTCAGACATTTTGAACACATTACAATTTTTTTTCCTGAAGGATATCCAGGCTGTTTCCCTAGTGAGGAAGTCTCTCAGCCTGGAACAATACCCCTACTTCTGCTTTCACAGGGAACCAGTGCCTGGACAATAGCTGTGCTGCAGAGCCTGGAAGGGCTTTGCTGCCCTGAAGTCACTTTACCTTGTATAGCATTTCTAGAGACTTATGATTGACTGAGAATAGTGACTCAGATCAAAGCAAGTGGGAGAGGGAGGGAGTCTTCTTCAGTCTTTTCTGGAATCATCCTAATGCAACCTCCTTAGCAACAATGGAGAAACACAGAGGTGAGTGAGCACTAGACCTTTAGGGCCAAAGTCTGGAGAGTTACAAACTACCTCCTCTTCTAGGTGTTAGAAACTTCATCTTAAAGTTAGCAATGTCTACATTTCTGCAGGAAGCAGAACAAGCCCTTGATTATGCCCTTCCTTCTCACATCTCCTCCTCCTCCTCCATTTATTCTCAAAACCAGAGCAACTTCTCTTAAAACGCTGGTGCTAGGCACAGGTGCAAGGACAAAGCAGACCCCAGCTCTTCACCAGCTCTGTGTGAGGATAGACCTCAGATTGCTTGCTACACCTGCTCAGGAATAAGATTTTCCTTGCTCCTTCAGTACTCAGCAACTTTACCACAACTGCTGAAGAACACAGTGTTAAATGTACTTACAAGTACCCAAGAGACGAGAAGCACAAACTTGACTTCGGCAAGAATCTGACGCCAAGCCCTACAGCAGAGCCAACTTTTTTCTTATCTTCTGCGTGGGCAGCCTCATCTCATACAGTAATTAATGGGCCTCTCTGCTTGTCACCACTTATATGAAATCACTGCTTGCCTCAGTGTGAAACTGAGCTTTCCCAAAACCTTCTTTATGAACTTTCACCACGGAGTCAAAAGCCAGTGGGGACTGTCCAGCACAGTGAACAAAGCTTTCAACCACCATTGCAGATTCAAAACAGGAATCTGGGGCACTGGAGTGCTGAGAAAGATGAGCTGATGAATCAGGGGCATGACTTTGAGCTTTCTGATCACCCCTGTAGGTATCCCACAGCTGATTTATTGGAATTGCACAATCTCTTATTATTTATGTATGAGTCAAAGAGGTGGCAGAATTAGAGCAGCTTTCTTGGACTCTCAGTTGGCTGGAGTGCTGCTGTGTGCTATCATACAGGATCTCTTTAAATCAGGGCTGAACTGTGTACACAAAGGGACAGAGGGCTTATCACTCTCTCAGCTTTTGCTACATTTGTGGCCTGGCAAAGTGACTTCAGTTTCAAAAAGCACAGCACAAACCTGGTTTGACAAACACTGGGGTGGGGGCCATGCTGCATTTATATTCAAAGGGTTTGCCCTGAGGTGTTTCTTCTCTAACAGCACTGCCATGGTGACAGGTGACAGCCTGCCTTATCAAACAAGTACCTAAGGAGCAAGCAAGCAGTTGTAGTTGCACAGAGCTATGAGTCATATCAACTTGCACCAGGGCTGACCTTGGCACCACACCTGAAGTTCTGGGTGAGTCCTAAACCCAGGGAGAATAAAGAGGGGGAAGAAAAACCCTACAATGTTCTAATCCCTAAAAGCATAATCGTTGGAATTCAGGGATTATCCAAATCTAAACTCAACTGTATACCAATTTGGCACATATTACCACCTCTCATATGGCTTACATGGCATAGGTTACATGGCATGCTTTAGAACAAGACAAACAAAAGGGCTGGTATATATAGCAAGTCTACTTCAGGGAGCAGCAAGGAGCTTGTTAATATAATTTACAAGAGACATTTCTAAAAATCCATTTTGTAATTTAAAATAAAAATGCTTAAAAAAGTGAGAGTTTTTCTTAAACTTTCAAAAAACCTTTATGAAATACAGTCTTTCTTCTACAAGGTGCTTGTGTCCACTGTAATAGGCATTGCTGTTAATAGCTAATCCCAGAAGGGGAGTGGGATAGTAAGGGAGGAGAATGCACCCAGCTCTTGTAAGATACCAGCTCTTTACGATGAGTATTATACAGAGGCGCGGCAGTCTGGAATGTCGTAAATAGGGAAATTCTGGGGTGGGAGACTCAGAATTCAGTAAACAAGGAAACATTAGAGTTTAACAATTCTGACTTTTTTGCTTCTTTTCATAGTTTACATAACTATTTAGCTCTCAAAGTGTTCAGAAAACCAACACAGTTT
The DNA here is from genome assembly GCA_035041345.1 of Poliocrania exsul. NCBI lineage: Eukaryota > Metazoa > Chordata > Aves > Passeriformes > Thamnophilidae > Poliocrania > Poliocrania exsul. The sequence goes on from JAWWLZ010000118.1 coordinate 29,551,316, forward strand.
GCTTCTCCAATATCGTAGTGTATAATACTGATCAGGCAGCGTGCATTGCAGAGGAAGTTCTGTTCTGCAGACTCAGTGCAGAGCCTGAGGTTAAGTGACATTCACAGAAAAATCAAACCAAATGATTAAAGTGACAAATAGAGCTTTTTTCACTTCCCTGGGATTCCTTGACATTTTGTGCTGTTGACTAATGATGCATAGTTTGTAGATAGCAGGTCTCTATTCTCAAACGTTCTCTCTTTTCTTCCTGTATAGGAGGAAGAATCCATCACCATTCTTTCTTTTTCTCTTTTCCTTCTCCAGGGAAGATAATCAAAAAAGAAGACAAGATTAAAAACAAAAAAGAAGTATAAAAAGAGCCCATGACAGCCCACACAATCTAATCCCTTTCTCAGAGCCTTGAAAACACACAGAATTCAGGCCTGGTTTTGTGTTCTTTGCTTTTTCAATGTGTGATTCATATATGTAGCTTAAACACAAAATCATTCTTTCCTTATGAATTAACCCATCTCCAAAGCCTGCTTGTCTTGCACAATTCTGTGTCCCCCTGGAAAAAAATCTTGATTTTAATGATGGGACTCTCTGGTTCATCCCAAGTGATCTCTTCAAAATGAAAAGGTCCATGGGCTCCAATGTTCTCCTTTGACATCATTCATATCTTACTGAGTTACGTGATTCACCCCAGTAGGAGTGGGGTGTGTGCAGTAAAGGTCAGCCTGTTAGACAGAAAGACCAGTTCATGCCAACAGCAATCACAGCCAGCATCAAGCGGAAAAGAAATCTCATTTCTTGCAGGCAGTGACCCTGTTTATTTTTTGCTACTTGAGACTTGCAGATGATACTAGGGAACTCCCAATTCCCATTGGGCTGCACTAAGAAATCTTCCACAAACAGGTAAGAAATTTTCCACTGATTCCCTCCCAGCTTCCAGCAATGACAACAGGCTCCACAGTCATCTACTTGTAAACCCAGTCTGGCAGTGGTTTAGTTTTCTAAAGAAAAGCCAGAGCTTCTTTCTGAGAAGATGCATTTCATAGCTTCAAGAGAGAACAACCAAGAAATTCCAGAAAGCTCCTTCTAGAAATGCAGAATCCAAAAGACTTTTGCAAATTATTCTATATTGATCCTGATTCTTGAATTTCAGCTTGTTCCAGAACCTGAAGACTTCCCTCTAAGCATCACTTTGGACAGTGTGGGCCACACAAAAATACTATACAGGACATGAGCTCAAAAGAATTTTTCAGGTGCTAATCAAGGGCTTATAAAATCCAATTGAAGGGAATTGAAGACTTCAAGAACCATGTCTCTACAAACCCCTGAAGGGCAGTCTAGATCCTGAAGAAGTGACAGGTGTTTACAGAGCTGCTCTGGAATCAGTCTTCCCTGTTATCAGCAAGATGGAGATCGTGACTATATTTTACTTTGGCACACAGAAAATTATCTTGCTCCAGCTGAGGCCTTCTGCAAGGGCCGAGTACTTTCTGTCATCACCATGAGGCCTTTGATGACACAACCAACTCCCAGAAGCATATCTGTCAGCTCTGCATGGCCCAGTCACAGGCCCTGCTGGCTCCACAGAGGCACTTTTATAATGGTTCAAACCAGGAGCACAGAAGAGGGGTCAGAGAAAAGCTGATCATGGAAAGGTAACGACTCTAGCCACAGACCAAAGAAATCCTTTTGGGCAGCTGTCAGCCGGGCACCATCACACACATTCATCTTCCTTATTTTGCACTTTTTCGTCACCTTCTTTTGGTTGATTATTTTTCTTCCTCTTGTAATTAATAATTTAGCTTTGTCACCACTCGCTCCCGGCTTGTCTCTAAGCCTTGGTTCCCCGAACGCTTGCGGTTACGCTTGAGCTTGGATAAGTCTTTGTCAAAGACTTCACCCGACCTTAATGCTGACACCAGGTCATCAAACTCTCCACCCTCTTCAGAGATGCTTCCAGCTTTTGCTTTCTTTTGTCGCCTCTCCTTTTCCCTCTGCTCTTTTAGCTGTGGAGAAAGACACAGAGCTTTAGGATTAGCTAACCAAGATGCCAGATCACTAGGTACACTGCCAAGAAGCAGATAAAATGCATGAGCACAGAATAGGGAAAAAAGAAAGCAGGAGCTTATCTACAAGGCCATCACCTGTGCCAAGAGCACCAGGAGACAATGCTGGGCTTCCCTTCTGCAGAAGGCAAGCAGAAAGCAGGAGAAAATGAATAGCACCATACGTCTGCCTCACAAAGCACTATCACCCTGCAGGAAAAAGGACATATGGAATCTGTCTATGCTGCTCCTACTTTTATAGTAGGATAGTGCCAGCAAAGTGGCTGTGTCAAATGACCATCTACAGGTGATGCTGGCATAAGTAATTACTCAGCTTCTGGGACCTGGCTTGCAGTGACCTTAGTGTGGCAGCACCTACACGCTGACTGTACCTAACCTAGTGAGTCTGAAGTGACTTTGGATGTGTCTGTACAAATCACAGTCACTAGTACACCACAAACAACTTTGTGCTCTGGGCACAGCTAGCTAAATTGACATGCAGAAAGACTGAAGTCCTGGAAAAGGAGTAAAAGAAAAAAGGAAAAATCCTGGAAAGGTTCAAGCTAAACATACAACAGAATGAAAATCGTGTGAGATATCAAAGTATTAATAAGAAACCCTATGCACCAAACAGCTCATATTTGGATGGAGGCAGCATGTTGGACTGCTGGGAAGATGAAGAGACATTGCCTTGACTCTGGAAAGAGAAACTGATTATAAACACAAAGAGCAATGAAACAGAACTGCTGATTTTACAAATCATTGAATAGGTCCACCTGTTGATGTGATGCCTCTGGTCTCCCTAGGATAGCTCCAAGGAGCTTGCTTATCCCTTCTCCACTGCTCCAAAATCAGCAGGAATGCCAAGGGATGGTTGTGGCTATCAGGAAGCAGATTGCTTGCTCTGCACACTAGCCTCACGTTGCAGGAAGACTCTTTGAATAAGCAAACTGATACCTCTCTTGTGGTGTAGTAGGCCTATGAAACTGTCCTAGTTCCTTAACAGCACGTTCCTGCACTTTCCAGGCTGACTGAGAGGAAACTGGATCCTCAAGTCCGGGCATTTTATCCTTGTGTCTAACAGTAAGGCTACTGGCATCCTAGTGTTTTACCTCTGTCCTCTTCTGAAAGGAGCAAACCAGTGCTTTTGGCACAGCAAACATTTTAATCTGCAACTCCCCACAGAGAGGCCTGGGGATGTGGTGGCAGCCAGGGCTACAGGGCCAGCAGAGGGGAAGGAGGCAAGGGACTGCTGAGCGTTCTCAGGCATCACAGAGGCTGAGGTTAGAGTGGGAGGCTGGTTCACACGAACCCCTGGGGACACACATATCTGTCTTGCCACAGCAAAATCCACAATGCACAAAAGCTCTCTTGCCACGTCAAAGCTGGATGCAGCCCCAGTAATCAAGGCATTGAAGCTCGCCAGAGAGAAATATTGCTGGTGTGGCTGCACCAGGTGCCAGGGCATTTGCTGTGTCACTGTACACTGTCAGATGACAGGCGCACAGCAGATGACAATGGAGTCTGACTGGAAGCTGACCAGCTTGGCAGGACTCAGGGAAACCTGGCTTCTTCACTTGCAGCCCAAAAACAGAATAGTCTGGCATGGGGCAGGGGCAACACCATCTTGCAAAGTGTCAGGGCAGAACTTCCTGGGCTAGATTTGGGTTCTGAATCAAAAGAGGGTAATTTAGAAGCCAAACAGTATGTACTTGAGAGTTGACAAGAGAGATAGCAGAAAAATGTCATCATTTAAAAAGAGAATGATGGCAAAAAGAGGCAGCAGGGAGAACAACATGAAACAGTGACAGTGATGGGACATGAGCACTGGAATTGGCTCTCTCAACCTTTCTCCCAAGACATGAAAAGGCAATGGAAGGAAACACCTTCCCGTGCCCAGATACTCACCATGGCCTCCATGCGTGCCCTGCGCTCCTCCTCTTCCTTTTTCTTCCTCATATTCTCCAGATCTTGCTTGGCCTCCGCAAATGACTGTAAGAAAGTGTCAAAGATGCCAAAAAATTCATCTGGCTGCATCTTGCCCTCGCTCTCTCCAAAATGCTTCAGTGCCTTGGCATACTGTCAAAGGGGCAGAAAACAAAAGAGCAAGAATTAGGCAGGCAGTTTGATGAAGACAGCAAGGATAGCTTATGAGTAACCACACATGTAATTCAATATACTCTGAACATTCACACAGTGAGAGTAGAAACTACCCCGGGCAACAGAAGTGTTTCTCCTTAAGGCAGGTGCCTCTATCCCTGAAGAATCTGCCATCCTGGATATCCTTTGGGTGATCTGGGGCAATGTTGCTGGAGAATATAACTGTCTACTTATACAAAAACCCCCATGTTTAGTGCCTGAGGGTAATAGAGTAACTTCAGAGGACTACCATCTGGCCACATCTCAGCTGCAGCTGTGGGACAGCCAGGGCATGAAAGACTGAGCTAGGTGGGGAAACAAGTAGTATTGGTCCATACTTTTCCCTTCTACCTTTCCTTCAAATCTACTTTTAAAATGTCTGGAGTTAGAGGGGGTTTTGCAACAATGTTACAGTCTGTCCTCTAAGAAACCTTTTGCCATGTCATCCATCTCTCTGGAGTCCTCTGAGTCAGGGTGTCGCCTGTGAGAGAGGAGACTATAGACAGACAAGGCATGAGAGTGGGGCAAGGAAAAGCAGCCAGGGCTCCCGGGCAGACTTAAAAGAGAGTGAATACATCACAAGTGGTTTTTATTTTGAAAGGCAAATGTTGAGGCTGCAGGATGCATTTGGAGGCAGCCAACTGGCAGGACTTCAGTCATAGGGCAGTCATGATTGGGATATGGTAAATTCACAGCAACCCCTGGCTCTTGGGCATCAGTCCTGCAGTATTTGTACTCTCTTCTTTGCACACTCACACTCACAACCATGGCTTGTTGCTCACCAAAATGCACTCAAATGCAGGCACATATAGTCTGGCAACAGCATGTATGCACATGTACACTGTGCTACGTAAGGACACACATCCAAAAGCTGTAACATTGTCCAGCCGCCTTCACTCACACACCTTGTACTGCAACAGGCAGCATCAGAAATGCATTCCTGACCATACTTGTGTCCTAATGCACAGCTGCCCTATCTTGCACTTTGGCACACCACCACTGAGCAGCAAAGCATCCTTACAGACCTCAACATTTACAAAACCAAACCTGGACTCTCACAGACTTCCTTCAAACTCTCCCAAGCGTGTATTCAGCTCATATTAACTAACCCAGTTTCCCTCTCCTTACGTGGACGCTCTTCCAGAATGGAAAAGACAGTAAGAACTGTTCAGGCTCCAATCCCAAGCACAAAATGAGTCTGGAAGCAGGTCTCCTAAACCCCTCTGGCCCTGTATCAGGTAAAGCATAAACAATGTGGCCCAGTAAACTGCAGGGGGAAGAAATCTCCAAGGAAAGCAGCTTCCTTCTGGCACAGCCTGAGAGATTCAGCATCTCTCCTTCTCTGCTTTCTCTGCCAGGCCCATAAAGCAGTTTGAAGCAATAGCTTCTTTTTTATTTTAGAAAGGCAGTGTTCTCAGCCAGAAACAAACAAAGAAACCCAAAGAATCTAGGGGGAAAAAGTGTTGGAAGAAAAGCAAGTTGCCTTGAGCTACCAAACATGGCAGGAGTTGAAGGAAACTCTACATGGTAACAGCAACAGATTACTTCTCTGTTTAACTCCTTTTCGCTGAAACCTCTGAAGACATACACACAAGTATGCACATCTACACCTTCTCCCCATCCCTCTCTGTAATTTTATCTGTATATAATGTACACATAGGCTGTTTGGGTATAGGAAAGTGTAGCAGTCTCACAGTAACCCACACTGAAATGGTGCCAGCTCTTCGTCAGAGAGAATACAGGCTTCAAATAACACTGAGGGAGACAAAACATCTCCATGTGCTCTGTTTTCTTGTCTTCCTTGCACCAGTGTGACAATCAGCCAGGGAGGCAGAGGAGCACCAGAGAACGACTTCAGCACAGGCATTGCGCCTTCTGCTTGAACACACAGAGCACCTGACGCTCATTGCTCACAGAGGATGTGCTACGTGGAATCTCTTCCCATTTAATCTGTAGTTAACTCCTGTGAAAATTGAAAATAAGGCAAAAAATAGGAGCAGTGACTAGAGCTACCACGTAGAAGGAAGGCCTGTCAAACTCCTATGAAGCCTGAAGTCCAAGGGCAGCCCACAGGAGACAGCTGTTGCCCCTCACAATGCACTGTGTCTGTCCCTTGTGTTCCTCCTGTGCTCAGTAAAGGTGAGTGAAGGGACACATAGAAAACGAGTTGGTTTGAGTTCATGAACATCCACAGGGGTTTTCTAGTCTCTTAAGGAAGCTGGGGGTTGAAAAGGTAGAAGTCCTTGCTGTGGGGATCTTGGATCCTACATACGTGGAAGTCTCCATTAGAGGGTGGTGTTGTCTGCGTATGTTCTGCATGTGGCCTGTCACCCAACTACTAGCATCAGCTAGTTCTTGTCACACTGGCAAGAGGGGCTTCTGCCCCTGCCTCCCCACTGCCACTCAGAGAAGAAACAGTGTTGCTGTGCTGGAAAGACACGGCTGCCTGGGAGCCTTCCAGAGACACTCATGGGTATAAGGTGTTGTGGTCTCTAAGCAGCCACAAGGAGTCTGAGGACAGCCCATCTTTGGTGCCCTATAACATGGGCCTTAGTAGCTCACAATCACTTACTGTAAAGCAAAAATTCTGTTAGCCAGATGTACTAAAATAACTACAAAAGAAATATCTGTAGTTCACTGAAGTAAACATTTTCTTTCTTTCTCTACCTCCTCTGAAGAAAAAGCTGACTGGGCAGAGGAAGCAAGTCAGGAGATCCAGCCTCCACTGCCAGCTCTGCCCATGATGTGGCTTGGGAACTCATGCTTCCTTTCTGAGCCTTCCGTTCTCCATTCATTACAGAACAGAAAGTGTCGCCCCACTAATCTGATACAGGAAGCGGCAAAAAACCAGTTGCTCATATCTGTAGGGCACTGCATCAAATAAATGCACTATTGAAAAAGAGAGACATGCTATCTTTTCACTGTTTTAACTACAACAGACACCTCTGGCTTCATTACTTCTTCTGTTTCTCTGTAACTCTGGTTCTGAAACCACATGTGCTTTTTCAAAGCACTGGTGCTGGGATGAGGGACAGTGAGCTCCCGCAGATGGCCTCCCCAGTGCTGGTATGAAGCCCAGGCTCCTGCCTGCCCACAGTGGCTTAAACCACACTGCCTGCCTCACTCAGGACATAGAGTCACAGACCAAGGTGCTCTGGACCCCAGCCTCTTCTGCTTTCCATCACAGGATTTGTGTCACCCTGTATAAATCACTTGACCGCTCCATGGGCAGATTCCCTGCCAAATAGTACCTGCTGTAGTGCACAATTGTGAAATCTGCAGCTACATCTTTGTGTGTCCAAAACGCTTCCCAGGATTTTGTGATGTGCTGTAATAGTGTGGAACAAGTGTTGAAACTTGCTTATTCCTGAAGTCATTTGGGGACAGATGAGATGGGCAAAAAGCAACATGGAAAACTATGTTTCAGCAGGTTTTCCACTGTAAAACAGGATGGTATATCTTTTTTTCATTAAAAAATTCATTTCCACACCATAAGGGCCCCCAAGCTCCATGATATAACAGGTCCACAAGCTCAGTGCCAGCTCTACTTCCTCTGCCAAACTTTCCACTGAATTTATCCTCTTGCCAAAGCAAATCGTTTAGACAGTTGTTTATTTTAAAAAGCCATTTTAGCAAGGAGAAGGAAAGCGGGACAGCAGCACATACAAACTCTGCTGTGCTTGCCAACGAAATGTTAAACAGTGGCAGAAGAGCTCTGGAAATAGCAGGAATGGGGCTCTATGAGGAGAAGGAAAAACAGCCATGATAAAAATTTCCTGCTGTCTGTGCTGTCTGTAGCGGGAAGAGCCAATGCATGAATGAATTATACCATGTAGCCATGCAACATGAAGTGTGTCTCACAGAGAAGTAATCCTGAGTTTGCTGTTATGAAGATACCACTTCTGTACTGAGGCAGTTCAAATAAATGTCCGTTCTCTTTATGGGATAGATTCACATCAGTTAATGGAAAGAGCCCTGCCAATTTCAGGCAGGACTGAGCCCAGCTCTCCTTGTGCCCAAATGCTCTTAAAGGATTCTCCCAGGAGTTCAACAGGAGTCTGGCAGCTCTGAAACTGAGATACAGGTGCTCTAAACATTCCTCATATGTTAGATAGCAACCTGTACTGCAGCATCAGAAGTTCTAAGTTACTGTGATTTATTTACCAAGTGGCTGTTTCTGACAGCAGGCTGTGGTGCCTTTTGTAACACACCTCATCTTGACTTCCTCTCTGTCCTGACCCATTCCTTATTCATGGTGGCTGACAGAAAATACCATTCCCCCAAATGCACAACTGAAGTGCACAGCCTGTAACTGGCACTTGGACTATAATATTTCTGAGTGTTTCATAGCATTCTGACACTAATGACTATTTTCTTAAATGGATTTTTGTTTTCACTTCCTTGCTGTTCTTCAAAACAGTTACTATAGCTGCTAAGCTTATTAAATGCATTTCAGATTCTGAAAGCCTTTCTTCATCATGATAAACACTCTGAGAGGAACTGTCATCAAAAAGACTGGGAATGGACACTTTCCTACCCACCTCATCAGCCTTGCCCCAGCTGTGGCCTCTGCCACAGACTTAAGTTTGACATTCAGCACAGCAACATCTGACTAAGCAGACTTTGTTCTCCTAAGACGATCCAAATGTCTTACAACCAGGTTTGTTATAAACTAAGTACAAAGTAGAACAGTTATGAAGCAGTCTAGTGATCTAAGTTCATACCTGTCAATATTTAAGTACGTAGTAAAGCTTCATACAGGGCAAATGTTACCTTTTTCAAGTAGGAAAATAGATTTCATACCATGGGAGGCTACTGTACCTCTGCTTGGGAATTACTGTTACTCCCCCAGAGGAAACAGAGGAAAAATTTTCACAAACAAAATTCAACTCCATCTTTCTTATTTAAAAAAGTCAATTTTTTGTCTGTTCAAACATGTAAAAAATTGGTGAAGGATTCCAGGGCAGAGTTTCACTTTCTCCTACCCCTACCTTCAAGTTTATGGGAAATGGCAGAAAACATTATCTCTTGATCTAATGTATATACTCCCTTATAACGTGGTATTGAAAGTGAGAAAAACACAAAAAGAACAAGAACCAGCTGTGTTAGGGATCCTGTTAAAAGAGCTGGTCTAAGTTTTCAATCAGTTCTTAACCAAGCCATCTGTTTACTGCATGAAGATAAGTACAGTTACAAGGCTTCCTCTGCAAACAGGGATGCCTGTATCTGACAACTTGGCCTTTTAAATTTAAAATGTCATTTCCTCCCCATGGCCACTAACGATGAATGGTTCTGCTTAAGCAAAAAGGCCAGAAAAAGTACTGCATGGGATTGTGAAAAATATCATCTGCCGAGAAGGCCAGCACCACACCTTAGTAATGGATTGTTTCCATAACTGAAGAAATTACTTCTGCTAATAGTGAAGAAGTTTTAAAAAAATAAAAAACTTCCTAGGTTTGAAAAGATAACTTATATTGTTTCAAATCCCAGCTGAGCAAACATGGCTCTGATTAACTCAGAGTAATCAATTAGCCACATTTATATTTAGAAGGATATCCAATTCCAGCTGTTAAAACTAGAGCTTTATTATTAATAATAAATCCTTGAATCAGACCAGTTCTTCCTCGTCTCATTACAGTATTTTTCAAAGTCCTCCCTGTCCCACTGGCTTTTTTTTTCCCAATTTGTTTTGTTTTGAGCAATCAAAAAAGAATAGGATAATCAGATGTCTTGGTCCCCCTCCTCCTTTAATTGGCTAGTAGATTTCCATGGTAAAATAAAAAAAGCTCTTGATTCAATAAGCACAGAGAGCCCATTGAGGTTGGAAGATGTTACAGGTTTTGCAAAGCACATCTGGTTTGTTGAAAATTTCCAGCTTTCTTTTTCTTTTTTTTTTCTTTGAAGAAAAAACAACAAAAAAGGAAGAAGAGAAGGCCAAAATAATATGAAGCAAACATTAGAAATAGCTCAGCATTGGTAAGGACAGACAGTTCCCTTACAGGAGTCCAAAAGCAGCTTTTTGCCAGTGGAAGAAGCCATAGATTGAGCAAAAGTTGGAATGGCATGTGTTCAAACATAGTAAGGGTGTGTGAGGAGAAGGTAGGGTAATGTTTCCTAAGCATGTTATAGTCATTAAAATAAAACATCTCTTTATGTCGAGTGCTTTACATTGGCTACGTCTAAAAAAGCGTGCAACAACTTCCAGACATATTGGTCCGTCTGTAGGGAGTTTCTCTGGTTATTTTTAAAGCAAAAGAATGGTATTTTTCCTGCAAGTGCCTGAACAGGAAAAGTTGCATTGCTGTGCTGGACATGCACCACTTGCTGGTTTTTAACCCACAACTGAACCTGTAAAGAATCTGCATTGGGCTTTAGTCCTAGCGTGCCAAAAGCAAGGAGCACCACCATCTATAACACCAAACTGAAAGTGCACAATCTAAACCATGGACAGAGCGAATATCCTTTCAGAAAAGCATGCCTAACTATAATGAAATTGAAAAATTTACCCAGTCATAACAGAGAAGCCTCTAAACCACAGAAAACAGAGTTTTTCTCAGTAAATTCAGTGGGGCCACAGAAAGTAAATTATATTTTTGTGATTATAGTGCCAGTATGGTGTGAACATTATTATACTGGTAATAGTTTGAATCTTCTCAAGCAATATGCCAACAAAGAAAACTGAAAGTTTTTTTTCCCCCTGCAGGATGGGGCTCTAAGCAACCCAGTCTAGCAGAGAATATCCTTGCCCATGGCTTATGTGGGGGGCTTGGAACCAGATAATCTTTCAGGTCCCTTCCAAAGCAAACCATTCTATAGATTCCACAAAAAATTAGTCACGTTATTCTTCTCAGAATTTCTTTACACCGTTAGTAGTGTTAGACTGCCCAGCTTTGCATTCTGAGTGTGACAATATCTACTGCCTCACAGGCATTTGCCACACAGCACTCTCTGACAGCCAGTAGCTCCTGGTGTTTGCAGCTGTCAGTCACTATTACCAACTTGATCTCCACAGCAAGGAAACGCTTTTGAATCACAGAATGACATTACTGGAAAGGGACATGAGTGAGGAGTCTTACTGTTCAGATCCTGAGCCTGTATTTTCAAAATCTAAGGACTACCGATCCAATGGCACAGCTTTCATTAATAATGCAACAGGTCCCTTAATGCTACAAGGACTGACACCAGAGTGGTAACAATTCAATCCAAAAGAAATAGCACATTTGCTTTATAAAGCCAAGAACTTTCAACATGCCAGCCAACAAGGGCAGATTTGCCATTACATATCGTTTACTTTAGAACTTGCTCTTCTCTAAACATTTTCATATGCTTATGATCTTTACATATAAACTCTCCTTATTCAGCTGAGAGACACAGGGATTAGTGCCAGACTCCAGCCATGAGCAATGAACAAGTATCTCCTTAGCTATACAGTTCTGGTAATGGAGATGCAGTCAGTGAAAGGACAAAATGATCACAGCACCACCTGAAGAGTAACACACACACACCCACACACACACACACCCACACACACCCCCACACACACCCACACCCACCCACACTCACACCCCCACACACACCACACACACAGTGGTGGTTGTATAAGACAGATCCAAGAACGTCAAACAAACCACGCGTGTTTGGGATTTCTATCCCTGTACTGAAATGCATCCAACAACAGAAAAGCGTAAGTGGAAAAGATCAGGTATATCAGCTACAGCACTGTGCCAGATGCTATGAAGAAAATTAACTTTATCCCAGCTGAAACCAGGGCACCAAACTACCAAGAGGTGCATTTTCAAAGGAAAGAAACACAGCACAAATGTCCCCAGCATTGTGGGATGGAGCTAGAAGCAGAAGGTCAAAAGATATGAGATCAGCATCACTACTCAACAAAGGACTCCTTTTTCAGTGATCACTTAAAAGATATTCCCCTCAACAGCATGGCAGGGTGTCACATTCTGTTATGGATAGTGCCATCACAATTCTATGCCATATAAGAATAATGTTAAGGAAGATTAGCAAGAAGTGGGTAAGAGCACAGAACCTTCTTTTAATCCTAAAATATATTCTAAATGGATATAGGCCAAATTAGGAAGAGTAAGAAACTTCAGCCTAAACCATTTTTAGTATCTACTAAGTTTTCACTACAGTCCCAGCATCTGAAATTGCTGTTTCCACTTTGATTCAGGCTTTTGACTGAGCCAATGAAACTCTTAACACTTCAAAAGGTATCTTACCTTGTCTCTAGCCTCATTGAGAAGGTCTTCTAACTCAGAGAAGCTGAAACTGGCCACAGTGATGAAATCACTCATGACAGGAACAAACCTGTCCCCTGATTCCCGCATGCGTCTTTTCTGATAATCCAGTTCCTGAAACAAGCAAGAGATACAGACAGGCAAGCATCAAAGATTCCTCGTTAACAAGGAGAGAAGCAGGGAAGCCCATCTATTTCCCTCACTGCAGAGCACACTCTGCTCCCACTCTGCACACGTTCAACCAAAGCTGTAACTCATACACCACTTTCTCACTATGTCAAAGGCTTTGCCTATTATGGGGAAGAGGGCAGGCCAAGATGGGATGAAGGAAGGTCTTAGTTACAGTTCCATTTATCCTCAAACAACAACCACTCCCAAAGCTAACACGATACTGAGCTTTTAAAGTAACTTTATAATTTAAAAATCAGGTACATGAAGTGCTGCATCCTTTTTTTTATTCCCCAAATGACAAATAACAAAAACTCTGTGGAGCAAGGAAATTTGGAATTTTTAACAGTGAGCTTCCCTCCATCCTGTCTTCCCATGGTGACTCAAAATGCTGTACACTGGGGGAAATGGGCTCTAGATCTCCCCTTTATTTCTCTGAAGAGCACTAGATAAGCAGCAAAAATTAGTTCTCTCAGTGAAGGACAACAGGCAGATTTCAAGTGCAACACGTGCAACATTTGCTAGCACCCTGCTATCCAACAAACATTAGCTTAAATGTCATAAAAATCACGTTTATAAACTAAAGCTATTGCAATAAGAAGAGTTATGGTAATAGGAGAAAGAAGACATAAAACCATAGGAAACTAAGTTCTATTTGTCTGCTACCAACAGAAACAAAAAAATATTGTCAGATTCTTTCTTTATGGCTCAAGTTTTTTAATTGTAAGCCAAGATTACCCATAGCTATCTCTTTCCTTGCTCTATTTACTGTGCTTGAAGCACAGAGAGAGCTAAGGAGCATCTCAAACCAACTAGGTTATAGTGAGACCAGCAGTCCCCCATGCCTGTGCTTGGCTTGTGTGCTGTTGGCAGTCTCATGGGGACAATGAAAGCATAATCTAGGCCTCATCTTTATTCTCAGCTGAATAATCAGAGGGAATGATAAAGCCTTACTTTCTCTGTAGGGAAATCAGCATGAAACAGCAGGTCAAGTTACAGTCTGACCCTCTGTTCCCTTTGGAAAAAAATATTTTTATGCTGGCTGCAACTCCAGCTTAGATGCATGTTGGGTCCTCTCTGTCACTGGTCGTCAAAACAGCAGTTCACAGAGCCAAATGGGTAGGTTTATAAGCATCTATGCTGCAAAACATCTTGGGATTTGCTCCACACAGTGCTGCTAAATTGCAAGAATTACTTTGGCCATCGACAGTCTAAAGTCAGACGTGGTGTATCTTCTGGTCTTATGTGTTAGAAAGAGCACAAGCCAGAAAAGGGGCAAGAAAAGCAATGAGCACGTGGTCAGAGGAAGCTCACTTTAAAGAAGTGCTATTTCCCTTGCTTTGTATTATATCCTCCTCTCCACTGGTTTACCTAACACATCACAAGGGATGGTCTCGGGAGCACTGCTTACTACAACACTTTGCAGTGAATTGTTTCTTTGTTTTGAGTTGGACCATACAAAAAATGTGCCTACACATGTTTCTAAGAATTATGCATATTTTTTCAACCACTCTCTCCCATTCTAATTTTTAAGCTAATTTTAGCTGAAAGTTGCTCTACCTTCTCCTCCCCCCTTTTTCAAGCAGGTGAGTGTAACAGTTCTGTCAGTTTACTCACTGTTGAAAGCTATGGCATTTGGGACTGTTACTGGAGAGCAATGTTTTTCAAAGTAAAATTAAGATTAGGTGGTCTGCTCTTCAAATTCACATTCAGTTCTTTCCTGCAGAATAATTCTCCCAAAATGTACAAAACCCCTAAAAACCCACAAAAGAAACCAGCATGACTAAGTAATCAGCCCAAGAGCAATGCCACAGAGTAACAAAACTCCTCTGTATCTTCTAAAAATGGTCTCTACTAATCATAATAGCACAACAACAGAGGCCAGAACTGCCTCTGGTGGGCTGGGCTGCTGGTTCTCTAGAGGGATGAAATGATTCAACCATGGCAGTGGTTTCTCAAGTGGTGGTTATGATCTTCTTGCTGTGTGAGAGAAGGACTCTGCTGACAGAATTCCCTTCCACTACTTAGCTGTCCTTCTGGGAGCATCCTACACAAAGGCAACAGCTGCATAAATGTCTTCCAAATGAGTATGTCTCACTTTTACAAAGAAGCTGCAAGTCCAGCAAGGCAAATTGTTAGTAGTACCTTTAAGAACATCAGACTGTGAAACTATTTTTAGCTTTCTGTTCTTAAGGGGCCTTGAAGAAACACCAGTTACTGGGGCCAAGACTGTGGTGAGAACAGACTGGAATGGAATCAAGAATCGCACCTTCCCCTCCTCCCCCTTCCACCTGACAGTGATCTTCTATTGTTGCTATAGTGCTGCTTTTTACACGCCAGAAAACCACGAATTGAGCAGGCAGACTGGGAGGTGCTGGCAGCCCCAGAAGAAAAATACCATGGCAGGGAGAAGACTGAGGCTGGAAGAGGATGATTTTATGAGAAGGAGAGATTGCCCTTGGAACCCACGTGTAGGAAAGAGAAGAAAAAGTTACTGTAAAGGCAAAAGGACAAATAATCTGATGAGAGAAAGCAAAACATAATTAGGTGCACACATTTCGGTGGGGTGAATTGTCTGTCCCAGTCAAAAACTAGGCCTCTGTTCATGACATGAAACCCATGTCAGCCTTCTTTTCACAGGTACTTTTGATTCCAAAACACTGTACTCCATGTATGCAGCAGTATTTCTTCTCTCCACTTCGTTCTCCCTTACCCAAACAATCCAGAAATAAGGTTGAGAAAGTTGTGGGGGTTTTGTTTTTTTCTAAGGGGAACATCACTGGCTAGTGACATGATGAACTACTGGTGACAGCCAGACAGCATGGGAGTTGCTGACAGCACAAAGATCCCTTCCTCTACCCTCAGAGGCAAAACATACTCAGGTCATATAAAAGGAAAATAAATTCTTCATTGTTTGTCTCATGGTGAATGAGAAGAGCAGGAGGGTTCTATGTTAGTTCCTTGTAGATAGGCAATCCTTACACAGAAACCACCCAATGCAATTCCCAACAACTGACTTTCATTAATAGCAGGAAAAAAACCCTGCCATTGTTACTTTGCTTGCCAGCTCAGCTGCTTCATCTTTAACCAGTGTCCATCTTGTCCTCTGCTTTCCCAACGAGTGCTCAGGAGAGGTTCGAGTTGTGTGTAACAGTGCACTACCTGCTTATTACTACTCCAAGGGCCACATGAAACACTTGTTCAGTAGCCATCCCTCACTCAAGAGCAAGAATTTTATTTTTTCTTTCAGTCCACGCCATTTGTCAAACTGTCCTTTTACTTTCCAGGCTGAGATCAAACAAGCTTTTCATTAGACTTAACTCTACTAAGATCATCAGCAGGAGCTCCACATGAGAAGCTTTTATTTGTTTTTTCTTGGTTAATACATTCTGGAATGGAATGGAAAGGAATGAAAAAAGAAAGCCCACTTTCTCTTATCATAAAATATATAGAGCCCCTGATTCTGAGAGAGATATTTTAAGTATGGCACTTTGGAAATCTTCAGATACTTACAGCTTCAACGGCTTTCAATCCAGTCTTTATGTTGTTGACTTCCTTCTCCAGCTCTACCAGGCTGCACAGGAGACAGAAGCAGAGCAGATGAAACAAAAAGAGCAGTGTTACACAGGGATACAGGAACTGTGCAGCCGAACAGCCCATCGAGTCTGGTATCCGGCCTCTGGCACCAGCCACACCAGATGATTAGAAATGAGGGGAAGGGGGTCTGTTAATGCTCTGTGTTGCTTTTTGTATGAGATGTAAGATGAGGCAAACCCTGCTTGCCTGTGGTCACACTGAAGACTGGGATTTTTCTGGGAAGAAGAGGGGGGTTGCCCTCAGAACATCTGCCCTGTGAGCTGAGCCTGACCCTTCAACAAGGAGTGCAGGGCACATGGGCAGCTTGCAGTGATCAGCTACACATAAGCAAGGACCTCAGCTTTAGCACACACATTGCTGGAGTCTCAGATTATCGGTACATATGATTCTTGAACCATGTAACTACTAAATCCATTAGCAGTACATTCACATGTGATTTTCATCTTCCTCACAGTCCAAACATTGTTTTTTCCATCTGCACTTCTACCATATGGTAGTCCAGGCTATCTAATACTGTAACTGAGCATATAACTGTACTGATAACATCAATAAATGCTTCCCTAGACACAAGTAATAGACTGAATTTCTGCTCATCACATACAAACAAGAGTTTCTTTTTTTGCAGGACTTGTAAGTAAAAAAGAGAGTTTAATTTCCAGATAACCAGCTAGTAGCTATTTGTGAGTCAGCAGGCAACTCTTCCAAGTATTTGGTGAGTAGTGGCTTGCATCTCAAAAACACCACTAAAGCTTTAATAAATACCTTCACATGTGAAAATACATTTATTTCTCACTTGTCTTTCATCAGTTGGACTAGTTCCTTACACACAGAATCATGGCTGGAAAAATAATATGCAAAGGTATTTTTTGAGCAGTGTTATGGAAAAAAAAAAAAGCTAGTATATTGGAGTATGGCTTCTGTACTAATTTTTCACAAATTCCTCTAGAAATGGAAAAAAAAACCACTGAAATTTTTGCAGAAAGTATGATGCTTTCCTCATTTATGTGCAAGACTGATTTGTGCAGAAGTCTATACAATGTTCCCAAAAAAGGCTTACTGTAGCCTCTGTGCCTAATTGACTGCCTTGGAAACAAACCTGCAATTACCCAGAAAAAAATAGCATGACTTAGATGAACAACCATAGAATATGGTAAGTGAATTACAAACAACAGCCAGTCTAGGTACAATGTGTGATTCAGAAACAAAGCAGATACAGGCATATCTGAGTAAAGCTATCAATTTAGTTATCTACAACAAAGACACTTCAGCTGTAAGGCTGGCCTTGAGTTTATGAGACAGAAATGAAAAATTCTGATAATTAAGCTGACAGAAATCACTGGGAAAATCTGGCTCTGGGAGCAAGCAATAGCATTGGACTTACTTGACTTTTGCTGCTTCTGGAAGATGCTGCAACTCAGACTGAATATCAAGGATATCTGGATAATTCTTTTCAAAGATCATAATTAAGTAGTGCAATAGTGTAATGTTCCTAAGGGGAAAAAAAAGAAGAAGAGAGAAATGAGAAGGAAGATGGCCTGAGAAGGAAAGGAGGGTGGAAGTACTGTGACAAACCAGTGAAAAAGTAGGAAATGTGCTTGACTGAACAAAACAAACACTATATCAGCAGTTAGGAGCTCTGTTACTGAAAGTACAACAGACTAAAATAAATTAGTCCTTTATGAACCATTCTTCCTAAAACCTTAAACAATATATTTTATCTGAATTTATTCTAGAAGCATAAGCATGCTTTCATCCATCTGGTAGATGGTGTAACAGAAAAGAAAATTGCATAACACAGTATAGTGTTAGTCCCTGATACTTCAGAGAATAAACAACTAATAGTACTAGACTGGCATTAACTTGTAAGGGAGAAGCAAGCTGTACTCAGAGGCAATGTGGGAAAAAAAAATCTAAGAGTTAAGTATGAAAAGGAAAAGGTTGCTGAAGACTGAAGAAGCTGCAAAGAAATCTCCTGCAGTAGAGAAACAGCTTAGCTTATGCATGAATAGTGGTCAGGTTCACTACTAAAAAAGCAGCAGCAGCTCAGGTAGGAGCAGATAGAATTGAGATGTATGAGGGATGCAGGAGAAGGTTTAAGAAAATTTGTAAAGTAAATAATGAATTTTGCATGGAGAGGGAACAGCCAGCCATAACAGCTACTTGAGATGGGTGCTATGTGATTAACTGACAGAGAAGAAAGCAGATGGCCATTGCTTCACACAGACTGGAGCCTAGGAGCTGGGAACTGGTGAGAAAACAGGACCTGCACAGAATGCTTAATACATGAAAAAATCAAGCCAAGCTACAATAAGGGAGAAAATAGTTCAACACTAGCTATACAAGTGTTAGCCATGGAATACGAAAAGGAAGTTGTGGTAGTCAGAACTCTGTTAGTTAAATTCTATTACGTAGGGATGAATTTCCTATATTTTTTTACTGCCATTATTCATTCTGTCACAGCCTGAAGTCATTTCACCACAACTGTAGTCAAGGAATAACCAGTAAAAGGGATCTCCAAGGAAAATTAGTGCTGCTAGTGTCCAAAAGTAATATTCTCTCCCCATTCATAGTTGGATTAATTTCCAGAACCAGTATAGGAATGTGGGACAAAATACGGAGTAGCACTACAAAGACCAGCAGTACATGTCCATAAACAGTAAGCTCCATCTGCCCAAACCAGATATTTTCTTTATCTGCTCTAGATATAACTAGGATCAGTCTCTCTGAGATATGCCTTGTGGTTCCATTACTGGTGCAGGTAAAGAGACAGTTTATGACAGTCCTGCATCAGAAACATGCCATGTTTCATGGGAGACAAAACTGTGCTCAGAGTTTATTGTGTTTTCTTTTTTCAAAACCATGGCCATAAAACTTTGGTATAAAGGGCAAATTCCATAGAAATCCTCATTCTCCCCAAACTTATTTCAGTTATTTGTGAAATACTGCATTTTGTCATCTTTGCATAGTGTTGCAGAAACACAATCCAACAACAGATGTGCATTACCCAGAGAAACAGTAGAATTTGAGTGCCATGTTAATAGTCATTCTTAATTGCTGTAGAATCTTTTAGAGTGAAAAGCATTACTTAAGTTCCAAATAAGACATTATTTTCAGTTGTCTACAGAGTTAAAACCAAACAAAACCCCATTTTCATTACTAGCATGAGAGATGAAGCACAGTAACAGATGCGTTTATGGCTTTCTACCCTACCTGTCTATGCTGGATTTGGTGTCTGCAATTTTATTCAGGCTGGAGACTTTGAAGCCATAAGCACTTCCTCTTTGGCCCTTGTTCATATAATTCCCAAAGGCCAGAACTACCTCCAGGAGTTGCCTCAAACGCTTGCTTCGGATGAGCTCTTTGGATGCCAGAAGAATGGCTTGAAAAGAGAGAAAAAAGTAGAACAGGTTATTTCTCAGTGGATGTTTTTAACGTGCTTGAGCCTATAATTTGAAGTACTCTGAAATGCCCATTTGACTATTGCACAACAAATGCTGCAAAACTATCTGTGTGTATATGGTCCTTCCTGCTCCCACACACACCCAGAATCAGGACAACTATAAGGGAAATACATCTAGCTCCTCTGAACATAGGATCAAGCTTGTTCTCCTGGATCTCACACTCTAAAAACATAGCCAATGAGAACAGGGGGAAGACTTGAGCTCATCTGGAAGCGTGGAGTATAATACACTCACCTCTTCTCTGCAATAACCATGGATGTGGTAGAGAAGCCATATACCGCCCCTCCTTGTAAGTTACATATTCCCAGAGTATCAGTGTCCTGAGGCATCTATTTTAAGTGCCCTTTTGAGAGGGAAGGTGCAAAGACTTGAGGGTGAGAAGGGAAGGCTGACCTGCATGGAAAGGCTGTGAAAGTTTTTGGCAGCTCAGCACAGCCTGATAGCACACTGTCACATCTGTCAGGTCATATTTACGGTGTAACAATCATGAAACTGACTTTATTAAGTCAATGAGTGCAAGAAGAGTGTCAGACAGAATTAATTTTTCAGGAAATGACATGCCCTGGGTCACTGGCTCTACAACCATAGCACACATGTAACGGCATCTCTTTTGAAGATAAGCCTCTTTTGACCTTCCCTGCCCCTTTACCCAAAGCTTAGCAAAAGCTTTAACCATACCTTCCACTTTTGGTTTTGCTTCTGCCAGCCTCTCTGGAAACTTCTTCTTAAAGAATAATGCTTGCAGCCGTTGCTGATAGTGGTCAATCCTGCATGAAGGGCAGAGGAAAGCCAACACTGAACTGGAACTCTTGAAGCTCAAAGCTGGTATGCTGCCCACATAATGTAACAGTTGCATGTTCAGCCCAATGAGGCCTAGCCATGGGATTACAGACATAGTTCAAACATATATATAACTATATAATCAACCTTGTCATGAAAATGGAGGACCCCAAGCCATGTTTTGATTTTAGCTGAAAAAAAGGAGCTGACAGAATTCCCATTACTCTCAAAATATGAGTCATGGGAGATGCCAGCTGCACCTCAATTAGCAGAACAGGATGTTAATCCTCATTGGGGTGTGGCAAAACTGGAACAACAAAGAGGGTCAGAAAATGAGGAGATGGAATAGCTGAATGGAAAAAGGGATCTATATGAAATCCTAACCCCCTGGCTACACTACCTCTAATATTTGGATCTGAATTCCTTTGTATGAACAAGTTTAGGCAGAGGAGGTAGATTTCTGCTTGCCATCAGAGGATTGGTCCTTATGCAGAGAGTGCTTATTGTCAGTAAAAAAGTTTGTGTTATGAATGGAAATATTTGTAACGTTTGTTGGCTTCTGGCAAATGCAGGGTGTCATGCTGGCCCACAATGTCTTGCACATTCTCCCCCAGTGCCAGATAATCCATTTTCAATAACAATTACAGCTGTTTCCAAGAAGTTCTGCCTGAACTTTCCCATAATGTATCAAACAGACCTGCTCATCTCAAAGAGGAAACGATCCGCACGGGCCATGCGCTCAATTTCGTGTTTATGCTCCTCCAGCAGGTCAGTATCACTCTTTTCAGGAACAAACTTCAGTAGCTGCAGTGAGAGACACAACCAAACACTGAGATGCGAGATCCAAGGAAATGAGAGGGGCACAGAAAGGCACAAACAAACCCTGATGGAGAGAGAAGGCCCTCAGATTTCTCTGCTACCATGGGGAAGCATTACATTGCCTCAGCAGTGCGACTGTAACTTCAAAAAAGTGCAGCTGTGTCTACACAACTGACCTTTTCTAAATCTTTGCTTGCTGTTCTGTCTTTATCCTGCACTGACCCCATTAAGATGAACTTTTAATTCTATGGGGAATTTCCCATTTCAAAACCCTAAAGGCCAAGTGCTACTGCAACTTACCCAAGGGGAAGTACAGAGATAACTTGATTCCCACAGCATTACTTGGAGTTTAGATTGATGCAAACAAGAGCAGGATGTGTCCCACACACTGTGAAGTACCCATCATGTGTATTGTAGAGTACACACAAAGCCTCATCTATCTCTCTCTTGGGTACGCCCTACACTGCTGAAACAATAAACAATAACCAAGCAACTGGATATGCCTCTGACACTGGCTGCTATTCATATGCTGACCTTAAAAGCTCATACTTTGACAGATTTTTGACATATCTGGATGTAGCTTTGCTTTAGTATCGTTATATATACTGCCATGCACACAGCCTCAGCACACATACACAAAAACTGCTCACAAAGCATATCAAGCACTTTGCTTTTTACCACTTCTTAATATTTTACTCCATTCTGCAAAAATGTGATAGTCAAAGGTGTGGAGCATTAGGAGCTCACAGTTACTTCCAGAGCATCCATAAGCATTTAGATAACATGACAAATAGGCTAAAAACTTCAAAAAAGGAAAAGCTTTTTGTACAGGATTAAATACTCTGACTGCACAGAAAGAAGAAATCATATTGGTTAGCCAGTTCATAATTACAACATTTTTGACATTATTATTAAGGAACTTTATCATCTTTGCATCTTTGGTCAAAGCATCGTCTGTCACCATCTGCAAATGGGGGAAATACGGCAATGATGGCTTAACTGTGGGGGTTTTTTCCTCACAAGTTACATAGTCAACCAAGTTCTGGGGATGTAAGTCCCTGATTCCCTTTCTAACCATTCCAGTTTGAATGCAAGATCCCTTCTAGTCATGGCTGTAACCACTGACCTACATGGCATGGGTCCTGGCATTTCCTAATAGAAAAGAAGGGAGACGAAGAAAAAGAAATGGGAAAAAGAAGAACAAAAAATGGAAAAAAATATAGGAAAAGAGAGGACACGAAAACAAACCTCATACTAACTGTAATCATTCATATTTTGCATCAAGAAGAGAAAATTTATGAAATAAGCCTGATACAAATATAGTTACATGACAGGTATACCTGACAGCACTGGGAAAAATACTTCTCTCATGCTCCCACATGCAGCTCCACTGACATGACAGGGCCAAGTTCAGATCTCCAGACATACCAGCATAGCCAGTATATATATCTACTTGAAAAAAAGACAATAAAGGACTTAAAAATAAGTTGTACCTGACTGCAATCTTTCTTACCTGCTCAAGCATATCTTTTGCTAGGTCTTCTTGTTCATCCATCTTCAAGATTGCTTGTCTGATTTCTTCGTTAGACAGCTTCAGCCTTTCAAAAGTATCAACATTGTACCATTAGTTCAAAGCTTAAGTGACACTGACAATTCAGAAAGTAGGAATCCTGAAATGCTGCTCTAAACAGGCATGAAACAACCTTGCCAAGCTCTACTGTGAAGTTGCTATTCTAGACTATTCAGTAAGAGGAAAAATCAGTCTTAGAGATTTTATAGATCACACATTTTTATCCTCTTCAGCTAATCAAACACACATCAAAAATCAGATGGTGATTAAGAACAATCAGGCCTCATAGATCAAAAGTGCTTCCAGCTTCCCCCATACTGGCACCTCCCTCATCAAGTTTTTTTGCTGTAATTCCTATAATGTGATTTATGACCGTGAGCCCATGTAACAGTCCAACTTCTGAATATTAAAGCATCTCACAGCGTAACAAATAATGGGATTGAACATTCCCTTACTGGGAAGAGAGTTTCTCATAACAAGACTGGTTGTGCTAGGTAAGGTCACTCTGTCAGCAGTGAGAGCTGACAAAGGAATAGGCAGCATGTACATATCCATGTTTCATATCCAATATGAAACAAACTCTGAAAACAAGAGCTTATTAAAGTTATCTAAGGTACTAAAATTACACTTTCCTTCCCACCTACTCCTGTCCATCTATTTGCAATGAATAGGGGTCATCAGCTACAACTAAACACAGACTCAATTAAAAAAAAAAAAAAGTCTCAAGGTCTCCACTTGAAATTCAGGGCAGACTAGGAGGAGTCAAAATTTGTGATCACTGAGAAGTTGCATGATGGATTCATGAAATGATCATGGTGGTTCTCAGAGCAGATGTCAACAAAGAAATGTGCAAGTGAGAAATTCTACCCCACCAGTTCCAAGCTATGACACTCTTATCAGTCATTTCAGGAGAGGAGAGGTTGGAATGAACCATAAAGGAAAGGCTGTCCCCAAGAAAATATCAATTTTGGGACTGAAATAGGACAGTGTGCAAAGAAACATTTGAGGAGTCAAGGCTACAGTCTCCATGGACCTTCTACAATCAACATAATTAATTAACAGCAGAAAGAGAAAATGCAAGTATAAATAAGAGACAGGCTGACACATGAGGAAAAATGTTTTTGTCTTCAATGGTAAGAAATTCTATGTTGAAATTTCACATTGCCATTGACATTTGGATAGAATCATTTTTTTGGAACTAGGTAAAAGCAGAAGAAAAAGCTTTATTTTTTACAACAGGAAATATTACTAAATCTGAAAAACTTAAAACATTTTAAGATTGCCCAATATAACGAACAGCTGGAAACTAAAATATGAATCAACAGATATTTGAAAGCTTTTATGTATTACAACTCTGAACTAATTGCTCTTATTCTGTTTCTAGCTGATCATCATGTCTTCTTTTGACAAGAAGGGCAAACTGATACCAGCTAAGCAAGATAAAAGTACTTAACTTCCAGAAAAGCTACATAATTGGGCCATGCTTGGATGAGATATAAAGATTAAAAGTTTGACAATGAAAAGGTTGGAAACTTTTTACTTCACGTCATCAGTTTGACTCCAGATCAAAGCAACAAACTTCGTGGGCTTCTACATAAAGCTCTACAGCCTCAATGAGAAAATAGGTTACTTTGGGCTTTAATAATGAACTGCAAAGTCCATGGTTGTGTGACCCTGAACTGATTGAACACTGATTGAACACTAGATGAGGGCTGAAATTGGTGGCTGTGGGCCTGGTTCCTAGCAGACACATATACACATGCCCAAACAATTGGCGGCTGCAGTTTTTAAAGTGTTACATTTCACTGCTTATTCGTCCTTTAGAGAGCACCTTTGCATTTTTCAGAATCTGGAGTCTGAAGATAAGTGTGTCTCGTAACGAAGGCACACAGTCTGTGAGAAAGAATATGATAAACTAGCCTACTAACACCAGGGTGGAGGGGTATTTTGTTGCTACTTTCACTGAGGTTAGAAAGATTGAGCACGGGTTTCATGTTTTTTTCCATGCAAACAACTTGAGCAATTACTGCAGTGACCACAGTGCAAGTACCTCTTGTGTGTGTTTGGGGATGCAGTAAACAGGACCAAACAAGCAGGTTTGAAGTACATCAACATAATGATGTTGTGCATATTATTGCTCTTCTTGCTGTTCTGTTCAGGAGCCTGAGGACTTCAGACTCCAAGCTTCTCTGCTGCCATTCATCAGCACTACATACACTTGAAAACATACTCTGTTCAAAAATAATTGAAAGCCCCAAGGACAGACAGTTATACAAACACACTTGGACGATTCTGTGCCCTGCCATCAGCAGAAAAACATCTGACTTGAATGGTTTAGCCCACAGTAGAGAGAAGCAGAAAGCTTGCCAGTCCCCTGCTGAGAAGTAGTTTAACTTGGGCACTTAGAGGACTGTAGCAGGGTCATGGTGCCTGCAGGTGTGCATCCCAGATAACTACCAATTTAATTACAAGTATGGAAGAATTTACAGCAGAACAATCTTACTCTTCCAAAATGTGTTTGTTCTTCTTCTGGGACAGGATGCAATTCAATGGCACAAAACCTGGATCTTCCCACTTAAAAACTGGCTGAATAACTGGACAAAGAACTGTTAATCAAGTGATTCTTGTATTTTCAAAACACATGCCCAGCCATGCAGCAGATCTTAAAGATGGCCAGCAGTAATGTGAAACAGATGTTCTGCTTTTAAACAGAAACAGGTGAACTGATTAAAGAAGAACATAAAGCAGATGCGTAAAATCTTTCCATTTAAAACTGGATAGAGGCATCCCTCAGAGCCTAAAACTCATACGAGACAGACAGCAAATTAAATTGGGATTATGGCCCAAAAATTTACACTACAGAAATTACATTTTAGTACCTATTGGAAAGTTTGCAAAGACTTTCCTAAAAGCTTTTCAGGTCCAGGCACTCTTCCTCCAGCTCCTGGAGGTAACTCAATTCGGAACAGCGTACAATTCAAGCCATATTCCCCCTGCCTTACATTTCTCTAAATTATGTATCCTGGGATCAGGATTCAGGAAGTAAATGTGACCAGAACAAAACCCAGTGCCCCCTTCCTCAGCTGCAGCACATTCATTCATAGCATAGATACTATTTTGGGGTTTTGTTGTTGTTGTTGTTTTGGTTTGGTTTTGTTTTTGTTTTCTTTTACAATAGCAGCCTAACATTGGTCAGATGAGGAAGAGAAAGGATCCTTACTGAGAATACTCCCTCCTTCTTCCCTCACCCGTGCATCTGGTGGCAGCATATGGAAGTCCAACTGCTTGAGTCATCTTCAAGCAATGTTAAAGCTCAACAAGTACCAAATAACTTCTGATATGGTACTTAGCCTGCCTCCCTCTATCCCCTCTGGCTTCATAAATAATCTCTATTGACTCTGCAGTGTAATTCATCATTAATCTCCCCAGGACACCTCGACTGATTTAACACCAGCCTCACTTGCAGACATCAAGTGGTTTATTGTTTCGTTCTCTTGGAGAACGCCAGCAGCCTGACTCAGAACATGCCTGGGAGACACGCTGCAGTTTTACATCAACTTACAGACATCCACTGCTTGCTCATTTTTCCTCCTTAAATATACCCATTGATTTAACTCACAGTAACCTTCCCCCTTCCTTTCTCCCTCACATGAATCAAAGAAGAATATTTGTCACTCATTAACCATCTGCCCCTCTGATGAAAAAGTGAGTTACTTCATGGGCTTGTTCCTTGGATCTTGCTTAGCTTTTGAGAAAGAAGCCATGCTTGACCACTAACAGAGAACCTCGAGTTTTGTTGCAACTGTGTCAAGCTCCCATACCACACGAAGCTTAACTCTTCAGAGTTCCACTTTACTCTTACCTTGGAGAAGGGGACTAATTATCATGTATCAAGGTCATTTTATAGCTCCTACTGACCTACAGTGTTCCCAAAAATACCAACAATAGTAGCTGTGGCAGTGAGAGGCATTGATTGAGACTTAGCTACCTCCTAAGGCCAGTTTTTATAAGTCATCCAAATCTTTTTGCTGACTGCAGAATTCTCCATCTCCACAAGTCATTTTACATAGGCTACTAGTTAGTTCATTCCCAAACTTTCTGACTGAGACATAAGCCTTCTCTGACTCCTGAGATCTCCCAACGCTCTACACAACTGACAATCTGCAGTCTGTTCAGTATCTACGGTTTAGAAATACTCATTGTCACTATCCCATAAAGGCCTTCTCTCAGAAGTAGCATTCAGGAGTCAGGCTGGTCTAACTGCACATTCAGTCAGAAGACAGAAAGATGCAGCCACTCTTTCCACATCCTCTTATCTCAGTTGCCAACTCATCTTGTCCATGAAGACAAACAGTGCTTTAAATTTTGGGGGACAACAGCTGTGACTTTTAACCAGGAACATCTTACACCGTTGCATCAACATGTTGGGAAAAAAAATCCACTAGTGCCTTTTCAGCACTTCCTGTGAAAACATTCTGGCAAGTGCATAAAGACACAGGGTTTTCTTTTCTTGTCATCCTTCAGCAAAAGTTCACAAGTGATCAAACCACTTTGCATCCAAATACTTTCAATTTCCTTCTGAGAAGGATCTGGGAAGGGCCATCTTTCTAAGCCAAGAGGAGCAAAGCAGGGCCAACCTTGGGAATTCCCAAATTACAGTGAGATATTGATGAGGCAGTGGTTCATCTTTTATCACAACCCTACCTCTTGGCTCCTAGTTGTGACCTGAGACAGGATGGTATTGACTAACACATTCAGTTTGCCGTGGAGTATCATACTCAGGGTAGCAGATAAGGCCATTTATTGTGGACCTTAAATTAAAACCTGAAAATCTCTCCAGGAACCCAGGAGATACTGTTTATTGCCCAGTGCTTTTCAAGATAGCACACTGAACTGCTGAGTCTGATTAGCTGTTTCTGTATCAAGATATGATCTGGGGCCCAGAATATCATACTACTTCAAATCTACCTTAAAATAAGGGTGAACACTGTACTGCCACATGGTAGAAAGGCACACAGGGACTGGGGGCAGTGCAGAGGCAGTACATGGAGACAGGTGCTGGCTGAATAACTTGTCCCCTTAATGTCTGAACTGAAAGGGTTTAAAAGCACTGAGGAGCTACAGTGATGTGAGAAAAAAAGTTGATCTCTTTAGTATTCTCTTTGGAAATTCTGTCCAAGATTCTTTTCTCCTCCCTTACTGATGTTTGAATTTAAAATCATGAAAGCCACAAACATTTGGTAAAGCTGCCTGCTAGTATCTATCTACTGTCATATTCATATTTAAAACTACTATTGTGTAATCAGATTCTGCCTTCTGCTACTACTGGTTTTATGACATTTTGCTAGCACTCCTACTGTTTTCAGCCTCTTGAGAAGGTTACTGCTGACTTGCTGGGCCACAGGAATAATAAACACATCTCAGAAGAACACTGACAAATATTTTGCTGGAATTCATACAAAATAATATGCACAAAAAAGTTCCGTAAGTATACATTCAACCTTCTTCCAAGCAAGATGTCTCAGAACTCAACCTCTCCAGGGCAGTTCACAGAGCAAGACAGTAAGTGATACATATGTTGGGCATGTTCTGCAAGAACATTTAAAGATATGGTACTACAAAAACATGAGAGCAGTGAAAATGTTACTCATTACTTAAGTAATGGAGGCAGGAAGAAGCCATACTGGTGAGAGATGTCAGAGAGATTTCCAGCTGCTAGGTGAAAGCAGGGAAACACGGGGATCTGGGATGACTCTTCCAGACCACACAAGTCCAACAGTAAATTTCCAGGCTGGTGGAAACTGAAGACATCAGGAAATTCATGAGAGAGAGAGCAGATTTCCAGTGTGACAAAAGTAACTGTATGTTTGAAACACCATTAAGAAAGCTAAATTTGAAGCTAGTGGGTGCCTGAACTCACCACAAACAGATGGTTGAACTATGGCCTACTGGAAATATTGTAAGATAAACCCATCTTGTGCCTGTTCAAACCTTTAAAGTTGACCTATGGAACAGAGCTTTGTTTTAGATCCATAAGGCTCTGTTAAACAAGGACAATTTAATCCTTCCTCTGCAGGAAAACTGAAAGATCTACAACTATTGCATAGTTGAAATAGAGCTTTTTTATGGAAATAGATTTGAGAATGGGGAGGAAGGCTTACAAATCTGTTAACTGTCAGCAAAAATCAACTAGAAATTCAATTTTCATCTCTTTTCAGCCTACCATGCCGCAGTCTTTCTGCAAAAGAAAGCAAGAGACATCTATTTCTCATTCTTGCTAGGTTTTGGCTTGTTGGACCATATGAAATATGAGCTCTGCCTGACCCCTTCTAACACAGTGTTAGTAAAACAAAAACATTTGAGTAGGGGAGGGAAAGAAAACCCAACCCATGCAGCTATTTTACTTTAAAGGACACGACAGTTTAGTGTAAACAAAGGGGGAATAAACTACAGGGATATATGCACAGTAAGAGTCAATTGGAAACAGCTGTTGGCAGATAGTGTGGCAACCTGAAAGCTGGGGCTGCTGCTCAGGGTTGCACAAACTCTCTTTGTTTGTCACCAGTGTTAAATCCCTTGTCATTGCACATGTGTGCACACCCACACGCACGTGTGTGAGATGTGCTGCAGGACCAGCAAGGGCATGGCAGGAGACAGGGATTATTTAGCTAGGAGTGTCTCTCTTTCAGGGTTTAACCTAAAGAAGGAGGAAGTGGGGTAATGAAAAAAACTGCAAAGGGGTCATAAAACGCTTTCAATTATTGTCTGCAGCAAATCCTCCCAATTGCTGTCTTTAATAACAGAACCATATAAGTACAAAGAGTAAAATAGGCATGAATGTAGAGCTGCTGCTTTAGCTCCCAAAGATTTTTGCTTTTCTGCTTTTCATTTAAAAGGGAAATCTGGGGAGGAATATCAATCCTGGGCCAAGCTGTAAGATATTTCTGATATTCTGTGTGTAATGCTATCTGTTACAAACTTTAAATTATCTAAGCCAGTGATAGCCCTGGTGACTGGTGTTTCCAAAGCACAGCACAACAAAGTTAACAGGGCACAAGGCAAACCGGCAGGCTCCTTAGGGACAACTCACTCTCCAAATCTCTATCACCCATGTTAGTCCTGATACACAGTAAGAGCAGGATATTTCCTAGTGAAGAAGCTGACAGTCACAAAAACTAGTTTTTCACTTCTGGTTTGGGTCTAGAATAGCAGTTTGAGGGGGACTGGCTTCATGGCACACCTGGAGTGAACACATGCTGTGTATCTTGAAGTGCAAGGTTCATGCTTCAAGGACACTTCTGCTGGAGGCAGCAGAAGGGAGGACAAAACACAGACTGTCCTTTCCCTTTATAGAGAGGATTCTTCTCTGGTAAGAATTGCCCAGACTTGCATGGCAAAAGAAGTGAATGTTGAAAACCACATATTGCTGCTGTCCACACTGTTTTGGTTTTGGAGATAGAAGATTTTTTTCAAATAAATATCTAGTGCCATACCGAGTCATGAACCACCTTCCTGGATCCTCCTCAACCCAGCCAACTGTACAAATTATGTTACCACTTCAACGAAATGTTCCACCTGCTTACATGACTTATCTGAACCCAAGACACAATTTAGTAGGTCCATCAAACAGCACGAAAATCCTGTTGTCCCTATGCCTCCCCATTCCTCTGCCCCAGCCTCAGCCAGCTGCCAACACCAGCAAAGACATGTGCTGGCAACTGCTGCAGAGAGAGAAATGTAAGCCTTCCCTCACTGAAGGGTTGGATGGTGGGGGTCCTGCTGACATGCAGGCTAATGCCACATAAGTAGCATAATGAGAGCCTCCGTGGGTTTCACTAAGCAATGGAAAGAACTCATTCCAATCCTGGTGGTCTGGCTGCAACTTTGTTTTTAACTGTTAACTTGCTGGAGCATCACATCCACAGGAACCTGTATTTTCTACTCATAAATGGAACAGTTTTTCTGCTCAATACTGCCACAGCTTTACCAGGTTCTGTTTCCAGCCTTGCTGTCCCTCCTCTGGTAGTAAAGGCAACTTTCTCAAGTTGATCAGCATCTGCACAAATTTGACAGCTAGTGATAGACACCCACCCCAGTACTCATGTTGGTAGAAAGACATGAAAAGATATAGAGGGCCCTGATGTCACTGCATTTGAATGCACTAGTCATTGCAGGAACATGCAAAGGCAACTGCTGGCATCCAACACCTAATTTACAAACACAAGGCCTAATTTTTGAATATGTCTGTCTACATTTACCACTGTTCTCACCCCAAGTTAAAAATGACAAAAATGAACATCACTCTCAGCTCTGCTGTATTCCAGAGAGATGCTCAGAGCAACATTTAGAAAAAAACACACAGAACAGCAACAAATGACAGACATGGGTACACATCACTCAAGAGTGAAGTGCAGGCACTGCCAAAGATCTGCTTTCATCTACCAATGAGTAATGATAGTTTTCTGGTGATGAATCTTCAGATACATGCTGGTGTCATCCTGTTTGATGCACAAAATGTGTCTGCACATCTATTTTTATTAAGTGAGATA
The DNA here is from genome assembly GCA_035041345.1 of Poliocrania exsul. Lineage (NCBI taxonomy): Eukaryota > Metazoa > Chordata > Aves > Passeriformes > Thamnophilidae > Poliocrania > Poliocrania exsul. The sequence continues at coordinate 29,582,690 of JAWWLZ010000118.1, forward strand.
ACACATCAGAGAGATATGCTTTTATGACACCATAACAGAAGTTTATCTGAGGCTTTGCAGGTATTGCCAAGTCTAGCTGGGAAAAGAAACATGTCCACTTGTTTAATTCCATCTGCTCTTGCCCCTACATTGACTGTGGCACACTCTGTGAACTGAGGCTTAGGACACTTACTTGGAAAGGAGAATGACACAATTCTGGGCCCTCCGGCCATCAATCACAGAGAGCTCTTTCACCTTTCGTGTGGAGAGGTACAGGTCTTCTGTTGAGCCCATCTCTTTCTGCATGTATTTCAAAAGGGAGGGAAAACAATAAGTATCATGTTTCTCACCCAAGACTGAAACATTTAGCTGAGTGTAATGAATGAACTCACCCCAATCTAGAAAAATCCACCCACATGGTAAGAAAAGGAGACAAGAAGGGTGGAAGCATGTAGGTAGATCCTGTATTACTACACAATCAGAAATCATTCATTAACACCTATGATACTATCATTGATCCCAAATACTGCACCTAGTTCTAACCTATCGGACTCAGCCTACCAACAGTCATGTTATTATGCTAATGTGAAAAACTGGCAAGACAGGAAAATCAGGCACATTATGATAAAGCTCACTGGTGTCACAGGATATCCTTCAGCAGATGTCTCCTGCAGGGGTTACACAACATTCCTGAAAGGCTGCAGTACAATCAGTAAAAATCCTTGTCACCTCTTAAGGCTGCCATTGAACCTGCTTAAATCCATATGATATGACAGATGCAAACAGCAGGAGATGATGGCATTTATCTTACTAAATATATCTCATTAAATGGTAAAAAAAGCTACATTTAAACTATCTTCTATTTTAAAAACTAATTAATACATTTAATTGTATGGCAATCTTTTCCTAAGTTCTTTATGTATCTACACTGTTAACTCATCACCTGAAAAAAACCTAGAAAATCCTGTTCGGAATGTTTGTCACAGCACACACAGATGAAATACTTGCAAACTCAGTCTGACCATCCAGAAGTCTCTTTCTGCCTTTTGGTCCTGCCTACACATAAGAGCCATGGTATTTATTTCACTTGTAGATTGGCTTTCTGTAGTTACTTTCAGTATCTTTTAATATCATTCCTCAAAGGGCAGTAGAGGCATTGATAAAAGGTGTTGATACTGGATGATAGCACCATAGTTAACAACAGAGAAAAGGGAATTGGAAACAGGAGTTTTTATTTTCCCAACTAACTGCTGCTGTAACCTTTACAAAAATGCCTTTCCAGGATATCCATATCCTCAGGCCTTGAGACTTTGAGATGTATTGGTATAATCTAGCTTTGAATGCATCTGTCAAATAAGCAACATGACTTCTTTTTTAGGATATAACAGCAAGTAAGCAAGTATCAAAAGGCCCATCTACCCCAACATCCTGTCCCTGGGAGTGGTCAATAGCAGATATCCAGGGAAAGGTGTTAGAACATGGCAAGCATACAGTGGTGCATCCCAGAATTCATTCTCAGGACTCAAGGTTCTGTAGCTCACAGCTTACTTAGATCAGCATGACTAATCCAAGAGATTTTAACACCCAAGTATTGTAGTGTTTAATGTAAACCATAGGTTCATTTTGCTAGATGTCATTTAATTTATTGTTACAGTCAGCTACAAAGAATCCATGTTGCTCTTGGATATACAAAGGATTTGTCCACCCATGTCCAAATGTGCTGCAGTGAGCCACCACCAACACCAAGTGTCATTTATAAGCAGGTACAATGCACCAACTGAAGACATGCACATGGTAGTTTTGCTGGATGTGCCTAAAGTGTCTAGCTTGGCAGAAAAAAAATTGCAGTTACTCAATACATCAAATTGTGTTTTCAAAAAAGGAAAAATTGGCAAAGCAGAGCCCCTCCAGCATAATCTGGCATGTAGAGATTTCAAAGTTTTCCCGAGTTTGCTCAGTTTGTGGAGAAAATGGGATGATGGAGATGGGCAGCTGAAGGGAAGAAAGGTACCTGTTGGTCAGTGCTCTTGCTTTAAAAGTTTCACTGATTCACGTTAGCCAATGTTGGCTCACAAAGACACCTGCATAGTTATAATCAGCACCCATCCCAAGGGAAAAAAAGAAGTTTCAGCATTTGGCTGTGTATGTGGAGTGGGGGTTTAGTCAGCTTCCCTTAAAGCCATGCAGCACAGATTGGTATAACAGCGTTTGTGCCATTTCCAATTCCCCAACCCACAAACGTTCAACAAATAACTTGAACAATTCAGACATGGCCTGCTCCTTGGTCATAAGGAGAGGCTAGTCTTATCTAAAAATGTAGTCTCTTCAACTCATATTGAGGAGAGAAATATTTATAGATACTTGGAGTTATGTGTAAGCATAAGCAGATGAAGCCTTGGGTTTTACTGAAGCCAGATTCCAAGCTTAGATGAAGGAAAACAGATAGCATATGGACTATCCACAGTGTCTCAGACACCAGAAGAGTGGAGCAAGGGGGCAGTGGTGACTAAGCTTTTGTGGGAGAGGCCAGGCCCTTAAAGCAAGAACAGCTGGAGCTGTTGTCAACTTGATAGCCAAGATGCCTAAGTTTTATCCCATCATTCTTTGACAACTTTCCATCTGGGATAATGTTATGTTATGTGCTTCAAAGGGTATTTCAGAGTTGGTATCTTAATTGCAAATTCAAAAATCAACTAAAATTTCAGTGCAAGAATGACTATACCTGTTCATATACTGCTGCCTTGTTTCAAATACAGGTTGATTTTGGTAAGCTGAAGAACTTGTGGACTGGTACCACAGCAGAGCCCTAGGTTCTACTAATTATCAGTACTTAGGGAGCTATTTTGAGCATATTGACTTGTTTCTTGGTGCGCTGCCATGGTAAAAGGCCCAGAGCCATACATGAGGTTCCCCCAGTGGCAAAAGTCCTGACTAGACTTTCAGAATACAGTTCCCTGAGCATTCATGGTGAGAACTACTTTCCTCTGAAGCCACTAGAGACACTTCTGATGATATGTGAGCAACCCTCTTCTGACAGCACTGCTCTTACCAAAACTGTTGCCAAATCAAGAGGTGTTCCGTTTAAAGTTATATGGGCAATCCAATGTCTCTACTTCATCTAAACACCACTTTAATATTTTGCTGAATTTTGTGAGAGTTTCAGCAGTCTGAAATGAAACTTTCCTCCATTCTAACCCTTCTGCTCCTCACATGACACAAATCCTTCTGCGAAGCCAAAGTTCCCAGTTCTACACAAGGAAATATTTCCTTTAGCAGATAATCTGTGGCTAGTGAATGTATCTGAAGACCAGTGCTGTTGAAAGCAGATGGATCACAGATGAGAACAGTGGGAAAGAAGGCTCCCTGAGAGTACATTTTGTTCTCCTCTAGAGAGACAATTACTTCAGTTAAGGAAGAGTTCACACTCATATTCTTCTTTGTCTCTGGCCTTTTTTCTTTGGGATCATCAAAAAAGGGGCTACAGACACCAGCAGAAACCACAGTGAGATTCTAAAGAACTGAAAGAACAGAAACTATTTCCTACTCTACAGCTAATACAACTAAAGGAATTTTTTATACCATCTTTCCCATCCAGAAGGCAGAGTGGAAGGGCATATGAAAGAGTAGCATGAGACAAGTCATGACCCCATAATGTTATGGTGCAGGACCTCACACACACTGCAAGAGGATCAGGAGGCAGACAATGATACTCACCTGCTTACAGGAGGAGGGGTTAGTTAGCAGGTCCTATATGCAGGCAGCAGTCGCAAATAACGAAGAAGAAAACATGCCAAAAATTAGCCACAGGAAAAGATATCAAGTTTAACAAGGCAGCTGAATTTAGACACACTGTTTTCTAAGAGCATAAAATGCTTAGCAAGGAATAATGGCCCAGATGGTTCAAAGGTATTTCAGCATTCCTTTGCATATTTTAAATCAGCATATGCTGGGGAACTAAGAGTTCTAGGTCTTTTCTGAAAATAATAAATTTAGCCTCCAAAGCATAAATCTCTTAGGTCTTGAAATATTAACTAGGATAATGCTTAAATACCTTTACAAATCTAGTCCAGAGCCTTACTCAAAGAACTGCCAAGGTTAAAACTTGAGGGTCAGTTCTCCTCTCCTGATGCACAGGCACAGTTTGCAGTTATTAACAACTATAACAAGTAAAAACTTGTTTCAATGGCACTAACAACTTCTAGCCAAGTATTTTGAAAGGACTCCAATTGCCAAGAAAGCCTTACAGCAATACTGGGTGACAGACACCAGCTATTTCACAACATATTCGATACTCCAGGAAAACACCAATATGCTGAATCCAAAGGTTAACATTAAACAGTAAGATTGGAGCAAGGTCAAAAGACAAGCATAAGAATTCTTGGTCCAGCATTCTGTACACTGGACAATTTGGCTTTCCCTTGTAGCCACCAAAAACAATACACTGGGCTTGAGAGAGGAGAAAGGACCCTTTTTCATAAAAAAAAAGAAAAAAAAAGGTGAAGAAAAAAGAAAAGCTGTTTAATGTAAACGAAATAGGAAAAAAATTTATGAAGATCATGTTAATAACAGCAAAGAAAGAAATGTCTATATCTCTACTCATTCAGAGTTTCAGATGCAAAAGAGCAGGGCTATGACATTTTTCTTTACAGGCATTTGGATGAAGTTTAAAGTCACAAACCCAGAGTAAACACTTGGTCAGAGTGGAGTATTTCCAAAAGTAAGAAAGAAGAACTGACTAAATGTGAACTGAAGAAAGTTTTGCTTTTAAATTGAAAACTTGCAAATCTGGTTGCCTGGTCTTAAAAATAAATAAATAAATAAATAAATAAATAATTTATGAGGACTTGTTGACTGGAGTCCAGTTCACACTGGAGTGAGTATGGATGAAAAAGAAAGTATTACAAGGGAATATTTAAGGGAAAAGGAAAAAAAACCCAACAAAACAACACCACAATGTAAGAGCCTTAACAAAAGCTGGAAGGGCAGCAATACATTTAACTGCACTAAAATATGAGTAGCTTACGTAAGTGTTACTCTAGTGTCCAGAGCCACTGTCATAAACTGTGTTTAATGAAAATGGAAGAGTACTGTTCTGAGACCCATGGAGGTTGCTCTGAGCTGATGGCTCTATTCCAGTGGGCAGGGGTAAGGGTCAGGTTAGTTTATGGTTGAATAGGTCAGGCTGCTTTTCAGTGATTGGTAACATAGGCATAAATATTATCATTCTAACTGGGAGTCATCAGACCAGGACAGTTTTGGCTTAGAGTTTTTGGGTTAAAAGGAAGTAAGGCTTTGCAAGGTCATTTCTAGTGAGGAAGCTGCAATGTTTGCACCTGAAACATTGGAATGGAACCTTGGTGCTGCAATGGCTACTCATGTGCACAGATGACAGCCTAGCTACTTGTGAGACAACTGAGAGCTCACCACCATAGCTAAGCTGTTGGCACAAGGTCTAAATCCAATCTTGCAACAGCACTGAAGTTTCATGTGCCTTTCTTCCCCTCTATGAACTAAGATATTTTTCAAGGAATGGAATTCACAGTGAGAGAGAGAGGGACCCTCCGAAACAGCAACAGCTACTTGCAGAAGCAGAATGAGAAATGAAATCTCGTCATGCAATAGGTAACATCACATTCTTCACAGTTCAAGTGGGGATGCTTACATATGTGGCTGTGAGCTAGCAAATTAGAAGAGTTATTCATTATGCTTCTTGGATTAGACAGAAAAATGAGAGAGAAAGGAACAGATGGAAAGTCCAAAGACAAGGGGGTTGGTTTGTTAATGTTAAGGTACTGAATAAATTCATGAAATAGTCATCATCACCATAAGGCATAACCATAAAGGTTGCTTATGGCAATCAGGTCTGTGTCTTTTACTAAAACTTCAGAGCAATGATCCAGTTCTGCAGTGTACAAAGAATTGAACATATTCCAAAAGCAAAGGAAAGCTGGGGGAGTTCAGGGAGTGCAAGTACAATCCATCTGCTGTGAAATCTCATTCAGCAGGGACAGACAGATTGAAGGTGACTTGCTTTCCAAGAAATAGAGGAGGGGGAAAAAGGCATTCTAATAAATGACCACTTTTAAACTACGCTGGTTTTGTTATAATCTGTAATTCACACAGTTTCTGTCACCTAGCCAGTTGCGTCAGTTGGCTGTTTAAGAAAAAAACAGACCAAATGAAAGACAGCTAATTCAGTCACCTTGCTCAGTAATCAGGCAACTGCAGTCTTTTTCTCTAGATGAATGGAAGAAATAGAAAGATTGATATGTAAATACAAATAAAAAGCTCAGGAGCTTTTGGAAGGCAGTGGCTACTGAGATTAAACAGACCATTACCTGTTGGTAGCTCTTGTCTCTGAGAGCTGCATTAGTATGAAGTATGTCAACAACAGAAGTTTACACCCTGCCACTTTATGTCCCTCCCCACTGCTTTTAGTCTTGTGATTTCTTGTGAACAGCAGCAGAGTATCAAATGATGCAGCCCAACTGCAGGTGGACAAGGGCCCAGATGTGTCATGTGTTCTTTTCTCCTCCAGAAATTCAAGGAGGACAAGGTATGGAAGAGTTCACCCTTACCTGATGTCTCTGATACGCGGAGAACATCTTTTCAAAATCTTCTAGATCCAACACCTTGAATGCCTTTAAATCATCAATCTCATTCCAGATTGTGCCATGGATCCTCTCCTAAACGAAAAGGTCATATTTTAATAAGATAGCAAAAGCTTTAGCTAAGAACATCCCAACCCCATTTGGACAGATTATGGTAATATTCATATGTACTACAGATGTCATTTTAGAGGGCACACTTTGTTTCAAGAGTCAAAGGAGAGGAAAAAATAGTGGGGTTTTTTGTTTGGTTGGTTTTAAACATACTATTTTGTATTTTTCATCACAGCAAGCTCCTGATGAAAAGGCACATTCCAAGACTAGCAGACTACATCTCAAGCATTATCCATGATCCCACAGCACATTTTCTTTCAAGAGTGGTCATCTGTCTAACACAATGACTGTGGTCATGCTGAAAGAAGTTTTACCATCAGGAGGAAAAGGCTTAGTAAAGGCACTGATGTGTGACAAACCCCAGACACATCTTCCTTTTTGCAAATTTTGCCAGGTTCTGTTGTAAAGCCCAAAGAGTGCATGGTTTTCATTCTGCCTGCCTGTGAAAGTAGTTTAAATTTTTATTTTATTTTCTTTCACTTTTAAGATTCTGAGTCTTTGAAGTCTAATTGTTTCCTATTACATGAACTCCCCTGTATACAGGAGGTCTTTGTCAACTCATATAGACACAGACTATACCCAGATCTCTGAAACAGCATCATCCACACTATTTGGAAAGGTTCACAACACTTGTGATGATTCGTTATCCTGAATGCCAGGGAATTCCAGCCATCTGGCAGATGACTAGTATGGAGGGAGGCAGGCAGAGACTCCTGCTTTGCTGTCCACCAACTCCAGACCAAATAGGCTCTTGTAGTACATGAATTGGCTAATCAGCAGTCATCCTAAAGCCTTTGGTTTCCCGCTGACATTCTCAGGAGAGATATCCTTGCTGGTAGAGGACACAAAGATTGAACTACCTTCTCCTTCCAACTGACTGTTAAGGTGCATGTTGAGTAGGACAAGCTTTGGGCAACTGCCCATTCAGAAAATGAAATCTTGCTTTTCACACCTGACACCACTACCTTTAAGTTCATTCAGTTATAGAGGTGTACATTTATTGTACTTTATTGAAAAATAAGGAAGCTGTTGAATAAAAGAAAAAAGAAATGGACAGAAGGGACTGTAAAAAGGACCTTTGCAAACCCCAGGAGATGAAGAGCCAGCAGAACACTTATGCAGAGAAAGCCAGGAACAGCAAGCAATAGCAACAAAACCCTCACACGTGTTCCAGCTCTGAAGTACCTGACTTGTACCTCCACAGTAAAGTGCATTAACACTTCATTATCAGAACTAATTAGGAACAGGCTCTACTTCCCATTCAGAGTCATCAAAGGAATGAGGGAAATGTGGTAAGCCACAAGGCTCAAGGAGCAACGAAAAAAACTGATGGGAGGATAAAATGAGGGGGAAATAAAAGTGTCAAGTGTTCTGGAGGAAATTCCTGGCAGGGCAGACACTGTGGAGGAAAACAAACACCCTCTCTCCAGAGGTAGCCTGTGAGCCTGAGGGCAAGGAGGGGTGTCTGCAGTGCTATTTACAGTAAGAGCAAATTCTAGATGGGAGCATCACCCAACCCTGAGCAGGTCCACCAATATCATTGTATCATACCTTGCAATCAGTGTGGCTCTTCTTTGCACAGCGGGAAGAACCTCACGACCCTGTGACTGTAACATGGCAAACAAGTTTGGGAGGCTCACCTCAGCCGAAGGAATAGGAGACAAAGTTAATTTCCATTTTATCCTAACCCTGAACTCAGCTGCCAATCTTAGCCAGAAGCATTCAGACAGAGTGACTATTCTCATTCAGTTTCCAGGCTTGCTTTATAAGACATGAATTATAAATCCTGAGAGATTTATTTGAACAGCAGAGTAGCTCTCCAAGTGCCTCACTGTTTCAGATTGTCCCATCACACACTGAAATAGAAGATTTCTTGACAGGAGCCAGTGGACATGACTTCAGAAGTAGTCTTTAGAGCTATCCTTGGGAACAGCCTTAAGGATGCCAAAAAGCTGTGTGCTGTGTTTGGCACAGATTGGATGGGACTCTAGAGACAGCTACTCATTAGAGTCTTGCACATCTACCTGTCCAGCTGCAAAACTCTCATGGGACTGAAGTTTCCTTATTAATGGCAAGAACAGCGAAAATGTGCTACAGAACAGTCTAGTTTGGATGAACTGCAGAGGCACCGGAACAGGGAGTTCTGAGACTAAGGGATTGCAGAGTGTACTTCTTGCCCACACTTTCCCAGGAAAGCAACCCAGTGAAAATTAATCTAATTTCAGTTGGGATTAATTCTGAAAGCCAGGCTGAATCTGGCCCTGTACAGGATGGTTTGTATGCTACTTGTAGCAGAAAGACAGATTCCAAAGCAACCTATTGCAATGGCATGCACAAACAGAACTTGAACTAAAGCAATACATCTTTACTGCTAATCCAGTTAAATTAAAATTGAGGCAAGCAAAGATATAAACAATGTTTGTAACACAAACCACTTGCAATGAGGCTGTCCCTTCTATTTCTACCGTAAGTTCTGTCCTTGAAAACTTTCATATTGCTGACAGACGATTTCCTATACTGAGCTCTTGATACACAATTACGGATTAACTGGCTGATAGTTCCTTGTCATCAGCCAGAGTAGACTGAGCATTTTAAGAGAAACAGACCTGTATCATGTGGTTGCTATGATAAATGAATCCCTCAGCACCATAAAAAATACTTATGGTTTCTAAATAACAATTTAAAAATAAATCTTCATTCTTTCTTTTTATTCTTTGTCCTTAAAAAGAAAAAAAAAAGAAACTAAGAAAAGAGAGCAGTCACTTTATCTCTAATATGCTTTTCTTTCCATCTTTAATTATCTACTCATTCATTCTACAAGTCCTCCAAGACCTGTGGTTCCTCTGCTTTGGAAAGTCTTGACCTGCTTTGAGAAGCAAATCCTATAAAGTACACTTCCCGGCATCCTCTAGAAAAATGGTAGTACATATGAAGGCAGGAAACATCTTATTATCAGAACAAGTATTGACAAGGCATTTGCTCCACCAAGCTGAGTTTTTGCTATGTTGCAGTTAACAATCCACTCACTGTAGCTGCAGCACTTACATAATTCCACCTTTATAATGAATCCCAGTTTGCTGAGAGACCTACAAAGACTAAAGAATGATAGCATTTCATAGAGCTACGAATCATATCAAGCTGTCCTCTGCTACATCTAACAGATGATTTTATTTACCCTGAAAGATATAAATAATGATATTCTGGAAGCCATCAAAGTCCATCATGCCTCAATAACCTCACAGCATGAGTAAAACTTACAGTACTTTCATTTGACCTGCAGGTCCAGAGAAACCATGGACACAGTGAGTATCTTGGGGATACTGCAGCAGGCAATCCTACTTATTAGTAGGTTAATATTTGCACAATATTCACCAGAGAAGTGGAAGCAACTTCAAATTTTAATAAAGTCCATTAGGAATTTGAAAAAGTCACACAAACACAGCAAATTTTCCCAATTTCTCTGTTGATATCAGATCCTTTCTTACGCGTAAGAAAAGTCCACTTTGAGCAAAAACTGTGTTTCTGGCCTGTTTTTTAATTAAGACAGCTCTTTTATCTCATTGTTGTTAATTAAGACAGTTGTTTTATCTCATTGTAGGACTAGGCACCACCACAGCTATTATGAAAAGTTTCACACCAAGATTTGTAGAATCCTTTCCATTAATTTTGAATCTCTGGCAGCAGTCCAGTATCATTGTTTGCCATGATACCCAGGCTGCTTTCAGGAAGAAAGTTCTAGAAATAAGAATCATTGGTGACATTACAGAAATAAATATATATATATATATATATATATATATTCAAAATTAACATTTCTATTTATGTGATTGGTGGTTTGGGGGGGAGGCATTTGGGAGGGTTTTTGTGTGTGTGTCTTTGCACCTTGGGTTTTTTAAAAAATCCTATGTGGTATGTAGAACAAATATCTTCCTTCTGAGACTATTTCAGTCAGGTCTATTTAGGGCTGGCTAAAGAAAGCCTCCCTGAGATCACTGACAGGAGTCACCAGGAGCCTGACTCTTAATGGGAAGCTGCTTCTCTAGCAATGAGATAACAAGTAAAGTAGTTGAAGGTTGGCTTGATTTGCTCTGAGAACTTCAAATCAATATGTTTATATTTATTAAATTGGGAATTATTAATCCATACTTCCAATGTGCTTGAAACCAGTCCACCATTTGGCTTAACCATCAATGTCTGGTTCCTGGTTGACCTCGAATGTTGTGTGAAATTGAGAGTGAGAGAGCATTGCTGCCCCAGAAACAAAGAAAATAATCTTCCCAGGATATTACAGTGGTTACATTGCAATATCTTTTTCCTAAAAAACAGATCCTTGGCACTAGCACTACTGTAGTGCTGGATGAATGGAATTCACAGACGATGCTACAGTGCTGTATGAATGGAGCTGTGGTGTGGAAGGGCTTCAGCAGAATTCAGCAAATCCACATATCTAAATGGTTTTGCCACTGATCATCAGCTCACATCAAAGCCCATACAAAATCCTTAATTCTCAATGGAAATTAGTGGGTTGTTCGAGTTTTCTTGTTAGAAGCACGGATACTTTCCAGCCAAACCTTTTCTTGTGGTACCCATGGGAACTGTGGACAATCTGTTATTGTCAACTGCTAAGAATCTGAGAATATTTGATCTTTCTCCTAACACCCAACAGCTCAGTTCTTTCCTTCCAAAGACAAAATCAGCATTAGGAAAAAGGGTGTCATATGACTTGTCCTGGAGAACTGCCTTGATTCTGCTACTGAGAAAGTATATTGCAGACAAATCCCTCTCAGCCAGCCCTGTCCACACTCCTCTTGGCCTCTCTTGGCTTTCTCTCATTCCCCTGACGCAGGCTGCAAAGACAGAGAGGAGTTTGCTCTCATGTGGCTGCCTCAGTCCTGGCATCATCTTCACACTTGAAAAATCTTAGGAGACAGACGCTGTACTAACCACTAAGAGAAGAGTGGTGATGCCTCAGGGGTCTCGCAAGGCATCAGTGGTCTAAATAGTATGCAGATATATCTAATTGCTGAATAACATATTTGACCTTGTTGTAGCTCTAAATTTGTGTACAGCTGTTTCCAAAACTGTTTCTCCTCACCTTGCTGTGTTCCATGGTGCCTATGCTCTTTGCTAACTAGGGAGGGTCTTTCAAAGAACACAAATGTAAGCATAGTGTGAGATGCATTCATTCGTTCAAGTCTGACAGTTCAGGAGAACAGAAGTGCCACAAAGGTAACAAAAGGCATGAATGAGGACATCCAACCTACCCACGGACCTTGAGCTCAGAGGACTCATATCTTTGTGAACAGAAAGAAAGTGCCTGATACTGAATTAGGGAATCCAGGATAATGGATGAAGATGACCAAAATTAATGTGCTCCTCCAGCAGTCAGTGAAATTAAATAATTCCATAACAATGTGCAATCCAAGTAACAAGACAAGCCACCTGTGTCAGCACCACAACCTCTGCCATTTTGCAGGGACTTTACTAGGTCAAAACATTAACACTGTCAGACACCCCAAAATGAAGGCCCCACCCTCTCATGCCCCTTTTTCCAACTATATTGACTTCCTCAAAACTGTATTTTAGCCACCTCACCACCCAGGTCTTCAATTTTATTAGCACAGCTGCCTTCACTCTTATCCAGAGGGCAGGATAAGCCTACAGTTACTGTACACTAAACAGAAACACCTGTGACTCTCCTTTTTTCATATACATTCACATATATACATATATTAGTTATTATTTCTTTTCTTCAGAGCACTAAGTCCCATGTTCTGCAAAGGAAAATAAATCCTCATCCTTACATTCTCTCCTACACCCCCCACGTGGCCTTGACAGACAAGCACAGACGGTGCAGCAAATATTTCACTTCACTTTATTTTAAAGAAAAGGAGAGAGGGGGAGAGGGAATTCTTGTGGCATTCCAGAGGTCCCTGGACACTCATTCCAAATGCCAGAGTTGGGCCCTGGGTGAGTTTCAGTCTAAAAGAGAACCTGGGTTTCTAGGCAGCTATCCAAACTCAACACAGACACTTTTTTTCTTTCTAAATCAGTTAAAAAAATTTAAAACCTAAAGAGAAAGAGAAGGGGGAAATAAAAAGAGAGAGGGAGAGGGAGAGAGAGAGAGAGAGAAATGAAGGGGACGGAGATGCAACCAAGGTAGAAGAATATGAGTGCAACAGGAAGAATCCAAGTCCTTTGGGGTTTTTTTGTTATTTTTTGTCAATTCAGAGTTTTATCACCAAGAGACAGAGATCTATCCATGCAAGGAGAAAGGCAGCTACCCTAATGGCCATAAATAAATGTTTAGGAGAATCAGGTCACCTTTCTGTCCTTAGTGATGGCTTCTGCCAGACTAGAGGCAGTTGGTTTTGCAGCTGATTCTCATCATAGTTTGCCCACATTAGCTCTGGTCATCCTCTTCCCTTGTGCACAAATGAGGGCAGCTCTGGCACAACAGTCCTGGAGACATTCAGCTTTGGCTTATGTATTCAGCTCCACTAAAGCTTTGCTTAACCAATAGCATGCTCAGATCTACTGCAGCTCAATCTAATCAGCACCTTTATCACGGAAGGTATGCTGCACTGCTGGAGAACTGGGCAGACTCCTTCAAGACAATTAATGACTCCTATTGGCCTTAACCCACAGAAAGCCACAATATTACTTGCTTCTATCACTTCCATTCATGGAGTTACTAAACATCAAAGTGTAATTAGAAAGTAAGTTAATTGATGAAGGTACTGCAGTTTCTTACCTCACTCAGCTTAGCCCAGTTGAAAGACTTCAGTGGGTGTGAAGGCTGTGGGATTGATTTCTTCTTCAGACTGATGCCAGTGGTACTGAATGTGGTTGTCGAAGGGGCTGACACCCCCATGCTGAAGAAAGGTGGTGCTCCCGGTGGAGGAGGAGGTCCTCCTGGAGGAGGTGGTGGAGCAGGAGGAGGGGGACAGCTGGAGAAAGGCAGAGGAGGTGGTAGCGGTGGCAAATTCTCAGACATGTGAGAAGAGGACAAAGCTAATGGACCGCCTGGAGGAGGGGGTGGTGGGGGTGGGAAGGAAATGCTGCCCCCTTGCTAGAAAATAAAAAACAGAGAAAAGGAAAGTAGTTTAAATGGCACAATAACTCCATGTTGCCAGCTGGTGTGATTTTATTACAAGTCTCAAAATATTTGATGTTTTCTTTAAAGCCTCCTGAACTCAAAGCCATGCAATAAAAGGAGGAATCTCAGCTTTCATTTAAGAGAAAGTTTCAAGCCCTTGAAGTTGTGGAGAAGAGCTTGAAAAAAGGAACCATAAATGGCTCAGAAAAACAGAAAGCTAGTAAAAGAAGCCAAAATGTATTATTTTCTCCTTATGTATGAAAAAAGAGAAAAGTTCAGTCTTATGAACTTTTGAACTCATGGGTTTAAAAGCTAAGGGTTTGAAATACTGAATACCTGTCATTAGGCCCCACTAATGCAAAGTGGGAGAGGGGAGGAGGGAATGAATCTGCTTTCTGCAGTGTCTAACTTCTCAGGCGTATGTTCTGGCAAGTTGTGGCTCAGGCAAACTGCTGGGATAGAAGGAGCACCAAGCAGGAGGGAGCAACTGCAAACAACACTTCTGCATAGCTTCAGGGTACTACGGATGCCCTTGCATCATGATAAGAATCCTGTTTCTTCACTAAATATACTTACATATCTGTGAGCTTTCTTTCTATTCCACTGAATTTAAAAAAAAAAAAAAAACACCAAAAAAAAAAACCCAAAACCAAAACCAAACTAAAAAAGAAAAAAAAAAAAAAAGAAAAACCAAATTAAAAAAACTAGGGCCACACCACCCAGCAGTAAAAACTATGGCTGGAGGAGGACACGTGTGCCTCTGAAGCTCCTTCAAGGAAGGTGGCTGAGGAGAAGAAATGGAGCAGCCCATGCATTAACCATTCTATACCACCAGCTCAAGGATTTTAGTTTCAGCGAGCAGCTTCTAAGTATTCTCTATAGTGACCACAGAAGTGTTTCACTCATAGTATGCCTTTGTTCATCATCCACTAGTTAGCAGGCTTTAAACAAGTGTGGTGAAGGCTCCCAGTCTCATACCGAGAACTCATTAAGCTGAGCCACCAGGTCATTCATCTGGTCTCGGGTCTGGCGCAGCTCCAAGGATTCCTTCTGCAGCTTGTCCTTCATTTTGTTCAGTGTCTTCATCATTTCATCCTTCTCCTGGGTCTTTGTTTCACATTCCCGCTCCTTCTTCTCTAGCCTGCTCATCAGCTCGGCATGGTCTAGCGGGAACACACAAGTAGGACTGATGAAATAAAGCTCGTGAACAGTCCCTGAAGAGATGCAGGTTATGATGAAACAAAACTGACAAATCTGTCAGTTAAACTGGGGATGTATATTGAAAGCAGGAAAAAGAAAACAGAGTCTGACTATCTTGACAATGACCTTCAGTGATCAAGACAGCAATGTCCAAGTTTCAGCTAGACTGTAAAATCAATTCACATGAGGACTAAGAGAACTCCCACCCTATGAAAGACATAAACTGATCATCATAACACAAAATGTACGGGAGGGAACAAAGCAGGGTTTGTCTGCAGAAGGAAAAGTTGTGCCCAGCTCTGCTGCTTGCTGCTCTGTGTATGAATTGTGATCAATCTTTTGCCTACCCAAGCACAGAGAAGCCACTCACCTTTCCGGAACTTCTCTGCCTGATCCCTCCACTGCTTGACTTCATTTTCATTCACCAGCCTGAAACATGAAATTAGATCATTTCAACTTGTTCTGAGGTACCCAGGTTGAAATGCAAGTCGCCATTGTGTGTAGTGATCAGCAAAAGGTCACTGGGCAAATGTACATGTTTATACAGATAATGCCAGTGGTCAGTCTGGATCCAGATTTTGATCCTTAGCTAACAGCTAATATAAATGTGATGGCTTGTTACTCAAAAGGGATAAAGGAATTCCTGGGGAAAAATCCTGATACATTACTGTCTTCAGGTTATACCCTCCAAGTGCCAAGTCTACTTGTTTGGAAAGAGAGAAGTCGTGACTAAAATAAACATAGGTGCTCTGGGTCACAAATTACCTCACCCTTAATATGAGACCAGATTGCCATTGTTCTTTCTACTTTCTCTGGTTCTATTTTTTATTTTCTTCCAAGGAGGGAGGATGCTTATCTATTGGGTAATACATCAGTAACAAGGCAATTCTCATATCTCATACTGGCACAGCTATTTCCTATTACTGACAGAAAATATGCAGGGCATGCTGGGGATTGATTAGATATGTAGAAGGAGGAGTAGCTATGAAAATACAACAGGAAGATCGGGCATGAGATCTACCATGAAGCCTGATATCCAAATGAGCCAAAAGAAATCAGCACCAGTCTATCTTTCTATGATGAGAAATCGGTTTAGATTTTGACTCCTGCCTGTAACAAGAGGGACTATAAGATTTTAGTGCAGGAGAATTTACTTTCATATAGGCCTTATGTTCTATAAAATGCACCTTTCAGTGGATAATTCGGAAGCGTAACGGGCCATGAATTACCTTCAGAGGCAGTTGGATGGAATGAAGAGTCCAAAAGTTTGGCTAAAAGGGGACTGAGAACAGGGAAGTTGAGATGAGAGCCAGCTCATGTAGCTAGACTTCTCAAATGATGCATCCTATGGGAAAAAATAACGGTAGTGCCCTCAGCCAAGACTGTGGCTGAGAGCAAGCAGACATTTTATGAAGAGGTAAGATGTTTTGTGTGCTAGATGGGTGCTGCTTTCCACTATTTGCAATCTTTCTAAACTATGTGCTCATAAGTGAGGAATGAGATCAAAATACAGATGAAGATGTTATTTTTATTTTCTTAATATCAAGGAAAGCTTTTCATGAACATTCTGAATGAAAAGAGGCACATGAGGAAGCCTTGTTGTAAAACTGTGTTTTTATGCTCTTCTAGCCAGCTTAATGTTTAACAGAAATTAGAAGTCAAAGGTAAAGACTTTGCTAAAAATACTGCAAAGTTAAGATGTCATTAGAAAACTACTGGGAAGAACGAGACAATGAGAAGCTGTAAGTTAAAATAAAAAACTTCTCATATATGATTTTCTATTTCTTAAGAACCTGCACATTTATCACATACCTGCAAAACAGAAATAAACATTAATGCAGCTTACATTTTAATGATATTTTTGACATTGAAGTTTTCCAGTGGAGCTATATCTGGATCATCTCCTCGTTCATCCTGAAGAACAATTTGTTGGAGTATTCTGTCCAACAGCTGCCATTGCTGAAAGTTCCCTCCATTCCTCTTATCTGTATGGAAAAAGACCAACCCATGAGAACTTCCAATTCCATGTCAAAGTGCACAGACCTACCAACAAACTGGTGTTCTTTTCCTTTCACCTTCCATGTCAATTCCCTGTGTAATAAATTACAGAACACAAAGCCTAACTCTGAACTGTTGCTAGAAGATTATTTACAAACACCTGGCATATTGTAACAGCACAGAACAGGCATGGGTGACCTGGTGCCTGACTTGCATATTCAGGCTGTGCAAGTATTTTGACAGATGAGCTCTAACTTGCACTTTAAACATCTACAAAAGTGATTCCTTTGTGACAGCCATTACTCACTATTTTCTGGGGCTTGATGCTGGGGTGTTGGTTTTTTTGGTTTGTTGGGTTTTTTTTTGTTGTTGTGTTTTGTTGTTTTTTTTGTAACTACATAACTTCATGATCAGGCACTGCAAAAAACAATCAGATGTTCTATCTGCACGCTTGGTTATCTAAAGGTCAGCGAAACTCAAATGGCATGAAAAATTCATACACACATGATCACAAAGTATGGAGATAAAGAACAGAAATTGAACCCAAGGGACTGATCCCATGGATATCAAAACAGAATAGCCAGAGGAACACGGAGTTTACCTCAACTTGTAAAGTTACGTAATCTAGATCTTTAGATTCTTTAAAACTGCTCCAGTACAATCTTATTCTGGCCTAGTAGGATTTAGCCCTTCTGTAAGGCTTAAGTGTTGTCTTCAAGAGTAATTATCAAAGAGACCAGTGAGACAAAGAATTGCATGTAAATGTGCATGGCAGTACTTGAATCTAATGAGAGCCTGAGAACATACTGTGTCACTTTATGAAAAGCACACCACAGTACATCTCACTCCTGTTCCCTTCTCAGTGTGACTGCTCAAATATGGATGAAAGTAGTGGAAGACCAGCATCTGATACCTAATAGGATCAAGGCAAGCAGTTCTTTAGTGGTCTTGCTATACATTTGCTCAGCTGCTACACTCTGGAAGCATAACTGAATTATTTTATTACAGTTAATAAGAAGATTCCTATGACTTCTTTTGAAAAAAAAAAGTCCATGTTCTTTTTCATTTTGAGTTCAGGAGCTCTCAGCTGATGTGTTGCCTTGAGATAACAGCCTGAAAACTTACTGTGGAATTTCCCAGTGGCAGAATAGCTTTCAGTATTGTATTGTTCATCAGAAAAATTCCTCAGTGCATTTTTTTTAATATTCAAAATTCTATCTATTTCTGGGAATTCCCTAATCTAGAGTACAAGAGCTCTTTTTTAAAACTTAAAAGAAAAAAGTCATTGAAAGCTCTGTCAATTACTAACTGGAATGTCTCAGCTACTTCATTTTATTTGCAAGTGCAGAGAGGTCAAGCTGCTGCATTAAATATTGCTACAAAAATCTGCTGGATGCAGTCAGTGTAAAATACCAAGTTCATTAGCCACAGACAAGTTCTGAATAGAAGGCAAGGGCAATGTATGTCCTGGTATCTGTGAACTCGTACCTGCACCAAAGCTTCACCTAGTTCTCCAATAGCCCTTGCTCTGGAAATATGTAAATGTACTTACATGGCATCTGCAAACAGTGCTGGAGGATGGATAACAAATAGGGATAGGCGTCTGTGTGCTTCAATCTCTTCTTGATCAACTCAAACATCTGAGAGGCACTTTTTGTATCAATGTGGATCTGAAGTTAGAGGAGAGAAAATCCTTTCACAGTGAAAGCCTGATCAACAGTGAAAGATCCAATAAACACAAAGACAGGCAAAGTCTCCTGCCATGTCCACCTGCAAGTTCCAGTGAGGAGAAGGCACACGGGACTTTGAGACCACCATTGTCCTCCCTATTCCAGCATTGAAAAGATCCCCAGAATGAAGGGCTAGAAAGGTGGGAGGTACACAAAGCCACCACAAGCCGTTCTGGTGCAAGAAAAGCATTTGAGTCCTAGAAAGTGGTGGCACAAACAGTAGAAGTTAAACAGGAAAGGGATAGTTGTTCCACATTGGTGTGCAGCAAGAGCTGTTCACAAAGAAAGAGGAGAGTTTAACTATTCTGGACCCTACAGCTTCTTACTGATGCTAGAGGTTGTGGAAACTGTCCTTGTTTTATGCTCATCTTTAAAATTCACCAATTCTAAAATGCCAATCCCCACCACAGGCCGTGAGGAGTAGAGTTTCCTGTAATCTTGGGAAAAATACCAGAAAAGAGCCCAACTTTCACCCATAGTCCTGTAAAGGGGATGTCCGAAACCAGAATGCATCATCAGGGCTGAGAACCTGAGTGCAGACTTGAGAATCTCCTTCTCCAAACAGAAGAAAGAAGTTTTTATCAAAGACACTTGGCAGAAACCCTGTGTGTGATCACTATTTTCATTGTTCACACATCACAAACCTCCTCCTTGCTAACTGAGAAACAGTGAAAACAAGAGCACCAGCCACTCTCAGCACCAAAGCCAAACATAATTTTCAGGGAGCACAAAGCGAAGTTACACTAAGCATCCAACTTGGATGCAAGTTCAGCTTTGTCAATTTCTGGTACTCCAAAGAAAAACTTACCAGATCAAACCGCTTGGCAAGTTCCAGGTCATCTTCATTTCTGACCATCTCAAAGAAATCTAAATGCCTAAGAGAAAAACAAAACAAAATCTGTCAATGTTCATTGCGTAATTCAGACTTCAATGAAATGTGTCACTATAGAAGCACCAACACCTCATTTCCAGCTAGAACACTTGGAAATCAGCAAGTCTTTCATACATGGAGTGCATGTAAAGGTATGCAAGGCAAGTGAGCAGTGACAGGCCAAAAGAAATGGCTGGCAGAGGTATACATACTTTGTAACTCCCATACTAAGTCATTGTGTTGATAGGTGATAGATATAAAATAGGAAAGGGATATTCTATTTGTGACAAATGCAATGCCTGCAGTGATAATACATGTCTAAGAAGTCCACACCATACTTGTTAACCAGATGTTAGACCACTAACAAGTTGCTTTGTCTAAACAGTGAAGCAGAGGTGCATTCAGTGGATCAGTTAAACAGCAGAGCTCACAACTGTCTCTACATATGCCTATTGATAAGCACAACAGCATACTAGTGTTTGGGTCTGGGGACCCGGTTACTGACACATTTGAGCATCTGGACTTCTCTTACACAGAAACCAGATCATAGCAGATGAGGTGGAAAAAGGCTGTGGCACATTCCTCTCTGCAGATCTGTTGTGTTATCCAAGCACCTGAAGATTCTCTCCCACTTTTGTTATAATTCTCATGACTAATTTGTAAGATCTAAAAATGCCCTAAGCCCCTCCTAAACACTCCTGGTCACTGTCCAAAGGAATACGGATTACCTATAGGACATAGAAGGTTCTCTTCTAGCTTATAAAGTTGTAGATCAAAAGTGAAATTCCTGGATCTGGCTCTGCATCAAACTGTAGACGTAGAACTGTAGGCAGTCCCTCCCTGTTGCACCAATACCCTGTATGTGTCTCCACCTGCTCAAAGATGTGAGGCCAGTCTGTAAGACTGCTAACTGGGGTTTGTGCAGTCTCAAGCCCATTACATTTACCCCCAGGGATACTTCTATCACTCTACAGCAGTTTCTGACTGGATGTATGAGAAAAAAAGTGCCTTAAAAGCTCCAGGCATAGGCCCGATCCATAGGTTTTCCACCATGTGCTTTGGCAAACTTGACACTTCTATCTAGGAAATCCCAGATATCAGATGGCTACAAATCAGCCCTGCTCCGTAGGAAGGGGATGCTAAGAGATAACAGCATATCAGCAGGTCAGTGTCTCTCCATGAGTGCCAAGCTTAATGTGGTAAAAAGAGACTCTCACAGCTGCCTACTCTTACACTTTAAAATGCTTCATTGTGTTAGGCAAATGGATTTTACCAGGCTCCTCATTGATTCATCAGTCTTTTAGCTTCCTGAAGTGTCTTAGTCAAATTGTTCTGATCATTTACTCCAAGTCTATTTCAGCATGTGGCATAGCAAAGGTTTAATTTAAGGTCATTAGTAGCTTCAATTACGGTGGCAAAAATATGGAATTGCTAGTGGAGAAAGTTTTTATTACCTGTATAACTTGTAACACAGTAATTTGAAGGTGTTATATTTTGTGCAGTAGCAGGTCTGTTTAAAAATACTTCTCATTCTTCTCTCATGCCCTCTTGACACCTCTACCCCTTTGGCAATCACAGGTGCCTCTCCTCTAATGTTTGTGCCAGTGCCACTTTTTGGGAGCTTGTGATACAGGCTAGATCACAAAAAGACTGGAAAAACCCTTGGAAACTCAGAACCTGCACTTAGACCACACACGTTCAGTTTGTGAATGAAGTCAATGAGCTACTGGCTTCCCTCCCTCCTACCAGGACAGGATTTTACTCCAGTTTTGCTACAAGAATTAGAACATTTTTTATATGTTTCATTTTGATTGACTTCCCCAGAAGAAAAGCAGTTGAGGAACTCTTTGCCAAACCCTCTGCTAACTTAGTATGTATGTTTCATACTTCATCTGCTGATGTTAATTTAAAGGATAAATCTCATTTATTATTTTTTTTAGGGACTCAGTTTCAGGAAGGGACAGAGAAGAGTTTTCAAGAACTCTCTATTCATCAGTAGCTGCTCTAAGAAAACATGTCTTGCCTGTCCAGTGTGGCGTTCTCATGTCCTCTTAGCTTGTCAATGACAGGTTGAATTCCCAGCATTAGAAACTCATATCGTAGGTGTAACCGGAACTCCAAATTGTCCTTAAAAAGTGGAGGAAGATCAAGTTATTTGGTTTCAGAAGCTGCCAATCATGTTTTTTTAAAAATTACTTAAAAATTCCCTTCTTAATACCCGCTACCCTGATGCCAAATTCACAGGATGATTAATTCCAGTAAAGTAAGTAAAAGAGAAATGCTTTTTGTGCTGTTTCATTTAAAATAGAGTTCTCATTTTCCTGCTATGAGTTCTGCATATACAGTTGTAACAACAGCATACTCCATGTTTTTCCAAAAAGAACAGAAGTTATGAGTGTTCTTCCTGATAGTCCTTTAGAAGTTCACCTCCTGCTTACATATGAACAGTACTACAGTCTTCCTCTTAATTTTTATGTTTACTTGTCATAAAACCACTATATACTCCCACAAACTTTCTGACATCTATTTAGAGGGATGATACAGGACTCGCAGAGATAGAGACAAATACATTGTCAGACAGCTCTCATGAGCTTGCTGTCTGTTGCGGTTTACAAAAAATCAAACCAAAACCTAATGTAACAAAAGTAACACTTTTAATGAAATACATCAATTTAAACTATCCTCCAGACTCAAAAAAGAAGGTCTTGTTAGCAAAAGAAAAACAACTGGTTTTTTTTTCCTAAAATGTCTCCCTTTGATATTTTTAAATTAAAATGCTTTGAGTTTGGCTTTGAATCAAAACAAATTAACATTTCAAAACATTTCTAAAGGTAAACCAAAATGTTTTTTTAAAGGCTGAAATAGAGGTAGATGCTTTGCAGTTCTTAAAAGAAAAAAAAAAAGAAATAAAAAGAAAAAAACCAAAACCAAGTAACCAAATAAGAAACAACCGAAAGTAATCACTTGAGTGTAAGTAGTATGTATAGTAGTCTATGTCATATTGAAGAAACTGGCAATGAAATAATACGGAAAACATTATAAGAATGATCATAACAATTAAACATTATTTCCCACAAACTATACCCACTCACTACCACAAGATTTGTGACTTAATCTACTAACCATTTCCAAGGTAAACTAACTCAAGCATAACATTTTAGAAGGAATTTCCAGGGCAGTGACTCACCTCACCAGCACCTGCATTCAGAACAGCATTGATAAAGGACATGATGGCTGTTTTGAGGTTCACTTCATCACGGTATCGCCCCATGCTTCGGTCTAGCTCATTTAACAATGACTGAAACAGAAAAGCGAGTTAGAGAATATAATCTAATTTCTTGCATCATTGTGCATACTGTTGATTAGAATATGCACTTAGTATTCTTTTGATTTTCTATAAGAAATACAGCTTAAAGAATTTTTTTTTATGTAGTTAGAAATTTTGGGCATTGACAATAAATAAATGAAGAATAGTGATTGGAATAAAATGCCCACCTGATCCTAATTAAAAAAAAAAAGTTGTTCTTGTAGTTCTTACCAAGATGATCTAAGAAAGCAGCAGAATGATGACCTTCCTCGGCACTTAACTCTGTATGTGAATGTCACAGACTCATAGAATCATTGAATGTTTTGGGTTGGAAGGAACCTTAGCAATCATGTAGTTCCAACGCCCCCTGCCACAGACAGGGAACCTTCCACTAGACCAGGTTGCTCAGAGCTACATCCAACTTGCCCTTAAACACTTCCAGGGATGAGGCATCCACAACTTCTCTGGGAAACCTGTTCCAGTGTCTCACCACCATCACAATACAGAATTTTTTTCTAATATCTAACCTAAATCTACTCTCTGTCAGTTTGAAGCCATTCCACCTTATCCTGTCACTACATGCTCTTGTAGAGAGTCCCCTTCCCTGTTTCTTGTGGGCTCCCTTCAGGTACTGGAAGGCTGCAACATGGCAGGGACTTTATACACACAGAAAAGTAGTAGCAGATTCATACACACTTTCTACTCACATCAGTCAAGTAATTTTCACTATTTTTTTGGATCTCAGCAGGATAGATTTCACTTATGTATACAGGGGGAGATAACTTTAAAAGAAAATTGTGTTTTGAAGAATAAAGCCTATACCTGAACCTTGAAAGATTTCTCCCTGTTCCTTCACTAACAACCATTAAACATGAAGCAGACAATTATTACCTCTTGTTAAGATCCTTTGGGGCATTTGCAAATAACAGGACTATCCCCTATGCATACAGCTCCAAAGCTCAAAGGTGAGTTACACATCTCCACTGGAAATGCAGTTAAGCTCCAGTTTCCTTGTTACAGATTTACAGAATGTTTTTGGTTGAACACGACCTTTAAAGATGATCTAGCCCAAACCCCTTGCCATAGACAGGGACATCTTTCCACTAGACAATATTGCTCAAAGCCCTGTCCAGCCTGGCCTTGAACACTTCAGGGATGAGGCATATACAACTTCTCTGGGAAACTTGTTCCAGTGTTCCACCACCCTCATCATAAAAAACTTACTTCATTTTATCAAATCTAAAAGTAGCCTCTTATAGTTTAAACCCATTAGCCCTTGTCCTGTCACTACAGTCTCTGGTAAAAAGTCTTTCTCTGTCTTTCTTATAAGCTCCCTTCATATATTGAAAGGTTGCTGCAAGTTCTTCCCAGAGGCTGTATGTCCCTCTATTAACCAAATGGGATGTATTTAGCATTCAGGGGGTACGTAGCACAGGAATGCTTTTGGTCTAATTTCTACATACATATAGATATTTCTTTATAGTCTTGTAATCAGGAGACAAAGAAGAAAAAGACAAGACAAATAATGTTGTCAGTCTTTGCCTTATTTAGGACTAATTCTACTTGAATATTTAACAAAAAGGTCTCATGCAGAAACTGATTGGCCAGGAAAGCAACTCTACTTTTAGCTTTGTGCAGATCACCATTAATCTTCTCTTCAGGATCTTCTCTGATTAGTTCATAATTTCAAGGTTGATTTTCCATACTGGAAGATTAACAAATTCCACTTGAGATCTGCTGGTTCAACTGTATGAGTCTCACTCCAGCGTTAATAATAAATGTCTCACACTCATATATTTGTTTTGCTGTTGCACTAATAAGAGAGAATTCTTTCTACTCTTCCGAAGAAGTTTTGACCATAAAGGGATAATGAAGACAAGAATAACTTTTTAGTGTTCAACTCAGCAGACATCTAAATAACATTTGGAAGCTATGATGCCGAGTAAGGAAGTTCATTTTCCTTTAGACAGTCTTTGTCCCTGGCTACTGAAAGTGTTCATTCAGAGCAAAATCTTTCCTCTGCTAGTCATCAGTCTCATAGGTCTATCTTGTTTCCTGTTGAAAGCCACAGAGATATATCTCAATAAACATGAGGAATATCCTCCTGTGCATTCTTCAGGAGAAAGAATAACCTCCTGGCTTCATTTTTGATATTGTGCAAAAATATTTTGACCTATCACAGACTGCTACTGACAGCTGTTTTTACATCTGAGCATAGCATGTTCACTACCAAACAAGCTTCATTTCATAAGCTCCTTTTCCTTGCAACTTCTAAATTTCCCAGCTGGAATTTGCAAATGTCCCTAGTCCTGGCATTTGGACTTTGATCACATCCAACTTCCCAGTAGTTGTGTTATGATCAAATAATATTGTGTTACAAATGAGAATGTCTGACATAAAAATACATGAAATGCCCTACTGAGCCAGACTGGCAGTCAGTTCAATCCAGCATCCTAACAGTGACAATAAAAGACTATTTAAAAAGTCTTTAAATTCACCAACAAAACCAACTCTTCAACTTGACAAATAAGCGAAAGTGAAATAAAAGAGAGAATTTAGGTTTTATACATCAGATTTGACACTAAAATCCAATGCACGTGAGTCTTCTTAGAATAATTTAAATAACCATCACTACAGAAGCATCAAAACCAAGGATAATTTGCTGGTTTTCTTCAGAAGCTTCATGCTGACCATATTTTCTCACAGATATTTAGGAACATGCTAGAATCTATGCAACAGTATATCAGATACAGGATCCAGACAGGTTGAAGGATGTTAACAAAAGTTTTCCACCCTGCATTTTAGAATGCTGAACTGGAAGTGGAATGCAGTGGGGGCCAAGCCAAATTCAAGGTAAGAAAAACTAAAACTCCTTGTTGCACTAAGCTAATTGAAGAGTTGCACATCTTCATGCAATTGTTCAGCTTGAGAAGGAAACACTGTAAGCTCATGCAATTCCTAAACATCAGAGTCTACAGCTGCATAGCGTGGCCAAACTCCAGTATCTCCAATCCTTTGCAAATGGCTGAGGTTCAAGTCTCCACTTGAACATTTCCTGTAAGAAAGATTTCACCACACCTCTTGGCAGCAAGTTCTGTGGCCCAATTGATCTTATGGTTATAAAGGTTTTTTTCTACTATTTAAGTAAAACTTTCGTCACTTAATCCCATTATTCCTCATCACTGACATCCAGTAGGATTTCATTCAATCTGAAGCAAACCTCAAATGGCTTTGGTTGAGCCCTAAAGGGAAGAAGTAAATCCAAGGGGAATACCAAATTTTAATTTGTTCTCTGTTAGCTTCTCTGCTACAATTCCAAATTGATCAGATTTCTCCCTACAAATTATGGTCTGTACTGACAGTCTTTAACACAAACCAGGCAAGGGGGCTCTGGAAG
Source organism: Poliocrania exsul (assembly GCA_035041345.1). NCBI lineage: Eukaryota > Metazoa > Chordata > Aves > Passeriformes > Thamnophilidae > Poliocrania > Poliocrania exsul. The sequence goes on from JAWWLZ010000118.1 coordinate 29,608,993, forward strand.
GCATGCTCCTAGTCTCCAACTTTTTGACTGCCAATATTAAACTTCCTTTATTCCTTCACTTTAAGTTTCAAAATTTCTAGCAGCACTGAGGAGGAAAACAAAAATGTTCTTCCCAAAGCAGCCCAGTTAGCATTTCCACCTGCAAGTGAAATCAGCTCCTTTCATACAGTATCAAACACTCAGGTTCTCTCAAAACTAGAAGGAAAACTCATTCTCTCCACAAAGATCCAAAGCTGGATGAGTGTTTTAGCAAGCCAGGCTGGAAAAGCAAAGCTAGGCTGGGAGAGCACTGGAACAACCTGATAAACTTTTCCGGACCAACAGAGCGTTATGACTTTGCAATGTCTGTTTGACTCAAAATATAGCATGTTAAAAATTATAACATGTTACAATGTCATAACACAATGCAATGGACTCCACAGGAAAAGTGAGGGGGAAGTAAAAAACATAACAATAATCAGAAAGGCAATAGTTTAGGGAAGGGTAAGATTGTGCCCCTTTCACAAGAGAAACCAGTCATAAATAGCATAATGCAGAAATGAACAACTATGAAATCGGAGACTGTTCTTTCTCAGTTTTCATAGCATTTTATTAATCTCCATCTTCACAAGAAAAACATGTAAAAAAATTTAAGCTACAGTAATGTTTTCATGGTCACACAGTGAGCCAGTGACAGAATCACACTTGTACCGATTTGAATCATATGGAAAAAAATCCCAGCAAGGACACCAAGGGCTCATCTTCCTAATTCCAAATTTCTGCTTTGAGGGTTTACTGTCTGTTTTCTTTAATCTCTCTTCTTTAAGGGGCAGAGTGGGATTTATAGGCAGAGAAAGATATTTCAAACAATTGGATGAACACAGAGCTTTTCTAGATTGCCTCAGGAAGGAGATTGAAGGTGTGCCTTTATGCTACAGTGGTGTTTGAGTAAAGATAGAATACTAGTCTAAGAGGACAATTTTGAAGGAACATCTTAAATTCAAGGAACTACACACTGTCTGTTGAATATTAAAGGGAGAATTATGCCAAGCAGAAGGGCATTACAAAAGAAGGGTCAGCAATTAATGCAAGCAAAGGGATAAATTTGGGCAAGAAGATACTGTAAATGTGAGAAAATGGGAATAGTGATTATGTAAATTGAGACATAAATGTAAAGTGTAGACTCTTATTGCAAATGTCAAGATAAAGATGAACCTTATAGACCTATAAATGCACTGAACATCAAAGACACAGGGTGAAGTTGCAGTTCTAAAAGACATTTGTGTGAAGACTGAATTCTCAACAGAACAGTAAGTTCTGAAGAATGTCCCCATGCCTTCAAAGTAAATCTTATCTGAAGTTGAGGACTGATAATTTTAGTTAGGAGAAGAAATTCTGGAAATTTAGAAATAAGCAATATTTTACACCAAAGTTTTCATTCAGAGCAAAATATGAATTTTTTTTTGTTGTTATATTTAGAAAATAGTCCTTCATGTTCATCAAAGTTCTATTTATATTTTGCATTAACTTTAACTTAAAAGAAAACAAAAACAAAAACAACCAAACAAACAAAAAAAAAACACATCAAGAAGTAAAGACATCCTTTCCAAAGTATTTCAGCACAGTTTGATTAACAGTCTTCACTTGGTATTACCTGGGGCAATTCAGTCAAATTCATTTGGATTACAAGTGTTTATAATGCTCAGAGATCTCACTGTAATTTGAATTCTGACCATAGATACTCTAGTATAAAATTGTAAGTTTCCTATGCAAATAATAGGAGTTATTGCAGGGCAGAGCCAATGCAAGTTTAGTAAGAACCATATTGTAAGTCACAGCTTTCCCTCTCCACTAATTCACCAGTTGCTGAGTCCTCTGACAACTTTTGGCTAGCTGTGCCAAGTAGTAAGATTGTGCTTAGAATAGTGACCAGCAATAACTTCTTATATTCAACAAAACACGTCATGTTTTATTTTACCATGTTAAGTACATGATCTCTACACTACACCATTCCACTACACTTGAGCATGTGCAAACTAGAAGTAATCAGTGTTCCAACCTAAAGTTGTCAGCAACAAGTTATTCAGGAGCTCAAGTTTTAGACAACTGCCAGTGAATCACTCTGAACGTCTCTTTCTACTTCTTATAAAAAGAAGTGAAAGCAGAAAAATATACCCCTGTTCTTACAGTTTGTTTCATAGTTTTATTACTTTTCACGGAAAGAACTATTGTTTCTTGGTTCTGCCAGATACTCCCAACTGTGGTGGATCATTTGCAACCTAACAAGGTTTAGGTGTGGCCAGTCAAAGCCAACCTAAAGCTGCAAACTCTGAACTGTTTGGACACTTCAATATACTGAGTGATGCTACTGGTTGCTCAAGCTGCAGGAGACATATCCCCAAAAGGCTTCTGTTTGAAACCTAAATGATCTTTTTAAATACTTCAAAAGTTTAGGTTGCAAAGAATACACTCAGGACTAGAATTAAAAGAGGATTAAAAAAAAAAGGCTTTTAGTGGCCTCCATTGTACACATCTTTGAAGTTTAAAGTATAGAACAAGCACTGTCAGCTCATTCTTTTTCTTAAAATGACCTCCCATAGTCAAGTCACAGTAAATACTTCTCTTGACAATGAGCTGCAAGACAATTATGAGACACAGGTGCGGGAAAGTAAGAGGCAAAGAGATATAACTAACAAGTACTAGAGTATCAGAGAAACTTCCACTAAAATGTAAAAAACATCATGACCACATTTGTTTTGCGAGTCTCTCTGCTAGCAGAAAATGACTGAAGATGGATGAGGGATGTCTTTGGATGAACCATTATCTCCTCAAAATTAAACTCAAGTTATTGCTGAGCGTAGTGGAAAATCCCATTCCAGTCTCTTAACATACGTATTAGAAAATGGAAACAAGAACATATCCCTTCTGCTAAATCATTTTGAGGTTTGGGTGGTGCTTTTTTGTTTGTTTGTTCAAGAAAGAAAAAAGAGCAAGTATCCATTTATCTTTCATTTTTCCCCCAATGGAAAAGTATTTTGACAAGAGCAAGGGCAGCAAAGTAATTTTCATGAATGCTAAAGTTGGTAAGTAACTGTAATCTTTCCACCAGATTCCTCAAAAGCTCAGCTGTATAAGACCTATGTTACCACACTTTGCCCAGCAATGACTTATCTCAGTCATTCAGTGATTTTTAAACCAATATAAGAAAAGAAAGGAAAAGAACACCCAAACAGGAGACATTGAGTAAATGCAGCATCTATCTCCCATCTGGGGTTATTAGCAGAGTCAATTGGTCAAGTAAGGGGAAGTTAACACCAGACCACAAATGCTGTCAGGGCTGTGAATTACCACTGGGTTTTGCCAAGCATGTAAAGTTATCCCCACTTGTCTCCCAGGTATACAAGAATGACATATTAATTCAGGAAGGATTCTTTATGTCAGCTACTTACTAGAAAACAAGCTGGTTTTAAAGTTTTTCCATCTCCCTTCCATAGACAGTCCACATTAATTTGCACATCATAACTCATGTACAGCTCTTACTTTTCTGCATCTGCATCGATTATTCCTATCCTGCTCCTCTACTAAAGAATGACAACATATTCTTATGACTGTAGCTGTAATCTCATAATCTTCCAAGTTTAACTGTAATTGCTATATTCCCTATTGAAAGAGCCTCAAGAGCTTTCAACTGAGACTGAACAGCCTCTCTCACTTCTGGAGTCGTATATCATACATGCCATACCTGAGCATCAAAGATATGCATCAAGTTTGAATAGACAAGCAATGCAAATGGGGCAGTGCACATAGAGGTATGGACCTGCCAATGCCAAATACAGTTTAACACCGAACCAAGACCTCCTGCATCCCTGTCTCAGGTCTGAGTCACAGTCAATGAATCCCATAGTGCATGTAGCTCACACAAACACTGGCAGTTACTGTCCATCAGCACAGGCTGTTTCCCCACTCTCTTTTACAGTAATTAGCTCACTGTAGCCTAAAATCCACTGATGCATTAGCTGAGGAGGAGGTAGGAGGTAACGACTGTCAGGCAGCAGGATCCAGGGCCTATTGGCTCAATACCACTCTAATAATTTCATCTAAGAAAAAGTAGTAAATGGGTGAGGTTATCCCAAAGATTAGGAGCCACAGCTTCTCACAGAGCAATAGATTCTGTAATATCTTTTTGTAAAGGTGCTCAGTTCACTAGGAAGGGGGACATTATAACAGCAACCAGTAGTTAACCACAGTAAAACTTGTCACTGATCTACTGACCTACTTCAAAGGCTCTGAGACTGAGTTTGATCTGAATTCAGACTTCTATGATCTGAATTGTAGTTATTTGAGCCAACAAATGCTGTGGTGACGATTCACAAGTTGATTGCTAAGTGGCAAGTGAACTGCCTTCACTATACAATTATTTAAGTCATTTGCTCCATTACTTAATCCACAATTCATTTATTACTAAATCAAGGACAGAGGTTTCTGGAATTCTGTGGCTTTAGTTTCTAGAGCAGAACAAATCAATACCAGCCCAGAAATGCCATCAAGTTAGAGGACAAATAAATCAGCAGCTTTCACTGAACACAGCAAACCTCCATTTTCAGGTAAAATATAAGGGATTTTAGGTAAGCATTAATTACAGGTAACAGGTCTTGAAATAAACATATATATATATGTGTGTGTATATATATATGAGTGTGTGTGTGTGTGTATAAATGTATGTGTGTGTGTGTATAAATATGTGTGTGTGTGTGTGTGTGTGTGTGTATAAATGTATGTGTGTGTGTGTGTGTGTGTGTGTATGTATGGTGATAATCTATTTGAGGAAGTTCACTTCCTAAAACAAAATGAGAAATACTGGCTTCTTATTACTTAGCAAGTTTGCAATACATGCACTGTAAAATCATTCCCTGCAGAGATTCACCATACTCGCTATTTGTGTCAAAGTATCCTCCTTTTACCTGGAATCTTGTCCTTTCTGCAGCATAGACTTGGTAGTGAAGCATGGCTTGCAAGACTTTTTTGTGACCATCTGGTACCAAGCAGACAGCCCCTAGGATCTCCAGCACAGCAATCTTGGTCTTAATGTTCTCAGTCCGTAGGCTCTGGGAGATGATGTTGATGCTTTCTGGATGGGCCAGAACATGGGCCCGTCCTTGGGAGTTGTTCATCAGTGCCTTGATACACCCTATAACGGATGTGTGTATTCGGCTCTCTGAGGTCGCATAGTCCATGCTCTTCAAGAAGTTCAGCAAACAGCTCAGGCCATCCAGCTCAATAAACCTGGTCACAAACCTGAAACAAAAAGCCAAAAAAACCCCAAACAATCAGGTAGGAAAAATAAGGAAAGCAGACAAAAGGCAACTTATTCAAATTATTATTCAACTTATTCAATTATTATTCAGCCCTATATCTTTAAAAGCTGGCTAGCTTTTAGCCTAAAGGTCACAGAATAATTCCCAGGTATTTAAGAAAAAAGAAATCAAACAAAAAAAAAGAGAAAACAGACTAGCCAATAATGATGTGTTACACAGTTTCAAGGTAATTATATCCTATCACCTTACTACTCCACTGTTTGGTCTCTGTGCTCTTTGTTGCATTTACCAGCAAATGCTGCTGTGGTTCACCTCAACATCTGCTGCATTTTCAATGGTAAATGAATTCTTTCCAATTGCCACATGTTACACACATGCTACTACACAGAAAATATATTTTCATACAGACTCATACCACACTTCTAGTTATGAGTTCAAATTACCTCGAAAACCATTTCTAGGCTTAGCTCAAACTTTCAGCCAATACTACTTAGAGGCTTCCAGGATTTGGGTACACCAACAGAGGTGAACTCATTCTCACTCTGTCTCTCAGCTGTCCTGCCTTCACACTCCAAACCCTTGACATACCTATAGGAACATGTGATATTTAAAAGGAGTGTGTTCTTCAATAAAAGGCAAAGTTCTTTAGCCTCAGTTGTTTTGTTTGATTGATTTATTGTTAGCTCTTAGCTTGAGGAGGCATATTAAGGATGGAACAGGTTCACTGACAACTTGCAGTAGAAAAATGTACAGTAGAAACATCATAAATAGAGGATATACAGAATTAATCAGTTAGTGAATGAGACTTCAAAGATGGAACCTACAGTAAAGCAGGTTTATTTTGAATATTAACATCACCAGAGTTGTTTCTGTTGTATTCTACATAAAATCTGCCTTTCTTCAGCTTAAAATCATGGAAACTGAGGATGAAAACAATATATGAGAAAGTCCTTGAAAAAGTCTAAGGTTTTGTTGAAAACCAGTGTTAAAAAACCCAAATGGGCAAATAAGATCATGGAGACAGCCCTTCAATAGAAAATAATGGAATCAAGATAGGTCAGTTCAAACCAATCAGTGTTTTATTTAAAGTTCCCATGCTTAAAAATGGGAATTTAAAGATTTGAAAAGGGCTGCAAATAATTTCTCTAGATTGCTTTGTTTACCTCCTACATCATCTGACATGTCATTCAGGTAAGTGTGCTTTTTTAGAACGTCTGAATGCCAAACCTTGAATTTTCAGTCTGTAAGAATGTACACCAACAATGTTATGTCTATGACCACACTGAACACAATAATGCAGAAAGACACCACAAGCAATGGAAAGGGTTGCTAACAATTGCCATCTGTGTAACAAATTAAAAATACCAAAAGTCTTTGTTGTGCTTTTACCCAATCCTTCTTCCTCCTTGTTAGATAATTCCTAATGTACCATCTTTATTTTTCTGTCCATAAGTGAGATGCTGTTTCTAATATTCATTAATAATGGAAGCACCATACTGAAAAACTGAATTTCACTGGTCTCTGTTTATGTCTCTGTACCAGCAAGACAAACCTGAGCCATACTTATATTTCTCTAGATAATATTGATATGACATATGTATGGTCTTTTGGTGGCCACACTCCATACCATGCAGGAATTTTCAGGGTCTACCTGGAACTTACACTCACTATGCTGATAGATTTGCCAACTTTCAGCTTATTGGGCCAACAATTTGACCAAAAATATGGAATAGCCTGGTGCTTTCAACAAAGTTTCGGTCTGAGGTTTGGGTTTTGTTCAAAATTGAGTTTCAAGGTGAATATCAGAGTAAGGGCAAGAATGCACAGGAACATGTGCACATCAAGAATGAAAACAAAGTTTAGTTGAACCCTCTTACGGCAATCTACCAAGTTTCACACAGGTCTGATTGCACATTCTTTGGATGCATCATCATCTCTACCCTAACAAATTATAGGAGCAAAAGTCCCTCTTTCTCTGGGTCAGAGAGTAGGATCAACATTGTGCACCAGGAATTTGGTAAGTCACTAAAAGCAGTTTGTTATTCAAACTGATAATAAAAAGATTAAGACTTAGTTCAGTTTCTGTAATGCTTTTAGCTGCTGGCATGACAAAGACTGAAACAAGTGCATTCATGGTAAAAAGAATTGCTAGTAAGGACTTATTTGAAAACAAAATAAGCACAAAATCAACCTGTTACCAAACAATAGATTGCCAGTGAATTATGATCAATTCCCCAGGCTTAAAAAGTGGAGTTGCTCTTTGTCTCTACTATGGGAGGGCTAGTTTAAATTCTCCTTCTCCTCCTTACCTTCAAAGTTCCATTCTATACCTTAGCTATTCCCTCTGTCTTTTAGGAAAAAAAACCCCAAAAATAAAAACAAAAAGAAAGACAGGGATTTTTCCTGTTCTTTTCAGTTCCAGGGCTGAATAAAGTCTTAAGATGGATATGTTTCTGAAGATATGGAGCAATACTGATGGACACATCCTTAAGAAGCAGCAGAACAAAGGGTCCCTTAAACACACTTTTGATGGAACACACGCTCTTATGACAAGACAAACAAAGCAGTACAACCTTCACATATTTTAGCCTGCTCTGATGACAACATGAAAGAAAATGGTAACTGCACAAAAGTTGCATTGTCCCGATTAAGTACAAACTCTCACTAAATTCACTGGCGGAGCAATTTTTCTAGGACTGTTAGGATGAGGTCATTCCAAAAAGAAGGCATGCGCTGGAAAGTGGTGTGTGTCACAAAACTTGATTAATGACATAATTTAAAACAATGTTGGGACTTTCCTATACTTTTCCTAGCCCAGAGAGCAAACAGTGAGCTTCATTACTCAATAGGAAGCAAAGCCAAGTTCCTTTCCATTTCAGCTGCAATCAGAAGCAGGAATCAAATCATGATTTTCATCTTCCTTTTTCTATACACTTAGTTCCACATTCCCTGGAAAAGCCAGGAATCATGCTGGGGGAGGTAAAGAAATGGAAAAATCAGGTTTGGGGCCAACAGATACTCTCAGTATGAGGATTTGTCCGGTGTGGGGACGTGTGTGTGTGTGTGTAAATGTCTGAAGAGGAGAGAAAAAGAAGTGGGAGTTTAGCTGACAGGCTGAAAGTCATAATCCTCACACTGTTTGGGATTTGTGCATCTGTATGCCTCTATGCAGGGGGTGTGTGAGTTTGTGCAAAAGCAAACTCAACTTATACAAGTGTCTACTTCCTCACTGTATTCACATGTGTAACTAACTTCCATCCCATACAGCCTCCATGCTGCAAAGTGAAGTCTTGTTCTAGACTGGAAGGTGTAAAGTTAAACATATTTGCCAATGCATTCTGGCTAACACATTCAAATACTCAAATGTAAATAAAGTAGTGTGTGTTTTAATAGGTGCTAAACAAGCAAATTAAAACCTCAGACTCTCACTTGACCAGTTTAGCACACTTTAAAAGGCAGGGCATCTCTTTGCCTTTCAAGTTTTACAGAGTGCTGATCAGAACGAGTTATCTAGCTCTAATAATAAACTTTTCATCCAAACACAGATGGGGTGGCCTAGGAGGCACTGATCCACTGATCCACTCATTCCAAGTGTAGGGGGTACAGTCTCCCTGTGAGACTCAGTCCAACTCAGGAAAGACAGAAAGATCATATGATGTGGATGTACAGAGAGCAGGATGTTTCCACCCTGTTACCAGGCACGGCTACACTTTCCTGCAGCATCAGTTTTTGAACGAGGGGCACACATAATCCTGACAACTACTGAACTGTTGAAAAATTCAGAATAATGGATTTTGCTTGCTGGATGTATAAATGATCATCTTCAGTATGCACCTGAATACAACAATGCTAAATCAAATAAAAATAATAGGAGGTAAATCTGAACAAAACAAAGGGAGAAAAGCACACAGCAAAGGGGATTAGTAATGATTCAGACTAAAGGTAGTATTTTTCTAGGGTTCCAAAAAGTTATTTTCTTCCCAGTCCCTTGTAAGTTTTTACTTTTGCTGCACTTCTGAACCTCCATTTTGGGGCACTAAAATACAAAAAGGAAAGCTCTTCTCTTACAGCTTCTGTCCAATAGTTTGTCATCACACTTGTTTATAGTCATATCCTTTTACAAACCTGAGAGAAACGTGTTTCTTGACAAGATGCAGATGTGGGATTTTTGTTCTCTGAGGCTGGAATTGTTTCTCTGTGCTAGGACATAACCTGGTTTTATTATTTCAGGGCAGTTCCTAAATAGCAGAGCAAAATGCACTTGCTCAAAAAGCTAGCTGCCCCAGGGATGCTTCTATCACCTTCTCTGCAAAGAGAAAAGGAACTTGAGTTTGGGTAGGTCTGCTTTACTTTTTATTGTTAGAACTGGTGGGTTGGAATAGAGACACAGATTAGTAACATTGCTGTGCATTATCTGCTAGAAGAGACACAGTCCTACAGTGAAATAAAACAGACGGCCAAACACTTGCATTTTTCTTCTTTTGATACCTCTAGATCAGAGAATTCAAGCAGAGGAGCCTATTGGTAAGCTGTCAGAGCCGCTTTGTACTCTACCATCACAAATGGATTCCAGACAGCTCATCCTGTGCAAATTTAGGTCTCTATTTTCTTCAGGGGCCTGATGAGTAGAAGTGGCAAAGAAAATAGGATTTGATACCCAAATTAAACCAGAAAAACTAGTATTTTGAAGGCTTGGGTATCATAGTGCTTATGAGAGGGATTTGATGGAGCTGAGGGCCTCTCTACTGCAACGTTTCCATCAAGAAGAAATTGGCTTGTTGATCAGGCACTGGCATTCTGCCCATTTGGCAGCTAACGAATTGAGTCGCTGGAAATTAGTTGAGACACAGGACTTAAGTCAAAATTTGACTTGGCTTAACTGTTTTTTTTATAAAGCCCCACAGCCTTTGCCAACGATTTAGAAGAGAACACTTTATAGGGCAGCCTATAGATGCTTGTACTGAAGCTTGTTAGCGTTATTATAAACAGAAGAAGCAACAGGCTGTTGTCAAGGGGATCCAGCAGATGCAATACAGGTTGGAGAAGGAAAACCTTGCAAGACATTGAGCAAGAGACATTTCTCTTTCTTCTTCTCTATTGCCTTGTCCTCAACAAGGAGGCTGGGTTACCCTATTCAAAATGACAGAGTAGAACAACCAACACTGGTCACCAAAGTGTTTCAGCTGGACAAAGCAAAGGGGCCTTGCCACTGTGTCTACACTCAGTGAAAGCTATCACTGTCACAGATTAAGCATCAAACCGGCTCCATATTAATGCAATAGAGATGCTACATCAAGTCTCAACAACACAGGAATTTTTTAGAAGCCTTGTGGGAGTTGGGAGGTTGGCAGTTACCGTGGCTTCCATTTTGACATAAAGTCCCACTGAACTTTACTGTATTCTCTGCTTTAGGACAATGACAGATAGGATCAAACTGTTACTTATGTCCTTGGGTGAGGTCTCAGTATAGGTCACAATTTCTCCAATTCCATGTTAAAAGCACTCACCCTACCGATAGGTAAAGTTAGCAACGACTGATCAATCGTTATGCCTGAGGAGCACCAGAATCTGATTTTGTGCTCTCTTACAGCCCTTCACAAGGGGAGGTAAACAGGAGGTTTAAAAAAAAGAGGTTTAAGCTAATGTGTTCTACCTCACACATGCATGAGGTGAGAAGCAGCACAGAGGCAATTTTTTAACCATTATGAAAGGGAGAAGCACAGTCAGCACCTAGCTCTGCAAGAAGTCCCAGAAATGTCTTTGCTTCAAGTCCAAGTAAGTGCAATACAAATTCTTTGAGGTAATTTTCTGGACTTTAGTTATTAGTTTGTTTGTTTATTTATTTATTTGATTCATTTGTTTCATTTGGTTAGGATTCCCCCCAAAAATCCTTGTTTTGTTAGGCATTAATGAAGTTCTCTAAAAGTATGATTTCAGCACAGTGTGGATGCAAAAGTCTTTGGCCAATATAAAAGAGATTCAGAAATTTTTGATGTAGTGTTTCCTGAGATCATATCAACTACAGTTATTGCTTCTGCGTAGTGCTCTTCTAAGTGCTAAACTGAGAGATTTCAGTGCTAGTTAGTTTGCCGTTGTTGAGAGCTTTGTATCCAGAAAAAAAAAAAAAAGAAAAGAAAAGATGACTTTAGCTTCAAAGACACAGTACACAATAAAGTCTCTTAACATTTTTCTATGCCACAGTTACACATAAAACAGGAAGAATGCCAAACCAGGTGATGTCAGATGGATTAGCTGCTTTGTACCAAAGAGTTCACATTACTAAAGATAAGAGGAAGCTTAAATTCAAAGTTCAGAGTAGAGGCTGAGATTTTGCCTAACATGAATCAAATTACGTGGGATATTCTGGGGGCTGTGAAGACTAAAATCTGATCTTCATAGTCATTACCAGTGTTTGCAAACCTCTGCCACAGATTTTTCACAGATTTTTCACAGTAGACCTTTTATTTTCCTGAAGCTACATGCTTCACCATTAGTGTGCCCTCCCAACCAGGCAGGTTCAGACCAGGGACTGTAGGGCTCTCTGAGGATTGTCTGAAATACCAGAGAGGCTTGTGTGAAGTGACACAATGAGGTTTCTGTCCTTGCCACTCTTACCCATGTCACATCTGACCATAGGGAGGCGGTGAATTGCGATGAAAGACAAACAACATTACCTCATGGGCTGAGTCCGCAGAGCTGTCTTCAAGTCTTCAACTATTTTATTTTTCATTTCTGTTTCTTCTTCATCAAAAGCATACAGAGTCTGCATCTGTTTAGAAAATAAGATGACAGTTAGGAAAGCTTGAGCTGCTTGAAAGTGAAGAGATGGGCCAGGAATTATGAAAAAAACCCCTCTCCCATTAACACAGAGGTGTTTGCTGACCTCTCACCAGGAAAGCAATGCCTCAACTACAAAACTGAATCCAGATGTGGCTGCTCATGGGCCTGGCAGCAGTATATACCACTCTGCCACACTGGCTAAACTAGGGTTCTCAGATTACCCCCAAAAAAATCACAGTTGCCAGTATGCCTGCAGAAAACTGTACCTAATTTGGAACAGCAATGTGGTGTGGTGATCTATGGATGTGTGAGGCAAAGTTTGTAGGGAGAGGCAATATCTTTTATTGGACTGACATGACTGGAGGGATTTGGGGGAGAAAAAATAAAAGGAAAAAAACCAAACCAGACTTGTGTCAGGTTTCAAAGCATAAAATGTTTTTCTTCAAGTGACTATACAGTCTGCAAGTACCTTGAATTACATTTTGTGTACATACAAATTTGACTTTTCTTTCCCCTTCCAAGTACATCAACTGTTTTAAGATACTGATGTTCCCTATACACTTTGTCCTTGATAATTAGGAACATTTACTTCAAAAAGCTGGAGCATCATAAAATCCCTGTCCCTGCTTTTTAACAAGTAACTGAAGCACACGAAGACTAGATTTTTCCCCCAGTCTGCAGCTTGAGATAACTACAGCTTGCTGTCAACTGGAACAGAAGTTGCTGTGGGTCACTGTAAATTAAGGTGAGAGACAATGAGTGGAATACACACAAAAATTATGGTGCTCAAAGTCAGACAAAGGCATTAAAAAAAGCAGTTTATGAGAAAATTAGGGCTCCAGCTCTACATTCAGCACCACTGCAACCTTGTAATGTGAAGCAAGACCCTTCAGCATCCTTTGCTCACAAGTCCCATATGTGACTTTTTAAAAAGTCAAGACTTAATGCTGGAAATTCTTAGCCTATAGCTATATCTTACTCACTTTAACTGTAAAATGAGAGGATAAATGACTCTTTTTGGCAGGACTTCTTGTGGATATCACTCAGTGGTATCTGGAAAGCAGCTCTAAACCCCTTCTCAAATGAATAACCTAATTAAACTAGTATCATCTATCAGGGATCTGACATTATACCTCTCTGTGGTGGAATATGAGTAGCTACAATTATGGCTCATTACAGCAAAATATTTCAGTCTTTATTTTACTATTTAGCAAGCACCAAAGAAAACCTTACTCTCATTGGAACTTCTTTTAACCTTCTCTGCCCCTGCCACCGGCCCAACACCTCACTTCCCTTGGCAGTGCTCCCACTTTGCTTGCTTTTGTAAGTCATGTGATGCCAACACACGTGGGATCCTGAGGGTGGTCATTTGTCTGCATGCCATTGCTGTCTTATGCTGAACAGCTGGCACAGGGAGATATGTTTAACTCTAGGGGTCCTCTCTCTGATCCACACTAAAGTCAAATTCACTCAGTAACAGAGCAGGCTATTTCCTGCCCTAACGCAATGACAGAGCGCTACTGATGGAAAATGAGCTGATGATGTTTTATCTTTTGCCAGTATCCCCCGACAGCCAGAAACATAAATTGATATGCTTAAGCCAAGCCATATATGATCCCCCTCTTCGAAAAATAAACAGAAATCCTGAACAGGCCTTATGGAATCTCAATGGCAGAGTCCTCGGGTGTGATCTGGGGCTTGACTTGTATTTTCTTGGGTGACAGCCCATCTGGTCATCTTTCCTTTGGCCCATAAATGCTCCTTTGAAAAACTCCCATTCCTCCAATGGCTTAATTTCTCCTCTGAGTCATTGTGAGGGGAAAGTAAATGGATAGTAGGAAGGTGCTCAACAATATTACATTCAGAGTGAAAAAGGCCCATTTCCAAATGAAACAAATACAAATAATCCTGCCTTTACAACAGAGAGTGATTATGGAAAACCCCTTTTCTAAAGCTGCAGGCAGCCAAGAGCCCTTCATTTCTCACTCCTCTGCATGGTCAGGAACTCAAATCCTCATGCCCTCTCTAAAGACAGACTGGTCATGCATTTGCCTTGTGAAATAGCTTTTTCAGCAAGAGTTACAAAAAACATAACTGTTCCTGGGAGACAGAGGGGAGAGAACTATCATTATTTGATGTTGGATTCCATTAATGTGGCTGAGTGATGAATTGCTTTCCTGAAGTACAAACTGCACTCAAGGACTAATGCCTGCTGGGCTTAGGATGCAGGTAGTTACCATCAGCTAAACAAACATACTAGGAAGGGGAAGCAAAATAGTGCCAGGTCCTTATCTAGTCCCTAAAAAGTGGCATACATAAGGCTCTTTTTTACAAGCACATTTTGCATTTTTAAAGTTTTCCAGATTAAGTGTATCATCTGGGAAAGTATAGCATCTAGTTACTTGATTTGCTAACTAAAAAAAAAAAATCAAGATTTTGTGAAAACAATAATTCATGTGAAATTTTAGGTATAAAACTTCAGGTAGTGCAAGAAATTATTTTGAAATTTTGTCTCCACTTAAAATGAAACACTTTAGTTTTTTTAAAAACACAGATTAATTCACACACCTTATCCTAATGGTTAAATTCCCTAAAACTTCTGGGAAGGAAAATACAAGGACCATAATGTTGGAGCATGTTAGAGAGAAAAAAAAAAAAAAGAAGGAAAAAAAGGGCATAAACTAGCATCAGCAATACACTGTATGACAGACCTAATTTTGCTTAATAGTCTCACACATGTGAAATCAAAAAAGGAAAGAAACAAATTGAATTAACAGTGGAAAAGCAACCTGAGTGTTCTGATTTCTCATTATAGTCAGCTGAAATTCAAGGTGCACCACATCTCTACCTACAATAGGGCTGAACTAAGAGAATAAGTATAAACTATATGTAGATGTAATTTAAAAAAAAAAATCTGAGCAAGTAAGTTTAAAGTAACACAGATGTGATCTAACTGAAATGAAAGAGAGTGTTATCTATCATCCACCTGCTAAATTCTGCTGAGAGATATATTCTTTGAACCTCCTGTGAAGCTGCTCTGCCTTGAACAAATGCTTTCTGAGTCAAGGAAAAGGACCTGGTTACAGCTGTATTTACTAATGTTGACCCCTGTTTCACACTCTTGACTGAGCCATCTCTCCAGAAAAGCTGGATCTGCAACTACTGTTCACCTGAAATTCTCTCTGTGGAAATGCATCACAGCCAAGATCACAAAAGCAACAGAGTGCTGTAAGAACTTTTCCTCCCCCGTGAAGTGAGAGCTGTGTTTATTTGCACTGCCAACTAGTTACATGGGGTGAAGAAGGCAGGAGGAGCACAGCAAGGATATTAACAGGGCAGCTGCTCTATTTTTAAGAAAAAAGCTTTAGTGTGCTGATGACTGATGTGGAGAAAATGACAATGACACTGATAATGTAAACAGTCTTACTTACGGGCATGCAACCTGTCCACATCACCAGTACTGTTGACATCAGAGAACTAGACAAATTTGGAGTGCCCTCTTTCTAAATTAGACATGATTAGCAGCTGTCTCTTTCTCTTGCGGACTCGTCTAGAAGACAGTCTACCAACGTTCTACTCAGCCCCTTCCTTTCAGCCAGGCTACCTGAAGGATGGGACAGCACCTCCACAGGAATGGCACAATACAGACTAGTAAAAAGATACAGTTTTACTGTCATGCTCTCTTTAGAGAATTTGGTTTAAAAACTATTAACATTTGAAAAGTCATAGCAACAGAAACAATCATGGGAACAGAACTCTGTCTGAAATGCATGGCTTTTTGAACTGGATCAGGAATCTAAAGTGCTTCCTAACATAGTGGTCTAAGGTTACAAGTAGGGAACGTCAAACATGTCAGGAATCACCACATTGCTCTCAAACATAATCTGTGAGGGGCAGATATGATGGGTAACACTGCAGTGGGTCTTTTGAGAAAATGATCCTTTAGCACAAGAGCCTCGGACTGCTGAAATCCACAGAAAGATGCTTAATGATATTGGAAGGATAAAGGTGCCATTTCCACTTTCTCAGTGAGTAGGAAGAACATTTTTGCCAAGCTAATAAGTAAAAAAAGAACTTCATAATTAAACAAAAGGATATAGAAAAAGATGTGAAAGCCACATATAAAAAGATTCTTATGCAATGAGTTCACAGGAGATGCAAGGATTAAATTTTATTAAAAGCAGGACTTAAAGCATTTGAAGCTAACACTTCTGTGATTATTACTTCCATTTCAACTTTAATACTTCTTGTAATATTTCTAATTAAAATATTGCAGTACTTGATAGTACCCAAGAGATACAACTGAAATAGACTAGACAGTGTCAGGAAGCAGCACGAAACATAATTTTCTTTCACCACTTCAAAGTCAACTCTACTTGGATGCAGTTTAAGAATAATAAATTCAAAAAAACCCCACCACTAAATTTAGAACTGAAATTACATGGGACCCAAAAATAACCGTTTGAAAGTTAAAAATCTCAGAGGTCTAAATAATAATGAAGAGAACATGTCTTTCAAAGTGTGTTGGAGCTGGTTCTCAGCTTTATTACTCCAGTTTTCCGCTGATACAATTTCTGTAAATCAAGTCAACTAAGTTTCACCTGTTTAAAAGTGAAGCAACTAAGAAGTTAATCAGAAGCAGAGGCTTAAACCCCAGTGTGTCTTCTCAAGATGTCAAGCATAAAAGTAACATTTTAGAGTCTTGAAGCCAAATAAAGGGTTATCGATAATTCAGGCACTGGCACTCAGGCACGCAAACAACACTACCAGGCTGGTGTTTATTGGTGCTCTTAAAACATGTTTAAAATTAGAAACTAGGCCAAAATATAGACTCATTCCATGGAACTGCTCCAGATTTACAACAGTGGCGTACACATATTCACTCCAGGTTTACATCAAGATCATTTAAAGACTAATCCAAAAGTCACTGAAATCAATGGAAAAACTTCAGTAGATTCAAGAGACCTTGGATCAAATCCTACCAGAAGTATTTGGCTCAGTGACATTGCAAGGTTTCATACTCATTTTTTTCCTTAATGGCCCTTGTAGAGTAAATTTGTTCAGTCAGGAAATCAAAGCACAGTGTCATGCCAGTCACTAAAGCTCAATGTCTTTTCTCAAAACAAGTCCGTTTTCTTTCTATTCCATTACTCTGTCCCATGAAAATATGGTATGACGGTAAGGTGATAGTTTTGTTTATTCATGACTCTCAGTGGAAAGCAGTGTTTCTTTTACTCTCTTACAGGGAGTTATTATAACTTGTAAATCTGAAGTTGTTTTACTCAGTCAGACGTATTTCACCATGCAAAATGCATCATAATTGGCACATTTAGGATCCATTAAGGCATTACTTTTATTTTATAGCTCATAACCACAATACGAAAGGTGCAGAGAAATCTTTAGAAGTCAGAAATAAAAACATAAGTAAACAAGCAAGATGTGCTACCTAAGGTGCAAGGAACAGGATTCTATCATCATTTCTGCACAACCACCAACTAAAGCTGAGTAGACCCTGCACAGGAGTAATGGGAGGCAAGACCTGACTATAAAAATCAGTAAAAAGACTAAATTTCAAAATGTAAAATCCACCATATCAAAGAAGATCAGTGGACACTACATGCAGGTATTCTGATTCTACCGGATGCTTCAGAGGAAGAGCCATTCTATAGAGCTGTTGAACCAGGACAATTAAAAAAGTTTTCCTCAAATACTTTGTTGGCTTGTATTTTATGTCTAAGGTGTTACAGCCTTATGTTCCTCTATTTATATGCCCTTATATAAGTGGATATTATCTTATATAAATAACTACCTTTTGTTGATTTTTTTCTATTAAACCATTAGTCCAAGTGTTATTTCATAGATTAGTTACAAATCAGTTTGAAACCACACAAAACAAAACTTTACCTAATTTTCAAATAGTTGCTTTTCTGATTCATCAAATATTCTCTTGAATTTTCATTCCAGACTCTAATGTGATTGCCTTCAGAGCTCAGTATTGGAGAAATGAAAACTGGAAATATGGTGCTTTCTAATCTACTGCTCTGCTAAAGCAGGGCTCTTTCTTAATCCACATACTCATCTTCTTTCATAAGTCCTATTTTAAATCAGTAATGCATTTGGAATAGTATTGTTTCTCCTTTTGGAATTTCTTCCTAAAGAAACACATCTCTATGGTAGGATATCTTCCCTGCTTTACAGGAGAGGTGACTTACTGCTGCCATGGAATTGATGCGGTCAATGTAGTAGTCTGGCCAGCTGGTAGCAAGCTTATTAGGATCTTCTTGTTCCTGAAACAGAAAGTTAAGCAAAGTTACACAAGAAGTCTTTACAGGATGAAGTGCCACTCTAGAACCACCTGGGATTCTTCACTGCTCTGCTCTTTATTGTGTTATCTCCCCCATATTCTTGTATAATGCACACAGATGTGTGGCATTTATTACAAACATTTCTGAAAGTGTAAAGTTAATGCTGTCACCATGGTGTGTCAGATAAAAAGAATGCCCTTCAGCTAAGATCATTAAGCGCAGAATTATAAAGTTTGATGGAGACACAGTTATCTTTGGCATCTAAGTAGCAAACCTCAGTCCCTTAAACATATTATGTTTCCCAGTAGAAGGATAGCCCATTTACAGATAGCAGGTTTACATTTTGTAGCTTTATACTGACAGATCTTATAAATTATTTGGCCTCCACTGCTAGGGTGATGTTGGAACTCAGCAACAAAGGAGTTTAACATCTGCTATGGGGAAAAAAAAATCAAGCCAAAGAACATGAAAATAAGCCACAAGACTGCATCATTTTGATGTAATAAATAAAAACAGCTTCAGACTGGACATTAAGAAGCATTTCTTTACCAAGAGCATGGTCAGGTAATGAACAGGTAGCCCAGAGAGGTGGTCAATGTCCCAAGCCTGTGATTATTTAAGAGGCATTTGGATAATGCCCTTAACAAAATGCTTTAACTTGGTCAGCCTGAATTGGTCAGGCAGTTGGACTAGATGAACCTTGTAGATTTCTTACAACTGAAATAGTCTATTCTATCCTATCCTATAAAGTTAAACAAAATCTCAGAACATCCAAAGTTAAAAAATAGCATCCCCTCAATTACAGTAGAGGCAATATTAATCCTTCTTTCCCTACCTCCCAAATAATCCACCTGAAATCCTCTTCACTAAACTAATCTCAACCAATCTTCTAAAAGAAGGCCTATACCAATTCAGGAACCAGTTTTCTTGTTCCTTGACTGCTCAATGGAAATGAGATTTCCGTTTACTAAGTCTATTTCTAGATAGGTGTAATAGTCACAGGAAAAATAAGGATTGGTTTCTAGGATCCCAATTTCCCATTATAAACTACAAATAACTAATATTAAGTCTCCTAGTGTAAGATAGGAGATTGAACCATGACTCATCCTGAGTGTGTCCAAAAATATACGAAAACTGCGTGGATCTCACCAATGTTATCTGTGCATGGATGCTTACTCATACGAGAAAAGCTGATCTGGAAGATATGCGTAACAATATTAAAAGTGTAGGTTTATCAAAGCACCTCAGCACTATTTGGTTTGGAGATGAGAAATAGCTCTATATGCTATTGAGCCACATTCAGAAAACATGCCACTACCTGCAATTTCCTGCCAGGCTACATACCAGCACATGGCAACAATTCTGCACAACTCAAATTAAAAACAAAGTCATTACTGAGGTTTTCATCTTTCCTTCTCTTTCTGCCACTGGTTTTTCAACATGTAAATTAAAGTATCTCCATTCATAATATTGGCAAAACAGCTTTGTCCTCATCGAGAAAAAAGAATGTAGAACAGACACATCTAAACAGGTCATATAACTTTTTATTAAACCCTTGCGCCCAAAGGAACAATTAAGAGCAGAAGATTTAAACAAAGCATCATACAGTAGAACACCACTGCATAAAAAGTATGAAAGACTGGCAAAGTGGTAAGAGATAATAACTCTATCCACAGTTCCTATGCTTCCACCACCTCACAATAATAAATTAAGAACCAGGTCACATTTCTCAAATTAAGTGAGAAGTTCTGCTGATTTTCCTTACTTCCCTTTCCTGGCCACAGTGAGCAGGAATCTGATGGACTCAAATCTATGACAAGTAGCACATTACAGAAATATGCAACTGCCTACCAATAGCCTGCTAGAATTGCCACACTGCATGTTATTGGTAGACTGCCTTTTACTTCCCCTTTCTGTGCAGAATCATATCTAGTGGCAACCATAACTCTGGCAATGGTTTCACACCTGGCAGACCTTAACCTCCCATGCAAAAATCAATAATTTACTTTGGCAATGGAAAAATTAATAAAAACATGCCTGAGATAAATACTCCATTATTTTTATATGATAATCTTATCTTATCTTATCTTACCCTCAAAGAAAACAATAGAGATGAAGAGCTAATCTAGAAGTAGTGAAGTAAGGTCATTCTGCAGGGAACCAGTCTGGGTCATTCTGCAGGGAACCAGTCTGGGCCGCCAATCTGAAGGGCAAGGAGTGCCGATGTGCCCTTCTGAAATTCTTTATGAAAGTCCTAGTGACAGCTATAACTTTTGCCAAGTACATATGACAAGAACATTGTCAGAAAACAGAATACATGTATTCTCTATACTTCTCCTGCCTCCATTCTGAATTTCAAGTAAGGAAACAAACACACATAAATTAAGGAATGCCTGAATTCATCCTTTGTATTTCAAAATAAGCTGTCATACATTTTCTTCTTGAAATTCTTTAAGGGGGAAAAAAAGAAAGGTATAAATGCTGGAATGGCAAAACTACCTTTTCTAGATGTCTATGTTAGACATGCAGGCTGAAAAGCATCAGGAGAGATACACTAAAAAAATCAAAATTTTCCTACCTGAACCCAAACCACTAGAAATTTCAATCAGAACCAAGGCCATGAAGACTCTGATCTCCTAAAGTATATCTATATATGTGGTCAGCTTAACAAGTGAGTCAAGGACTTCAGTATATCCTGCTTTTGACCATTCTCCATCCAGTAAAAATTGAACTGGAACTCTGAGTCTGTAAATCTTATGGTTTGGATTTAATTAAAACTGGGAGAAATTCTGGTTTAGTAGAACACCACAAGTGTAAGATTTTTTTCCTGAATTAAATCTCAGACTCAAGATGTATCTAAGACTGCTGAGGTCAGAAAAGTTTTAGCAGATACTCCTTGATGTAATTCCTCACTTTCTGAAGTTGTTTTGGTCTAGAAGCATATCAAGCAGAAAAGTCCATTCAATCTCAGTGGTATTCCACTCGCCAGCTCACATCAGAATTTTATGGCTGTCAGTGTGTGCTTTACTTCACTAGACTGAATGATTATTTACTTAGAACGTGGCACTCCATTTCCAATATGAAGTCCCAGAAATATCCTTATACTCAGGATGGGCATATAGATTTTTATCCAGCCCCATGAAGTCATTAGGTGGCAAAGTGTTATTATAGCCATCACCTGGGCAACATTTTGAAGAGTCAAGTTTACACCTGTAGCATCAGAGCAGTTGGGAAAAAAGAAAACAAAAGAAAACCCTACATTTAACTGCCTAAATTATGTGCGTTCTACCCATGCTAAGAAATTGCTGTATAAGGGTTTCTGTCAGAGATGAAAAGATGAGTCAAAAATGGAAAGCAATTCTGTATGTGGTGTGGGGCTCAACATCAGGGTGCTGGGGTTTCTGTTTTTAATATATTCAGGATTTTGAGCCTCAAATAAAATCTCAGAGAAAACTGCAAGGCAACTTGATGATAACAGCAAAACCCTTCCCTTGCTCCAGGAGACACAGAGAAGGAAAAAAAAAACAACCAAAGGAAAAAAAATGAGGCTCTAATATATAAAGCCATATAGGTATCAAAAGCTGGAAACAATAACCCATCTGTATAAGGGAAAACATTAGCTGAAGGAATCTATTAAAGCAAAGCCTTCTTTTAGCTCCTAGAATAGTGTAAATATTACATGAAAAAACAGGCGTCAGCTTGTGGACTTTATATGGGGCCATATCATTCTTCACTGGAGTAACAACTATGTAACTGCTGTGAAAACAGGATCTTGATACTATACTAGCCTGCAATATAGCCAAGGTATTATATAGGCTTTGACACTAATTTGGACAGGCTCCATGACTTGGTGGAAAGTGGAACTTATGACTTCATCTCAAATAGGACTTAATGGAGTTCTGCAAATATTTGGACCATCTAAACCAATCAAAATGAAAGAAAATAAAGCAAAGAATTGTGTGCACAGCTCAGCTGATCCGGAAAGCCTTTTTGCAAATCCTGCGAGACTTGATCCATCAGGCAAGCTGTTTCTAGAGAGCAGAGACTTCCAGTGGATGCCATGTCAGTGGGACAAGCATTTTCAATACAAAGACTACCATATAACAGACTTAAGCAAGCATTACAGACCACTGCCTTTTTTTGCAAAACATTCTAACAAGAAGTACCAAATCCCTGCATTACAAAAATCATGTGGAAATGCCAGATATTCATGGCTGAGTAGATTGTGACAATGAAAGACACTTTATATGGTGAGAGTTTCTTTCAAGGTGGTTTCAGTATTGAAAGAAACAGCATAGGAAAAGCCTGGACTGTAACTGCCTGCATTGAAGCTCTTCTGGGGTGAGCACTGGGTTTCAGTTTCCAGTGATGACACATTGCTATTTTACTCTGCAGCAAAAAGACTCCAAAAATGTTGAGCAGTTCTCTAGAGCATGTCCCGAAAATCTGAGCACATTGAAGCATTAATAAATACATCCACCAAATTAGCAACTTTACAAGGCTTCTTTCTGACAGACGGAAAGAGAGAGGCATATATGCTGACATGACAATTACAACGCATCCAGGAAAAGAAACACTGATCGGACACTGACTCCAGCATGCTCTCATTTCCAGTAGTATCATTTATAACCAGGCATTTTTATCCAATGTAGACAATTACCAACTCCCTGGGATCAGCAGATGCTGGCCATCCCTGGGTGTCCAACCACTACATGGACTTCGCCACTACCTGCACACATGCCCATGTATGCCAGACTGATGGCTCACAAAGCCCTTGACCATGCAAACTATAAAATGACACTTCCTTCTTGAACATGTGCATCAAGAAATGCATCATATGTTATGGCTGTCATAGGAAAAGCATGGATAGTATTGGGATGACATCTACTCCTTGGCAACATGACTTCCTACTCAAGTCTCTTCACAACAGCCGACAGCTGCCCTTACTGTTTTACACTGTTTAGAACAGAATGGGAACAAGTCACACACTCGATGCTGGAAAAATGTGGTTTTAACATCTTTCTTGGACAAGAAGCTGTGATACTGTTCATTGAGCTCCTCTCGATATCAATAAAAACAGTGTGCAAACACAGATGAAGAACAGGAAATGAGGCTACTGTAATATAAATTCCCATTCAAGCTTGTTCATTGCATTGTGTCCAGACACTGCACGCTCAAGTTTATACTTAGGTCACAAAGAATTGCATTTTTTTGCAAAAGCCACCTTAAGGTTAGTGTATTTCTTCCTATCAGCAGCCTTCATGCATCATTCTAGTACAACACAGAGCTGAAAGACAGGTTAGTTCACTTGGCCAGAAGGGTCAGCATCATCACATACAGTGCAGAAAATATAAATCATGGAGTTCAAGTCACTACAAGAAAATTACATAATTTAAGGAAAAGCACAATATGTTAATTATCATACTGAGAAAGCTTCTGTAGTTTTTTTTTTTCCGTATTTCCCATTAAAAAGCAATAGCAACGAGAGTCCTGATTACAAATAGCTGGGAATTTTTTAGGGATTTTTTTTGTTTGGTTGGGTCTTGTTGGTTTGGGTTTTTTTTATGCCAGTTCACTGAAACTTTAACATGACTTTCATCAATTGAGATGAAAGCTTTGCTGGGTAAAGATTCTCTGTTTTTGATTGAAACCCTTCGACACTCTTTAGAACAGCCTAGCCGGTAAAATGTTCATCTGAGATGCTCAGGATTCAGATCTGTGTCCATATTCTATTTCAAACTCATGTGCCCAACCCTTGCTCTTCACATGAATATTCTGGCCTCTAAAAACAAGGTGCAGTTTTTGTTTGCTTGAAGGGTGGAAGATGGTTATTACTGGTGCTTGATTTCCCACAAGTGCTATTCTTTTCCCTTTAGAGCTGTACAGACTCAAGTCATGGCATCATCTGCTATTAATGCTGAATACAATACAATCTTGTAACACCTGGAACTATACATGGACAAAAGTCCTCAAAGAAATTCATGTATTGGGTTTTTCAGCAAGATTAGCAGAAACAGGGAAAATGGGACACAGGCAATTACAGTTCCCAGTTACACAGAAAGTTTGTAGCACAGCCAAGAATCAATCCACACTGAAGTTGTGCTGCACTCTCATCCAAATCACCATTTTCCCTTTTTTCATGACTGACCTAATGACTTTTCTTCACTTTAGGGAATTCAGCTTTCAAAGAAACATTTGCTTGTTCATTAACACACTGTCCCTTCTACTGGCTATATCTCAGTTCAGAGCAGCCAAGGTTTCACAAATAAAAAGTACTTTTATTAAAAGACACAAAATGTTTTTGATCTGCTGTGGGACACAATGCCAATCCAGAAGTGCAGCTAAAATACATCTAAGCTTTTCAGACAGTTTATGCCTTCAAAAAGCCAACCACGTCCCAAGAGATGCTAATTTTGAAACAGGACCGGACTGAGCCATTCACTAGACAGATGTGGTCACCACTCCATTTTTCAGACTCCATGACTAGCATTTACACAAATATTCTCAGAGTTTGGGGAAGGAAGCTATACCCAAGCCTTTTAAGAGCAATTTGCCCAGACTGAGAAAAACAAACATTACTTCTCTCCCTGGAATTAAGCTATTGATGTGCAGATAATAATCCTTCTGCCACAAAAACAATGTACTGTATAACTTATTAAAAGAGAATATTCATTAATCACCAGCTGGAGCATGCAACTGAGTAGTTTCTAATTACCTCTCACAAAGGTCAGGTATAGACATACAAGCTTCCAGTTCACTGCATTATGACACAGGGATATTTTACCTAACAGATCGCAGGGCTTTTTGTTTGTTTGTTTTGGGGTTTTTTCCTCTTCTTTGCTTCATTTAGCCTGAGGTCTGTCCTGCTGCCAGTAACTTGATAGACCTAATAATGACCTCTAAAGCTAATTAGTCACTAGCCTTTCAAATGAAGAAACAAAGGCTTCATATTATTATTTTTATTACAAAAATGCCTTATAATGTCAAACTGCCGAACTCACTGTCAAAAAATGTAATAAAATTTAAAAGCATAAAAGTGAAAAAGGATACTTTTATGAACAATAAGGATTCCTTGGTAAAAATAATTTCCTAATACTGAGCGAAAGCTCAAAGATACTGTAATGCTTAGCCTTTAGAAATTAAAATGGACTACAGTCATTTTTGAAACATGGTTGGATCTACCACAGCTGAAAAACTCTCCAGTCAAGTTAAATATATGCTTTGTTTTGAATTGGTTATGCCATCCCTCACTTTTTTTTTGCTTCCCAAGCACCCATAGATAAGAAATCTCCAGAAACCGTGCATTCTATGCACACGATGTATCATTTTCAACCTCCTCTAATACTCAAAACTTCTTCAAATTAATTATTTCTAATTGGTATCATTCTAATGGAGATG
Source organism: Poliocrania exsul (assembly GCA_035041345.1). Taxonomy (NCBI): domain Eukaryota; kingdom Metazoa; phylum Chordata; class Aves; order Passeriformes; family Thamnophilidae; genus Poliocrania; species Poliocrania exsul. Next base: position 29,634,770 of record JAWWLZ010000118.1, read on the forward strand.
AAGGCCATGTTTTTATTTCTTATTCTCCAGAAAACATGTGGTATCACACACACACAGAGATATAGAAAATAGATTGGAATGCCATAACTGGCAGGCAGAAAGGTTGTTGGTGCAGTGTTATGAGCTGAAGATAAGAATTAATGTTTTCTGAAATCTCAGAAGTCTCAACCACTGATTTTAATGTATAACTGTAGTATTTAAACAAAGAATAAGTTTTATAATAAGTTTGTCTGGTACAAGACTTACAATAGATTACTGATTGAGAGAGTCCCATTTTAAGGAACTTTATATTTTAGTAGAATTGCATATTTTAAGAACCTGTCTTCTCTTGGCTTTTTATCATTTTCCTCAATAGAGACACATGTAAACTTGCTGCCAGCACTGACTGCAGCAGCCTCTTCTTACATTTACAGATCATACAAATCAGCTTATCCCTCTTCAAATATATTTAGCCCTGCTATAGAATGGAAATCACACCATCACCAGGCATTAATTTCGGAGTACAGCATGTGCAGTGACCAAGTGTGTGGTGACTTGTCCCTATATTTACAGAACTACTTAATTGAACAGCTGAGGTCACACTGAATTATCCAGTGATTTCAGCCTTCAGGACAAAGCTTATTTGCCAAAGTGAAGTCTACCAATTCTACACATTGTTCCTCTGATGAATGTTTAACCTTTGTCATAGAAGTTGGTTTCTTGTTGGGTAAGTTCTCCTGACACTGTATAAAAATCATTCTGTCCTGTTAACTGAAGTTCATACTCATGTTTAACACCTTTTACACGTGCTCTACTTTTTCACAAGTCCCAAATCAACCAACTGACATTTTGCAGTTGATAGGTGTATAATCTAAATAATAAGCTGCCAAATAAGGGGATCCATGGATTTTCTGCACATCCAATGGACAAGTTCTCAGAAGCCTATTTTTCCTCAGCCCACTCTGTACACTTCTGTTGAAGGTGAAGGGAAATACTGTGGAGAATCTTACCAGTCAGAAGATTGATTATGATCATTCTACTCAGGAGGTTTTCAGGAGAAGACAAAACGTTTCTCATGGACATGGCCTGCTCTCCAGGTGTGTGGCTGGGGACTTACTGTACTCCTGAACCACAGCTCTGTTCCCTCAAACCTGCAGCAAGCTTAAAGTGAGGGTCAAGGTTCTGCATAATTCCTGTGGCAGGTGAAGCCAACAATCTGTCACTATTCCAACAAATCCTAAGCAGCAGCAGCCAGACACATTCTTGTTTCACTAACATCCAAGCCCTCACATTGTTCCTACTGCTTTTTACCCTGTGTTATATATAAGTAGTGGGTATACATCTCCATGCTAGCATTAACCCTGTTCAGCTTACAGTCAACATGCTGTGAATACAGCAGGGACAGAGATGAACTTTTTCCTTACCAATCCAGCTTACCTTGTCCCCTTTCCAACATCACTGTTTCCAACTGTATCCCTACCACATTAGAATGTTGTCATTTGGACTGTCTCCTTCCTTACTTCCTTTCCTCCTCCTCCTCCTCCTGGCATTCTTTAGGCAATGTGAAAAGCCACAGAAGGGCTCAGAATGTGTAACTGAGCCTCCTGTCTCCCATATGTCTGCACCGAGAGTTTATCTTCTTTTCCTACTGTTTATCTCCAGCAAGAAATCACTTACAAACTTTTGTAAATAAAATGAAGTCACCTACCATTCATGGCAAACACACTGCATGTTGCTTGGTGATGGGAATGAAATGTAATTAACTGTGCCTGAATACACACAGAACTACCTAGGACACATCTACCTAGAGCCAGCAGAGATATTGAGGGCAAGTCCTTCTGGAAGCAAGCAGAGAATTTGTTAATACCAAACTCTAAAAGATTTCTCTTCACTGTTCATAATCTGTACACTTGTCTGTTTTTCCAGTGTCACCACTGCTTGCTTCAGTTCACTTCTAATCTGGCCTCTTTACTAAGCATGATGATAGTTACATGGTCAGACCATTTAACCCATCACTATTGAAAAAAACCAGCAAAGTTAGGAGGAGTTGTTGGACAGGTGAACAAAGAAAATAAATAGTCTGACAGGCCCATGGGTTCTAAGCTGCTAGCCCAATATTTGAGCGTATCACTCAGTTCTTTGTCTACGTCTGCCCATTCCATAAATGCAGGTAAAAGTGTTTCTCTGAGCCTTCATTTCTCTCACCTATTACACCTGCAAAATGTTTGGGATGCCAGGTGCCTTTTAACAGATGACTGAATATCATGGAAGACAATGTGATTTTCATCTCAATTAAGGTGCATAGCTGAAACTGTCACATCTGACTGCAATCAAAGCTAAACAACTCTCCAGATCTGTAGAAGGAATTTCTTTCTCTTCATGACTGTCACTATATCCTGGCAACAATTCTTTACTGTGCCCATTTCTTAACTTTTCACCAAAAAGAAAGGAATTCAGCAACTCTTCCTGCCCAGTATTTGCTGGCTTTTTTAAGGGTGGTGGACACTCAGTGAAATTCAGAATACAGAGAAGAGTAAGCCCTAGTCAGTACCAAACTTGCTTCTCACATACCAGAGAAACATGTTGGTTACTTATATAATCTTTGCTCCTGCTTATCCACCTGAGACTAATTTGATTGATGAGAACTGCATTGTATGGAATATATATTATTATTTTTGCATACCATCAACGGGGCTGACTCATATTTGGACTGTGAAGACCTAGAACCTTTGGAAAGACGACAGACAGCACATAATCCAGTGGCAGCATTTACAAGTACTTCCCATACAGCAGAATGGGATGGCTCACCATTATTTTTGTTCTTCAGTACAACAAATTAGGATGACAGCTGGATAAATGTTTTCTTTTTATTGCTCCCCTTCCCTTTTTTTCCCTTTTTTTAATTTTTTCCGTGGTAGGTTCAAATCTGCTCCCACTGAACTCTCCCAAACTCCCACAGAATGCAAGCCAAAACACAGCATTAGGCATGATGATGAAAATTTTCCAACTATTACTGTATAAACTCTGTTACAGGCTATTTTGGACCTATTTTGATACATGTTGAGTTCTAACTTCAACTGAAGCACTAGTAGCTCTGCTGAAAAATGCAAACTGCAAAATGGACATACAAATTCTTCATACTCAGATCATCTATAGCAGATAACATAGCAAGTTTCAGCATTTACGACTTCAGCAGTTTGAACTAATGAGCTGGAAAGACACTTTCCAAGCAACAACTAACCTTTCTTCTTGGTGAGAGAGAGGAGTGAAAGGAAGAAACTAAAAATATTTCATGCTGTTCCCATGGGGGGAGGGGGGCAGGGAAGAAAATACTTTTCAATCACACGTAAATAAATATATAATTTCAAGACCCTGATCCTCTTATACCAGGATAAATAAATGAGTCTGTAACTGTTAGCATTGTAACATGGAAAACATAAACCAAGTAAAGCGGTCAATTTGGGAAAACTTCTTATCTCCTGTTATGTCTGTTGCATTGTGATCTTTTAGTTATGATTCCAAACTGTAATACTGGCATATCATCTGAATTGTGCATGCATTTTAGCCTCTTTGACACTAAATTCATACTCTAAACCATTATAAGTGTGACTTCAAGAGGGAAAAAAAAGTGGAATCTCTCACATCATTAAGCCAGTAGGCTTCTTCAAGTAATCATTTTGGGATACTTGCGATAGAAGGGAAAACATCAAGGGAAAAACATGAAGAAAAAATATAACAACATGATAAACCATAAAAAAAAGGCAGTGATTCTTTTCTATGCTGGCCTACATAAGAAATAATAAGGCAACATCAACAAATTCATACTTATATGAGATGAGAAAAAAAGCCTAAATTCATTATATGGAACTATAAAAGGATGAGATGGCATCTTACATGAATTTTAAGTTTTATTCTCCCAGTGAGAACACATTTTCTGCACTAAATGATGAGGAAGGATTATGTATATCTATTTAGGCTTTATTTTACAGTGTATTAATGATGTTACCCAAATTTGGGGCCACTGCCTCAGCCTATGAAACACATTAACAGGTCCCATCAATCTAACTGCTTTTTCATACTGAAAAGACCCAAGTACACCACTAAACAGGAAATGCATGTATCTGCTGCATTAGTGACAGTCTTGCTGCATTTTATTGTTTTCCACTACATCCTGTGTTTGACATAGGGCAGAGTTTTTGAATTTACCCTAAAGCCTACCTGCATTTATAACAAAGTAATTTCTGAAGCCATGTGCCTGTCTTCCATACCTAGACTAAAGATACTGAAATGACCCAATGTCAACATCAAGCTAACAAATCATCCCAAACATCTGAGCATGAAGTCATTCTGTTAACAGAAAAAGGAACAGATGCTGGTGGGAAAAAAATAAGTTAACTCCAGAATTGCTGGCATTTTCCAAACATCCAGCTAAAGGAATGCCGTGGTTTGCAAAGGGCAATATCCTCCCACTGTGACTTAGCAGTGTTATGAGATTTCCAGTGAGCCCTGGGCTAACTGAAAGCAAGTCTATTTTCAGATATTTCATTGGGAAATTCCACATTTCAGACTGTTTCACCAGCAGACTCCTGAGCTAAGGAAGTCATGCAGTCGTTCAGACAAAAGGCAACCCTGGATCCCAGGCACTGGGAGGGAACCAAATAACATCTGCCACAGCTTATTTCAAGGACTTGGTCTCATAGCAGTAGTGTACAGGACAGTATACAGAAGGGTGGATAGCACCTTGGTGTTGCTCCCTTTCTTTACAGGAGCATCCAGCTGCTTTCCTAGTTTGATTTATGGTTAGCTCAGGGAAACAATTTAGGATGGAAAGGACCATTGGAAGAAGGGGCCTTCTCAGACCTAATTTCGAAGTCAGATCAGGTTTTTCAGGTCATTGCTGAAGTTTGAATACTGAGTTAAACTAAAATGTTGACTGAAGAGCTAGACTTCTGTCACAAACTTCTGAAGTATTGGTAGGAAGAGAAACAACTTTCTGATGCACCAAAGACTTCAGATAAAGTCTAATTCTCCATCCCCAATGTGGCTTTGCTGGCCTTTGCCCTGTGGTCATCTGACATACTCATTGTTTAGCCAGCAACACACTTACAGTAGGCACTCAGCTTTTACTTTCAGGTTGTCACATGTGTTGTGAGGGTTACTGTGTGTTTTCCAGACTTCACAGTGAAGAGGGAATAGAAGCACCCACCTCCATATCCAACCACACTCCTCCTCAACACTTCATGCAAAAGCTAGGAGAAAAAATTCCATGAAGTCACATCCAAACCTCATAAAACTAGGATGCCTTACAAATGGCTTCTCAAAGATTGCAGCAAACCATCTTGTGTGTTCCCATCTGCTGCTCCCCAATACCGCATATGAAATAACAACTCTAAAGAAGGGAACTTATAAGGGATACATTAAATGCTCCTTAAAGCTATAACACCATAACCAAAACAGTTTAATATTCCAAATCGATAACAGACTCTAAGAGTATTTCAAAGAGGAAAAAATACTGCAAGAAGATACACTTGAAAACAATACAACTTCAAACCACCCACTTCATTTATTATGAGACAACCACGTGCTTGGCACTCTATTTCATACAGAAAGGATGAACCCCAAAGGGCTTTCATAGTTCAGATCAGACAATACAAAACCAAAAACCCACACTCAGACAATACAATAGTGTGATCTTCATCTGGCATATTGTATCACTAAATGAGACCAGATGAAGATCCATTTTCTCTCTTCTTTAGGGAATATCTATCTTCCGCTGAATTTCTCAGAACTGGCTGAATGGCAGATCCCAGAGGGTCAGAATCAGTGGCATAGGATTTAGTTGGAGGCCTGTCACCAGTGGTGCCCCCCAAGGTTCAATACTGGACCCAATATTGTTTAACTCATTCATTGATTACTCGGATGAAGGGGCAGAGGCCTTCTTGGCAAGTTCACAAACAACACAAAGCTGGGAGAAGTGGCCAATACCCCAGAGGGCTGTGCAGCCCTTCAGAGGGATCTGGACAGGTTCAAGAGATGGACAGAGAAGAACAGCCTGAAATTCAACAAGGGAAATGCAGGGTCCTGCACCTGGGGGAGAATAACCCCCTGCACCAGTACAGGTTGGAGGCTGAGCTTCTGGAAAGCAGCTCCGCAGAGAAGGACCTTTGGGTCTGGATGGACAACAAGCTGTCCATGAGCCAGAAGTGTACTCATGTGACCAAGAAGGCCAATGGGATCCTGGAGAGTACCAGGAACAGCACTACCAGCAGGTTGAGAGAGGTGATTCTGCCCCTCTACTCAGCTGGGGTGAGGCTACATCAGGAATGCTGTGTCCAGTTCTGGGTTCCTCAGAATAAGACAGACATGGAGTTCCTGAAGTGGGTCCAGTGCAGGGCTACAAAGATGATTAGAAGACTGGAACACCTCTCTTACAATGACAAGCTGAGGGAGTTGGGGCTGTTTAATCTTGAGAAAAGATGGCTGAGAGGGGACCTCATCAATGTCTGTAAGTATCTGAAGGGAGTGTTCCAAGAGGATGGAGTCAGGCTCTTCTCAGTGGTGTTAAACAATAGGGCAAGAGGTAACAGGCAGAAACTGATGCAAAGGAAGTTCCACCTGAATACAAGGAAGAACTTCATTACTGTACAGGTGACTGTGCACTGGAACACATTACCCAGAGAGGTTGTGGAGTCTCCCTCATGAGATATTCAGGAATTATCTGGACACAATCGAGGAAGACCCTGCTTGAATAGGGAGTCTGCAGTAGATACCCCCAATGGCAGTTCCTTACTAATTCTGTGATTCTGTGAGCTCCATGTCTACCCCTACTTTAAAGCAGGAACCTGAAGAAAAGAGCTCCTATCCAAATACAGTATTTGTAATGCAGTCTTCTGCTCTTAGAACCTCCCCATGAAGCCTTAAACAGAAAGAAAATATCTCAGGGGTTTGGAATAAAGACCCTGCCAGTTCATTTTAGCTTGGAAATAACTGTCTCTTCATCTTAATTAAGATGAAACTACATTTTATGTTTCAAAAACACAGATACATAGCAGCCCTAGAACAAACTTTTTTGCTTAGAACAAATTTTGCTTAGAGCTCTGCAAGAGCCTGAAGGCAGGCATGAGCATGGCAATGGAGAACAAAAGTATCTTACTCTACACCCAGCTGCCCAAAATCAAGTTATACTTTTTACGGTGACATTTTGCTGACAATGCAAACCTCAAGAGCAAAAGAGAGACTCTTAAAGAGAAACTCTCAAAGAAAGAAAAAACCAAACCCAAGCACGTAGACATTATCTTCAGTAATGTTAGATAGCCAGCTTGGGACCAAAGTGGAAGTTTGTGAAAATGAGCTGCAAATGGCATAAAAAAGACGGTAGTAAAACTACTGAAAGTTAAAGTCTGACTAATACTAGGATTCTCCAAAGTATTCTGAAGCCTGTGAGGATGGAGCCCTCATTTTCGGAAAAGGGAACTGAATACAAGATAATGCTGTTCCTTTGTGGGAGAGACATAAATCTGCTCTAGAAGGGCATCTGTGGAACTCTCCACCTGGATTGTGGCCCCAGTGGTTTCGGCATTGGCCTGTGATCTCAGTCCAAAGGACTTGGACTCCTTGTGTGTGTATGTATGTATGTATGTGAAATGTACAAAAGTGCCTTCTACTCCATCCTTCCTACTCCTCGCAGTAAGCTCACCACAGAAGATCCGTAAGTGCAGTAAAGAAAAAAGAATGAACAGTGCTTGAACTGAAAATATGTTCAGATCTTTAAGATTGTATCTTAAAAAAGAAAAAAAATGGAGAGTAAAAAGGGGAAAGGGAAAAAGAAGGGAGAAAGGTGAAAAGGAATGTTGTATGCAGCTAAGGTATGTGTAAACTGTGCAGGGAAAAGGTGCAAGAGGATGCATGGCTAGGACATTTCCAAAAAGTTTCCTAACTTTGCCACGCTTTCATCCAGGTAGAGAGAAATCCATTTATGTATAAACATAACAATGACAAGTCCTTTGTAATTATACAGCAATTTAAATCAAAGACTTTTGGAACCAAGGAATATCCTGATGCTTACTTTCAAATTCAGTTTACTAGTTTTTTTTATTCATTGGGTGAATGAAAAATATAATTGATATTTTAAAAAATAATTGCAGGGGGTGGAATCATAAGGAAATTAATTTCTTTTCTGCCCATTGGCTGTTACAGGTAAATTTTCCTCAGAATTTTTATATCCTATTTTGCAACTGTGGAGAAGCCTTCCTCTGGATGTCTTTCCCATGATAGACAAAGTAGAATAAATTTAAGGAATGGAAGCATGTACTCTTTTTCAGATGCTATAAATGCCTAGTTCCAGAAAGTTTCAGTGTGCTGCTTATTACTTCAGTATATGAGTTTGAATAATCTCACTTGAGAGACAAAGCACGATCAACTCAAAGCAGCTGTTCTACAGTACAACTAAAATAACAAGAGTGCAAAATAACACTACAATACCTAGGAAACTCAACACCGTTATTAGAATTGAGATTTTTGTTGTGTTTATTTGTTTGATTGAAAAGAAACTGTATGATACAGCTACTCTAGTTTGACTGCACTTTGGAAAGAGATTTGCTTCCAATCTTTTTCCTCAAAGAAAGACAGAAGTAAAAAAAAAAAAAAAAAACCAAACCAAACCAACAAAAACCCAATATCTTGTTTAACTCTGCAAAATGTGTGTGCTTACTACTAAAATCTGCTCAACTGAAGGCTTACAAATTAGTCTCTGGAGGTAGGAAAGGCCATAAAAAGAAAGCAACTTGACTTGCTTTCCAATTGCAGTAAGTCTAACAGCTTGTAGGATTGTTCAAAAGGCAACAAGCTATTGTCTCATTCTTAGACACACAGACTGCATCCAAAGCACTGTGTGCTGAAGCAGTGCGATACCTGCATTTTCTACCCTGTGGGGGATCCCAACAGAAGTTCATTTATGAATGAAGTCATTGAGCTGACACCTTTTTCTCTCCATGTCATTATTTGATCAATATTTAATGAGATTATGTACATTAGTGTCAGCTCCTGGTAAAAAAGCATCAAAGAACTGGTTTTATAAACATTGACATCTGAAATTTGCAAATAAATACATCTGAAACCTTGAACTAGTGCTTGATCCTGCAAAACTTGTATCTGGTAGGAAATTTAGAGATAATTTTACAGGAAAGAATTACAGAAGTGGATTTATGTTTTATGTAAGTCTACATTTCAGTTTATGGTGAGACATGAAGATTATTCTAAACAAAACCAGAATAAAGTACCTGAACTGAGGGAAGGTGTTATAATTGGTATTGTATGCATATGGCTTTATTTAGTACTTAATATCAAGGGAAGTTTATATTACAGAGGAAGAGGCAATCTAAAACATTCTCCCTGAATTCAGGCAACAGCTGTAGTACTGGTGTTTTGGGTAGAGGGTAAGTGGTGATGCAAATTAAGACAACTGCACTCCCCATTGTCCATCCTATACTGATTAATGGCAAGGTAGAGAACAGCTGAGATTGAGAACATATGAACATTTTCCAACAGAGCAGCCTTTATTCCTTGAAAATTGCTATCCCACAAATGAGAGTGAAGCATTCACTATAGCTGGTAGCTGAAGCTCCTACAGCTTCAGATACGAACCCAGAATTGCCAAAAGTGACCAAAGCAAACACAGGTGTGTGATACTGTGTGAATGCTACTCTGTAGATATCACCCACAACCATGAAATTTCAGTCCAGAACTGAACCTTCTCTGGGTTCTGAGGATTGATGACTGGCAAGCTGTGCCCCCTGGCATACAACTTTCAGTGCACAGACATACCTGTCTCCCGTCATTGCTTCAGAAATGCTTAGTATCAGAAACAGGTGGAATGAGTTTTTTTAATAACAGTGACATTCTGCTTACATATTGGAATCAGGTGCCATAGAAGATTACATGTAAAGTCTATCTGCCAAGATAAATGTGTGACTACAACAATGACTGATCTTCATTTTTGCAAGCGATACTTGTTTGTTTAAGGCAGACCACTAATGTCATCATCTTTAGAGGAATCAGGAAGCTCTGACTTTCTATTATTTTTAGGTAAAAAAGGCACCTGAGATTAATGATTGTGAACAATTGCCTCAATCTGCACTTTCTGACCTTCTAGCTCATAGTGTTTTCACTTGCCACAATACGAAGTATAGAAGCTCACACTTCCCAAGAAATTCAAAGAACCTAATATTAGCTGTCTGCTAGTGTTCTGCCAAGTGAGAAATTGGACCCATTGTGGCTAAAATTAGATTACAAATTCTTTAGGAAAAAGGCAGCCTTGTTTTAAAAGGAAGACTGGAATAAGCTTATCTCTGTCACTGTGAAAAATTGATGATAGGTAGATTAGGTAGTAGGCTAGAGAGAGATGTCACACCAATCATCTGACTGCCTGTGAGGGAAATAATGAACAACATTGGACACTTAAGGTTTCAAGTAATTGTAAGTATCTACAATATAATGAATAGGCATCTGGCAATGGTATCCCATTCCAGTTAGCACATCATTTTGGATAGCTGAAGTTCAGCTAACTGAGGTTGCACTATAAATGCATTGTATTTTCCAGCTTCTTGAACTCTGGAGGTCTTTAAGATTCTTATATCAAATACATTGCTTTAAAAAGAGGGGGGGAAACCCCAAAACAACAACAAAACCCTCAATGTAATGAGTGAATCCAACCAACATATAAAATACATTAAACCACAAATCTTCCTTCCAAGGCAGGCTGGTCTGTGAGGCAGAACGTGAGGTTCTCTGATAGCTAAAAATAGATCCTCTCCCACCAGAGCTTAAAATCCAGCTGAGCTGGCCAGCAGAAATGTAAGGCAGACATTAATCATAGCAGCCTGCACCTTCCCTCCACTTGTAATCTCCGTGAACCAGCAGGAAAAAAAAATGGAGAGAGCACTAAAGACAACTGAGCCTAGACTGCTCTTACGCATTTCCTGAGTTATTGATAGCTTAGAGGCGCTAATTAATTGATTTTTAGTAACTTCCCTGTATGAAGTCAAAAACCAACCAAGCAACCAACCAAAAAACATCCACCTGACTGGTCTGGTTTTCTGTAATTACGTGAGAAGGAACCTCATTGCCCCCAACCCAAGTTAAAAAGGTCAGCAAACACAGCCTCAGAAGGACCATGAGCAGGATTTTAATCCCTACGTAACTTAATCATGTTCTTGAGTAAACAGTAAATAAACACATTGCTCAAATCAAGATGCAATTATGGACATGCACACAGAATTTATTGGTGAGTTACTCCAATCAGGACAACAGTAGTACCTTCTTTTTGCTGCAGTAAATCTGCCATTTCTTCTCTGGAGGGAGTGCAAACATAGCCTCTCTGTTCTTGTCTGTGAGATCCAATTCATCCTGGAGATTGTGAAAAAGAAAGAAAAAAAAAGTCAACAGCGGCATTGGTCACTTCTAATAGGTTGAGAGGATTCTGGACCAGGCATGCTGACTAGCCTTCAATAAAGAGGACTTAGTGGCTCCCAAAGATTCCAAAGATTATTGGTTTCATAATTTTTTCCTTGCTACTTTGAGTTCTCCCTGTCTGAGCAGGAGAGGTAGCCAGAACAACTCCCATTTCAAACTTACATTACTAATGATTAGTAAAGGATGAGAAAGATCGCATGACCTGCATGAAGTGAGAAATTCAAAGTACTGGATTATGTGACACAGACATTCTTTATGACACTTAGGGAAAGGCCAAAAATTTGATACACCTTTTTCCTGGCTGGCAGTACCAATTTGACCTTCAATAGAAGGAAAACATTTAAATTACTCCATCTTTTAAGCAAAGGTCATGATACAGTTGTCTAGTGGCAGTTATAAGCAATCTACAGGTTGAAATGTTTTTCCAGATGTTTGTCCTCTGAACCACATAGTCCCTATCAAATGACAACTGGCATTTCAACCTAAAGGACTTATCTCCCCACAATGTCACGTCAGTTTGATCAGACCAGCAAATTCAGCCTCTATTAAGAAAAGCAAGTTCAGTAGAACATAGCCTCTTAGAGCTGAGCCAACCTTTCATTATTAAAAAGAAGGATAGTGCTGCGACCTGGAACTGACTCCCAACTCCGTCAAGCGCAGCCTTTGGATACAACACCAAATTCCGCAGCTTCAGTTTCTCCTCTGTAAAAGGTGGATAAAAATAGCCTCTATTTCTATAACACACATCTCTAAAACCATCAAAGCAGAGATGGCTACTTCCTCTATGTTTATTCAGCACTGATCAGAACAGGGCTCCAATCACAGCTGCCAGTTTCAGGTGCTTATAATGGAATTAAACAAAAAACAATGGTGTTCAGAGCAAGCAGACTGCATGAGTAGGGACAGACAAAGATGTCTAAATGAGAGTTTCATCAATATAAAGAAAATCTTCCAATAATATTTCAATGAATCAACTTTGGTAGGATTTTGTTGGGGGTTTTCCCCCCTATATATTTGAAATGTTTGGAGAAGGAAGTGTCCAAGGGTCCAATATAAAGAGGACACTGCAGCACAAAAATGCTGCACATGCAGATTCTGGCACCCACACTAACCTTGTCCAAGCAGAGACAATACCTCTTTAACTCAGCCCAACAATGGCTTATTTGGAAAGTGTTCAGGGCTGGGAAACTTGCGAAAACAGTGAGCAAAATTGCACACTGAGCCTGGTAGCGGCTGCTGACAGATTTAAAAGCCCATAGAGATTTAAGCTGCAAAAAGGTACAAAAGAAATGCAAACAGTAACAAGGCTAGGTCAGTGCCAGCAGCCCAAGGTAGAAGAAGCTGGAGGGTTATTTTAAACAAGAAAAAGTTTAAAGGGAAAAAAAATTAGCTGTGCAAAAAGAGTGCAAACCATGTGGAAATGTTTAGGGTGAGTTTCCAAACAAGGGTGCAGCCAAGCAAGGCAAGACGTTTTATCCCTGCTATACACAATTAGCAAGCTCAGGCCAGGATCACATTCTTGGGGGGAGAGGGAGAGTGAAACGACATGTAAGGCCCTAAGACAAGTGAAGGAATGCTGTTGGAGGTCAAGCATGTGGGAGGGAAAGGAGGGGTAGATAGGGAATCAAAAACATCAGGTTGAGAAGAAGCACCGAAGAGGCCAGAATACACATCTGAAATGAGCTAGGTGGGCTCAGCTAAATATTTTTTTAAAATTATGATTGTTTTATTAACCTGCTTAAACTGCCTAAAGGTCTAAGCTTTTAGAAGCAATCACACAAGCTCAGGTAACATAGTAACAGAAAAACTGCTTAGGGTTTGCAGGCAAAAGTGGATTACCAGAGGCAGACTCAAACACACCTGGACTGGAAAATAGCACATGGAGGATGCTCATACTTAATTTTGCAAGTTAGTGTTTGTCTTTGGTAGGAGATAAAATGCTGCATTCTAAGCCCCAGGTCAGATGGACAGGTAGCAAGCATAAATATCCAGCAGGGAAAGAAACTTCTTCTCCAGAAGGCAACACAGCAGTCAAGCTCTTCAACTCCTTTTCCTGAAATTAGTCTTCATCAAGTGTGCTCCTTCATTGAGAGGAAGAAAGGATTGGGAAGAACTGAAGAGACCTACATGCCCCCGTCTACCATCAATCAAATCCTAGTCTATAAATAAATGCAAGAAATCCCTGCAAAATACAGGAGACATGAACCTTCCTTCTGGAACCCTCCAAATCATCTTACTTCTCTCATCCCTATTCTCTTTCTATAAAAAATGAGCAAAAGACCACTGTGACTGCACAGGAAAACCCTGGATATAGCTAAGAAAGACGACCTTGGATTGGGTGGACCATTCTTCTGTTCTGACTCAGGATCCTAACAGACAGCACATAAGGAAACTTGCATTGGAGGGACGCAGGAGGAACAACAGAAAGAATAAATTTCAGAAGGGTAAACTGGTTCTTGAACAGGTCATTCTGACCCAACAAGAGGCAAATCTGTCAGGATATAGAGATTCGGACCCTAGAGTTAGTTCAGTGACAGCAAGCAGCTATTGAAGGAGAAAGGAATTGCCAAGTTTGGCAGGAAAGGCGAAGAACTACAGACTCTGAATGCGGTCACCAGGACTGGGGTTGGAGCCAGACTAGGGAAACCAACGTGATCAAATGCCCAGGGTGCAAATGTAAAGGGCAAAAAAAAAAAGGATCGGGCAGAACAAAGCAGGGAAAACTCCCTCCTCTATCACCTGTGCCAGTTTCACCACAGAAATATAGTGACTCTTCATCTATGCATTGGACAGATGGCTCAGTTCCAGCAATTCATGCCAGTGTGACCCTGCACAATGGAGCTCAATCTTCTGACTCTTAAAAATACTCAAAATTGCAAGTGCTCTCATTTAACAGAGATTTTAAAAATATTTACTAGGCTGGGCTGAGGGAGATGTTAATTATCTCCCATTAATATTCCTTGCATTTCTCTCCTTTACCTACTTTCTAATTTATTTTATTTACTGAGAGTTAATTCAGTTAATTTCACTTTGATGTGGGCAATTTTTTTTACTTGCACAGTTTGAATTTCAATGATAAAACATTTAAAATGTACTGGAGCTGGATTTGACATTCAAATGCTTCCAGCCCAGTTCTCAGGCCAAAAGGGAAGATGGCCTTCATTCAAAATGGCTGCAACCCAAGGAAATAAGAGACAGAGAGCAAGAAAGAGAACAAGAAGGAGGAATGAGTAGGAAACATAAACCCAGTATTTTGCAGGATTTAAAACCACATTATGTCCCTTGTTTTTGGGAACGTTCATCAAAGCATAAAAGCTGGATTTGATGCTGGGCAGCCATCAGCTCAATAATGATATCACTCAAAGCTCCAGAAGACCTGAACAGAAAGGCATTTCTCACCTAGACCAGGCAGTACTTTTCTTAGTGACAAGAAATTAAATTAATAAAGAGAAAAAGTAATATTTTGGGGATGTAGAAGAGTGGTTCACTTGGAGAGAGATGCACTGAAGGAGAACCTTTAACATCTACCAACACGTCTGCCTCTCTAAAGGATAAACCTCAAGGCCATAAGTACAGAGAGAATCCTGGCTTCTGGTCTCCAGCATCACTTGATTTAAAGTCAGTGTGCTGGAGACCAATATTCCCAATTTGGTTGTCATGGGATATTTGGACACTCATGGAAGGAGATTCCCCAGCTCCAGTTCCTCAGGCTACTTATCCCAGGTCCACCCACTCCTGGTCTTACTGGTCACTGGGGAGTTTCACACTGATTTAAGGTTAGACAGCTACTCTGTTTTGTAAAAGGCAAAACCCAACAAACTCAAATAACCAATGAATCAACCTTCACAGGCTGGTGGGGTTGCTTTTTTGTGGTGGGGGTTTAGGTTTTTTGTTTTGGGTTTTGTTTGGTTTTGTTTCCATAAATTTATAATAAATCATGCATAGCATTTCCAGCATTATAAAACATGGATTATGATGTGCTCTGTTTGCTGTAGGAATAACTTGATTAATATGGGCACAATAAATATGTTGCCAGAAATTATTTTGGTTATTTTCTTTAGTTGTATAACCATCATTTCATTACTTTCTTATGATATCAGAGAATTGAGTTACAGAGAGTTGAGTTACACTTCTGATTTTTACCTGTAGGTCACAGTCTATCTTATTATGCTCTTGAAAACATATCTTTTCTATAAGCATCCACCCCAGGCCTGTGTTTCACATTTAATGGCTTTTCTTATGACTGAGAGATGTTAATGACATACAAATGTATATTCAAATTATTTTTTTAAAGTTTATTTCTGCCTACAAACATATTCAGGCAATTATTAAAGAATTACTAAAAAATGAAATCCTTTTACCATCCTCAAATGGAATGGCTTTGACATGAAATCAATCTTTATTTTACACCACAGAATCCAATACTGAGACATAATACATAGACATATAGGCTTCAACACTTCTACTGTTTGGAGAGGCCTATTTTGGTTATCTGACTACAGCTCCATTTGCACTGATTGGTTCTTTAACAGTGATAGGTACTCAAGCAAAAGGACAGCCAGGTCTTGGCATTAATAGGCTCCATAGGAACCAAATCTTCACATGGCACAAACTGGCAATGCTCTCCAAGAAGTTTAAACTCTATTCTCCCCTGTTAATCTCAAAATGGAAACCTAAGAACTTCCAGAACAGGTGAGAGCAGCAGTTATCTGACCTGTGGCCAGCACCAAAAGTTCCAGAAGGCTGTGCAAAGCCCTGCCAAAGTACAAAACCACAGAACAAACTCTAAAGATGGTCAAACACTTCCCAATTACCTGCCTCAAAAAACTGGCTGATTCTGTGATACAGCTGAGTTAGTGTCCCTTTCAAGATGGCAATAACAATGGTATTTGCAAATACTTTTTTTGCAGCTGTGAAGTTTTCTTTTGCTCCATCAAACCAGCATTATCCTTAATGGTTCTTCATGAGTCATCCAGTAGGGAAAACTGAGAAAGTAGGAATTATACCCTGTTGCCCTTATACACTTTAGAAAAAGCTCCAAATTTGAGGACTTTTTATTTCAATAACTTGCTTGTATACTCACCTCAAAAATTTAGGTTCCAAGAGTACATTCATTTTTACGTTATACCTTGCACTGTACGAATTTTAGTTAAATGCACCACTCTTACCTTGCTTCCTGTTCATACTTCCATTCCTTCTTTTCCCTTTCTCTTGCACACACCTACTGTTCCTTTTTCCCCTCACTAAGCTTTTTCTCATTCCTCTTGACCCTTTACACCTGTCATGTACAAATGCATTCTCCCTCATCCACCTCATCAATCATTCTCTCTCAGTCTCTTAACAGCATCGAATCCACCCAAGCTACAAAATTAAGTATAATACACTGCTGCCAGTATAATAATTCCCTGTAGAGTATGACACCTGTTGCTTCAGGGTCCCCCAGGTGATTTATACAGATGTCTGTCACCATGTCCCCAAAAAGACCACATTCCATTTCCACTGATGCTCCCAAGTGGCACAGCACAGCTGACAGCCTTATGCTCTGGATAAATTTATTTAAATCTTGTACAAGTAAAGAGTGACTATGACACACCATGGGGTCCCATCCAGCATCCATTGGCAGGCCCCAAGGAAGGTTCATGTTCATATGAAATCACTTAGAGGGAATAGTTAATGGTGGGTTAATCAATGCTGAAGTACAACTCAAGCCAACTGACATGCCTAGGACTTCACAGGAAAAGGAAACAGTGAAAAGAGATCAGGGAGGAGGTTGTCAGCAGCATACTACAAGCTTTTGCAACAGAAAATCTTATCCAGAGTAACTATTACACCTTTAAGAAATGAACTGAGTAGAACCACGTTGCTAACACATGGCTTATAATGCACGGAAGATACACTTTTGCATTAACAGCAGCCCCAAGAACCTTTACATTTCAGTTCACGTCACCTATGCCAGGTTCTGTTACCAAATAATGAGCAGGTTAGTCTGGTGGCTCACGTTCAAGTTTGCCTCTGCCCACCAGGGAGGGAGGTCAGGGAAGTGCAGAGACACTCTTATCATAAGTGCAGAGGCAGTTGTCCAAAAAGCTGTTTCAGACATAACTGTAGTGAATGAATTAAAAAAAAAACAACAAACAAACAAACAAAAAACAACAAAAAAAATCCCAAAAAAACCACAACAAAAAAACAACCCCCCAAGAACAATCTTCTTCAAATCTCAGTCATTTTGCAAAGAGGTAATGAATCCTTCAGATAGAAGAGATAAAGCTTCCCTATTTAATGACTGTGTCCACCTCCAGGGGACAGTATTGCATTGTTCCCCTACAATTTTCCATCCATTGCTTTGTTTATTACAGCTTACCAGGCTGATATATAATTGGCAGCCTGCTGGAAGCGTGTGCATTTCCAATACTGAGGAGGTCGATGAGGCATTCTGAAAGACTGCCTCTCTTAATTGTCAGTGAATGAGATTCGTTAGACTGCATAAACTGCCTACACTCTTGTACAAACTGGAGCAACGAGCAGTGCAAGTCTTTAATCAGTCAACAGCACTACCACCCACAAAGCTAGCACATCTGCAGAGGAAGCACATTGGTTAAAAGTTTCCACTTGGGCACCTGATACCTGTGTAGAGACCACTGATAACCCATGGAGAAAAAGCAAAACAACCCCCAAAACAAATCAGTCTGGCCCCGCAAGCTCTTTCATCTCATCCTAAGCCTTGGAATTAAAAGCAGCCTTTGTAAAGCAAAGAGAAACAGCACACAGTGAGAAGCACGGAAGTAACATTTTGATCAGTTTTACAATTTATAAGAATTAGGTGGATCACAGCAAAACATCATTGGGTTTCCATGTATTTGCAAGCACACAGTATGTGTGTGTGCAGATATGTATGCCATTTGCACCTTATGTACACAAGAACTATATTCACAAGACATATCATACAACATCTGTCCATACCCACAATGTTTTATCCTTACATTTGTGCGTTATGAAACCACTCTGCACACATGAGTTGCTAACACAGCCTGTTGGCATAGGAAGCACTGTTTACATTCCAGCTACTGCCACAGATATAACTGTAAAACAGAGAGGCAGACAAAAAAAAGGCTGTGATTCCCATTACACTCTTTTTTCCTCTTTGCTTTTTTGAAAAGTTGTGTCTTTAAACCCCTTCAGTTCTAGGGTCCCAAATCTCTTGATCCTCAGTCATAACAGTACAAGACAGAAAGCACCTGATGTTTACATACTGGAAAATGTGTTTTTCCTTTACCCTGCCAACACAGAAGTTACTCATTCTTAAGGCTTAGCAGCAGAGTAAGACTTTCATTCATCAAGGACACTGCTTTCTGGTAGAGAAATTTATCTCCCAGAAAGTCAACTAACAGGCCCCTCTATACTGCTTCCTTTTTCCCTCCTTAATCATTGGTTAATTGCTTCCTTGTTTCCTGGAGAAGAGTTAAATCCTGTGCCTCTCTTACTCCTCAAAACTTTCTGTGATTTGACAGCACATGAGTTCACATAACCAGCAAGGCCTATCGTGGCAATCCCCTCTCACAGGCTACTAGAAACAGCATGTACTGTTCATCTTTCTGTCCTTCACAGGCAAGCCACATGAATGAGACAACAATTTGCTGTACCAAAGAGAAAGAGACTGAGGAAAATCAGTACCTGTTTATGTAACAGTACACACAGATGCTTACAGAGAGAAAGAGATCAAGACTTAGACATTCATTCTCATATGCAGGGATATAATACAGGTAGAGCAAGAGGGACATGCCATGGATATGCATGGGCATATAAGGACAATAATGCAAACAGCTGATATCACTGCTTTTTCTGTTAAGGTGGGCTGCATGTCCATGTCAGTAAATTGAAATTAGCCCAGTGAGAGGGTCAGAGATGAAGACTGAATAGTCAGGCTCACGTCTAATCTAAATCCCTGCTGCTGCAATTTAAGCCTATTACTTCCGGCCCTATCAGCCACTAACAGGGTGAGCAGATTTTTCCCTTCCTCTTGATAGCAGTTTTTCAGCCTATTAAAGGCTGTTCTAATGTCCCTTCTCAGTTTTGGGGGGTTTTTTTCTGGAGGCCAAACAAACCCAGTTCTTTCAGTCTTTCTTAGAGGCCATGTCCAGCACTTCTGGCCTCTCCTCAAAGTACATCTCTCTTGAATTTCTCTGTTCAAAAGCGGGGACAGTGTTCCAGCTGAGATCTTACCAATGCTGAGTGCAAAAATTACTTCATGCATCTTCCAGACTGCTCTTCTGGTTATATATTCCATGTAGTCAATGACTTCTTTTTTTTTTTTTTTTTTTTTAACTAAAAAGCCTCTAAACCTGGAATGACTTATGTTCACTTGTGATCCACTATAATCCTTAGTTTCTTCTCTGAAGAAGTGTACCTGGCTGCCTTCCATCCTGAATGACCAGACTTGCTATTAAAAAGAGTTTGAACTGTCCCCATTGAATCACATCCTTTTTCACACAATTTCTCCATCTTATATTAAGCTTATCTTTTAACATATCCACAGTATGGATATGTGCCTAGTGACACACTCTCTAGAGAGATGTGCTGTTTACTGAGAGCTCATATTGGGGATATCACTGAGAGATTACCAAGCCTTGTACAGTCCACTGACTATTATCCACTGCTATTGTTTCATATGAGCACCAGTGATACGGTCAGCAGCAGTCTGAGGAGTCAAGAAAGCTAGTTAATATATGAGGAACAATACATCTCAACAATTGGAATTTAGGCAAAGAAAAACAAGAGGCCTGCATGGATGGACAAAAATGTCATGGACAAAATCAAACACAAGAAGGAAACCTACAGAAGGAAAATAAATAGGTGACTGGTGACAACAAACATGGTTTCACTGAAGGCAAATCATGCCTGACTAATTTGGTGGTCTACAATGATGAGGTTACAGTGCTAATGGATAAGGGAAGAGCAACTGACATAATCTACATGGACTTGTGCAAAGCATTTCACACTATCCTGCATGGCATCCTTGTCTCTCAATGGAGAGACATGGATTTGACAGACTGACCACATGGTAGATAAGACGCACTCAGGATGGCCACACTCAAAGAATTGTGGTCAATGGCTTAATGTCCAAGCAAACACCAGGGATGAGTGACATTCCTCAGGGGTCAGTATTGGGACCAGCCCTGTTTAACATCTTTGTTGGAAACAGAGACAGTGGGATTGAGGGCACCCTCAACAAGTTTGCCAATGACACTAAGCTGTGTAGTGCAGTCAACATGCTGGAGGAGAAAAGTTGCCACCCAGAGGGACCTGGGCAAGCTTGGAAGGTGGGCCTGTACAAACCTCACAAAGTTCAACAAGACCAAGATCAATGTCCTGCACATGAGTTGGGGCAAGCACAAGCCCAGGTACAGGATTGAGATCAGCCCTCAGGAGAAGGACTTGGGGGTGTTGGTTGACAAGAAGCTCAACATGATTTTTCTATATGTGCCTGCAGTCCAGAAGGCAAGTCCAGAAGAGGACCATGAAAATGATCAGAGGCTGCAGCACCTCTCCTGTGAAGAAGGGCTGATACAGTTGGGTTGCTCATCCTGGAGAAGAGAAGGCTCTAGGGAGACCTTATAACACCTTCCAGTACTGGAAGGGCGCTACAGAAGAGCTGAAGAGGAATTTTTTACAAGGACATGGAGTAATAACACAAGGGGGAATGGCTTTAAACTGAAAGAGTGCATGTTTATATTATACAAAACCCTCCTTACTATGAGGGTGGTGGGGCTCTAGAATATGTATGTTGCCCAGAGAAACTGTGGCTGTCCCACACGTGG
>JAWWLZ010000118.1:29656132-29696230 GCA_035041345.1 Poliocrania exsul
TACTATGAGGGTGATGGGGCTCTAGAATATGTATGTTGCCCAGAGAAATTGTGGCTGTCCCACACGTGGAAGTGTTCAAGACCAGGTTGGGTGGGGGTCTGAGCAACCTGGTGCAGCAGAAGGTGTTCCCTGTGTGTGGCAGATGAGTTTGGAACTAGATGATCTCTAAGGTCCCTTCCAATCCAAAGCATTCTATGATTCTATGATCTGGAAAGTTAATAGGTGTGCTCTGTATTTCACCCTGCAGTCAATTAAATGAAAACACCAAAGAGAATCGAAGTTGTTAAACCTCTGCTGGATACATTTTTTCACTGTGACAGGTTGCAAGTCCTCAAGGACAAGGTACCCCACTTACCTCCATATTCTGATTATACACACTGTACCAAATACCTCTCTCAAACAGAGCTTCTATTATCAGCATATATAAGACTAAGTAACAATAAAATATGCTGTTTCAGCACAGTGCCCATTTTCCGCCCCTCATTTCCTTTCCTTGCCTTCCCCTCCCTTAATTTCCCCCCTCCCTTCCCTTTTCCCCATGCCAGGGTTTGTTTTTCATGCCAAGGTCTTTTAGATGAGACCCTGTATGGGAAGGTAGTTGTGGGAAAGGTTATTAGGAAACTGTCGTCTAAGCTGCTACCTTTCCGGCTTCCCCACCCTCTCCCTCCCTACAAAGTCTCCTCTGTTCTGTTTTAATACTAATGAGTTCAGAGGAGGTTCCTAGGCTGGAGCAATTCACAGTTTGGACTGTGCCAAAGCACACAGGCACACACCTCTCTGATCACTTCCTGCCCAAACACAGTCCTGCTGGCTCAACCCTCAAAATATGGGCTGGGGATTGCTGCTGTGTCCCTGTGCCAAAGGCAGGCTGAATTTCCACGGGTGTCAGTACCACCTACTCCTCTCCTCCCAGCTTTATCCTCTTGAGTGCATCCTATTTGCCATATGCCCCTATGGAGGAAAACAAGGACAAGTCATAGCTTGGCTGACCTTTAAAACTCTGATAAAATATTACGTAAAAGGGCAGGAGGAACTGAGGAGTTGGTCAAGAATTTAATAAGAAAAATTAACGTATCAAGCTTTGATTGTGCAGCTCAAACACACATGCTCAAGCTTACACACAGGGTAAACTCAGAGGAACTAAAAAAAAAAAAATCAACATTTCTGGTGGAAGTTCCAAGTTTACACAGATAAAAGTGAAACTAGAAGCTAGCTTTAGTTCTTCTCTTCCTCTCTGAATTATTATTCCAAATTTGGTAGCACAAACCGGAAATCAGAATGTTCCTAACTCTATTAAACTGTATAGACTTACTCTGGATTTACACCAGTGCAGAATTTTAATTAAATTTTCTTTTAAAGTGTAACAGAGTAAACCTCTTGACTAGACAGCCAGTAACTGTGGCTTGCTCTACAACCTACAACACAGATGTCAGACATAGAATAGACTGAGAAGTCTATCAGTTCCCTTTTTGCTAATTATTAACTTCAACAAAAGGAGATGATCAGCATTTACTGTCCAGACCAGCCAGAACATCACCCACAAACTGGTTTCTGTTATATCATCTGGGTTGAAGTGGAGGGCAATTCCACAATTCTCTTCCCTCATATAAACTGAGTATTTCCACATTCAAACAGTGAATTGTGACAGTATATTTGGTTATTCACTCACACCCTGTCCTGTCTCATTGCTCAAGTATTCTGATAATCAGAACTACTGCACTGATATCATCAGGCTTAAGAAAGCACCAGTCAAGATGTTTTTCTCTAAATTTTTCTACTAAAGAAATTACCAGACACTTTTTAAAAATATAGTAAAAAGAATAAGAGAAGAATGAGCATGTGCCTTGCATCATCTCCTAACAATAAATCAAAATTGCACTTACTATCTGGTTAAGCATTTGCAATCAAAATGCTTTCCCGCATCATTAATGTAAAGCCAACAACTTCACAACAAGCAACAAACTCATGCAGCTGTTGCTCTTTCTCCAAGATGTAATGCTGAAACACAGCCACTAAAGCAATCCCAATGGATTTTCCATGACTCAGGGATCTCCCTGGACACCTTCCAAACTGAGAAACTGCAATCTGCTTTCGCCTTGTAATTTCTTTTGGAGAAGCTATTCTTCAAACCTCCACCTTGTAAACTATTGCATAACATTGTTGTGCACACTGCTCTTTTCAAAAGGGGGTTAATGTGGGCAGTCTTTCCCTTTATGTGGTCAAAAAATAATGAGAAACTGCAAAATTTAAAAATGCCCTTAAGCAACTTTTAATATAGAAGTACACAGAATACACAGTTATGGACTAGGCCTTTTTGCATACACCACTCAGTCTACATGTGAAAGAAAGGGAAGTCTGCCCAGGAAGGCAATACAGCCTTGCATCAAATTCTCCCTAATAAAAGAACAAGTATATCAGAGCAGGGCAATGTCTGTGGCAGGAGGCAGTAGTAGAAATTTGCTCCCAAGTTCTTCAAATACAACACATATGCCACTGGAAGACTCCTGTACTTCCTATAACCTACACATGTTGCATCTTTTCAACACCTTTTCCACCTGGCTACAATTCTGTATTAAAACTGGTTTAAGAAGCATTACTAATCTCTGTGTCACACAAGGGAAACAAAATCACAAACACATGAATTTAGTTGCACAAGCTTATGGGGGTAGCTAGGAAGAAGATACTGTTCTTGAAAAGTTTTCCTCCCAGCAAACTTACAGAGTTTTCATTTACAGAAAACAAGGTACCCAGCATGAAAAGCTTTAGGTTGGTGCTGTTCCAGTGCCAGGTGGAAGGCATCTGTTTTTACTTCCTCAGGAGAACACATCAAAGACAGAGCAGCTGTGGAGGCAGTCTGGTGTGATGAGCGACGGAAAAAGCATCTTCTGACACTTGCTTTCCATGTGCTGCTCCCACCTGGTGCTGAAGGATGAACACAAGGACCTCTCCTGTAAATAGGGACACCAAATTCTTCCCCTTACCTAGTGTGGAGGAAGGTGTCAGGAAACTGTTGACCTGAAAATCTTGTACCCTAAAAAGCTGCTACTCCATCCACCCAGCCTCACCTGTGGCAATTTGTGCTGCCCACTCTGGAGTCTTGCAGACATACAAATGCTAAGAAAAGCCTATTTCGCTCCTACATTAGAAGAGCAATCCCACATTACCTTAACAAGTCCCCTGAATGTTAAACAACCTTGAGTACTGTTTGACAATCAAACTTACCTAGAGAAGGGCACAGAGGCATGACATAACTATACACCCTTTCTCTCCCCCTCCTTCTGGCTATGTGATACACTATCTTAGTAATGATTATATCTCATATAAATTGTTACTAGGTGAGCAACTACAGAAACTAATCTGAGTCAACATGTTAAAAAGATGATACTTCACGATTGTTATCTTCTCTATTCAATTATCTTATTTGGTTAACCGTTCCTCTTAAATCCCAGATACACTCTACCTCCCTAGGGATAACTCCTATCCTGCAAAACACTTGCATCCCATCCTCTTTCCCAACCCATTCACTTCACTGGAAAACTTCACTGTTTCCCCACCTTCACGTGGGAAATTATTATGCATTACATAAATTATAAATTTTATAATGTCTTCATCAGCCAGAGGGATTTGGCTTCTCATTTCTTGCTGACATCAGGCTAACCATCAAAGCATATCTCCTACAATATCTCAGATCTGGCCCTTCCTCTATGAGCTGCAGAAGAAACAGTCAGTCATCTGTCATTCATCCTCCCCCAGTCACCATGCAAGCTCATTCACTCCAAAAGCACAGCCAAAAGATCATCTTGGTCTACCATTCATCCCATCTCACCTCCATCTTTGCAATTTGTCTTCACTGTCCCTTCAGCACCACAGCTATTTCATTTGTTGTGTCTTTTTCTTCAACACTTTTGAAAATATTGTTCCTCCTTATCACAGTGTCCTGTCCAGTAACAATATGGACAGCACAGTCTTTGTAAGATGTAGTACTTTCCTCTGTCATTTCTCACAGATACATCTCCAGGTGGTACCTTCTCATCCCAAATTACTTTTCTTATCTGATTTATAATAGTCTCCCACCCCTCCTCAGTCAACCAAATCTAGACTCAAATATCCTCTCTAGAAGGTGAAGAATGAGAATGATTTTTAGGCCATCAAATGCAGCTCTGAACAACATAAGACACTAATAAAGAGAAGTAAAAAAAAAAAAGATAGAAACTACAGACGGGCAGGAATCACACTCAACATACTCAGGAAAGCCATTCTAAAGTGTTGGAGCAATAGGATATCCCTATTCTACTTCTGCTGACACTATTTCTACTGGAGAGAACCCACTCTAAGTCAGCAAGCAAAGTGGCAGGAAATACATGAGAATGCTTGTTCAGTTCTAGGAGACATGTAGGAAAGTGTCTACTCTGTATCTATCCAAGTGTAGCTGGAAAAGCTCCAGAAAGCTGAAATAAAGATAAATTAATTTCATCCTTCCAGCTAGCAAGTCTGACTCCTACTATCAATACCATCTAAGTGTTTTATCACTTCAGCAGCCTTCAGGCTCAATCCAGAAAGTTGCTGACTCTTTGTTATAGCCATAATGGAACACAAAAACCATTCAAATATTAATCACATCTCACTAAGGAAAAAGGCAACAGTAGAGCTTTACGGTTTTGCTTTCTTCTTTTCATATCACTCTGCTTAACACTTGCAGCTATGCCAAAACACAAATAGTATTATCAAATCAGTTGATAAGGTATCAGTACACATGGACACAAAATTTCTGAAAAGTAAAGACACTTACCCTATCCATGACTTAGGGGATAGGATATCATGACAGCTCCCAAGCTTTCAATAGAGGGAAGGCATAAGATTGCCAGCTTAACACTTCCATTCTCTAGAGGCAGATCTGTTCTTTCCCCTCCTTTTGCATCCCAAGCTACACATCTGTGGTGCTCCTAAAATCCAGTACTTCTCCTCTTTTGCCCTAGGTACACTACATGTACTTCCTCAATCATGGAACATGTAGCCCTGAGAGCTCTTTCACAGCTGTCTCGTGTCTAGTGTAAGTAAATCATACCAGAACACACTAAAACATTTCTATCAAATATTCCAACCATAACCACAACCTTTCTCACTTTTCAGAAAAGCAGTCAGTACACTGCTCTGCTTGGGATATTCAGAAGCCAACAATCACCACAGACACAAAAATTACCATACAGGCCAAATTTCAGTCAATGGCAAATGATATAACTCCATTGCTATCTTCAGTGTAACTGAACTGCTTTACATTGGGTAATTACCTGTCCAAACGTTTTATAGTAAAATAACAAGATCTAAAAAACAGTGTATTCCTGCACAAAAGCCTTAAAACTGCACAGATACTTTGGTAACACTCCCAGCTTCTTCACACACAAAATCTTGCATATAAGACCAGATCTGAACTTATATTTCTTTACACAGCCCTACTGATTCTCAGACATGGAGTGTGAGACCTGGCTGCCATGTTATGCTCCCCATGCAGCATCTGTGTCTCACACATTTTCAGCATAGTGACTGCTGCTTCTTACACAGCTGGTCAGGGAGCTGGGAGTTGCCAACCAGCTGCACCTACTGGAAGGGAGCCTAGAATGAGAAAGTGCAGGTACTGCACTCGGTGCCATACGCCTGTCCCTATCACAGCACTCCATATGTACATGAGCACCTGAAAGAGGAAGCTCTCTCTGCAACAAAGCCTAAATTGCAATAGCTTTTATGTATTAGGACTTGAATAACTACAGAAAGCTGCTTGTAGTGATATGGGCATTAAAATCAGGGACTTGAACACATGTATTGCATGTGGAACATATGTAAAGCAGACCCATCATTACGAAAAAGTCTCTCTCTGTAGGGCAGAAAAAAAAGGTCTCCTCTGTGTGTAAAACCAAGGAGAAAAGAGGTATCTGGGTATGCAGAACCCTAGAGTGAAGAACTGTGCTGGACATAAAGGAAATCTGTGCCTATCTAGACAGATCATGATACCATGAAGAGCTTTTGCCTTCCAAGCCTCAGTACCCTAAGTGCTTCAGAAATCCTAAACCACTCAATTCTTTTGCCATTATTACAATAGAAGACAAGTGCATCTGAGTGCATGAAAAATGTTAATCTGACAACTATAAACTTACCCAAGAGAAAGGAAAGTTTTTGTGGCCTGGCCACCGTCAGTGAGGAAAGTGATTTGCTGCCTCAAAGCTTTGCTTTTTTTCTGCCTTCAGAGACAGTGCCTTCTGCTCAAAGGCTGATGTTAAGGCTTCTTCCTGGATATGAGCCTCTGGTCATGAAAATTCCGTCTTGGTCTCATCAGCAGCATTTTGTTACAGCCTGCATTTGTGTATTCTCATTAAGTGCAAGAAAGGAAGTAATAACTGGGGTGGGGAGTCTCCATTGAGCCAAGGCCAGCAGAGCTTCCTAGTTTGCTCAAGTCAGAGCTCATCACATACAAATAAAAATGAAGGACCTCTCCAGATGTCAACGGCGTTTGGCCCTACACTTCCTGACCGATTAAGTAGATTAATTCATTACAGAGGAGCACAGAGAAGATGAGGATGGGCACAGGAAATTAAATAGCTTCCTCTTATGTGCAAAAGAGAATAGAGGGACTTTTAAATTAAGGTTGCAGAGAAATTTGCATTGATCAACAACTCTAAGCCATAGGTCTGACAGAGGTGTAGTCTGAAACTATGATTTACATGCAAGGCAAGTGACACAAAGTATTGAAAATAAGTCAGCAAGAGGATAGAATGACTCAAAAGATTTAAAACTTGAAACTGAAATACTCAAATCTTGATAACATGCCTGAATTTAAACGTGAGTAAATACTGTTTTCAAAACAAATAACATGTGTTTAGAGGTTGAAGTGAGGATCTAAAATGCATGTCTTTCTAAGCCACAACCTTTCAGTGAGAAACTATGGACTTAAATAAGCTTCAGACATGAAGGACACTTTTCTGGGAAAGTGGTGTTTCTCACTGGGAGCCAAGAGACAGAATAGACAACTCTGCATCTCTGCTTCCCAGAAATACTACAAGATGGTGCAGAAATAAGGAACTTTGTTCTCCAGGCTCATGAATAAACACAGAGTAACAGATTATGCCCTCTGGTGCCTACATACATTGACATATATGGCCTATATTCACATGAAAGACCACAATGGAAGCATTTCTTGTACTTTTTACCACATAAATACTCTTGCAGGTTACAGAGCCAAAAAGGGGCCTCACGAACACTGCCACAGCTAGGACTTGGCAAGCTTGAGGGGGACTGGTGATATATGGGAGTACTTATTCAATGTGGTGAAGCCTAGTTTTCATCTGAGGTTTATGTTGTATCCATTACATGAAAAGGTCTGCAAGGGAGAACTAAGCATGAAGGGAACTTGCTACTTCCAAGTCAGCTGTTTTCAGTGGGAACCACTACTACAGTTATTTAGGACTGGATCTCATTTCCCTGTGGCTATTGAAGGTATGTTATCCAGTGGGTGCCAAACTGATGCCTTGCTCAGAAATTGTTTTGCTTCCTTTGGGGAAATAAATAAATGAATTCTCAGATACTTCCACTCTTTACCTTACTTACTTTCAAAAAAAACCCCACGTCCTTTCTTTTCTCATCAACTGTCTTTCCTCTGGGAAATACTATAGTCACTGAATTTTATTCTCTGTTAAAGCAGAGAAGGAACACATGTAGAGGAATTGCACAGAGTAAGAAAAGAGGAGAATTTTCCCAAACTTTATGTTATTGGACACTTCATCCAATGATACTAGAAACATGTCCATGGTGATCCCTCTGCTCCTTTGCATCTGTCGTGAGAGAATTAGCATAGATACCAGTCATGTGCATGGTTCATGGACTAAGAGTACACTAGCCAACTCCTCTCAGCATTCTGACAGTAAAGCACTAGCCTGTAGTGGCTAATGTACTAGCGACTACTAGCCTGATGTGCTGAGAAATCAAGAGAGCACAGCAAAATATACAACAGCAGCAAACATCACACTAATCCTATAGTTCTATTTCACAACAAGAGGAAGAAAGTGATTTACATAGAAACAGATTGGCAGAACTGTTCAGAAAAACTAAATGACACCCACATACTGAGAGAGAACAAAGAAAAAAGATAAGAACAAAAGGTACAGTAGAGCAACAGGCATCTTGCTCTAGATATCCTCCTCCCTCAGGTGACCTAAGGCATTGAAAAGTTCTAGTCACGGTTACAGATTATTCAGAGTTGCTGCCTCTGCTGCCTGGACTCTCCTGCCACATCTCATATTTCTCATCTTTGTGGGAGATTCTCTGTACAGCTTTTATTCCAATAAAACTGAAGGAGAAGGAATTAACATGATTCTTATTTTCTCTTTTCTCTTTACTAGCACAGTCATTGTCATTCTTTCCAGCTAGATTCCTGGGCTAGCTCATCTTTAATTCAGAAACTGAGCCAACTCTGATGTTGTGGCAGCCATTAATAAATATAATGGGATCAGAAGTGACAAGGGAGGAGACTAAGAATTGCATTTAGGGTTGTGTCAGGAAGGGATATAGTTCCACATTTTTATGGTTCCTGCTGGAGAGCACTGGAGACAGAACCCAATGTTAAGGTTTCAATCCTGGTTCCCAGCATGGGCTGAGGGAAGGACAGAAACCTTGATTCAGCACTTGCTTCCACCTTCAGTTCACTGCACTCAGGCAATACTACAAGAGAAAATATGAGTTTGATTTCCAGTGGCCTTATTGTTCAGCAATAAATAGTAGTTCCATATGCATCTTCTCTACAAAAGCTGGGGTTTCACAGTAGGACCAGAAAACTAGATCTCTTCAAGAAAGAGTGGGCGAGACAGAAGAAAAACCCAACTAAAAACTAAAGAGATTCAAATGCAAAATAAGAGAAACAAACCATGACAGGAAATTCCAGTCAATGTCCCACCTAAGCTAAACACCAGAATGCTCCAAGAGCAGACAGGACCACAAAGGTGTAACAGTAAGCATTTCTCAAATCTTTCCCAGTATAAGCTTGGAGGATATAATCATACAATCAACTTCAAAAATATCAACTCAAAAGACAACTTCCCTTCTTCCCAAAGGACCTTCCATTTAAAATAGATAATCTCAAACTCCACCTCCTCAAATACCATGATCATCTCACAGCCACTATCAAAAGAAACAAAAAGAGAAACAGCAAAACCACAAGCTCTTACATCTTTCCTCTGTGTTAGCATTCTTTATATTTTTCTGTTTTCCCTGAATTGCCATCATTTAAGGTACCCTTCTTGGCATGGTCTGAGTTCCTATCCGGGACTGGGTTGCTGGTGTAAGAAAGATCTAGATGGCAAACTCTTTAATGTCAAGCAGCACATCACCTTTAACCAACAAGAAGAGTCCAGGATTCTGAGCAAAAGCTATCAGAACCGACTGAGACAAGAACGTACTGGTCCTAACAAATATGAACAAGGACATAGAGATGCTGGTCCATGAAAAAAATTATTTCCCCTTCCCTTGGAATAGTTCTTCCAGATTCTTTTGCAATTCCTGTTCAGACAATAAATCTCTACAAGGAAAAACATGTGTGCTTAGCACAGACATTTTTGCCATCAGGCACAAAACCAATTTGGCATCTGCCAAGAGATCACCAACTGAAGCAGCACTTTACTACATAGTAGTAATACACAGTGACAGCTGAGTAGAGAGACTGAGGAAGGAAGTCAAAGTGATGCTGTTTACAACAGCCTTGATTGTCAGGTAGAGCCAGTTTTATAGTTTGCATGGTACAGGACCAGTCCCCCAATCCTAACTTCTAGAGCTTCTCTTTCTTGACTGTTCATTGAAGGGGAGATGATACAGCCAGTTGTTCTGTCTTCTTTCATAAAAGTGACCCTTTGAAGGGCAAAGTGTTGGTCATAAATATTTTTGTTTCCTTTGTGCTTTGTGCACCTAAACTTCTGATAAGGACTTACCTGCACTGTCACCATTGCATTAATCCCAAGGCAATCACTGCCAGCAGGTGGCCTGAGAGCTAGTACCTCTTCTCCCATCCTAGCCCCAAAAAATCAGACCAAATCACCCTGAGCCATAGTCTTCATTCAGTCCTACTCTTTGCAAATGTTCCCAGTGGAATAAACCAAGACAGAATACGGGACACATACAGAGTAACTCTTCCTATTTTAATTTTCTAATTGATCAGACAAGGTGTAAACACAGCATCTAGCTTAAAGTAACACAAAAGCCTGGGATCCATCCTAGAACTGTTTTTTCTGGTTGAGCAGCATCGAGAACAGACATTTCAGCTGAAATCAGCACCAGCTTGTTGCAATCACTGCCTTGATCAGAGTCTAGTTAGGCAGTTGCCATTACCTGGTTGGTCTGAGCCCATCCTCCAAGCAGAGCTGCTCATACATGTATATCTGTCTCAGTATAGAGACTACACAAGCAAGTTTGAAAGCTTTGAATGAATTTGTGAATTCATCACAAATAAGGGATCCCAACACGTTGCTAAATCCTCCTCTTGAAAAATCAACATCTCAAATTCACTTTTCATGGTACTAATTTGGGTACCACAAAAACAGGAGAACACATGCTTCTGGTCCTCAAAATGTCAGTTTTCCTCAAAAAGTCAGGAAAAAACATACTGAATGTTTACTGCATTGGAAAATTCATCACAAGGAAGGCTTCTCCAGCACAGCTAGGCTCAAGTTTTTCTTGTCATTAACTCTTACACGGGAAAATGCCCCAGATTTTAACTGCAACATGGGGGGAAAAAAATAAGGCTTTTAAAAATTCATTCAAGCACACCAGTGTTTCATTATATCCTTTGTAGAGCAGATGGCAAGATGAGGCTATACCCCCTGGGCCTGCTTCCGGGAGCTAACACAAATGCTCTTCTCACTATAGATCTCAGATGATGTTGGTGTCATCATTTCACTTGGGGATTTGGGTCAAAAGGCTTTACACTCAAATCTGGTTTTTATATAGTACAAGTGCACCCAGACTAGGCCCTAACAGATAAGCAGCAGGGAGATAGTACACAGCACAGAGCTCTCCCAGGCACTTCCAGGTCGCTGATTTACACTGGTGCATTTACAGACTGAATCTTTCTAATCCAATTAAAATCTCATCTGAGCTGTCAATACAGATGTAGCCTGTTTTATTTTAGTGTCTCATAGAACATGCATTAGTCCGGACCTATGGACAAACTAGCCCTTCTAGGCAAATTCTGCATTCTGCCAGCTCAGTTTCTAGCCCCAGTTCTCTTTTTCATAAAACCTTTAACTGCTCTCACGTTACCTGTCTAATCAGAAACTTCTATGGACATGCATCATCACCCTATCTGACTGATTTATAAAAATGTGCGATGTACACCCTTAACCTTGTGTAAAACAGCACTTTTCTTTCCTAGCTCACTTCTCATGCATTGATGGCTAGAGCACTATCATTAAATATAAGAACTGAATATGACCTGTTTTCATTTCAATGGCTTCATTTGTTTGAAATGCATATGCCAGTTACAAGCTGTCAGCATATTTAATGTTATAGCATAGACCAACAACTCTCAAACCACTGGGGCCAAAAATTTTTACAGATCATCATGTATATTTGTCATTAAATTTTGCACCAGAAACATTATAAATTATACTGTTTAATAGACTTTCATAACGCAGCTGTGAGCTGTTTTGCCACAAGCACATGGAACCAGTATTTGCCAGACGTAAAACTAAAAGCTAAAAGCACCATTAATACCACCACAAACTCTCAAACTCCTCATAAAACTGATACCCTTCTCAGTAAGCAAAAGCCCAGCAGCAACTCAAACAGGTCTTTCACTATGACCCGAAGGTAAACAAGTTCAAGTTTTAGCAAGTCAAGTTCAGGAGCAAAGCACATCTGCTGGTGACGTCTTCAGGAAGGCTGGATTAAATGCTTCAGAGGATCTTGGTATCAGAGAGACGTGAACTTTGATACAGCAGTTCAAGCTTTGCATGTGAAAGACAATACTTAAGCAGCACCCACAAATAAATTGCCAGCAGAGCAGATTACAGATTACTCTCTTACTCATGAGAGATACCTGTCACCATGTAGAATTCTCCACACTCAGAGAGCTGCATTTTCTGAGAGGAATTCAAGTAGTCTCACATAAAAGGCAAACTGACCTAAATATAGAGCAGAGTTTTGTGAAATATTTTCATAAGAAGAGATTCTTCATCTACTAATTAGTTTGAAGCAAGTAGACTCTCTTCTGCTGTACACATTATTCTTCCTGAAACAGCTGCAAATCCTATTGACTCCTTTCTAAACCCCTGCCACAGAATACTGAAAATGCTAATGGCTAGGGAAGGTAAAAACAGTTAATGGAAAAGAAATCCATACCTCTTTACTATGTACACAGAAAGCAACTTTTGACTGGTGAAGCTCTTAAACTGAAAATTGTTAGTGGGTTGGAGAGTATTCTGGAAAAGACCACCCTATGGCCACATCTTATATTCTTCCCTAGGCATCTGCTTTGGACCCCATCTTGAAAGAGAAGCCTGGGCTAGGTTGTCAGAACACTGATCTGACAAACTACAGCTGTCCCTATATTTGGTATGACATACCATAGTTGCCCATATATTAATCTCTATTTGCATACACAAATTATATGGTTATTTTCATTGCTACAGCATTTTGAAGCTATAGTCATGGACAAGAATTTACTGGGCTAATGTTTTAAGTGTAAGGTAGAAAGACTACTTGCAAATTCCTCTAATTCTGAGATCCAATATTTTCTGTTCTATTTCTTACCTCAGTCACCCCCCTCAGGCATATATACCCTTACAGACATCTCACTTTACACAACCTCGAGTCTCAAGTGGCAATGAGATATCTAATCAACTGCATCAAATGGGCATCACCTTTATGACACAGATTGCAAAATAACCCAGCCCTATGACCTCTGCCTGTGTTTTGCATGCAGGCTGAACAGGAAGGCAAAGACAGTAAAGTCATTTGATGCCAGGCATGAAAAGCAAGTGTCTGGCTCCTGGAGTCTGCAACATTTACCACAAAAACAAACAACAAAGTTCATCTGAAATAATTCCTTCCCTTCCTGTTTATGATTGTTGCTGCCACAGCACCGTTTCATGGTTCAAAGGCAGCTAGATGATGAAACACAATTAACATGGTCATCTGATTCTTACACCTCACCAGCAGTATATAACTGATCAACAAAACAGAATGGTTCTTATCTTATAGATCTGCAAACTCTAAGATTTTCCACCATAATATATTACACAGCAGATTTTATATCAAAGTTTTAGCAAGAAATAGACTGTCAGCTCTCTCTAGAGAACTCACAAGTTTTCTTCTAATATGCCCAATTATACACCCGGAGAATTGCATAGTGCTATGAGAATAAATAAATATACTTAAGCATTTAGTGTCATTTATACCCAGTGCCACTATCACCCATCCTGTTGCTTGCTGTCTTTAACCCACCAAGGAACTGGGCATTAAAGAATAAAAAAGGAAATTAAAAAAAGCTTCAACAGAAGATTTTTTTTCCCTATCTCTAATAAATCCCTTAAGTCCTTCTACTCCTCCTTTGAACGGAGGAGTTCATCCACCC
This sequence comes from Poliocrania exsul, assembly GCA_035041345.1. Taxonomy (NCBI): domain Eukaryota; kingdom Metazoa; phylum Chordata; class Aves; order Passeriformes; family Thamnophilidae; genus Poliocrania; species Poliocrania exsul. Next base: position 29,669,739 of record JAWWLZ010000118.1, read on the forward strand.
ACTAAATATATCGATCTGTCAGCAGAAACTTACCACAAGTTCGGAGAATCTGGCATTGAGCTCTTCTGCTGGTGGGATTGGAACAGAAAACTCAAGGAATTGGAGGGGATTATTGTCCTTGAGGTTGATTTCAGGGAGGTCACTGCCCCCAAAACAACAAAGAAACCCCAACGCATGACGATTCCGCTTCCGGGGTGCCATGATCATGGTGTATGATGCTATCTTCTGATCATGTTCTGTAGGGAGAAAAAAAAAAACAAAACCAACAGACATTAGATGATAAACAAGACTGTTGCATCTGAGCAGCTCTGTCCAGTTACAATGACTACCACTGGAGTAACAGCTGGAAAAGGACAGAAGGATCTGATACACAAAAGAGCAAAATGAACACTCAAGCTAGACAAGGTAGCCAAGCTTTAGTACGATAGTAACATGCTCTTCTATGGCAGTGTAAAAATTACTTCTCCCAATGTTTCTGAAAAGGATTTACAATCTCAGTGTGGGATTTCGCAGCAGGCAGATTTATCATCAATGCTTGGTAGCCAAGGCTGAATGCTACCATTGAATGCTGGCATTGGCCTTTCACTACTACAATAAAGGAACCAAAGCATCTGAAGCAAATGTATTTGCTGAAGAATTTAGCCAGAACACATGGAAGAGTCCTCCAAAGGTACCTCATTTGATCAAAATAAAATGAACAATAAAATGAAGCAGAAATCAATTTTCCACCATGCTAGAGCCAGAGCGCCAAACATACGCTATTCCCTTTATGACCAGGACTATTGTAGTAGGACCATTTTGTCTATCACTTTTTCAAATACATGTAAGTAGTTTGGGCTGCTTTATTTATTCAAGGAAGAAACAGCACAGCACTAATGCATGCTTTCAGATTTATATTTGAGCTGCCAGATCCCATCTTGACAGGACCCAGGCTTGAGGGGCTTTGGTATCAGGGGTATAAAGGGAGGCCTGAAGGAGAAACCGGGAAGTGACTGATTTCACTACCACAAAACACCGTTTGTGAGCAGCCCATCCAAACAGGAAGTCTCCTGCCAGCAGTTTGAAAGGAGGGATCTGTGCAGTGCACAGAGAGCCACATATTTTGCCCTTTTAAGGGACTTCTTGTTTGACAGCTCAGGGGCTTATTTGTGTTATATTTGTAAGGACTTCACTTTTTCACTTAATCTGCAGAATAAACTGTATCCCTAGAGGGTAAATAATTAAAGCTTGTTGTGAAGCCCATCTCCCTGGGCACAAAGCAGGAGAGCAGGAGGGAGGTGGCAGGTGAACCACAGGATGCTGGATGCTATATCAGCAGCACACAGCTGAGCTTTGTCATCAGAGCAGCTGCTACCCTAACCTGCCCCACAATGCTTTGGTCTGTTCGCCTGCCAGAACAAGGCTGCTTTCAGCTTTCATAGAGACTAAATAGCTGTGCAAGGAAAAGCACCTTTGGGAAAGCAGTTGCATAGCAGGGCTTAACGTATTGCACACAGCCAGAGGCTCTCCAGGGACTTTTTGTACTGAAATCAGCATGCTCACTGAAGAAAAACCTAAGCAACAAACAACAAAAAAAGTACCAAACCACCCAAATCTCCACCCTTGTGGTACTGTGTGTTTGACAGAAATCACCTGCCCTACTTTGTGCTGGGATTCATTTATCCAACACTTTCTCTTATGCACTGGAGGGGCAGCAGCTGCATCTCTCATGCAGCTGAAAGGAAAGTTAGCTGGTACCAACTACTGTCTTCTGGTGTGCCCACTTTGCTTTGCTTTCCAGGGCAACTCTGCAAGGGGTAGTGTGTCTCAGCAGGACTCACTAGGGCAGGATGTTGCCTGTTTCAAAAGTCCATTCATAAGAACACTGGGTTCTCACTAGGAGATGCCAAAGGTCAACTCATCCTGAACGAGTCTTTGACACAGCTCCAGTCAACAAAACTAAAATGCCCTCAAATCTATCACAATGGTGTGCATGGCAACTTGTTTCCTCTCAGTAGTGGAGACCTAAGAGATTCAGTTTTTAAAAGATTTCACAAGAGAGTCTCAGAAGTTAAACTTGTATGCTATAGACTATCTTCTCAAGGATTACTCCAAGTACAATGCCCTTTATGGCTATCTGATAATGAATGAGATCAGAACCAATTAGTCTGACAAAACTTTGTTTTGGAAGGAATTCAAATCAATGAAACACACCTGAGTTATGTGCAATATAATTACATTTACATCAATTCAGCTGAAACCAAGCTCTGGCCCACTGTATAAAGGCTTCCCCACCAACCATCAAAGGACTAGCATTCTCTGGAGCAATGAATTCTCCTTGGAAAAACTGGCTGAGACATTGAAGTGATGGAACCATAACATCCATCTTTATGAGCTCAGGTAAAGACTTTGTACAAACTTCTCCAAAGAGGTGCCTTACCAGGAAATAAGTACTACATGAATGGATGTGAAGGTCAGCATTCTCTATGGGGTAAGTATTGCCCTGCTCAGGCCACCACAGGTTGTCCTGCACTGACATTTCATTGCTCAGCTTTCATCTTAAGCAGGTTCCTCTAAGAGATGAACAGTCAATCTCCAGGACTTCTTCATCCATAATGCTGAGAAATACACACGCTAGTGTTTGTTACTGTAGTGTCTTTAGAGAATCAGCAGTTCCTTGGGATCCATACTTGAGAAACTCGCAGCTGCTCAGCTTTTACTATTTTGCAAAAGCGTGCAGAGCTCATGTGAACAGTAACCTTGCCTCGCTTTCACAAAGCGCCTTTCTGTCGCACAACTCATACTGTTTCACACTGGCATCTTCCAGGTCTATCTATAAGCAGCATGCATGGAATTTGTGCTGAATTGCACAGGTAAAATGGCACATCTGTATTACTACAACACTGTAACTGTAGATAGGTAAGCAGTCTACATGCTCTCAAAATAAGAACAATTAAGCACTTTTAGAGAGAAATCCAGCACAAGCATTTTCGAATTGAATAACTGAATTAATAAATGATATTTCTACTAAGGGGGAACACTGTCTTTCTAAATGTTAAGCCTGCCAGTTAAAGGTTCAGAAGGACATCTACTTAAACTTCACTGTTCATGCTATTTAAAAACTAATTACAACGCTAATTTTTGTTGGTGGTCACAGTTTTTAACAAAATAAGCATTTTCTAATAACCTCCAAGTTAATAATCTTTTCCTTTTCTTTCTCTCTCCTTTGACTTTCATTTGTCAATAATCAAATCTGGGGAAAATGTGCTTCCAAATAATGGGGCAGGTGGGAGATGCAACAAAAAAAATGAAGAAAAGAGCATCTTTCATTTTTCTGAGTGGCAATTAATAGCAAAGCTGACATAAAAAATTTATTAACATAACAAAAGGTGAATTTTTTTATTGTAATAAAAGCTCTGTTGTCTTTCAACTTCTTGTAAGTAAAAATGAAATGTGTGGAATTATCTATTTCTTTATATACCCCCTGTGAAAATTAATGGGAAATCTTTCTCTGGAGAGAATCCCACTATTACACATAACTCCCTCCCACAGCTCTTCTCAGTTCTACTGGTTTGTCCTTTTGCACAACACAAACAAGTTGCTGTCATTTCAACAGCTAACCACACACCCACTCCTCGGAGCTCTCCCTGTCCTCTTCCCAGCCCCATCTGTAGTTCAGCTCAGGTCAGGAGCCACAGGAACTTTGCCCAAGATCTATTTATAACAACGTCCTCTTCCTCTGACAGGGTGTACGTGTTCATTTTGAAACCATTTGGCCCAGTGACCAAACATAATTAAGCTAATGCAATTTTTCCAAGTCTTATCAAAAGTTTGAGCTACATGGGAGGGGATCCATGCTAACTACATGAGGATCCTCTTTCAATTGCTTTCTAAATTGCTGCTTCAGTTTCACTCTTCATTCTTATCTCATAAACAATGAATTTTATGACAACATATGCTAACTAATCAACGTCCCACAAACACTAAAACACCTGAAACAACTGCTACGCCAGCAGCTTTCCTATACAAGAGAGCTGATCATTGTAGTTTTGACCTCACTGTTGTGTCCTTCAACACAGTGAACAGCCAGAGCACAACTAAGACTAAAATAAAGAAAACTACTTCTGTATCACCACCTTTAGAAAAAGGGGAAGAAAGAGAATTCAGTGGGTTAACCAAACACATGCAGCCCAGCAAAACCCATGTGCAACATAAAACGCTTCCAGAGGTGGAATCTCCACTGATCATCAACAGACACACAATGTCAGTGATGTAGCCACAGCTCTCACCTGAGCATGAAGCATGGCATTAAACATATGAAGAAGAATCACTGCCCATGCTGGTTTATGCTAATAGGAAAGGAATCGAAGTTAACAATTTCCATTTTCCTGTAAGTCTGCCTTTTGTCTATGGCAGAGTAAAACATGAAATGTAATGTGTGATCACAAAAGTAGAAAGAAACCTGAATTCAAACTAGTTTTGAACACAAACCAACTCACCCATAACCCCCAAATCCAAGTTCAATCCCTATATTAGTCAACTATTATATAATAAACCATAAGAAGGTCATGGTATTAAAACAGTGACCTTCATTGTCACTTACTGATGATGAAACAGAAAATAAGCACCATGCTCAAAAATGTCAAAATATATACATTGGATAAAGCTAAAGGCCTTCATCCTGATCCGTTGCTAAGTTCCCTGGGCCACATTGCTTCTTCAGGACACAGATGGTGAAACTATGAACTTTGCAGCATGTTCCAATTACCATGGGAATTTTCCATGTGTGTCACATGTAATGTGACAGATGTCAGATGCACTGAAAGGCAATTGAAGCATGGGACTTTGGGAAAGGAAGCAGAGAAACAATCCATTTTTTGTATTTGTAATAGTAACCCATTTGTAATAGTAACCCAACTCCCTTGGCTTGTCACCATACTAAGGAGCCTCCTGGTCTCCAGAGCACAAAACAGTAACAAAACCCCTGACTATTTAAAACCCACAAAGTTAATTTTTTTTTTTTCAGGGAAGGTAATGCTTGCTAAAGATCACACCCGTCTGTGATGCTGGACAGGAAGGCACTGGACCCAAAACAGATCAACAGATCACTGGAAAGAGATCTGGAAACAAGCAGGGTCCTGTGCAGCACTGGCCATTCAGTCCCAGTGAGCCACAGCCTACATTTAACAGCTCCAGCACAGGAGAGAGGACGGCTTAAAACATGCCATGCATTTTGTAGCCAGTTCATGGACATTTTTCCTTCCACAATACATTGAAACAAGGGTGCATATCCCTTGGTGGTTAAAAGGACTTTGCAAGACAGTCCAGGCAGTCAGCTCTGGTCTGTTTTACACACCTTCCTATTAAAATTGAGACAGTTGGTAATTTTAAAGCATTTCACAGACCTAAAGATTGTCTCCTATTATATGCATAGTAATATATATTATTAATATTTATTTAATTTTTGTTAATTTCTTTGCCTTGGAAATGTGTCCTGAGGTTAGAGCAAAAGCAAGGACCATTTGAATGCAGTCAGGTATAACTACATCCATCAACCTACTTAATGCAACATGTCTGTCAAAAATCTCTTTATTTTTAATACTTTAAGGATGCTCAGGATGTTCTGGGTGACTAATGATCCCTAATGTTAGTCTGTTAATGCCCACAAATCCAATATGTCTCACCTGATACCAACTTATTAACACTCAACAACAAAAAAAACTAAAGAACTGTAAGAGACCTTTCCTTTCTGAAAAGTTAATTTGCAACACTTTCTCTGTGAATGAGGGGAAAAAAGCTCTACAGGAAAAAAACAAACAAAACCAAAACCTAAACCAAACAACCCCCCCAAATAAACAAACAAAAACAGAAAAAATATACCAGCAGGTTCCTTGTGTCCCTCCCAATCCATTAATCTATCCAAATTGTGTTCATAGGAAAACAATTTTAAAAGAACGGTCAAGATTCAAAATACATAGTGAAGTGAGCAACCAAGCAGCTACAGTCAGTGTCATGGACGTGGCTAGTAATAATTTATTATTTATTTACACCTTTTTCCCACATTTTAATCAAGTACAGATTAATATTGTTCTCTGCTTAATTGAGCTGACCAAACAATCTTTTACCCGCTGAGAAGTTATTTTATTTTTGCAAATGTATTACTTTCCTATAACTATCACTCTACACAGAAATTTTCAGGGTCAAAACTAATCTGTCCTCCTAGACACCAAATTCTGATTCTTAGCTATAATCCTGCATCCCATTTAGATACAAGTAGCTCTATACATCTTTAACATTTCTGAATGGTGATGTGACCACCCCAGCTTAGACTACAAACTAAACAAGTAAAATTCACAACATAAGTGTTTATCCAGAATACCTATGTCGTTCATCTCCTCAGTGATTGTACCACAGATTTGCATCCTAATTTATCAATTCCAGACTTAGGCATGCTTGCTAACAGTTCAAACCACCATGGTGGTGGAGTGAACAGGAGTGCATACTGCCTAAATATAGTCAACCTTTGTGGTTTGAGTGCAGCAGTCTGGAGTCCTGTCCTTCTTTCCCTTGTCCCCACCCCCACACTACTTCCAAGTTTTCTAGTGTTGCAGCATTGCAGTTTCAGTAACATCTATGGATACCCTCCACTTCCTTCTCAACCAGAAAGTCACTACTACCAAGAAAAATTTTCCTGTCTTCCTTACCACAAACCACATTTATTGTATTGATATACCTCACTAAAGATTACCCATTCCCTAATATTAAAAAAAGAAAAGCTTCTCCTTCACAGTCTTAGTTCTCCCTTTCCATATTTTCTACCAGTTTTTGTTTTATTCTCTACTTTTTTCACTTTTTCGTTGCAATATTCCCATTTTCTTTCATGACAACTACTACATTTGAAATGTCTTCTTGTAGCCACTTCCTATGCCTCCAACTGCAAAACTATTTTTAAGGAGATACTGAAAACTACCTCAAAAGAGACATCTACTACATAACATAAGATGTAAAGACTGCACCACACTTTGTGTATTTTTTTATTCTTGTTGTATTTTACTTTATTGTCCTACCTGCGGCACTAAGGTTGTAGGTTCTTCAGTAGAGTCTCAATTACCTGCTTAAACCAGTTATTTTACAGTGTCAAGTAGATTGTGGTACCATACAAACAGAAATAAAAATGGTAGGCCAACAAAAAGGTAATCACCTGGCTGGAATCTGGCCAGGACACAAAAGATTCACACCCCAGGAATGATGCTGCTATAGAGGCAGCACTTAGCATTATCCACAACTCCAGCATGGATAAATTTATGCTCTACGAAATAAAGGAATTTATGCAGGGATTTCCCCTATCACACCATTAGCTTCACTAGATGAGTTGGTTTGTTAACTCATTGTTGATCAAATTGCTGTGACCGTAAGAGACAGTGGGAAATAAACTACATAAAAGCCAACATGGGAAAATAATTGAACAAACCTCAGAAATGCCACCCCAAGACCCAGTTCTGACTGAGGATAAACCATGCAGCAGCAAGTCTTTTCAAACAGTGTCTATAACCCCCAGATTTTACTTTAGAAAGAATTGAGATTCTATAAATGTTATTTTTACAGCTTGCCAAGAATATACTGTAATCCCAGGGCCATGAACTCAGGACAAGACTATATCCCAGTTTGTGTCTTTGCTATTCAACAGAGGGGGTCTGAACTGCATTTTCTAGAAGATCTAGAAGTTTTCTAGATCTTTTTCTAGAAGATCTAGAGCCCAAATTAGACTCTCAATTTTCTTTACTTTCTTTTAGTGATTGGTACAACACTGTGATGCAGTTTCACAGAAAAAAAAAAGGTGCCTTAGAAGTTGGGTATGAGATAAAGCCTTTATTCAATATAAGAAATCATAGTTAAATAGACCATGACAACATCAGTCAAGCAGACATACACTTGACAGCCAGAACCAGCACATCACTCCTTCAGTTGCAATGCAGAAGACTGTTTTCTACTATAGAAAGATTAAGTCCTGTGCCTTTTACAGATCTTACGATATGAAATACCTTTAAAGTCATGTGTGAGAAACTGCTTTAATCAATAATGTCCGTCAGTTCTATCCATAAGACCAACTGCAAAGGATGAGATATCCACACTCCAGAGCACAGTCTTTGATCACCTTAAGAAAGAAGCCAAGGATTGAGTGATCTAGAGAACAAGGTGTCCCACTCAATCCTCTATGCTAAAATATCAGGAATATCAGTAAAACAGATTAGTACTTTACATTAGTACTAAAGCTTGGTCTGGGAGCTTAAAATTTCTGCTATATTTCTGTTGGGAAGAGTGGTGTTTAGTTACAAAGGAAGTCAATCCAGATTTTCTCAGTAGCACTAATAACTGCCACGTCAGAAGAATGAACACACAAAACCCTATTACTAAGAGCGTCCCTGTCTTGTTCGAGTCATTGTAATTTTTCCATTCTGTCATTGCCCAATTATTTCCAGACATGATGTAACTACTTTGTCAAGGGATTTGGGAGTCAAAATGTTGCCATGGTTGTCATCATTATCCTGGGTGCCTGAATTTTCCAGACAAAATAAGCAACTGAGGGCATTAGAGTGCCTCTACTGAGAGAGAAATACTCTATAAGAGCTGCCAGTGTGCTCCAAGAAAAACAAACAAATGGTAATAGTTCAATTACATCTTCCCAAACTCCAGCTCATTTCCATGTGAAATGCTGGTTTCTTATTCAGACAATTAGTAGAAGAATATTTCATCTGTTGTCTAATGTAATCATAGCATAAAAAAAATTGATTTCCATTCTAGCACTCTGATTAGGACCACTATGGGTTGATAAAACTCAGCTTGACTGGAAATATGCCTTGGTTGTAACCACAAGAAACTAACCACAGATGTAGGTGTACAAGAGCTAACTTCACTATTATCAGCTAAATCAATTGCCTGCACTGGTAACGTTTTCCTGAAGTTCCCTCACTAGAAAAATCAACTCAGTCTTTATAGCAAATGGGTATAACTGGAGGAAAATCCACCACAAAGACCATTTGGGAGTTTACATATTTTTTGTGGATGGCTCCAAATCACTTCAAAACTAATGCGCATCAACACCACCAGGAAAACCAGGTTACAGACTGCAGATCTGCCACTTTTCCTACTTAGCACCCCAGCCAAAGTACAGTGTGCTTCTACATGTCGCTGCAAACCTGTATATAATAAAAATGGTTGTTCTCAGTTCAGTTCCATATGGTGAAAAACTGCCAATGGGGATCATAGTTAAAAGCCTTCTTCAGTGATTCACTAAATGGAAGAAACAGTAGGTAGATCCATTCACAAAGGGAACAGGTCTTGGGCTTTTGATGCTCACTTCATCTTGGAGATGGTTTCCACAGGTCAAGGCACGGACAAGGTCAAAGTGTCACTGATTTTATATACTTATTTTTTAAACTCCTCAGATTTCAGAGTTGTCAATTTTGCACAAAAAAAAAATCACTGTAGAAAATCAAGTTTAGAAAAGGTCATATTTTATTCCAGTATTATTTTTGTTCAACATTCTGACCAGGGATACTCTGGGTTCAATGCTCTGAAGCTCATTACGCAAGTAGGTTTGAACTCCAAGCCAACAACTTGGTGAAACTATTGAACTTTTAACCTAACGTGTCTTCACAAAGAATGGATATTTGGAAAGAGTTTTGCTCAAAGATTTTGGGTTGTTTTCTGTGTGTATTTTTAAGTAGCATCCAGATAAAATATATTTTTTGGCTGGTATAATATTTATAGGAGAAGACTTTACATCAACACTGAAAGCTGGTTTCAGAGCCATGACTTAACAGCCCCAAAACCTAAAGCAGTAAGTGTTTCATTGCATTAAACTCACCAAGATCTCATCTATATTTAGGTCAAATTCTACAGCACTGATGCTCTGAGTGACACAGGTGGTGATCAATTATAAGGACGTGAAAAGAAAGTACAATGTAGAACCAGCCACCTTCCTTGCATGGTCAGCAAATGCTTTTTGCCAAAAGTATTATGTGGAAAAGAGCAGAGTAAAAGGAGGGACAGGGAAAACCCCCTAAAACACCCAAAAGTGAGGATCTTCTCTACAAAGCGATGCATATCGATGTGGTCTAGAGCATATAGTACACAAGGGTGTGGTGCCTGTGCCAATTGCTACCAACTCCATCTCCTGTTACCTTTGGACTGCCACTAGCTAGTAGTTCTAGTCTTCCAGATCCTCATGGCAAGAGGTCATATCCACATCAACGCTCTTTAAGGCTCATGATTAAGAAAAGTTTAAATACTGAAGCATATCAAGGGAAGATATCCTAGAACTGTAACTGACCAACAAACTGTCCCCTCCCAAGGACTGGTCATTTTTAAATGTATGCTCAGATACTCAAAGAAAACTGCATACAGCAAAGGTTTGGGTAGTCATCTCTGGACTTGTAAGTAACTGCAGCAAGTCAATAACCTGCCTAAAGACAGAGCAAGTTCTTTCAGGTTCTTAGCCCAGTGTGCTTGTAGCTTGCTGACAAAGAGTGGAGCACAATTCACAAAAAAACGGACTGTGCTATAAAATTCCCTCAGCTTTCCACTACAGCTGCACACAACTGGAAAAAAAAATTAAAAACCCAGCAAAAAACCCCAACCTTGCTTCTAAATAGCCACTTGATCTGGATGCATAGTCCTCAGATGTGATTCGAAAAGAAGGCTCTTTGTATACAAATAGAACAGAAGTCTACCCTCTGTCAGAGAAGGAACATGTTTATCCCCTTAGGGTTGCAAACATTATTATCATATGCAGTAATACATGTCTTTGTAGAACATGTACCAATTTCACTGCATGATTTTTTGTACAGCACTGACTTATTTGATAGGTTGTATAAGGTTTTATCCAAATCATCACTTCCTGCAGTTTGTTTTGTCTCACCCTTTGAAAGCATATTTAAAACTTACTTAAATCATAAATTTTTGTTCATTTCATATCTTAAATTTATGCATGGAATAAATACAAATAGAGACTGTAAGCAGTCATATATTGCTTCGTAGAAGCTGAGGTCTTAGGTCTGCTGCACTGGTCAGGCAGAAATATCTATAAGATAAATACATATTATGCAAAAACAGCTCCCACTGCAAGAAAGGCTGAAATTGCTGATATCCCCATTTTCTACTAGCTGAAAACACAGCCAACCAGTATGAAAATCCTTCCAGTAACACGAAGTAGCAGCATTTGCACCTCTCCCTGCCCAGGAACCCATTTCAACTAGGAAGCACTCTCAATTTTCATACACCTCTGCACCTCCCTTCCAGCAAAATAGGTGGGAACTGCAAAATTTCAGAAGCTCTGAAACATCAAGACCAACATGTATGTGGTCTGGATGGGAAATCCAAGAAAAGATACTTTACATGCAACCCAACAATTTTCACAGAAGCTTCCAGCCTATCACTGAATTTAAACCATTGGCTGTTGGACCAGTAAACAGCACTAATAGTATGGAATCCTCATGCTTTACTTCCTCCCCCCAGTCATTCATATTACAAGCAAAGTGTTTATCACACTGCAGTAGTGAATACTTAAAACAGGTAAAATTCTACAGAGAAGCGGATCCATCTCCAAATCTCAGAAAAGAATGAAAACTAGCAGATGTACAAAGCAAACACTGAGCCTGTACCAATGAGATACTCTTCTGGGTGAACTCTTCCCTAGTGCTTGTTCCGTCCATACCCTAACATCAGTCAAACGCAGCCTCAAAGAAGCATGGCTACTGCCCAGGAAATGTTCTTACTGCTGGGTTTACACTGTTATCAGCCATTAATCACAAAAAGCTCCACTGGGATAACCTCAGAATTAAACAAATTAAGAAATGCACGTCTAGAGAGAGGAGTTGGTGTGGGAAGTAGTTTTAAGGAACATTGTTTTGTTTCCAAGAAAAAATAGAACAGTTCTTTAGACAAGAGCAAGTCCATAAGGTCTTAGACTATCCTGTTCATGCTGAGATTTCAAACAGAGGCAAACATTTTCTACATTTTTAAGAGGTCATGCATGATAAGGAAACAATTCATCTCCTACAGGGTCTACTAATAGCAGCATTAACTTTCCTTAGTTCCCAGAGCACATTTCATATCCATATCAATACTGCAGGACACATTTCCTGCATCTGCTGGAATACTCCTACAGTAAGAATTGGTTCTCCACTTAAATTGCAATATTATGACAACATGCAAGCAGTTCACAATCATCAAATCCCAGCACCATGACCACCAAGTCATCCATTTCCCAGAAAGCTGTTCATAGTAGAAGTGTCCTTCAAGATAGTGATTTCCATAACACTTCAGAAACCTCTGTGCAAAAGAGAATGTCCAAATGGAAACAAAACAAAACCCCACAAAAAGTCCCACTTTAATGCTATGACTGGATCCGCTTTGACAAGCAGTTTTGTCATGTTCAATTGATAGAGAGAAACCAGCACTTCCAGTATCTTGGAAATGAAATCACTCTGTGCCTTCTAACAGAGCACTCCGGACCAAAGAAAGCATTTCTCAAAGTTGGAAGGAGTGTCTCTCAGGATCAAAATTTCAGCCTGAGTTATTAAATAACCGAAGAGAGGTAAACCACTTATCATGGGAACTAGAGGAAAAGGCAAGAGGAAAGATCAGTTTTCTGTCTGGAAGGCTACTGTGTTCTGTGGGTGTATCATAGCAAGTCGCATGCTGTGGAAGGACCTTGGTGTGGAGGTAATGCCAGTGAGTCAATGAGCCAACAGTTCAGTCAAGAAAATAAATTTATGTCTTTGTATTCAGTTCTTTAAATATTTAAGCTGAGCTTACTCCAGAGGAAATCTCTTTCTCATCAGACACTAAGAGTTTTATATTCTGCAAAGCAAAGTATTTCAGATATTTTTTGCCAGGGAATCCCCCCAAAATCATACTTATGCAGGCAAAGTCAGTAGCAAAAGAAAGAAAAGGATTAAAGAAAAAAAATAGAATAATTTTATCCTTCTCTTCAGAAGGATATTGGAAGATATACTCAAAATTCTTTCATGATATCAAAGCAGTAATTTCAATGTGAACATACTATTCAAATTAAGTTATGGAGACTTTACAAGAGCCTTTCATTCCTCATACAAGTGAACATACATTCCTTATATTATTTCCTCTCTGTGGGTGTAACAGACCCCTATTAATTCTGATGGAAACACATAACCTTGTAGAACAAGAGATTGACTCTTTGGAGTAGAACCCAGACTCATTTAATTTCTGGTGAAATGGCCCTTATTGAAATTATGCCAGGTGGACACCTGAGATTTTTTTTTCAGCCTCCCAAAATATTTCATTTTCTCCAAGGCCTTTTGAGCCAAATTTAGCAAAGTCAATCCAAAGCATCCAGAGCATCCAAATCATAATTTCCTGACTCCAGCAGAATGTATTCCAAGTCATATACAAACTTCATTAGGGGTCAGTATGAAAAACTGCATTCACTCCTGCAATTTCTATCATCAAAATTTGATTGTACTAGGAGCAGAAATTTTCTTCTTTTAATTATTGATTTTTAGATGAATATTTATTTTGAAGATAAAACACCTTTTCATTTGGGCTTCAAAACCGTGTTCTTCACTTGAAGAGGTGAACAGAACAATGAGACAAAAAGCTGTCTAAACTGGAGGTAATACCTTATATACTGGAACAAGAAATTATGCATGTACTTGGTCAGTGTTGCACAGAGTTCTGGCCTGGCTGGATGTACTCAAAACAGGCTTATCTTTTCACCTTAGTCCTAACTCTGTGAGTGTCTTTTGACTACAGATTCAGAAACACAACATATGCTGTATGTCAGTATTTTTATGTTTCAGTTATGCTTGCATGCTTCCCCTAAAATTTTTTCTCACCCAGGAATACTCTTCCATGCCCTTAATAACAGTTCAAACCGTTTGCTTCAAATTAGAGACTGAGGGCAGAGTTGTCACTCCTTCTGATACCACTAAGCAGAAGCTGCTCTGAAGCTGTGTTTAAAGTCAAAGCTTTTCTTTCTCTCTGGGTCCTGAGCAGACTCTCTGCACCTTTCCCAGCCAGTGCCAGAGTGCAGGGTTGTGCATCATGGACTGCTCTGGAACAACATTCAGCTCTCCCCATCCTACATTTCCATCACCACTGCCAGCAAAGACCTAGATGTGGTTTGCTTACTGCTCATGCTCACCCACAGATTTCCAATGTATCACAGAGCAGCAGGAGAAAAGCAGCACAGGCTCTAGAGGGGATAACTAACACAAGACACAAAGGAGAAGGCAGATTTTTTACTCCCATTGATGGAAGGACTTGGGATATGCCACTCTTCTGCATGCCTCTTAGCTGGCTTCAAAGAAACATTTTATGTTCTTTGCCTTCTATTTGCAGATTCTCTTCACTAGCCATATTTTTGGTACTCACCTGCCTATCACTTCTGAGACAACCCCATGGAAATAAGCTAATGCCAGCACACTAACATTCAGAAGCCACTCAACAGCCCCATATAAGCCATTCACAAATAACATGCAAGCATCCCTAAGAACTGTTAGACTGTTGGTGAATAGTAAAACAATATGCTGCTGTTCTGCCGGTCAGTTGAGCTCTCACAAGCATTTCATGAATAAACATGTTAAAAATGATAAGAGTTTTGGCTGGAAAAACATGTACTTGAACTTCAGCTATTGAAGTATGAGTCAAAATTCTAAACTTCTTTCACTGTTTTAATGATATATCTCTGGCTTTCAGTACAAGGTGTTTCTACACAGCAAATATCTCTGGGCTCTCAAAATCAAGCACACACCAACCCCACTGCAGTTCTGAAAAACACATAACTTCCATGTAACTCTTCCTTCCTGCACTCTGAAAATAATGAATCAGCCTCAGTCCAGACTTCTGCCCCCTCTTTCAAACCTGACTGCTATTGTAGCAAATACTCCACCTTAATTCAAGCTCTCTGTCCCCTCTATATAAAGTAAAAATAAAAGGATTTGCAATCCATTTCAGAAATATTCTGAGAGAAGGAATTCCGTTCCACTAGTGTTATTAGAATATTAAGAGCACAGGTTTTTGCAACACCTCTTTCCTATGTTCTTCCATTCAAGGAAGAACTTCAGTAATGAGTCTTAAAGATAGAGGGCCTAAAACAAAGGTTTATTATGATCTGCATATCTATATATATTTATCTCACTTCCTTGTTCTTATTCCCACCCTCAGACAGACCCAAAAGCCCAAAATATTTTGATAAGCACACCAAAAGTAGCTGGGGAACGTAAATATGAAAACATGTACAGCAAGTTTATTTTATGACAGTTTGTTTTACGGCTCTCCTCCAGCATATTGGAAGCACAACCCCACTAGGGTCACAGTGCTAAAATTTTCCTTAAACAAGTCCCATTCAAAGGTCCAGGCCTCTTTTTCTCTCTCCATACCACCTGCATCTCAACACTACTGAAAGAAAATAGGGTTTACCCAGTGCAGAAAAGAATAACGATGTTTATGTACATCCCTCTGTACTGAGTCCTCTCCTGCTCGGCCATGCTCCACCATGCCTTTCTTCCTCAGTGCTCTTTCCCAAGCGCTAAGTGGGGAGGGGATCTGTACGAAGCTGCAAAGGTGACTAACCACTTTAGCTCATCAGATCCAAAAGTTGGTAGGATTGCAACTTGAGAGTTTTGAAACAAGCCCGGCAGAACAGCTGGAATATCTCGGTCCCCTTAAAGCCTGAGTTAGATGAGACAAAGGTCAGGGCTCCTTCAGGTATTACATCCCTCAAAGGGCCCCATCTCACAAGGCTCCAATGCTTCATTTTACACTTCAATCCATGTTTTCCCATTAAGATGACATTAGAATCACAAACTACACGTTTTATTCTGTCCATGTCTGAAAGGTGGAAAAATTTACAAGTCCACATTCTTTTACCAGGCAGCAGAGGCTAATCTCTATGAAATATATGGAAGAACTGGGAGGTGGCAGAGGGGGAAATGTTGAAGAGAAGATAAAAAGTTAAAACATTGCCTTCAGCCTCACTGAAGAAAATGTATGTGCCTTTCTCAAGGAACAGTGCTTCTGTGACACACTTATAAAGAGAGTTTTCTTACTCTGCAAACACTCTAAAACTAAAACCAAACAATCCCCAAATTAACAAGAAAGATCTGACAGGTTTTCTTTAAGATGACAGGTTTTCTTTAAGAGGCAGAGCAAACAGCTCTTGGAGCAGGGTAGTGGCAGGGTGAGCCATGATGCATTGTTCATTCAGAAGCTGACAAACGAGTTCTGAGCAACTGGTAGAGGAAATAAAAAAAAGAGAGGAAGAAAAGGAAAGTGTGAAATGATGAGTCAAAATACCCCCTTTAAGAAAAAGGTAACATTTTCATCTGCAAGAGAGATTAAAGAGGACACTTAAAAGCAATGTATACTAACAAAAAATCTTTTCAAGGGAAACCCCAGCTTCCTGACCCCAGAAGCCACATGCTGAAAAACTGTCACATAGTCAAAACTAAGAGACACACACCTTATGGAGCTGAGGAAAGAGAAAGCACTAGGAAGCAGTTCACAGTCTAAATGTAACAATAAATCCTCGTGACTCCAGCTGCTCCTTTTGAGATAAGGATAGGCCAAGCAGGTAGCCAGTTCTTAAAAACATGCTGCAATACTGATCTCAGCAGTTGAATTTGGAAGGGACCTCTACAGACTGTCTAGTTCAACCTTCCTGCTCAAGTAGGGTGACCTAGGACAAATTACTCAGGACCATGTCAATCTGGACTTTGAAGAATTCCAAGGATGAAGCCACAACTTCTCTGGGCAGCCTGTGCCAGTGTTCAGACACCCTCAGAGGAAAAAGGTTCCTTGTGTTCAGATAAAATTCCCAATGCTTCAATTTATGTTCGTTATCTCTTGTCCAGTCACTGGGCACCACTGAAAGAATTCACCTTTCTTAAGCAAAGATTCAAATTTCAGAAAAGTCCTCCTACCAGGTAAATCCTCTTATCAACATTTATAGCTCTATGTAAGCATTTAGGGAACTTACTCCTGCATTCAGACCTAGACTGTGTTGCATGACAACAGACCATTGCAGAAATTCTCCCTGGTGCCATTGTCTGCTAATGACAGACAAGAACAATCTGTGAAACAAAGAACCACACATAGAATAGATGTTAGAAATTACGTTAGAAATAAAAACACCAGTATATTTTCCCATAAGCAAACTCAGGTTCTCACAGCACAAAAATTCACAGCCAGGCAGCCAAAGACTCTTATTTGCAGAAGGTCTTCACATATTGTTACTCTTCTGCATTAGGCAACTGCCCCACCCTTTCTCAGAAACAAATATTAACAACAACAAAATTTTGTCATTAGCATTAGAAGTTGTGAATCCTCAAAAAATTTAATAGCAGTAGAAGCAGCCTTAAAGAAAAGCTCTTGACTGGTAATGCTTATCAAACTACTGTTTCCCAGTTCTAGTAGTTATAGTACTATCCACAACTAGACACTGTCCCTGCATTAACACAGGCAGTGACAGTGACAAACACAGTGGACTTGTACACTTACTTGTTTCCATACGAGGTAATATAAGACCATTGGTGTTGCACTGGCTAGTCTACAGTTTCATTACTTCCCTGTTTAAGTCTTTGTAACTGATGATAATCAAAACAAAACAAAACACCATCTTGAGTTTGGATTTGGATTCTCCAGAAGTTTAGGGCTTTGCAGAATTTTTCCCTTTGTATGTCTCAGCTGCTTGCACTGAAGTCAGCGGAAGTTTGACCACTGATTTCTGTGGGAATGAGATGGGATTTTAGCCACAGCAGGACTGCTAACCCCTGCCACCTAGTATTTGCCCTTCAGAAGCTTTTCAGGGCAGATGCTTAGAAAGTAGTTGAATTCATTTTTTGTAAGCAAAGCCCCAGATAAACTCCTTTCTCAGAGGTCAAGCCCTATTCCCCGAGGCCTGGGTGCAAGCTGTCTTGGCAGGATTTCTCCTGAGCCTGTTCTGTGGAAGATAAGGAATTTGAATGATTTCCTGCTCAGCAGCATGCAGCTCCCCAAACATCTGACAGTTTATATACAGGGACCGTCTCCACAGAAACCTGGATTGAGAGACCATGATGCTGAAAGAGACAGTTATCCAGTAGCAAGCATCTTCACACTCTCCCTCCTGTATTACTTTCTAACTACATTCTTTTGCCTGTAGTTCTCCAAAAGCACACCAGCTACTGCACACCTCTTCCTAGCCAGATCTGAAGGAAAGGTTATTAACTCTCATACCAATACACCAGGGCTGCAGATAAAGGCACTCCCTATGGAATCCTTAAATCAAACACACTCTCCTGTTTGCCAAGATATCATGTGCCAAGTGAGCATACACTTGGGCCTGCCTTGCCACCCTCCTGCACTGCATACATTATCTGTCAGATAAGCCTCTATTAGAATCCTTGGATAATGCCTTTTTTATACTGTTTTCAAAATCAGAAGGGCTTCCCCTTAAGACAGCTTGATTTTTATCTCAAAAGACATAAAAAACCCAGGGGAAAACCAAAAGTAACCCTTACATTTTAGGTTATCCTAAAATAGAATTGCCTGCAACCCTATGCCAGAAAAACAATGCAGTCCCCAAGGACTACAAACTGAGTGTTCTCTCTCTTCAGGCAATCTTTATCGGATACCTGCTTGGTCTCTTCAGGACACTCACCTGCTAGACTAGACCCAGGAGATGCTGTGAGTAAGGTTACTTCCAGCCAAATTGCCCAACATCCCTTGGCACCATGCCTATTCCACATAGTAGCTGAGCTTATCCAGCCACATCCAAGTTGCAGTCTCATGGAGTTAGTCCTTGAAGAGTAAGAAGAATTTGGTACAACAGTTCTAAGGGCTAACCTGAAGTGATGCCTGCAAAGACACCTAACCTGGCCTCTCCAAGGCACATGTGGCCCTTCAGGACACTCATCCAAAGCAGGGATTAATTGAAGAGAACATCTCAATTAGTTGATACTTTTTCTGTTTGACTGCATGTCACAAAAGGAACATTTTACTAATTAGAGGAAATGCAGGAAATCCTTTCTCTAAATGCACAGATCACCAGTCTGCTCTGCAGCCCAGCATTCTTCACCACTGTTGCTTGCAAAAAGAGTGTTATATCTGCAAACTTCACTTGCCATGCATGCACAAGGCACACTTGAATTTCAATAATTAGAATTTAAAGAGACTTGAGCTCTTGCTGTCAAGAGCAGATTTTCACAGAAATATTCAGTTTTCATTTCAATGAAAACCAAGAAGCAAATATCAAAAAAGAGTGCAGCTTATTGGACAGAGCTGGTTAAAAGAACTTTCTTGAAAAACAAACAAAAAAAAGGATTTTTGAAAACAAAGTGCAAGATATTCTAGTGCTGGGGATGTCTTTGGAAATTTTTTTCAATTAAAAAAAACCCCCAAAGACATTTCCCCTTTCACCAGTATTTTTCCCCTTTCTACAAAAAAAAAAAATACAATAAAGAAAAGAATTTATAAAAATCTATCACCAATGATTGCATAGCATTCAGCAGCATTAAAAAAAAGAGAAAGAAATAGTTACAAATAAATACATGTTTTTGGCATGATTTATCGCAAATTTTGAAATATCCAACTCTCATAAGAATGTGGAAACATTTGAGAAAATCTGTGTTTTCTTCAAAATTTGGCAATTCTGAGAACAGATCTTTTCAATGGGAAAATCTTAATGGAAAAATTCGCATGAGACATACTGAGCTCTTTTGAAAGTCTAACCACCAGTGCCAGTAAAGGAGATGAACAATTATCAAGATCTAATCTGTTTTCTGAAAATAGTCCCTCAAACAGTCAAGTGATTGGCCCCTCCAACTTCAACACCTGTAGGCTATTATCAGCTGCAGTCCTTCAGCAATGGCAATCATTTAGCTGCTAGTTTGGTCAAGAATATGGAAGTTCTACTTTACCCCTGAGCTGCATCACCCACTCTTTATAAGTAGTATAGCACACAGCAGGAGACAGAATAAACAAGACACACTGGGCTAATTGTCTTGTGCCAAAAACATACAGGGAGGAAACTAAAAGCCAATCTCTACCTGGCACAGGATAGGGAGCAACTCAAAAGTCAAGGATCCTTTCTTTTGCTGAGCAATTTTGAATGCTACAATTCTTGCAGAGAAAAATTAAAACCGCATAAATACAAATATATATGAATGCCCTATATCAATTATTGCCAAAGGGACAGCAAAGCGGGAATATCCACCTGTGTCCACAACCTAATATGTTGCCTTTTAGATCTACTCAGACCTTGTCACTTTTCAAATCCCATTTCAAGAAAACAAGCAAAACAAAACAAAAAAAAAATTCCAAAATTTTAGGACACATGGAAAAGGACTACAGATTGGTAGCAAGTTAAGTGATAACCATGCAGTAATAACAAGACAAAAGCAACTCAGGAGGATATTTCCATGTGTTAGCTGGGCAACAAGGGTGGAAGCATAGAGGATGAGGAAAGTGGCAATACAAAAATCCTGGCCTTGGCTTTATTTGGCTTCCACTGGCCTCAGTGAGATTTACATTCACAAATCTGATAGAAAATCTTATTAACTATAAAGCTGAAAGGGTTGTACCAATCAGCTAGTCTGACCTCATGCATAGCACAAGCCACAAGATTGCCATAAATTAATTCCTGCCTGATGTAGAATATAACTTTTCAATAGGCATCTCATTTAATTTAAAGATTTCCAGCAGTAAAAAAATCTACCACAACCCTCAGTAAACTGCCTTTCCCCTTAGAACTTGTGTTTCATTTGCCAAGTTTTAATTTCCAGAGCCTGGGCCCTGACTTACTTTTTCTAGACTAAAAAGCTATCACTGAATGTTGTCTGTATAGCTAATTATAAATGATGATCAACAAGTCACCTTTTAAGCACCTCTATAAATAATTACAGGATAAGCTTTTGAGTCTCATCCATCAATACCAGGGATTAATCAATGTCAAATTCCGTGATGTTCCATTTATGACCTCTGCAGCAGTCTTTCATATGGTCACTACAAAAACTCACTCGCTCTCAGATCAAACGAGTTAGGCAAGTTTAAAACAGAAGAAGTTATGTCTCATGGCAACCTGGCAAGACACAAGGATATCACAACGCAGGTATGAGGAGAATGATGGTCTGCTTAAGATCATTCAGCAAATAAGCAACACAGCCCACAATAATGCCAGTTGATTCAGATTTAAAATCCTCATCCTTGCTCACAATGCCATCTTCCTGCACAACACAAGACAGAAACTATTCTAAAAACAAAACAACAAACCACATCCTGGAATCTCTCCGGATTTGGAGCAAGGCTTTTGAGCTGTTTGCATGCAACTGAAAGCAATATAGAAAAAAATCTTAGTATCTGCATAATGGTATCCTTCCTGATTATTTTGAAACACAGAAAACATACCAAGTAAATGAAACTCTTAGGCCTTCACCCACAGCAGTCCCACTCACAGATTCTTGTTCTTTTGGAACTTCAGAGATACTTGGCAAGACCAGTTTCAGAAGTCAAATAAGGCTTTACTATCAATCTGATTTCTAAGAACTAAGTAGTCAACAAAAGAAAAGTCTGTCCCACAAATTCCAGTTTGCTAATGTAAACATCATAAAAAAACCCCAAACCCACAACAACTTTAAAAACAAAATATTTGAAAGTCAGTTTCCCTTCTTTACTAGCTGCCAAGAGCAGAGTTCAGGGCTCTGTGCTTCTTGAGTTGATGAAATCATTAACACCTACAGCAGCATCAGGAATGTTACTCTGCCCTCAGGACCTGGTAAGTAATAAGAAACTGGTGTCAGTTTCACATTTAAAAGCCAGTTCCAAGTAATAAATTTCAAATTTCAGATCCGGATGGAAGCTCAGCCCAAGCAGCATAGCACTGGCTCAATTTAAAGCACTTTGCTCAAAAGGTATCAACACTGACAACCATGCCAGCAAGATGCTTGTAAAAACAGTCAGAAGATGCCTACCATAAAATTATGCCTTGCTGCCAAATGAATCCAGCAGAGCATGTGATGAGTTACTACAAAAAACAGAGATCAACACTCACAGCACAGAAAACGTGATTCATTTTCTCTTTAGCCAGTCCTTTTGTTGCTACAGACGCCAGACCAAGACTTAGGGAGACCTTGTGTGGCAACATCAGGCAGCAGGCAGCCAGTCTGGAAGCTAGAGAGCCAGCGTGAATTACAGGGTCTGTATGCATTTAGCAACTTCAATAAAGAACTCCCTTTATATTCATTACAACACAGTTCTGTCTTTGCTATTACTAGGGGTGCCACAGAGGAGGCATTAATAGCTAGTCCTTACAAGAGTCAAGGTTTTCTCATAGGGTAACATAGGGATGCAACCCTCTTTCTAGCAGTGTCAGTGTCAAGTGTCCCACAGCACGTGGCAATAGCTTTGTCCTGACTCATCTCCCTCTTCCCTGAACACAGTGCAGCAGGCACCATCCTGCACAAGTTGTATGTGCCCATTTCCATTTCATGGGGGAGGGAACTATGACTGGAAGTTCAATACCTATTCATTTATTTAGGTCTGTCTCGGAGAAGCACAGCCAGCTTTCTAGTTCATTAAACCACTTAAACCAACATTTCCCTGACTCTACTACTTCCCATCCATGCCCTCCAGGCTCTAGTGCTGGAGCAAGAGATACAACATGGCCACCTCACTCCTACTTTCATGTTCCTCAGGTGAATTCACCCTTGCATTACAAGGCACAGCAGAAAATAAATCCCACAATGATAACCTGCCATTTATTGGGTATATATCTGAAGTTCAAGGCAAACTCACTATCTTTCATCCCATTAGTATGGATGCACAAACCATCCTACCATGCCAGGCATCCCACAAGCTTCTGCATATTTTGATGCACTTCTTTTGATTCTAGTGCTATGTTTTTTGTTCCTCCCCTCAAACATATCTCAGATATCCTTCCTGAAACCACCCACTCTGATGTGTGATCCAGTGCAGTGCTAGTACCATATGCCAATCCTCCTGTAAAATTCACTTCTTTGTGTCCTATCAATAGCCCAAGAGTCCAAGATTCTCAGTCCTTTCCAGTTCCTTGGATTAGCATCCAACAATGTCCTGTTTACATTTCAGGGCTATGGTGGAAATAAACACCATAATGTCAGGACATTCCACCAGCAGGATTCCAGCGCAACCATGCTGGGCTGTGAGCAGGATGCTGAATCGAGTATGGTCTGACTTTTTACTTCATCTTATTTCCTCTTCCTTGTAGTTCCATTACCTACCAGAGGATGCGTTCTAGTGAGTCTGTCCCTGCACACAGTGAACACACTGAAAGGGTCTTTACAGTCCCAAAGTTACTAAAGCAGGGAATTAAAAAGTGAGCAAAAAAAACATAACGCGAAGAAAGTGATACAGGACCCCACCTTGTCCCCCTCCCCGCCCCCCCCCCCCCCAAAAAAAAAAAAAAAAGGATTCGATTTATTTATCAAACATAATTTCAAAGCAACAAAATCAATCCTCTATCTGCCAGATGATGAAATTGAGACATGGACAAGGCAAAGCCATATCCTGTCCTGGTTAGATGGCTGCAAGGACTAAATTCTGCTGTCAACTATGGTAGCAGTAAAACTAAAGATGAGTCTAAATGAATTAATTTCAATTATTCTTAATTATATTTCACCTACTTAAGTAACAATACTTGAATAATCAGAAGAGACATCACAAATGCATCTGCTATTAAATCTCAGCCAACAGATAGTTATTATTTAAGTAGCTTATGAAACTTCCAAACTAGAAAACAGCCTGTTAGTAAAAAAGCTGTCCTGTAGTATGATTAAAAACTCTCTATTTCTCACCCCAGCAATGTACAAACAAATGCTGTCTTCTCCATTCCAATCAGAATAATAAATGTAAATATTATGAAGAAGGATCTCTCAAAACACACAAACTGGATGGCTCCCAAGGACAGGCTGAATGCTCTGAAAGCAACATTTTCTGTCATGCACTGGATCTCTCAGAATCACAGAAAACAAAGAAAGCATATATATACCAAGCTTGTATACTCTATTTGTCCAAGTGCAAAAAACCACTGCCTGACAATATTTTGTTGGCAGTTCAATCTAGATTTCAAGTGTTGCCATTTAATGCACAGTAGAGTTACTGTACAGGCACTCATCCTTGAGGAAATAAAACTGGAAACGAGAAGATTGTGCCACTGGAATGAATGTTTGTTCTTTGGAGTTGAATTAGCATGTAAGTGACTCCCTAGCACTTCTGAAAGATTCTCATCTTCAAGTTGCAACTCAGGCTACAGCTGTCTTTAAGACAGTTTTGTACAATACTTAGTTGCACAGATATCTCATTTACTAAGATTGATAGCCCTGAAGACTATTTGGAAACTCCAGCGAGTGTGATGAGAGCTGCAATCTATCTAAATAAAGGAAGGGAGATAAGACCCATGTTCCAGGCCTGAAATGGTCTCCTTTCACACTTCTAGGTATCAGTTATAAGGCACTATTCATCAAGCTAACTAGATTTGACAGATGTCTTAATATGATGACAGGTTTGAGAACCTGCTTCAGGTACCACAATGACACACAGAACATTTTGTATTCTGTGAAATTAGATCCAGAGGAATTGTATGGAAGCCTAAGCCTCACCACATTTAGACCATGATGCAAGACTCACATCTTTGTCCAAAGCATAGTGCGAACTGTAGACTCAGAACCTCCTGGCAATTTTCCATGAGCTGTATTTTTCTTTCTCCCTATCCCTGAAGTTTACAAGCACATTGTTGGAGGCAGGTAGGGAGTTCTGGTACTTTTGCTCCCCCTATTTGGGAAGCTGTTGATTTAAACCATGTGCACGCAGTGAAGTCTCAACAAGGACATTATAAATGCATGTAATGATGTGACGGCTGCTGGCAATCAATGGCAAAAAAGAGAGGGAGGAGGAGTTTACTGGGTCTTGGGCCAGCTCCTAATGGACAAGCTTCCACATCACAAAACCAAGCACTGCAGCTGCCACAAATCATATCAATCAGCCATTCCCCCCAGAACAGCCAAGCAGCAAATGGACAGGCACTGACCGTGCTGCTTGCTCCGAACGTGCTTGCACAGGACTCTGGAGTGCACTAGAAAGAAAAGTTGTGAGCAAATTTGATGTATATTGCCCACGCTTTGCCTGCCACTTTAGCATCTTTAACAAATACTACACTAACTTTAAAAATAATCAGTGGGCCCAAGTTAAAAATAAATTGCAAGTTGGCTTTCATGAGAAAGCAACTGAGCCAATACCATTTATAGTAATTCGACGTGTCACTGAATAGCATCATTTTTATAAATACACTGAAAGCCGGACATGAAATAACTGGTTAACAGCTCCCTAATCACAAGGGCTTCCTCTGCTACACATTTTTCCTATTTATCCAATGGCTTCTGTTTTATATCTAGTTTGCTAATGGAAAAAGGGGAAGGGGGAGGGGGGGGTGGAAATTGGCCTAAACTGATCCAGCAGATGCACGGAACTAGGGCCTCAAACACTGGCTTCTTTTCTGCAGCCACTAAAGGGCGGTGGGGGAGACATTTCAGCAAAATTCTTTCTCTACAGTAACTACCGCAGAAACACATTTCCCTCTGTTTGGAGCCACTCAAAATAACTTCAGCTCAAATGCCAGAAGAATATTTTGTGCTCCCTCCATTTAGAAGAAAAAGAGATGGGAAAATACTGAAGAAATTTCCTAGTATGGTGGTCTCAAAACAGCCATAGAAGGCTTCCAAAAAAGTACACTCTCACAAAGAAAGCAAAACAAATCTAGCCTCAAAATATTTGTTATTTAATGATCCCAAAGTGGTTTACAACCATGCATAGGAATACATTCTTTTATAAGATCGCTCATCTTCTAGGCCATGAAAACCATTCAGAATTTTAGAACAACTCTCTATACGAAATTTCTCACAACTGCCAGGAATGCCTTCGCAAGCATGACTGTGTGAAGCACAAGCAGCTGTCATCATTTATGCAGGTACTAAAATAATTTAAAATTCCGCAGGTATATTGCCTTCTGTCTGCACTGCTTAGCAGATAGGATGCCTGTTGAAGCCTGTGCACTTGCATAATGAACATCCTGCCTTGTGTTACTAAATGGATGCAAGGATACTTCCCACCATCATAAGACCATGAAACCAGGAAAAAGGTGAAGGATTCACCATCTACGCAAAACTGCATCCACCTTTGCTCTGTCCACTTAAAGCTACTTGTTAAATATTTTATGTTTTTAATCTACTAAGGTGGACAAGGGGGGCATTATACATGCAAGCAGAATGTGATTGCAAAAGTCATCGTAGAAGAGGCAAGAAGGAAACACCTGCCTTGGTTTTGTGTCCATAGGCCCTTAGCTCCAGTGAATAAAGTTTCACTAGGTCCCCTATTTCTGTACTGCAGTATTGTTGTAGTTTGGAATTATTATGTAAATTCTCTCCCCTGCCATTAACTGTCCTCGCCAGTGGTTAACAAAGAAA
>JAWWLZ010000118.1:29697021-29793573 GCA_035041345.1 Poliocrania exsul
GGTCTCAGCACAAGGGCTAACAAACCCCTTTGGGTTTGTACCCCAGGGCACTGGGTTATACTGCTGGGTTTTGGGAGTTGAAAGAAACTTCCCTTTGTGTCAGTGTATTTACTGTATTATTATTATTAAATTGTAGCTCTGACTTATAATCTCCCTCGTGTTGAGTTCATTTCTCCTGCTGGTTTACCTTTAAACCAGCACACTCCCTCACAATGCCTCCCGACATAGCAGGAGACAACCAAATCAGCTACAGATTTAGGGATGACTGAATGCAATGCAGGACCTTTGACACCAGTGAAGTAGACAACGGAGAAAGAAAAGCAAGAAGCAACTTTCAGTGCAACCATGGACACATGTGAGCCAGGGACACCATGAGATCTGTTCCCTCTCTTCTTCCCCATGGGTCTCTCAGTTTCCTTTCACCCCTTGCAGTCAGGGCACATTGTTCACAGGAACAACGCAGCAGGTTTAGTTCTATAATAAATAATGCAGCATTTCAAAGAGCAGATCATCCCCTCTTGCTAAAGGCTGAGGGGAAAAACATTACCCAAAGTAGTTAGTACTGCTGGTCCAAATGCAGATGCCTTGCCTTGTGCTAGATAAAGTCGGAGAAGATGATGGCCCAGCAGATCACACCTTTATGTGCTGAGTGGGGTTACAAACCAAGGCCTGCACTTTGTATGAAAAATCAGCAAACAGACTGCCAAGACCCCTCTCTAAATACAGTTCAAAGTGGGTTATTGTGAGGAGTGTGAGCATTATGATCTCAGCTGCCAACAAGTACTTCTGTGGGAAGCAGTTTGCAAGCGGTAACTCATTCTCCCAACAATCCAGGCTTTGACCCATATTCGTGCTGTGCAGTTAATCTAAGTGGAATTAGTGCTGATGAAAGGGGCCATATGGACAACCCTTGAGACAGAAATCTTATTTACCCACAGAAATTTCCGTGGCCAGCAGCATTTTAAGATACATCTTATATGCATGTGCCAAAGCCACGTGCATGTCTCTCCAGCTGCCTAAACAAGTAACCCTGGACTATCTAACCCCAACTTTCTCTAAAATGGAGGGGAAAAATTTTGCAATTTCTAGATTCATGCAAAGCAAATAGAAGAGTGACTTTAAAGCATTTTTATATAGCACACAGAATACCTATCAGCATTTTCTGATTACTGCCATGTTTGTCTGGGTCTGAACAGAGGATATCCAAGAACACACCTACTGGTATTCTGGTCCAATTACAAAACAAACACAATGTGTTATAACCAAAGTGTGTTTTTCCATTCTACTACGTATTTGCCTTTCCCCTCTTCTCAGTCTACAGCCCCTTTAGTGCTACCACGGAACTGCTTAGACTAAGACTTCTAGTTAAGAGCTCTTTAAGCTATTATGAGAAAGCAAGCCACAAGAGGAGCATAAAGCCAGCAAAGCAGAAGTTATGCCTGGACTTAGATCCTACTTTTCATGGAAAGTGAGGCTTATAACATAATTCTCTTGTGTCTTCACATGGCGCATGGATTGTGTCTACACAAACTTTGGAGGACTCCAAGAATATCCTTCACATGCAAGATAGCAGCATATCACACAGCTGTCAGAAAAGCATCCTTGTCAACATTCTTCAGCTTGTTTTACGAACTGAGATTTCGCAGACAGAATAAGCTGTCCAAAAGCAGCACTAAATGATGGTACAGGAGTAGAGACAAGGCAAAAGTAGGTGCACCAGAGGTCCATGCACCGCCTGAGTAAACATGAACTTTTATTCCTCTCCATTAGACTATATGTGCTGAAACAGCTATAGTAGTTCAGGACCTAACCCTTTCATTTCTTAAAATGCAATGGCAGATGGTGTTAACAAGGCTGCAGTTGCATTCACTGTTGTTCAGCAAGTGTTAGCAGAAATAACATCTGGTACCCTTCCTTGTATTTTGTTAAGTTTTCAAATAGAAATATTCCTTATTTAATTACTTTCTAGCCACCCTAAACAAGGCATCCCCCCACCCCGCCCCCTCCTCTGGTGGATGCCTCTGCAGGAGTGCAAGTTGAAGCATTACAGCAGTTTGCTGCCTTTTGTATGCTTTCATGCTAACCACTGAAATACTGGATTGACTACTATTGACAGGTACAGAGACTATCCAAAATCTCAGTGCTGCAGACATCCTAAAACTGCCAAGCAAGCACAAAGTAAGTACACAATGTCACCTGCAGAACAGGTACAGTTCAAAGACAAGCAGAAAGACCTGCTGCTTTCCTGTGTCCTGTCATCCCTGACCACCATCTTTGCCTGATGGGAGGACATTCTTTCAAAAGAACATGCAAGAGAGAGCAAAGGCGACATTACATTCTGAGTCTATCCTTGTATGAAGATATACTTATGTTAGCATGCCATTGCCCGGCTTGCACATTCAAGAACGAGTTCACTTGTCCCTGGCTTCTACAGTCAGAGACAGGGCTGTCTGTTTGAGGAGATACAGTAGGGATCCCTTGTGTCATGTCTGCCTTCAGGCGTGCAACCCTGTGAAATGAGACTGGCACAATATTCATTTCCACTTTCCTACTGACCTTAAGGGTAAAAAGCAATTCAGTACTGAATTAAAAACATTTTTCCCAAGAAACTGGAAGCCAGCAAGTGTTTACATTGGAGCTAAACCCTCCATTCCACCAAAGCAGTGTGTTGGAACAGTTAGGTACCAGGACAGTCTTCTTAGATAAGAAGTGTTTGGGGAACTCCCAATAATGCCTTGTTGAGCCTGAAATCCTACTTGGACAAAGATTATGAAACACTAGACCTTTTCCCCTGCAAGTGGTAAAACAGTGTTAACATCTCTTGCATAAAAAACAACCCAGTCCTGCTTTTGCTTCTTAAGCCAGTACTGTTCCCACAAATTCTGTATCAGATCCTCAGCTTGTTTATACTGAAAGTTCCTTGAAACAGTGGCAACTTCTCTTTTAGTTCTTCACTGGAGCTTAGCTACAAAGAATAATAGTCAAATCTGCATTGGCAACATCTTCTATGGTCAGGCATCAGGTCCAGAAAAAGCATCAAAAATTCTCTGACCTTATATATATTCTCTCTGCATTCTCAGTTACATCACTGTTCACCTCAGTGGGGCGAGTTTGCCTTTGAACCCGTTGATTATCATCACAGTCATAGCAACACTTTCCCAAAACACTGCTAATACTGGACCACCCAGAATGGTAACCAATGGATAATGGGATGAACAATCTCAATTCATACAAAGCACTAGACACTGAGTTCATCAAATCAGATTAGCACTGCTAGTTAGTAGTTACAATATCTACACCCACAGGGGTTTATGCCATGAGGTCATCCATTCTAAGAATATAAACACTGTAAAAAAGATGTCAGTGAAAAGCCAGGTACAGAAAAATGGCTGCACTTGCCCCCTCTTCATTAGACCTCCTTGCAAAAGGCCATTCGCCCTCCTCAAGCCGAGACTAAAGGTCTCCTGCAAGTGTTGCTCTTAGTGTTCAGGTGATGATTTGTTTCATACATAAACTCAGTTCTAAACTTCATGCTTTATGGATAAATGCACAGCCCACATTATCTAGCACCCAATGGAAAGATGAAGGTCAGAATGGAACATTATGATCATCAAAGATGAATTATTGCAGAGCACAAACTGCATAATCTCACCTAACAACTTCTTATTCGCCATCTCTCATAGAGGTGGGGAGTTGTCACTGCATGGTATAATTTATGTTTTTTCCTGACTTCCATTTACAGAAGGCCAGAAGATGTCTCTTAACACCCAAGAACACTTCGTCAATTCATGTTTGATGACCATTCAAATTCTGCATCAAGCTTACCCTTTGACCCTCCTTATCCAAGGATTAGTAAATACTTTACAAATATCAGTGAATTTAGTGTCAGATAATGGATTAAAGGAGTCCTCTTTCCCCTATTTCAGAGATAGAGAACTAGAAATCATAAAACTACACCTACACAAAGCAGAGTTTGAAGAGCTACAAACAGAGAGGAAAAAAAAAAAGACAAAAGCCAACACACAAACCCATCAGACTATAACAAAGTTCATTGTACTTCAATGATTCTAAAGGTCTCCTGCAGAATATGGATTTCATCACAACAATTCTTTCTGCAGCTTAGCAAACATCCACTGGTAGATCCAGTTCACTGCGAGATTACCAAATTTCAGTTGATCCGATAGCATTGACTTTCAAGTGTTGCAGAGAAAACATTTAGGAAACGTGCTCAAATTTTCCTCCCAGATTAGAAAGTATTTGTGACTGAGGCAACAAGAGAACATCTACACTACCACAAAGCTAAGAAAGAGCTACAAGTTTGATGCCTCCAGCCACGTTCTTTGCTCATTCATAGAAGAACAAACATGTCTGACTTCATCAGGATTTTCTTAGTTATTTCAAAGGTGCCACTGGTTTCCAATGGGATGCAAGATGTAAAGAAGCCATGAACTTTATCCAGATTTACCTACAGTTATCAAGGCTCAACAACCAGGTACAATTCCCAGTAATTTTTATGATGCCATTATTTTGTTCCCATCAATATCACTTGATCTCAGTGGCATTCCTTTTGACCAGTTCAGGTGATTCTTTTCATTTTCCAGGCTGATCATAAACCCTATTGAATGTTCTGAGAAAGATACAGTCTCTTCCTTTAATTTGCTTTTGAACAAATCTAAGCACTCTGGTACTACTCTCCTGAATCCCATTAAGTTTCACTTAGTAATGCTGCAGTTTCTTCTCTCAGAAAGAGCAAGTAGGCTCCTCCATTGTGCCTGGTATGAACTGTTTGTGATCTCCACCATAGACAAGTATTTCCAGGGCCAAAGAATTCCTGTATGCACCATGGGTATACCATGGAAAAGAAAAATATATAGAGAGATAAGATAGATGCCGCAACTAGCAAAAATGCCTACTTGTAACCTTCAGGATGTTAGAGCATCTCAAAGAGGAGTCAGGAAGAACACATCCTTTCCACTTTTTTTTTTTTTTTTTTTGGGGTGGGGGGAAGGTGAGAAAAAAGTAAAGAAGGGAAACGTTTTCCTTAGACTGGAACAATGCTGAATGGTTCCAGCACAATGGAGGAGAAACTGCCTCTACCAATGCCTATGAAATATGGGAAACTTAAACTGTGTGATTTGTGTAGGATGGCGAGGATGTAACACCACGAAGTTCAGCTCATCCTTTCCTCAGCATAATGTTTTTCTATTTTTCTTGCCAAAGCCATTACTCTTCAAGATGTAAGTTGACCAGAAGTTTAGAGAAGGGACAGTTACCCTTGTAACTGGCAAGTGACTCGTGCAAGGAATGCAGGGGAGTATGCATTGGCTTTGACTAAAGACAAGAGTCCAGCTGAAATGATTACTTGGTCCCCCTTGGCACGGTTGTTAAACTGCTACATTTTGCTACTGTAACAGGACTTCCTAACATCGCTGTTTCTATACTAATTTAATATTGATTTCTATTGAAGTTGCTGCCAGTGCAAGGTCCTGAAATATGGGGCCCCACCGCAGTCAGAAGGAAAAAAGGTACAATGGAACCAGGGAGGGGTTAAAGAAAACACAGAGAAGAACATTGTACTTGGCTGTACAAGTAACTTGTGAATACATCTTGAGAAATGTCCTGGATTATCAACTGTAATAAAATCTCTCAATGAGGAAAACAGTGATGTCCTAGAGAACTATGAGTTCTGGTTTTCTGTGTTCACTTTCACGCATGGTTTGAAAATATTCCCTTTACAAAACTCAAAAAAGGGGAAAGAAAAGAAAGAGAATGATAGAAAGAACGAAAAGAAAAATGCAACCACAGAAAGCTCATTTTCCCCACTAGCTAGGGGCAGTTTTAAGCACTGCTCCTGTAAGCAGAAAGACAGCAAAATATTTGGAACATGGATGGGAGAGCAAGGATACAAAAATAAAGTTTTTGTTTACTTCTTATTCACAGTTACATTTAAGTGTGAAACTGAGAGCCTGATTGTTAGTTTAGGGGCAGCAGTTCCTTTATAGGAAACATATTTGAAGAAAGGAAGATGAAGTGGAGCTGAAATAATGAAATAATAACCTGAAAAAATTATACAAGTGTCATTAAGGTGGACAACTGGCTGTCAGTCAAGATGACTTTAGAAGCAGCAGTAAAGAACTCAGATTTCTTCCTCTCAAAGTTGGCACAGCATGATCTTCTCTCTATCATCTGCTATGGAGTAGTCCTTTTGCCAATCTTTAAGCAACAGTTGGTAATATCTATAAGATACAATCCAGAAACAGCCTTCTGCAGCACTACAGCAGTAATTACTTTCTCTGAACTAAGACTCTGAAGGATTCCACATAAGTTCCCCATTTCCTAATGAAATGGCTTAGTATGCGAACATCTCTCCCTCCAGCACCTGAATTTGAGTAGGAAGAAGTTACTCGCCAATTTGTTACTTTATCTAAAGCAATAGAAGCCTGTAAGTTTCATGTTGATATCCTAGGAACTCTGCATGCCAGAAAGATAGGATGAGTGCCTGTATGCCCTTGGATAAAAGACTACTGGGATTTTTTTTTTTAATATTTGCTTTAGTCCCATCTTGATAACAGTTGAAAACTTCTTCAGTCTCCAGCTTCTTACCTGTTGGGGTTAAGCTGGTATGTTTGCTACTGAATTTTTTTTTTGGCAACAGCCAAGACTTAAAAACTAGTCTTTCTAAATTTCTTTCTTTTTTTTTTTAAATCAAGTAGTTCGATGCACATGCTTGATAAGGAGCTAAACTCTGCTTTATCTCAGGCATGCTTTCAGGATGCCTCAGTTACATGCAGGGACAAAACACAGTAAGTTTTAAGAATGGAAAAAGAGTAAGCAACAAACCTTATCTTCCCATCTTCATCATAAAAATGCAAAGCTACCCATATGGCCCACTGCAAAAGAATGCGTTTCCTGGAGGCACTGTGCTGTCTCACTAACACACACATACAAGATGTACTGTACAGATATAGGCTGGAGGTCACAAAATCCCACTGCTGACCAGCAAAAAAGAAAAAAAAAAATCCTCATATTTCACAGTCAGGAGATTCTCACAGAGCCTCATTTCACAACACAACAGCTGACTAAGGGTTTTTAAAAACAGCAGAAACATCAAAGTATGTTTAAAGTCCCAGCTACGTTATTTCTGCTCAAAATAAAAACTGCCTGTTCCCACTGTTTAGAGGAAGAGAGGGATGGATGTGGTTGTGGGTTTATACAATGACATACATGCACAGCATCCTGCTAGGAGGCTTGCAGATCCACGATGAAGAGAACGAGCACGCGTTCACATATCCCAGGACAGAAGTGTAATTGCACCCGTACTCACATACTCAGGCATACACATGTTGATCAGGCAGGGTGAAAGCAGAAACACGAGTTCACACACATGAAATTCTTACCTCTTCTCTGTATACAAAACAGATTTAGAGCCTGAGTGCAATAACTTGGCAGTCAGAAAAGAGTGATATTTCTCATGCAGAAAATACCACCCAAGTTGCAAAGCCATTTTTCTTGCTACTCTTCTATTCCATGTGCATGTTGGCACCTCATGCCGACATGAAGTCATAGTATATTCCAGGAACAGCTCTAGGGTTTTTATTTCTTCTTTTTTTTTTTTAATTTTATTTTAAGAAGGAAAAGTAGAAAGTTTACCAAAATTGGCTTAAACCATGAAGACCAAGATCCTGAAAGATATATAGAAGCTCTAATCGCAGGACAACCATCCTTCAAGAGAAATCTTGGGAATCTGTGGGAATCTGAGTTCCTTTGAACACCAGCAGAGTCAAAACCACAGTGAGGTCATTTGGTGACTGCGGAAGAAGACAGAGGCTTCTTCAGGCTCTCATCCAGTTCTTCTGCACTGTATTAATAACCTGAGACTTCTGACATTCATAATGCAATCCAGTAATTTCTCACAGAAACAGTGGAGGATTCTGTACATTTCACTGTATATGACGGCATCAACTGAGACTTTGAAATGACACTGTGGGTCTTGGGTGGCTCCTCTGTGTTTTTAAGTCACTGGGTGCTTCACCTGGAACCCAAACAGTGATTTTCTGTCATGTGTCTTCATTCACAGACAATTATTTTCTAAAGCATTCTAATGAAACAAAAGATTGGAAATATGAGCAGCTACTCTGCCTGCTGATTGCTGCTACCAATCTGATTTTCACTGACCCAAAAACTACAGAACCTGTCTTCCCAAAGCTGTGCTACAGGACCCACATCTTGTCCCTCCAACTTTTAAACCATCAACAGAATGACAAAAGCCTCAGGCATTTTTCACCAGGCATCACCAGAATTCCAGGCAGAGAATTAAAAGCTGGGTTTGCTTTGTAGTGAAAATGAATTATTCCAGCTAAGAAATGCTCTGCAGAAGGAAGAGACAATGACTTAGTCATCGCTATCAACTCTGAAGAGGCAAGAAACCCCAAGCAGAAATCAAATGTTGATATGTTTTAAGCCTTGGGCTGGCATGGCCTGACAGAGTTGGGAAGATGTAGTTCTCTGAAGCGACAAAGCCTTGTTGTCAAACCAGCTAAAGGATGATAGTTGCTCATCACTTTATTTCCAGCCACTCAGTTTTGGTAGATTGGTTATTTTTGTTGAGTTTTTTCGGCTTAGACTGAAAGCAGAAAGAAACTCTATGCATTGCTTAAAACACTGAGAAACAAAATGCACCAAATAATAGCTAAGCCAGTCTTGTAGAACTGCTATTGGAAACTCCTGTTTCATTACCAAGTTTAAAGTGCCACCACAATGTGTGCAAAACTAATGACAGATATTCTTTCCTAAGTATATTTAACCACATGTACAGAGAGGAAAAGAACATAACATCAAGGGATTGAGAGCAATTTCAAATACAAGAACAGTTTTATCAGATTTTCCAACTTGCTGCATTGGTTTATCACACAAGCAGCACTTTCATTTACTTTGTCCTCTAAGCAAAGCCCAGTGTTAAAGAGCATAACTTCCTTTTATTCTAAAGCCTGTGGACTGCAGTAATTCAGACAATTTTTCAAGTTCAGCTGCCACAGGAGAAGACAAATGATTCTTGGGTAATGCTATTTTTAATGTCTTTCTGCCATGACATCACATCCACATCACTTCTACAGAGGATGGCAGCTTTGGAACAGCTTCTGTGGACAAGATGTGAAAGCCATATTAAAAAATATAATTGGTATGTTCTTACTATGAAAAATATAAATTTGTAGCTTTTTCTTATGACCTTTGTGTTTAGAAGCACAATGTAAAGGTGATCATGAAAATTCTCACTGTTATGGTAAGCACTGCAAGAATCATGGGCAAACAACATAAAGTCTTGCATTAAGATACCAGGTTTCAGAATCAAGGGAATGTTTGTAGACCATCCAGTTCCAGAGGTACTCTTTATTGTCTAAGGAAAAGAAATGTGCACTATGAAACTGTCCCACTTTCATTCAGTTCAGTTATGTGCTGTTCGTGATCTTTGCTACTATGGAGGACAAAGAGAAGAAAGAGAAGGAGAGGAGGAAATAACCTGCAGTTTCTGACCATCCAAAAGTTGGGTAAAGGTGAAAGGCATTTTTAGGAAAGGAAAATCTACACAGGGTAATCCTTAAAGTATACCAGAATCAGACATTAAATACAAAGAAAATATCTGTTCATCATGATATAAGAAAGAATTTTTTTACTATGAGAACAATCAATCACAGGAACAATCTCCACAGGGATGTGATGGAGTTCCCATCACTGGAGGGTTTTAAGATGCAATTGGACAGGATGTTATGTGATCCCATCTAGGCTTCCTTTCCCATAAAAGGTTGGATCAGATGATTTTTCAAGATCCATTTCATACTGGGCTGTTTCAGGAGTCTATGACCACTCAACTGCAGACTTGGTTAAACCATTTGAAGTTTAACATCCAGCTAAGCACATAGTAGATTCTGCTTCCTGAAGAACTACCTATATGGACCCAGATTGCCAAAAAAGATATTTGATTTTTTATCATTGTTAGGATATCAATGTAACATCTGTCCAGTGGTAATGCCAAAGTAACTTCACAGTGACAATAGGACTGGTTGGGCATTTACATATGTGCTCATGTCCATGCTCCTTCAGCTTTACTACTATTGATTTTGGATTCTCTGCTTGCAGGACAATAGTGTCTACATTACTATGATTTTTATCTGTACATCTGGAGCCAAACAGACTGTTTCTGTTATCTTTTGCTTTCCAATTGCCAGTCTTTAAGTCTAGAACACTGAAGTTTATGCAGAACCCCCCTTTGCTCTGCAGACTTCTAGTGACTTACTTTCAACTCTCCTCCAGGCATTTCCTGCTCTGTCCATAGAGAAGTTGAGACAGCTGGAGTCACTAGATGAAGGGATCCATGTTGGTGAATGCTGATGAGGCTAATGCAAAGGGGCTGTGACACAGTGGACCATAGACCTTCACATCTCTGAAGCTTCAAGGTACAAACAGATGCATGGATACAGGCACACCAAGGAACTGAGGTATAAGAAGAGCAAGAGACTTTTCCAGCAGAGAAAAATGAAGAAATATGAAGACAGACATATGAGAGTAAGATATTTTTAAATCCACTTGCTGGAAGAGAAACTACAGTTATTTCTAGCTTTAACAAAAGGTTTGATTGTGGCACATTAAGTTATGGTCTAACTTTAATTTAGGTTTCTTGGGTAGAACAGCACTGAGGGATCACAGAAGAACCTTTTATAAAAGCTATATAAAGTCTGCTTAGAAGTCAGGATACTTATATAGGTGGCTAACACATTTTCAAGCTCAAGAAACCACAGGTTTTCAGCCACTGACTGCTAAGCTCTCCAGATCAAAGTTAGCTCAGGTCTGTCTGTGTGCATCATGCATTTCCTGTCCTAAACAGTGCTGCAAAAATACTACACCGGTAAGTTGCCATTGTTTTCTATAACTACATTTCAGCATCAGCTAACTTGAATACTAATGGTTAGAAGTGGAAGAAAAGGAGAGTGTAAGGTATTCAGTACCATACCTGTCATGGCACACTGGTGTTGCCTCTCTGCAATGGCAGTAATATCAATTCACAGAGCCCTGTCATGACACCAAATCAACTGGTTGTTTGTAAAGTACTTCAGGATTTAAAGTTAATAGCTAAGAGTAATCTTACAGTTTATATTATAATGATGTTCACTAAAGCAAGAACCTGTTTAAAACATGAAACTTTGTAAATTCATCCACTCAAGTGATGTTCTCAAAAGTGGGACATGAAAGCAATCATATTTCTCAGCTATTTTATCACAGACTATCTTAGACTGTCTTGAAAGGTGACATGTGAAAGGTTATTTTCTTGCTGTGGCAGAATGAACTTCTGGCAAATCTATGCCATTTATAGAATTCCTCTACACAGAAGGTTGAGATAGGAGGTCTGAATACACACACACAAATAAGCATAAGCTGGGAAAAACGTCAAATGCAGAAGAAAAGGAAGAAAAGTGATAATGGAAGACTACCCAAAGCCAAAAATTCTATGAGGACAAATATTTCAAGAGGTCCCAATCAGAACACAAATGTAGAAAAGCAAAATCAGTAGCTGTTCAAATTCAGATGAAAGACAGCCCCTAAAAAGAATAGACAGCTGAAAGAATGAGATGGAAGACAAACCACAAGGCAATGACAGACCGAGTCATTCAGGACTAGATAAATATGGAACTCAGAGATAACAGTCCATGGGAAAAAAAGTGCAAATGAATATGAATTTTAAGGCTGTAAAATTCAGACAAGCCCAGTAATCTGGGAAGGCTGTGGTACTGTTCATAGGCAGAGCTCTTAAAAACTCTTCTCCCACTACTTGGCAAGGAATCTGATGCCTGCAAAACTTCAGCAGAGGGTAGCTCAGACAAAAATGCCACAGAGGTAAGACAGTATCTGTGACATGGCAAGGGAAAAATTTAGTTCAAGGTTTTTGAAAGCAATAGAGAAGGTGAGGACACTTAAAATCAAACTTAAGTCCATGGAAATGGGAATATATGAAGTCAATAGAGAAGGGAAAAGTCTGTCTGGGTCACCCCTACATACTCCATTAACGAATTCCATCAGTCTGACAGATGCTGACAGATGCAAAAAAAACCCAAAAAAAGTGAAAGAGGAAAAAGTAACACGGACATCTGGGGTTTATGGAAGCTTTTCTGATTTTTTTTTTCTGAAAGGTACCAAAAAATCAAAGAGTATATTTTAAGTACCCTGAAAGTTTAATTTTGGACAACTTGGTTGTAGAGTTTGTAGCTAAGTTGGGAAGAAAAAAGTAGGAGAAAAACATTCCTGTACAGCATGATTTGAAGAGGTTAGATAATTGTACATGGACTGTAAGAAGGGAGAGCTTGTGTATGTCTGTGTGTATTTGTGCATGTATATCTAACCAAGATAAAAGCGAGCATGGTGAAAGTTTTCCATGGAACCATTTGAGTCTTTTAACCTAAACAAAGAATCTTACATTCACACAAAAGAATGTGAGCAATGAATTTCATCCCTTTTAATTACAAAGGGAGCTTTCAAAATAATTCACCCTTTTTATTGCTGTATTATATTTCTCTCATCCTAGAAACTCCCTAATTCAATGGAGTCTGCCAGTTTAAGTCTACCCATTCTTGCAGGGAGAGAAAGAGGAGACTCAGAGTTAAATGTTAACAGATTGTCAAATTTTGGAAAACATCACATGCGTCTGCAACACATAGGGCAAATATGACAGACTGATAAAAAATTAGCCCCCAAAAAGATGATTACATAGAAATCAATCTCAAGGACTGAGATAGAATAGATTTTCAGAGAACCCAAAATAAAAGTGCTGGCACCAACTCTGATGAAGTGTGGATCCCACCCAGAACAGAGGTTATTCGAAGTTAGGCTGCAAGTCCGTCTTCAAAAGCACACATTGCTATTCCACACCACACAGATGAACACAGAGGATATATTTAGTGAACTAGAAATCAAAATCACCCACCTGATCTAACTGCTGAGCCATATTCCCTCCTACCTCATCCCAAAGCCAAATACAAAGTCAGCAAGGCAGAATTCACAAGACCCTCTGCTATTCTCCTAAAAAATGACTGAAGAGTGCAGTAGTGCATAGTTTCTTCTGTAAGTTCCATTGGAAATGTAAGACTGGAGTAGCAACAGTTACTTATCATTATCTCTGTCTGAATAAGAGAATGTGTTCATTATTAAATTATAATTATGTTTGAAATTAAAACAAGAGGGAAGGAAGAAGAGCTGCTTTTGGGCTGTTCAAAGAACTGGGTTAAGACAGAATTTTTTTTTTCCACGTTGGGGCCAGAGATGCCACTAAGAGATGTTTACTCATTTGTAAGAAAGGGTAAAGTGCCATCAGTTTTCACTTCTCTAGTTACAGAACACACCCAAAACTGGACTACGTTCAGACAGGTTGGGCAGGGTATAGTTAGTGTTGATAAAGAAAAGACACAGTAAACATTGCCCAGAAAGTGGCACTGAATCCTGCCTCAGGAAAGCTGAGCTCCATTTAAAACCACTTAAAAAGGAAACTCTCTACAAATTAAGACTTGGTAATGAGTAAAAGATCAGAGGCAAAACTACATGCTGACTGTGAGAGAACTTAATTAAGGAAATTGTACCCATCTGCACAGTGTTGAAATGGTAACATGTTAATTTCTAGAAATACCAATATTCCTACTTCACAAGAGAAATCAGAAGAGTGCCCAGGTTAAAGCCAGTTTTATAACCTAACAGTGCTGTCTATGTATATTCTCAATCACTGTCATCTATATTATGCACATATAGCAAGCTGAAGGTTCCTTGTAGAAATAGGTTTTGGTAGCATGGGTGGTGATGGTGGGGGTGGGGGGCACTGTGAGGAGCTTCCAGAAGTCTCCCCTAAGTCTGATAGAGCCAATGCCAGCTGGCTCCATGTCAGACCCACTAATGGCCCATGCCAAGCCCATCAGCGATCATGGCAGTGCCTCTTGGATAATATATTGAGTAAGAGAAAAAAAGCTAAGAAAAGCTGTGAAGACACTGAAGATGGTGGGGGAAGACGTGCTCCCGCTGCAGGATATGCAGCCTGTGGTGAAGACCATGGTGAGGCAGGCTGTTTCTGCTGCAGCCCTTGGAGATCCATGGGGGAGCAGACATCCACCTGCAGCCCGTGGAGGGTAATGGCAAATATTCACCTGCTGAACGTGGAAGACCCCATGCCAGAGCAGGTAGATGCCCAAAGGAAGCTGTAAACCTGTAGGAAT
Source organism: Poliocrania exsul (assembly GCA_035041345.1). Lineage (NCBI taxonomy): Eukaryota > Metazoa > Chordata > Aves > Passeriformes > Thamnophilidae > Poliocrania > Poliocrania exsul. The sequence goes on from JAWWLZ010000118.1 coordinate 29,711,265, forward strand.
CTGTTGGAGCGGACTGGCAGGACTTGTAGACCCATGGGGAGAAGAGCCCACACAGGAATAGGTTGCTGGCAAGGACCTGTGACCCCATGGGGGATCCATGTTGGAGCAGTTTGTGAAAAACAGCAGTCCACAAGAAGGACTCACGTTTCAGAAGATTATGGAGAATTGCCTCCCATGTGTGGAACCACACACTGGAGCAGGGGAAGAGTATGAGGAGTCCTTCCACTAGGGAAAAAGGAGTGGCAGAAACAACGTGTGATGAATGTCCCCCTGTGACGTTTGCAGGCAGAAAGTAGAGAAACTGTGAGTAAAGGTAAGCCTGGGAAGAAGGGAAAGATGGGAGGAAGGTGACTTTAAGATTTGGTTTTAGTTCTTATTATCCTACTCTGATTTGTTTAGTAATAAATTAAACTGATTTCTCCAAATTGAGTCTGTTTTGCCCATAATGGTAATTGGTGAGTGATCCCTCCCTGTCCTTACCTCAATCCACAAGCCTGTCATTATATTTTCTCTGCCCTGTACAGCTGAGGAGAGTGACAGAGTGGCTTTGGTGGGCACCTGGCCTACAGCCAAGGTTACTCCAGCATATATTCACATACTTGATCAGGGAGTTAATAATTTTGGAACAGCTAAATCTGTGTCTTGCATAACAAATAGAGCAAAGCTCTAAAGCACATCAGTAAAGCCATATTTTGGCCAGTTTTGACAGTCAACTCTTTCCTTTACCACCATGAATAGATCCAGTCTATTTCTCATCTAACTATGAAATTCAGTTGTGTTCCAGCAGCATAATCTTTGTATAGTACACATTAAATACAGTCCTGCATAAGATCCACCATGAGATTTTTTCCCAACTCCATACCTGATAACAGGTGTGGCCAATCTGACTCCATGCTTGGCATTGACTGCTGTCCATAAGTCAAGGGCAAGTGCCTTGTACAAACATTAAGTGCCTTTGGTGTTGCCACCAGGAAGCAGATCAGAAGTGACCAAGCAGTCAGCTGTGCATAAAGCTCCCATGAATATATCCCAAACACACAATGGGGAAAGGTAACAAAAAAGGCATGGACATAATCATTTAGCAGAAGGCCTTTACTCAGAATATTTCCCATTGAACACAAGGACAAACATCACCTGGAAACTAAATCTCAGGTTGCTAATATCAGAGAGCCAAAAAACCTAGCTTAGTCTAAAAACAGTGCTATTAAAACCATCATTGTAACTGAAAGCCTCTTTAACAATAAAACCTTCATATTACTTGCTTTTGATAATTTAACTAGCACTACACCTAGATTTGGTGAATGGAGATGCTGTTCTTTTAAAACAAACCATCACGTTCTTGCTCAGGCTAAGTCCAGGTTATATAAAGAGCTAGATGGTTAAAAAAATAAATAAACAAACCTCAAAACAAAAATAAACTCAACAGAATGCTTTCATTATATGGAGACCTCTTTAATTAAAAGGTATTTATTTTCACCAGTTACTGCATTACTTTTCAAAAGAGTCTCTCCTCTGCCCAGGATTAGTGCTGCCATACACCTCAGAGCTTTCAGGCATGTCTTTTCTTAGAATCATAGAATATCCTGAGTTGGAACAACCCACTAGGATCATCAAAGTTCAACTCCTGGTCCTGCACAGGACACCCCAAGAATCACACCATGTGCCTGAGACTGTTGCCCAAACGTTTCTTGAACTGAGATAGGCTTGATGCTGTGACCATTTCCCTGGAGACCCTGTTCTAGTGCCCAAGAAAAACCTCTTCCTAATATCTAACCTAAACCTCTCCTGACACAGCTTCATGTTGTTCTCTCGGGTCCTGTCTTTGGTCACCAGAGAGGAGAGATCAGTGCCCACTCTGTTTCTTCCTCACAGTACCGTGTTGGAAAAGGGTTGTTGTGGTCATTTGCCTTGGCTTTCTGAATGAATGGCAACTGTAAGATGCAGACAAACAACTGAGCTGTATTAGCAAGCAAGGCTTACAGTACTGTGCACAGTATGCTCAGTGTATCACAAATATATACGTTTACTAAGGAATTAAAGAAAACATAGCAGGAATACTCATCATCAGGCCCTCAAAGTTTGAACCTGTTAAATGTATTTAATAAAACATTTGCCAGGAGGTGTGGGTGGGTGGAAGGTAATAGCAAAGAACTTTGTCATTCCTGTAAGCTGAATGCAGCATTTTTTTTTCCTTCTACAGACATTATATGGCCTTCTAAAAGCATTTTTATTTCTGGCTCTGCCTGTCCAGTATGAACTTTCTCCACAGGATTCCAGAGGGACAAAGTAGAACTAATCCTGATCAAGAAGCTCTAATAAGAATCACCAGCAGAACTCAGAGAGCAACGTTTGCATGTCATGACTCTCTTCTTCAGTTTAGGTGCAACAAGTGAGGAGTCAAAAAGAGAAAACAGTGAGGGGACTGTTTACTGATGTTTGATTAGAGTCCCCAGGAAGCCACATGTTGGTGTACAGCTGAACTTCAGTCTCCTAAGTCCTTGCAAGTACTGACCAAGCACCAACAGCATGGTCACCCTCCTCTTTTTTAGTGTCCCAAGAACTCCTACAGCACCAATTGCCTGCACACAGAGCTCGGAGTCCTCACTCTTCTAAACTGAACCACTGGAGCTGCGCAAACTTAGGCTCCTTCCATGGGAGGAGTGCCTGAATACAGGGAGTCCAGTCAGGCATCCTCTCCTAATTCTTTCATATATTTTCAATGAGAGAATGGAGGTGTAGGTACAGTATAATTAATGCAACTTCTTCATCTTGGGAGACTATCACAAAATGCAATCAGAGCATAAGGATGTATCAGTCAAAAAAAGGAAAAGATTTTCAACTAGCCTACTTTTTTACTAGAGTAGTGCCAAATATTACCATTCCTATTTTATAAACTAACAAAGAACTAATGAGTGACTACAAGACCTTGTTGTAAAATAGAAGAGTATGTTGGGTTCTGAAAAATCTCCCAGGCACAGGGCATCTCCAGTTGGCTCTACTCAGTCTATGCTGACACTGACTAGACACATGCTTTACCTGGAGAATTAAACCCTTCCTGCTGAAGATCATTAGGATGGAAGAGAAAAGAAAGAGACGAGTTCTGTTCCTTTGATTACAATCAAATAAAGTCAATTTTAAATGTAATTAATTGTGGTCATCAGAGTGTCCGTGCAAGCACCTCATGAGATGAATTATTAAGGCTGTTTAAATGGATCAGTTGGAGGAGAGGAACAGCAATTGTTCTGAATTAGTGAGCCACAAACAAGTCCCAAATATTCTTTTGCACCAGTCCTGGGCACTTTCCTTCCAGGAAGATTCCTGAGTTATCTTACTTGGTAAAATCCCAGTAGTGGGGCAATACAAAGAGTGCAGGATACAGCAAGCTGCCCTATCTATGGGTGCACACCTCTTAGGTGCAGGACCAGCAGAGACAATAAAATAGGGTATAGATGAAAAAGTGCTCATAAAAAAAAAACATGAATAAATGCAGATGAAAAACTTCTTTGGTAATCAAAAATAATTCAACATACATGGAGAAATACAGACACTAATTTCAGAAGAGCTCAGAACCACCATATTCACCTTAAGGTGATAGATCTGAATGTAAGTCCCACTATTCTCACATCATCTGCTATGCCTTCCTACTATCTACCATTTTCTCTAATATATGACTTTGTCCTCTCCACCCTTTGTCCTCCTGCCCCAGAATTCCATCCTAGACCTCAGACAGTTTGACTGAAACTGGCACTTCCCTGTAAAAAGTCCTTATTTTGATACATTCTGCTAAATAAAAAGCCATCCATACTCAATCCTAATATTTTAAGACAAGTAGCATCCTGGTAAGGATAGTATACAGTAGAGTAGCATACTGAATGGACTATACAGTTTTTACTATTGAGTTTAAGGATGTTTGAGGAATCTTGTAAATAATGCCATCGCGCACTGCCCAGAGAGAGAAGCTGCATGGGAACATGTTAAGGTCACAGCAAACCTTATTCAGCACTCTCTTCCCTTCATGCCCAGCCTCAGCTGCTGCTTAGCGTGGGATCCTGACAGCAGGAGGTTCCCACTACAGGCCTTTGGCTTCATCTCTCTGTCAGCCCTCGGTCTCTCAGTTCTTCTCAGGAACTCTCCACACACTCTGAGGAAGAAAGATCCCAGGCATCTGTCTGAGGCTCTGGGAGCCGCTTGCCTCATTCCTTCTGAGGAAACAGCTGGAAAGTTGCCCTCAAAAACTCATTTGCAAGCTGCATCCCCTCCAAACGTTTTATCAGCTGGCTCATTTAAAGCAGGTTTTTACAGAGCAACGGGAGAACTGGACTGGATGAAAGAACTGGATCAATGCCTTTGCCTATCTCAGGCACCAGATCCTCAGACCCAAGTCATTCTTCACAAAGTCCCCCATTAAAGCTTTTTTACAGATGCAGAAACATGTAGGGCACTTTCACCTTCTTCCTATCTCACCCTCCCAGCCTCAGAGTCAACAGAAAGTTACACATACTCTCTGTCTATCTAGGAGAATGCAAACAGCCATCTTTTCCTGCTTCTGTCTGTGAAATGACTGCAAAGATTAAAAAGTTCTCAAGTCTAAAGGTTTAACCAAACCAAGGCACAATGACCACTGAAAATGAAAAACATAATGAAGTACAATTTTAATTATCTTCCCCTTTAGGGAAAAACAGAAGGAGAGAAAGACAAGAATTCCCTTAGATCACAGGAGGATTGTAAGAAAGGGGAAGAACTATTAAAGTTAGAGATCTGCGTTGGCACAAAACCAAATGGGCATGAACTGGCTATGAACAACTATAGTTTGGAAATTAGAAGCAGATTTCTAAACATCAGCAGAGTGAGGTTCTTGAATGCCTTCCCAATAGGAAGGAACAGGAGCAAAAGCTGTTTAATTTTGAGACAGATTGATAAATTTACAAAAAGAATCCTGCAATATAATTTCCTGTAATTACAGAAACACTGTACTCTGTGACTCAGGAGGTCTCTCTCAGTCTTGCACACCTCATCCTATGCTGGGCCGAGACAGGATAGATAAATAAAGAAAAACCAAACAAGGTACAACAGAACTGGAATATTACCAGGGCAGCTAGAATAAGGGTGACTCTGCTTGCTTTATTAAGCAAATTTATGGAGCTTTTTTTGAGTGGCATTTATTCACCTGTATTTACTTAGGTATTTTCAGGTAAAAATTTGGATCATAAGAGAAGACTGAAACAGGAATAAAGTTCTATATCTATGACCAGTTGTAAAGAGCAGCATCGAAGGTGAACTCTCCCACCTACCATGCAATCATTTGACTACATTGTGAGAAGTTATCTTTACAGACCTCCAGTCAGAGGTTAAAGTTGTCAAAGGAATGGTAAAAAGGTAGATAAGTAAGCAAATTAACATAGGACATCATCCAGAAATAATCCAAGTGAAACAAAGAAGTTTTTTAGCTGTGAAACCTGTGGATGGGTATAGAAATAATCACCTGCCTTTTTCAGACTTGATTGAAAGTTTAATGGAAAGAAGTCTCAGAAAACATTAAAAAGAGTCAGCAGGGAGAAATTCATCTTTTCACATTCTATTTCTATATTGAAAAGCCCAGGATAACACCCCCCTATTCTACACACAGAAAAAAAGTTAAACACACAAAGCTGAAAAAGCATGAAAAATATAGCACTGTAACATAAGAAGTCATCTGTGAACTCTCCTGTAGCACATCAAACATGAGGCATTCATTCATTCCCACAAATGGAGTCAGTGTTGATCTATAAGCTGCAGCTCTGTATTACACATTTCAGTTCCATGATAAGCTGCAGCTCTGTATTACACATTTCAGTTTCATGCATTTAAGCCAGACAAACATTCCCAGGGGATTGAAAGAACCCGCTACAGTGAGTTGTGGTTCTATTTCGGATCATATCACAGCATAACAAATCACAGTTTCAGACACTGGGATAAGGGGCTCAATAAAGCAAGTAGCATGATAACTTCATGTATATCCCTTCCACACACAGAGCCATGTGTAGAATCATATCCACCTCAGGCTCTTCAAACTACAAAGCAACAATCACCTCATACCTACAAGTATCCATTATTCATCAAAATATATATTCTTAAATATACATCATTTACTATATACTGTTGTACAGCAGTAGTTATCTAACCCTGACAAACACATCAAGACTGGTTACCACATCTGATCTCTTGCATGTGAGAAAACAATAATAGAACATAAATGTTTCATGCAGAAAGTTCTTTTGGTGGTGCTGGTTTGTTCTGCTGGTTTTTCATCTGTGCTCCATACAAAGTGGTCCTCAGAAGCAGAGTGACTTTATCAATTTGATAACCCACCAGCTCCCTATGAATGCTGTCCTACAAGAATTTCTAAGTGCTGAGAATGTTGCACTGTTCCCATGTTGGTCCAACACATTTTTTTGAGTCAAAGTGGTTTGACAATTAAGTAAAACTTCAGAAGGAAATAAAAAAACCAAACCACCACAACTCAATGGTTGGGTTGGAAAATCAGCCATTTGGCAAGTACTCTGTACTAGAACTCCAGTCCTGTTGATCTTTGCTCTAGTTCCCAAAGACATAATGTTAAAAAATGCAAGGGCATTAAAACAGTTTCTATTAATTAAAACATCTTATAGTACCCTGTGCAGATTAGCAAGTTCTTCTGAAATATGAAATTACTTCTGTTAATCAGCAAGTAAAGATGAGACAGGATTTTCAAGAGAGTTCAAATATTTCTGAGGTACAAGACACTATATTTTCCTCAAGAATTTAGCATATTAGATGCTGACTATTCATGTCATTTTGTTCTCAGGCTGAGAAACTGAAAATGTAACTCTGAGCTATTTTGATTGACTGTGCCTTGGGACATGAAAGAAGTCATAGTAGCAAGCATGAGCATAAGTCTCTAAACCCCTCACAGTCTCACTTTCTTGTTCTCCCTATTGTGCTAAGTTGAAGCACTGCAGTAGTTGCCTTCTTTCCAGCTAATTAAGGTGCCTTGAAAAGATGAAACAGGGAAAAATAACTTGTCTGGAGTATGTTTGCATTTTTCCATTTTAATTTCATCTATAAGTCAGCCACCTTAAACTTGACATTAGATGGTGGCAAAAGCACAACATTATCGCCTAAAACCTAACATTACTAGAACTCATAGTTTGTTCTTGGATATCTTTTTCAAGAGGGAAAAAAGAAAAAAGAAAGAAAGAAAAAAGGAAAGGTTGTTCAATATAAATATATCCCTGAAGGGCTTTCAATCCAAATGCTGTACAGTATTAGATGGTGAAAGAACTGTTAGGGAAGTGAACAAGAAACAGGAAGTTGGAACTACCTGGCCAACTTTCACTCTATAACCTGAGTAGAGTGTCATTAAAAAATAACCAGCACAAAGAGTGAAAAACAGCTTCCAGTACAAATGTATACTTTTATGATCAAGTTCTCTATAAACAGAAATAATTTTTCTAGAGAATATGATTAAAAGACAATTAATGTTTAAATCTTGGGAAAAAGGGAATAAGACATTTATACAAAGATAAGAATACAAGTTTGCATAATGCTTAAAAACAATGTATCTTTTTAAAAATACAATATCCTGACAAAAGGTTCAGCCTGCGCAGGTACTGCAACAACCTCTATGGCAGTGTCACACACAGTCCCTGTCCCCACCTTCCACTCTGCAAGGAGGCATCTGCAGTTCAGTTTTTGATTTCTAGATGAGCTTAATGCAAAAGCCCACATTCAACTTTCCAAAGGGCACATGAATCAGGAAAAGAATGCACAGCCTAAAAGCACAAGACTTGTGTAAGGTGAGTGGAACACCGAAGCATCCCATCAGACAACTGAAGGATTCACAGGGTTGGTAATGGATGCAGTGTGTCCTTCCACCAGGTCACTAGGCTGAATCCATTCTGGATAATAAACAAAAAACCTTCCCATGTGATTGCTGTTCATGTGAAATAAATTGATCAAGGCTGTCCTGATATGTGAGTGAGTTTGCCACAGTATTATTTGTCACTTGAAACAAAAACCACTTCTGCCAGCATAACCTAAACACATTTAAGAAGGAGCCATTCCAAAACTAACTAGTCAGCCCCGTGCTGGCAATCTGAAAATACTGGCAAAAAAATGAAGTTGAACAGAAAAATCCTAAACTTTGAGTTTGATCCTCTGACTGGACCAAAACACACAGCTAGAGAGCAGCACTGGGGAAGGTGACTCAGCCATGGTCCAAGGCATCACTTACTCTGTGACCGAACAAAGCGACTGCAGTGTTCCAGGTCTGTTAGTTTAACAGCTTTCACTCGAAGTAAATTAATTTTACCTTCTTAAAAGGAAAGCAAAAGAAATCTAACTCACTGGTGAAGCTGTCCAAGATTTTTTGAAGATAGTAATCCTTCAGCTTACTGAGATCTGCACTTAATAGACAGATGTGGGTGCCAAGAGGTAGTTCAGCTCCAGCTGCCAGGGCACCTTCCTATTCCAGCAAACCCAGCTTCCTGCCTTTTAGCACACACGAATTTGGCACATTTAATAAAGTATCTGTTCATTTTAATAAAGTATCAAATTGCCAGAAAAAATATTTTGCTTGCCTACCAGAAGACAAAAATTGAGCCTTTAACTTGTTTTATTTAAGAAAACAAAAACAAAACAAACAAAACCCCAAACAAACAAAACAGCCAACCAACAAAAAAGTTGCCATCTTGATGCAAACACTAAAGTTTTTACTTTATTTTGGGTCTGTTTCAACTATTGTAAGATGTACTAAACCAAATAAACTTCTTCATTCACTCCTGTATCCCTGCATCGAGTCCTGAACCTGAAAGTGAAGGATAATTCCCAGTTGGTTGTCAAAGATATATGCTGCCAACAGGAGAGCAAAGCACTGGTGCAGGCATGCACATACATGTGCATGTATACACACAGTATTTATAAAACCACTGCTGTAAGGGATTTGGTGTTTATTTTTTTAATTAACTGAAAATGATAACACAAGAGCTTTTCATTTGGCATGAGCTCGGGTTTCATCAGCTGCTGGAAAAGATTCTTGTGGAGAAATAAAATTACAGTGTTTCTTCATGTCATTTCCAAGGATTTCAACATAAATAGAGCTATAAGATCATGCCAGTTAATAAACATGTAGGTGAAGTTACAGGTACATCTCCATACATCTACAAAGAGGCTTGCAGAGCTAGACACACACTCTGGGTAACACATTGTATTGGCTAAATGACTAAACGCCCAGTTTAAAAAACAAAGGAAAAAAACCAACAACAAAAACCCCACACTAACATGGAGCACAAGTGAAAACATTTGGGAAGGGCAGTTGCAAAGAGTGCCATTAGCCTACCTACTGCCCTTGGACATTGCATTATACACAACATGTCATAAAAGAGGTCATTATTTGATGCTCCTTCTGCCCGTCCACATTTTTTACCATGTCACATTTCTCAAACAGAACAATGTGTGACAGCAGGAAACTAAAAGTGATGCAGAAGAAGACTTCAGAGTTGCCTTTACTCTATGCTCCGTTTCAAGAGTCAGCAGTTGCACTGTGAAGCAGTTGTGAGCCACAACCTACCTCCTCCTCAAAGGGACAATTTGACAAGATGGTGAGAAACAGCCCTGAGTATAAAACTTATTTTTTCCAAAGGCGGCACTGAGAAGTGCAACCCTCACTAAATAACAGCACTGCCAGCTGTCATTTTGTTTTTATTTCTCATATGGAACCTTTACAATCTCTGAACTTTTCAATGTATCTGATTATAAAAAAGGAGGTGTGAGGAGATGTCAGCAGGGCCTTATTTGGTTCCTAGGAATCTAAAAATTCCTACCTCTTTTCCTGATTTCATGCTACAAAACACATCAACTTGACATATACTTTTGCTAAGTGCTCAGAAGATTATTTCACAGGTTTCAGGGTGTAGCAAAGAGAACGGGGATTTCACCACTGCTTTGATTTACTGGCTGGCAAGGTCAATGCAGTATTAAAATGTGATAATTTAGTGATATATTAGGTCACTACCATGTTTTTGTAAGTATAATTACACTGGTAGAGTGCCTAAAAGTTTTTAAGTATTTTTGTTCATTATTTTTTATGTTTAAGAAATAATACTCTCAATAATAGATTGAGATTAAAGAGAGATTGATGTTTTTCATGGATTCAGATTAATCTGGCTAAGAAGAAAAGAATTTGGAATTACATATAAGAAAAGGAACAGCTCAGTCATCAGTTATCTCAGACACAAGATGACTGATGTACATATGTAAAGATGAAAATAACTTAATTCTTTGGAGGATGCTTATCCACATGTGCATTGACAGACCTGATGTAGTCTCCCTGGAAGAGTCAGCACTAGCTGCATAGAGTTATCTACTCCACTGAAATTATTCTTTGGGGAATACATTCCTGCATTAATTCCTTTCCATATCCACCTTCAGAGCTATTAAATCTCATTTACTTTCCTTCACCTTCTGCGCAAGTTAACACTTTTTGATCTTGCACAGGACAACATCTTGAGAGGTCTCCACTTATACTGAATTCCAAAAGTAGATTGCAAAAGTAGAGACAGGCAAGTAAATCAGTAAAATCACATCTATCACTGTTCAGAGTAAAAAAAAAATATGAAATCTATTATTGAAGCACGAGGCAGGTTACTACAGTATCACCACAGAGAGCCTTTGACATGAAACTGAGGTTTTAAGTTGGGATTCTGGTTCTGATACATAAAGCAAAAGGAGACTTGACCTACAACAAAGAATAAAGCCAGATTCACCTCAGTTATATGAGCATCACAAGCCTTTGTAACCTGTGGTCCAGCACTATATGAAGCCAGTAACATTCTAAGAGAAAGGATTTTGGAGTAGGCATCATCATGTAGATTATGATAAGATGCTCAAAAATGAATTAGCAAGAACCTGCAAAACAATGACCAAAACAAATGATATTAGAAACCAAACTGACAGCAACTTGTTGACTAACCATGAGTCTTGCTCTGGCTAGACTCACTTAGCAGAGTCAGTGTAAGCAAATAGGAGACCAGTGCTCCAATGGCAGCCACTGAATTTACAGCACTGCCAACACTTTAAGTAGCTACTGGCAGGTGAAAAGATTAGCAGTCTCTACTGAAAAAAAGCTATTCAAGGAAGCCCAGTTTCTTTAATTTGGAATAAGCATAGGGGTAGGGTTCCTTTACATTTTAAATATCACACACATGTCATATTAAGGTACAGTTTGGGGAACTCCGCAGGAGTTAACTGTATGACCTCAGCATCAGCCACAGACAGACTTAAGAGTGTTGACTCTCAGGTACAATGTAACTCAAAGCAAAACACTTGGGAGCAAAATAAAACACATACTAAAGTGAATTTCCAAACAACACAGTAAAAATAGAATTAGATATATCAAATTGTCTCCTCCATTTGTGAAACAAGGATTTTAATTTGAAATATAGGCAAGTAGGAAAATTAAACTGAACAGCTTCAACTACCATATTAAATATGTAATGCAGACAAATAGTGAGGCGATGCAACTGCTAAGAGTTTAACTGAACATCAGTGACCCTTTGAATGCATAAATTAGGCTCCTACCAAGGCAAGCATCTGCTAGGCTCAAATGTGTCCCAGGATGTCTGATAGCTCTGTCATTCTCAATGAACTTGCTCAACTGCCCAGGTGTTCAACCTGTCCTGCACCTCACACACTGGACAGCTGAGTAGTCCAGCAGTCTGCTGGAAGGGAAGTGAAAGAGATACACCAATAAGTTACTGAGGCAGTAGATACCTGACTAATGCTTGCTAGTTCAGAAAGGAACTGAAGAGGGATATTTTTCTTCTGATCTGGTAAATCTTTTCAAAGGGCCATTCATGCCTGGATTTCTAATGAACATTAAAGGAATATAACAAGATGGCTATTTTTTTTTTACTGAAGAACTACTAAGATCACAAGGATGCACTGCTTCACAATAACTGTTTAACTATCTCTTGCAGGTAATAAAGTTGACTTCTGTTCAACTGCACTGATTCAGCAGAGTAGTAGAAGTCTAAACTTTTCAACGAGGCATAGTAATTGAAAGTTGGAATGACTACATTGCATATGGTCATTCAGTTCTTTTAATCTGCTTTGCCCAGCATGTCTCACATTAAGCACTCAAAACCTGCATATCTTTCCACTCCAAGTGATTTGTAAGTAATAGGAATACAGTCAGACAGTGTTCAAGGCACAACCAAAGCCCCAGGTCACAATAGAAACATCAAGTTCTAAAAGAGGCTTCATCAGAGGGGAAATTGACAGCTCTGATCCTTCTCTACTCACAAGAGAACTGCACTAGTTAAAATAATACCTTCATTCCTTTTAAAGCCTTTGAATTAAGGAAATCCAAATTACTACTCTCCAAAGCAGCAGAATACCATTATACACATCAGGTTATGAATAAGCAAGTAGACATACACAAATATAAGGATAGTTTATTGCTGCATATTCTAACTCTTTGTTGTATGTGGGTAAGATATGGCACAAGTATCAGCCTCTTGTACCTGTAGTGGTATTGGGATTTCTAAGAGGAAAGCTGTATTTCTGTCTGGACATGACCCTCCCCCTTTCCCCAAACTACTTGACAATATGCAGTTCAGTCATTAGGGTCTACAAGTCTTATTCAGCTTAGAGACCTCTCACTTCTGCTACACATCTGTACTGGATACAAAGGATATGTTCTCATGTCAGATGTCTAACTGGAGCCTGGAACTTGGTCAACACTGAGTGACAGTTCTTTCTCATCTCCCACATCATTACTCAAGTAACATTTCTCTCAAGAGCCTTCACACTTTCTCTCCCCTTCCTGATACAGAATTTGACCCCACAACACACTTCAGAAAAGATAACAGGGTCATAACCAGGCTGTAATATATTTTTCTTTATAATTCATATCATCACTTTAAAAAAAACCAAACAAAAAAACTACCCCAAAACTTAAGGGAAAAAAATTAAAAACATTGGTTGCTACAACTGGATGCTATATACTGTAACTTTCTGCATGTGTGAACAATTTCTGGCGTACTTGTTTAAAACATCTTTACTCGATTTTTTCCCTTGAATTTTTAGAAGCTCCCCGTTTCAGGGAGGTGGATGCCACGTGCAGCAACAGCGCCTTCTGTCGGCCGTAAAGGAAAATGGCATCTCGTGCCTCTGCCCTCCTAGGGCTGAAGATGGATTTAGTTAAATTTAAACAAACATATACAATATTTGCCCGACAATACTTTGGCACCCAAATTTACAGTGATAACACAGTTTTTTAAAGTTCTTAATTCCTACTGCACAAATCTCAAGGCGATTTAAAACTCTTTAACACGAGACGTGTTTTTACTCTGGGAAAGAAGTGACAAGTCACTTCAAGCTTCTTGAAAGTTGTTTTTGTTTGTTTGTTTGTTTCAACTATCCCTCTTTAATCACCTCCGCAAGAAAAGCCAATTACAACTCGTACTAGCTTTCTGTCCCCCCACATGCAAAAGCAAGCACTTGCTTGTTTCTTCTTCCTCACTCCTGCAGCAAAGCGTCAATGTGGAAAGAGGATTTCAAAAAATGGGAGCAACTAACACTAACAAATCCTCAAAGTTTTTTATACTTTTACTTTGCCTCCATGTTTTCCCAGCTGCTCTACTCAGAAAACCAAAAAAAAAAAAAAAAAAAAAAAAAAGGCTTGCAAAGACAAATTAAGAGAATGGAAAACTGCAGCCCAAGGAGGAGGATGTGACTTTAGTTTGACTTACCAATTTTATCCAGCTGTATATTTTCCTACTTGCTTTTTACAGAGGCTGAGCTCAGTGCTCAGGAACGTCCATCCCGTGTCCGAGAGGCAGGCAGAGCGCTGATCCCCACGCTGGATGCTGTTGGAGTGGAGCTGGGGTGCCTGCTGCTGCTGCTGCTCCCGCTGCGGCGGCAGCGGCTGCTGCTGCTGCTACGTGCGCTCTCTCGGACTCAGACCAGGAACTGCTTCCCATTCCCCAGCCCCGCTCCAGCGCTGCAGGCTGCGGGAGGCAGGGCCGGCCCCTGCTACTGTGCTGTGCTTTCTTAAAGGGCCCAGCCCCGGCCTGGCAGGAGCGCAGGGAACCAGGAGCCGCCGGCGCTGCTCGGGCGGGCGCCTGGGGCCAGAGCGGCGGGGTACAGGGGGATCACCGCCGCCACCCCCGCGACAGCCATCGCCGTGCGAGGCGGCTTTTCCTACGTGCCTCGGGAGCAAGAACAGTCTTCTACACAGCTTTCATTTCAATGCTTTCAGGTGTTGCGGGTTTTTAATTTGTGCTTCCTTCACACCCTCCGCAACGCGGGGGGGGGGGACGGGCTGCACCGTCCCACCCATGGCTGGGACCCCCGTGGGCTCCAGTGCGCCCACTCCAACCTCCACCTCCGTGCCTTGCACTGCGGCACATTGACCCCAGCTCATGGAATGCTGCGGCACTGGGATGAGGGATATCTCCTGGCACCTGGCTCAGTTTGACCTTAAGAGATTTTATTTCCCTGTAATGGAGAGGATATGATTTAACTAAGTAAAAAGCCCTCATTTCCTAGTTTTTCCTCTGCACCCTTTCTCCAGATAGCTTTAATCCCATGTAAACCACTGTTTCTAGCATGTTTTCTGTTTTCTGCCTTCACTTTCAACTATATCTGATATTAATAGCTTGATTAATACGGGGGAGTTGTCTGCCTCGTGTGTGTTGCTGTCTACAGCGAAAGAAACTGCATTCTCTGTTAAACAGAAATGCCAAAACTAAGAGATAGTAACACCATCTGCAAAATATCTCTCTCTCTCTTTTTTAACTTGTGGAAATATATGGTTTGCTCTCTGTATGTGTAAGTCATTTGTTTTCATTACAATAACTGAACTCTCATGATGACAACACAAATCAACACATATCACAAGACAAAGTCATATATATACACAAATATGTGTATCTTTAGGGACACATCCAGAGAAAGCAAGTTACAGGGGAAAAAAACTGCCTTCAAACTGGCAGGCCAAACCAAACAAGATGAGGCCAAGTCACCACTGTCCTGTCCTCTCTACCTTCACTTACACTAATGCACGGTAAGCACAGAACGGATCAAACTGCTAGTAAGCCATGATATCTTTCTCTTTCTTTGGTGCTATGGAAAAGGACATAGGTACAAAACAAAAGGTGAATCCAGCCCTTTTAATGGTAATGGCCCATCACAAACAGGCTCAGTAGGTACCTGCCAACTACTAGCATGTATACCTTCTGTCCCATAAGCAATGCAGCTATTTGGCCTCATAACTAAAGTATAATATTCAGCACTATTAGCCTTGTATTAAACCACAGGGACCCATCAGCGTTCCTCTAGCATAAACTGTACTATGCTCCTGCCTTCCTCAGCATAAAGCCTGGGAAAGTTTTACATGACTTATATGTACAAACTACATGTGATCCATGGTACAAGAGATCTTGCAATTTCATCAGTCTTCCCCTCCATTCACACATTTGCATGGCCTATTAATCCTCACTTTCCGCTCACATCTCTTCCTACCGATTTTTTTCATCTCATCCTCCAAGTCCTTCCCCATTTACTCCCTCTTTCTCCCTTCTGCATACAAGACATTTCTGTAGCTGATTTCTACCCTTCAAGCTCCACCTGTTTTAATCCCCTCCGTCTCCTCTCTATCCTTTCAGTTTCTCATTGGAGGAAAGAACTGACAGGAAACCTGGGAAGGATAAACTGATTCCTTCTCTCCTTCCTCCTGCCAAGGTTCTGGAGCCTGAGACCTCTATGCAGCTCTAGAAACTAACTTGCAGCAGCAGGCTAAGGGGCAAGGGTTAGGCAGGCTCATGGGTCTAACACTAGCACCCTTCTTAGCTTAGCTGTGAGCCATTTATTATGATACAATGTAACCAGGTAAACGGCCCTTGTCCATTAGTTAAAAGTTAACAAAACACCCATCTTTAACACAAAGCTGGTCATCCATTTGATGCCTTGGCTAAGGTTATTCTGGTATGTTCAAAACAGGAAGAGCCTGTCTACGACACAACAGTGGATGGGGAACTGAATGGCAAAGACACCAATGATGAACAGAAACCGGGGCTGGGGGAGAGCTAAAGTGATGCTCCGTTCCTCTGCACACACAAAACAAGAACATGCAAAACACCAGAAAGTGCCTAGCAGGAAACAGGCTTGTGCCACTGGAAGAATGATCTAATCACCATAGACGTTAAGATAAAAAATTAATATCTGCTGTTCCTTACATATGTTGCTCCTTACTCTTTTCACAATCCCATGTGAAAGCTGGCCCCCTCTCACCACAGCATCTGGATGTTCCATTGACAGAGCATTGTCTAATGGTTACAGCACAACTCCTGGTTTCTATTACTGGCTGTAGGGGAAATGTGTATTATATTAAATGAAATAAAGGACACAGAATTCAAGTTCTGCTGCATGCTTCGATATTTAGTCATCAGTAAATTAAACTAGATAAATCACTGTTTTTTTCTGTGACTCTGTTTCCCCAATAACAAAAAGGTACATTAAACTCTGGTGTTACATATTACAATACTTGCATTAGTAACAGCTTGCAATGAAAGCTGATGGAGAAGCCAGCATTTTATTATGAAATACTGAACTGGAGATACCTTAGTGAAAACTGAAGTGTTGCAGTTTGCAAAAATGTTTGATTCTGCAGAGTAATTCCCTTGCACAAGAAGGGGCATTTAATAGGCACTACTCTAGTGTCTTAGGTTATAGGGGAGAGCAAAACCAGAAGTCATGCCAAAGTTGCCAAGAAAGAAAAAGCTGCATTTTTCTTTCTAAACAGTGTCTCACATAAGGTCTACTTTCCAAGACAGTACAAACATACCTACATACCTTGTGAATTTAGGAATCAACTGATTAAAGAAATCACCTGCCTATTTCCACAAGCATTTTTAGGTTCTGAAGACCAAAAAACTGTAGTATTATCTGTGTATAAGGGCCCAGAATAGCAAGGAGTGAAAAGACAAGGGTAAAAGGACATACAAAACCAAATAGATTATTTGGTGCTCAAAAGCAGATTCCCTTCAGAAGGCAGAGGCAAAAGCTTCTCTGAGACGCTGCTCCACCTCTGGAGATATAAATTGTTTGTTAGATCTCTCATCAAAACAAAAGGACACGGATATATTAATCTAACAACAAAAGTGCCCATTGTGAGAGGAGACCCAGTGCCAGGCTGCCTGCTCCATCTGACAATGAGATTAAACACCATGGCTCTGTGCACTTGGCTGCACGCCTTGCCTGACACCACCACCCAGTGCAGCCACAGGGTCTGCAGCTCAGTCACCACAGGGTACAGAACCAGCAAGACTCTCATACCCTCGCTGCAGAGATTGTTTCTACATGTCTCCCAGTCTATGAAATGCCATACAATGTTTTGAGCATCTCTTGAGTGTGACATGCAGAGCAATATTACTACTATGTACGGACATTGGATCTAACTTGTCAATGGAACCATCACTATCCTTACTTATCAATAAAGCCCAAGAAACTCAGTTTCCTGTTTCTAAGGGGCTGAAATGAAGCATATATAGTTAATACAATAGAAATATATGTACATTCATTTAGTTAATATAATTTTTCTTTAATTTTTATCTTTGGGCTCAAACCACACCATTGCATCTAAAGGCTGGATTTCACTCCAACTGCCAGATGAATAAGGATGGAACTGTGCTCCAATTCAGGCATATAT
The DNA here is from genome assembly GCA_035041345.1 of Poliocrania exsul. Classification (NCBI taxonomy): domain Eukaryota; kingdom Metazoa; phylum Chordata; class Aves; order Passeriformes; family Thamnophilidae; genus Poliocrania; species Poliocrania exsul. The sequence continues at coordinate 29,728,993 of JAWWLZ010000118.1, forward strand.
ATATATATAAATTTCAGATTAAAGCTTTTCAGTCCTAACCAACATCTTTAATGTGTTGATACATCATTTTGAGAACTTGATTGGAACTTCTAGAAAGTAGGGATCTGGACAATGCTTATCTGAAATAACATTCATTCCTAATCAAACACTGAAACTGTTAATGCCACAGGATTTATTGCACTTGATGAATCATAACATGTGCACATACTTGTGCATGCATGTTTGCATTTACACGAGTACTCATACAGATTTTTGAGTGAAACTGTGACAGAACTTGTTGCTGCTAAGTTAGCTTGAATCTGATATATTGCTGGGGTCTTTCCTTTTCTGCAGTATTCCTGACACTGTGGAAGAATACGTTTTAGTTAACTGGCACTAAAAACCCAGCAGAAACACTTCTTTTTTGTGAGTTTATTTTCTCAATTCAAAAGAATTGGTTCCTAGAAACTAAGGCTTACCAGATCTGGAAGAATTTTGCAGTTAATGAAAGTTATGGCATTCAACATGAACATAATTTCTTGACAATGCCTTAATTCAATGTACTAGCTAGCATACTACTTCTACGAATAGTTCTTAGATAAAGATTTGGTTTCCATTTTATAAAACAGCACACACCACAGAATTTGCATCAATTACAACTACATTAAAATCTGTATCTGTCATTGTAAGATGTTGGTTTGGACCTTCCTGGAGGCTGCGTATCTGAATTTTCACCCACTTCCCTGTGTTTCTCCTGTTCACAGCTCCTTCTTTTTCACTGGCTTCTCAAGCCCATTATAACACTCACCCTGTACTGTTTAAGATTTACTGAGTGGTATGCACAAGTTGTTTGCTGACTAGGGAATGTGCCAGCCTGAAAGAAAAAACATCAGTGTTTGCTGCATCTTGGTAAACAGCTGTGAAAAGAGGAAAGACATTTACTCCTCAAAAAGGAGAGGCTTATAAGCTTTTAGAAAGTGAAAGTCAGCTTTACTCCAAAGGGTAAAACAGAAAAAAAAAATGTGAAACTTCTACAGGAATTGTTTCATTTTTCCCTTTAGTTTTGCTTAGTATTTCTCAAACATCTTCAAAGTGTATTTCTGTTTTCAGATAACAGCCCAACTCAAACCCAGATCCCCGAAGGCAAGGGAGATAGAACCAGCCAGAATTACATTAAATTTCCTGCCACCATCATCTGTCAGCAATTAACGGTAGTTACCAGTCCCTGACAACTGCAAACATTTGTAGCCAGCAACTTGACCATGTCTTCATTTGCCTGCCTTAAGGAAACTTGGGTTGTGTTCACACCTAACACCTTATGACTGCTTTGAACTTCTTCATGATATTTTGTACAGACCAGACCTTTAGAAAAACAACTGTTCAGCTGAACTTCAGTTAACAAAATAGAGGACACTGATTTGTAAAATAGAATCTTTCTCTGCTTTCCCCCTGATTTTTTTATGCTTCCTTCTAGTCTGCATATATTCTCTCATCTTCCAAAGAATTTTTTTTTTTTAAACCACTGTTCTAACAAATGGTCACCTTACAGAAAGATGCAGTATGGAGACACGTGATCTCTATCACAAACATTAGTAAACATGTTGTCAAAATTTACTAAATATCCAAACTAAGGGGGCTGGAGTGAGCTTGTCCCTAGGGAGTTGTTCCAATGAGAGTCTGCATAATGACATTCCTCAACATTTTTCATTTGAACGATTTTTTTTTCTTTTTTGAAAAAGAATCCAAATATCAGCTTGGGCTGAAACACAGATTTTCAGTAATAATAAAATAAGCTTGGGCTCTGAATGGTTTGGGGTTGGTTGGTTGGTTGGTTTTTTTCCTCTTTTATTCCCCTGATACACGTTCATGGATTTGTTTGTCTGCATACAGGGGAAAGGCACAGAGGCTTTTTAAGTTTTGGAAGTGACTAAGGAAAGCCTGATTGTATTGACCATCATTTAATTAGCAATGATCTAGATCAACATGTCTTATTCCAACCAAGAGTGGGGCACTGATATAGTCAGAAGTAAAGTCAATCTCTCGCTATGAACACAGAGATCTCAGTGACTTCCAGGAAAATCAAAACAATGAAACAGCAAAAGGGAAAGGCAAAGGGAAAGACTATTTCCACTTCTTATTCTGAAACAGGGTCTAGGCCAGGTCCTTTACTCTGGCTGACTTTTGGTTAGCACAAAACCAAAGTGAAGAAGTGATGTCAGTTTTCAAACTGCCCTTGTAACTCTGTGGTCTGTAGGCTGATGGAGGTATGATAAAACTCTGATGCCAACTTAGAACAGCCTTGGGATTTTGTAAATGATATTTGGCTACTGAAACAGCTGCTTAGCAGGCAAGAAGCTCCAGCTAAATATCCTCCTCTATAATAAATTGTTGAGCTATCACACTACTCCTATTCTACCTAGGAAACTCACTTCCTTTGAAAAGGACTTCAACATTGCCAGTTCTGCATGCTTCTAAGTACTTTGCAGCATCTCAGTGGAAAAAGGTAGCTGGAGGAACAAATCCTGGCTCTATCTCTGATGCTGGGCAGGGGACAACGTTTGCTTACCATGTATTCTTTGCAGAAGAGCCAGGAGGATTAGTTACGGTCAGTGGGGCTTGCTAAATTCTGATTATTCATGTTCTCTGAATTTTACATGCAAACTAATCAGCAGCACTGATCCCCTAGTAAGAAGCTGAAAGTAATTAAGAAGGCAGTTGACCTTATTATACCAATTAATTGCAAATGACATTTAATTTCAGTAGTGGATGGCCATGCTTTTTATTCAGCCTTTGGGAGCTTTGGTGTTTTGTTTTGGGTCTTTGTTTCTTCCCTTCATTACACCAGTGTTAACCCGCCCTGATTTTTCTGACATAGCTTCCATCACATTGAATCCATCTTATTTTGTGACACATACTTTCCTGGAGAATACTTGACCTTCTTTACAGGAATTCCTGTATGCTTAGGAGTCCTGGAAATGGGACAATATTCCTACGGAAAAGTGGTTCCATAATTCTATGCAAAGGTAGCTGAATTGCTTTCTTGGAAATCTGCTTGACTGTGAGGGTGAGGATAGGAGCAAAAAAAAGATGTAAGCCATCTTTGTTGTACTTAGTAAGAGGGTTCAGTTTACAGGGAATGCACAGCACCCATGTTCCAATGAGGTGCTAAGTAGTACATGTGTGATTACCAGAAAGACTGGGTTGCTCTGGCGACAAAAAATACATTGCTTTCTCTTTAAGCAGTTGACTGAAGAGGGGCACACCCAGATTCTGCAAGGTTTAATTCCGTTGTGGTAGTCTGAGCCAGAGGGAGACTTGGTATGTGCCAAGAGAGCAGCACATATTAACTAGGTAGTTGCCCTGATTCCATGCAAAAGCTGTTCATGCACAGAGACTGAGCTCCTAAAACCATTGTTTGGTCCTGAACTGCGGTGCATGCAGGAACTGGTCACCTAGAGAGATGTAGCTAATCAAGAATGCATTAGTCAGTTTCCCAGAAGACTTCAAAGATGATAATGTTTTAAAATCAGGGGGAGTAAATCTGTTCCTCTTGAATACGTATTCATACATAGCTAGAGAACTGGAGCTGTGAGCAAAACATCGTATTTCATTTCATGTAACAGAATCTCAAGTTTAGCATCTGTATTTTCCGTATTGGCTGTCTGTGAGGTTCTAACAGGTGTGGAAACCATTTAGGATATTGACAGAGGGAGGGTATCGTGTCTGTGGAGACAAATACAGGAAACTTCATACTCAGTTCATCACAAGTATGGCTGAACCCTGACAACTTACCACTGCTCTGCTGCTTGGTGTACTCATTCACATCAGTGTGAAGCATGCACTTTCTTAACTCAGCCACACTTGACACTCACATTGCACTCATGCAAACACTGCTGCAGTGCTGGAGTCACTAGGGAACTGGTTAAATGACTTCACAGCACCTCAGGTCCTGTGAAGTGAAAATACCATTGGAAGAAAAGGTTTCACATTATTTTGTCTCTGTAAATGACTGTTGCAAGCACTGCAAAAGAAATAGAAAGGACACTGAAAACTATGATGCACTAGGTGTAATTAGTCTTCATACACAAATCAAACACACAAGTTCTTAATAGGCTAAAATACTGAGGGATTCTATATTGCACCAAGGAGGAAGATGCTGACACTAAGTTTTCTTCTAATTCTCAGTCACTCTGGAAGAATGAAGAATAGAATAAAGAAAGAAAGAGGGGGAAAAAATCATAAAATCAAGAACATTACTAAACTTTCATTTCCAATAAGCCTATTTACTTATTTAAAATAAATGCCTCCATTTTAGACTATAATTATAACCAAAATCAAGTTAATATGCTAGCCATCAGACTGAGTAGCACTATGAGTAACACTTCTAGCACAGTCTAGATCCAAGTTCTATACTGTTGAAATGGTGATGAGGTAGAGACAGATGGGGCATGAGGTTACAATTTAGGATATATGTTGCATCTAAACATACCTTGTTTGTCCATAACTAGGGCTAGTGAGACCTTGTTTGCTGAAACCTTGCTCTAAAGTTGAAAGACCACCTTATCACCTTGCAATAGGCAGAAGATTCCTCTTGACTGGTGAATGTAGGTAACATCATACATGTTTAAGAAATAAAAGTGATTGCTAAAATTTTGTTCCCTGGTATTCTGTTCTTCTATTCCCCATATGCAAATCAGAACTAACCTGGATGATCTGTGTAGTTTCTGACTTGATCTTCTCTCTCTGTGTAGTCTCTGTTCAGTTCAGATCCTCACTGTGTAGGAAGAGGCTTCCTTCAGATGAGTTAGTACAGCTCTTTTGGCAGTAGAGGTGGTCTTCTGGAGAAACAATTGAAAACAAACAGGTCCTTTTAACTTTCTATCTGTATAAAAAGCATCTTCAATGCTTCTTCACTTTCAAAAGAAATTACAGAACTATGTACAGAGGTTTCTGTATGGTCTGTTTTAATTTCAATAAAGAGCTGGTCTTCCAGCATCCTGATGAAACTTTGGCTTAAACCAGGATGATATGAAGCACATTGCTTGACAGTAAGCAAGAGAAATGCAGGCAGTAGATACTATTTGGGCATATAAAGGCAAGAAAACACCTAAAGGCTTCTGATCTCTTCTCTGTGGTGACCAGTGATAGGACCTGATGGAGTGGCCTGAAGTTGTGTCATGAGAGGATTAGGTTGGATATTGGAAAGAAGTTCTTCACCCTGAGCGTGGTTGGGCACTGGAACAGGCTCCCTGAGGAAGCGGTCACAGCACCAAGCCTGAGGGACTTCAAGAAGCATTTGGATGATACCCTCAGGCACATGCTGTGACTCTTGGGGATGGTCCTGGGGAGGGTTAAGAGTTGGACTTGATGATCCTTGTGAGTGCCTTCCAACTCAGCATATTCTGTGATTCTGTGATTCTTTGCTGAGACACTCAGCACTGCTCTTAATACACTCTGCAATCAAACCCAACACAAATATCTCATAAGTATCATTATATCTTCAAAACTGATTGCATCTGCATTCCAGATAAATTGTTAATTTGTTACTCTACATATTAACCTGGAGTATAGTGATTATAAGCAAGCACTGATAAAGAAAAAGAAACAAACTTTTATGCACAGAGTGTGATTAACATATAAAAGATGGTTTTCAGCTGATACAAAACTATAGGCTCTGTATTCTTTCTATCAGCTGCTCTAGACAGATGACTTCCAGGATTTAGGGGGAAATCTGTTATGAATTATTTGCTTTTATCATTCAGCTAATTTTCTTGTTGTTGGGGTTTTTTCATTATTTTTTATTAAAGCCAAATGATTGTGCTCCAGGACATTCCACAAATGCTGCTGTACTGTCATTTTAGGAAATACCATTAAAGCGACCTTTTCCTTGTTTGCTTCCCATGGTATTTAACTAAGCTGTTTTAAGAGAAACATCATTAGAATTGTCAATTCCTCCATGTGTGCCCTAAGGTTATTTGCAGACACTATAGTCTTTTGGGGATAACAGAAAAACAGGACTTCATTTTCCCTTTATTAACCCCATTTTCCACTGAAGTAATAATATGAAGTTTAACACAGGTCTATCAACACTGGCTAAATTCAGACCTCTATTTTTTTTCTCTGTAAGAATTTGATAATAGTGAAAGGTAACACATTAGAAACATAAAAGAGTGAAGTCTTCTATCCAACCTCAAATTGCATATAGCACAGGAAGCAGTTCTACCACTCCCCTGCCACCCCCTCCCCCCCTTCCCCCAAACCTTTCACCACAATCCCTGATTTTTGTTCCAGCATAACAGTAAGTGCTAGCTACAATCACAGTTCTTGAACTGCTTTGCCTCAGCCATGAGAAAAAAGTAGATTAAGGTATGACAGAGCAGAGAACAATTGAAGTTGGAAGAGACTTCCGGCAATTATCTGCTCCAAACCCAGTGCTCAAAGCAGGGGTGAACAAGAGAAGGTTGCTGGTACCACACCTATTTAGCCTTTGAGTATCTCTACACATGGAGCCTTCACAATCTCCCTGAGCAACTTGTTCCAGTGTTTTGATTACTCACATATTAAAAGTTTTTTTCTTATGTTTAAATGGAATTTCCTATGTGTCAGTTTGTGCCCATGAACTCTCATCCTGACACTGGGCACCACAGGGGAGCATCTGGCTCCCTTTTCTTTACTCACCACATCATCAAGTATTCATACATATTGATAAGCAGTACCAGGTCTCCCAGTCTCTCCTCATATGTCAGATACATCAGCCCTTTAATTATCTTTATGGCCCTTTGTTGCACTCTCTCCAATGTGTCCATCTCACTCTTGCACTGTGGAACTCCAGCACTCCAGATGTGTCCTACCAGTGCTAAACAGAAAGAAAGGATCACCTGTTTTAACTTGCTGCAGTGTTTCTCTTAGTATGGTCTGGACATGGTTGGCCTTCTTTGTCACAAGGGTACATTTGAGACTCACGTTCAAGTTGTTGCCTACCAGAATTCCAGGTCCTCTGGCAAAAACTGTTTTCCAGTTGATTGGTCTCAGCCTGTACTGATGCCTTAGGTTTTTACTCTGCAGGAAGAGGGCTTGTCATTTTTCTTTGGATGAATTTTAGTAGATTCCTAATGAGGTATCTCCAAACAGCAGCATGACCTAACTATCAATCTTTCTTCACATTCTTATGTTGTCTTCAAACTTGCTGAGAGTATGCTTGGTCCCATAATCCAGATCATTAATGAAGATACTAAACAGTTTTGGATGTCAGTATGGACCCTGGGATACTCTATCTGTGTGTCCTGCAGCTGATCTGTTTGCTGCTGACCAAGCCCAGCAGCTCAGCCAGCTACTAAGCCTTGTCACTGATCACTTCTCTAGCCCACACTTCATCAGTTTATCAATGAGGACATTATGTACAAGTGCCAAAAGCCTTTCTAAAGTCAAGATAAACAGCAGCTACTGCTCTCCCCATATCCACCAAGACAATTATTTCATCATAGAAGGCTATTAGAATGGCCAGGTATGATTTCTCCTTATGGACTCATGCAGACTGTTCCCGGTCACCTTCCTGTCTTTCACTGGAAATGGTTTCTAGGATATTTTTTTCCACCACCTCCCTAGAAATTGAGATGAGGCTGTCCACCCTGTCCAGATCATCTTTCTTGTCCCTTTTGAAGATAAAAATTATAATTGTTTTCTTCCAGTCCTCAGAAACCTCCCCTACTGGCTATAACCATTCAAAGCTCATCAAGAGTGGTTTCAAAATTACATTAGGCAGTTCCTTTAGCATTTGTGGTTTTATCCCATCATGAACAAGTGACCTACTTGTTTATTTGTACAGTTTAGCTAAATATTCCCTAACCCAATCCTCATCAGTCAAGGGTGAATCTTCCTTGTCTCGTAATTTGCTGCTGATCTGAAAGACCTGGGATTTCACAAGGTGAGTACTTCCAGTATAGATCATGATGAAGATTTATTTCAACCTTGTCTCCTTTGCCACCAGGTTCCCTAGACCATTCAACAGTGGGTCTATTTTTTTCCCTCTTCTTTCTTTTACAGTTAATCTCCCTTTATACATACACCCTTTTTTGTTTTCCTTCATGTCCCACTGAAGATTTGATGCCAGGTAAGTCATGGATTTCCTTCTCCAATCCCCACGTATTCAGATAGTGTTTCTATAGTCCTTCCAGGTCACCTGACCATACTCTCACCTCTTGTAAACTTCCTTTTTATGTTTGAGTTTAGTAAGACCCTCTTTGCTTACCTACACAGGTAGGTCTAGGTAAATTTTGTTTCTTTTCCTGCTCATCAGGATGAATTTGAGCTTGAAAGACGTGATCCATGAAAATCATTTGACTCTCCTGGACCTCTCTTCTTTCCAAGGCCATGTATTGTGGGATTCTTTCAAGGAGGTCCCTGATCAGGCCACAGTCTGCTCTCCTGAAGTCCAAGGTCATTGCAGATAAAGCTACCCTTGATTTTCACACCCTTTTTGTAAATTTCAGGTCCAGTGGAGCAACTCTTCTCTTCAACTCAACCATTATCTGTGTTAGGAAGAAGTCATCACTCCAGAAACCTCCTGGATTTCTTGTGTGTTGCTATTTGCTCTTCCAGCAGATATTGAGGTGGTCAATGCCTCCTCTAGTTGCCTGAAGAAGGTCTTCTCTACTCAATCTTCTGTAGACATCCACCAAAGCATTGATCTGGTTTATTGCTCAAAGGCTCTCAATTGGCTCATGGTCCATCACCATGATGAGGTAGTGTCAAACAGATGCTGTCATTGGAGAACCATTTCAAAGTAACATCAGGCTACTCCTCTGCTGCAGTTTTTCCTTTCTATGACACTCAGAATGGAAAGATATCCTGTTCTGGGAGAACTCATGCCCATTCAAAGCAGTACCACAGCTCAGGGTCAACTTGAGTCAGTTTCCCTGCATACCACAGTTCCTTCTCAGTTTGCTAGTGTTGATATTTCTTTCCCATTCTCCACTCTTGCTGCCTGGGACTTCACCACACTGACACATGGTAGACTTGGACCTTTACCTTCCTAGAAAGAATTTTTAACAAAACCTTTTCAACTCATTAATGTACAGAAACCCTCACATGGTCCTGGTAACCCTAGGGCTCCCTGCTAAAGGTTATCTCCATTCATTCCCTTGTTACTACTTCCTGATTGTTTCCTTATATTCCCTACTGAGCTATCCTTAGTCATGCAATTCACATGGCAGTAGATCTTCTCATGCCTGAGTCTAAATGTAAGGTAGCTTACCCTACAACACTTGCAATTGCAACATTTTTTCATTCAGATGAGCAAACTGGATTTGAACAGGTGACCAATTCTTTGTTAAGCCACATATAACAACCATAATCTTAATTCTCAAGCAGGCCTGTTTATTTCTATAGCATTACTTTTGGTATGGAGCGTTGTGTATTTGATTCGGCATTCACATTTGCATCTATCAGTACCCCAGTACCTCACTATGCAATGAAATAATCCTTGTCTCTACCTTCCTAAAACACCATGTAAGAGAACCAGGATGTAACATCTGACAAGAAGCAACAGGCATGCTTCTGTGCAATCCTCATTCATCTCAAAGAAAGTTCCTGCCTCAGCTGACACTAAAGCAGTGAATGTGTGGAGTTTAAAGCAGCATTGCCTGGCATGTTATCTATGTGAAGTTCTAAGTGATTTTCTCAAAAAATCTGGTGGAGATGGAGCAGGAAAAGAGAGGTTTAATGCCAAATTTCTTCACTTGATGCAAATATCAACCCGCTTGAGTAATAATTTGACATTCCTTAGCAAAGACACACTCTGCTTTTGAAATATTTACCATTCCTTTATTTTTTATAACCTTAAGGAAATTTGGGAGGAATGTGAACTGTTTTGGTTTTTGTCTTCCTATGACGGCAGAGATTTATTTATAGCCAGGAACTGCAGGACAGTTCTCACGTGGCTGCTGAAAATTAAAACAACATGTAGAGTTTTGTTTTGTTTTGCTTTTATGCCTTTACCGCTAGAATCTCTCCCTGTGCTCCCTAAACCCTTGTTATTGTAACCAGAGCCACATTTTGCATTGCTACAATTGCAGGGTTATGTAAATTCCAAAGGCTTTAAAGGAAAGGGCCTGCAGATTCTACATTGGGACATAGGGAAGTTGACACACTTACTTATGCCCAACACATAGAGAGAGACAAAGGTATTCATAAATTGCCAAGAGACAGGAAACCTAAGTCTCAGCCTCAGCATCAACTTGAAGTTTTCTAAACCTTTAGAACTTACTGGTTTCATTTAAACAGATTGTACTCTCATTTTCAGTGTTGGAAAGCTAGCTTTGCTAGGGTCATGAAAATCTCCTTCAGTCACTTCTGAAAATCTCCATATGTCCTCTCTCACTTTCCACCAGTGTGTACTGGTTTACCCAGGAGGGCCTACAACAGAAAGTTCTACAGATACAAATATTTTCAGACTCGAGTAGCTCTGCTTTTACAGTGATGATGAAAATGCACGTGTTGAAATGTATTACTTTAATCGTGGTGACTTTTTACTAAAAAGAAAGTCACAACAAAAGAGAAAAACCATACTCATGAAAGTGATCACAGTAACAGAGTATGCACCTGACCTCTTGCAAGCAGTCTTTACAGTGCTTCGGGATGGGAAGAAGTATGATACATGCTGCATGTCTATGCACTTCTGAGTAACAAAATTCTAATGCTGACAATAGCTGTGCTTTTCTGTGTGGTCATGGGCAAGCCAATTCATGTTTTTGACACTGTACTCCCTAAAAGAAGGGTAATAATGCCTAACTCAGTTAAAAGGTTCTGCATAAACTCATCTTCGTCCCCAGTGTTTAGACAACTCAGCTAAATGAGAAAAATATTTAGTCCACTTCTCAAGCCTTGCTTCTATTTCAGTTCTAAAACACCATTAGACAAATCATGCTTAAACCTCAGACAAAAAGCTAGATTACATTATTCCTGAAGTATGTGGAGGTTTTGCTCAGCATGGTGCACCCTAATCACTGAACTGTGCTAATGAGAGCTCAGGGAAATTACTGGTTTTGTGAAAAGGTGCAACCAGACCTCCCTAGCCAATTCAGCTGACACTATAAGAAAGAATGAGGCTGTGGTACCACTACAACATGCTGCTTTCTACAGCTGTTGAGTTTTCTAGGAAACCTTTAACTTATTGCTATGAATATGGAAAAAAAAAATAAAGCAGGGCTTGTTGCATTGTTCACCCTTGTCTTTGGTGCAAAGCCAGTTGCGGTAAGTGGGAAAGAAAATGAAGAAGCACTGGCTTACATTTTGCAACCAGGTAGATCAGTGCCAACACAGAAGGAGCATTCCAAGCAATTACCAAGCTGTGATATTTTATAAACAATCACTGCAGTGGAAAAGATGACTTCATAGTGTAGAATTATTCCTACTTACCTAGTAGTTACAGTCACTGCACAGGTGGCAATAAATATAATCCCTATGAAAGTATAGCTGTTTAAACCTTATTATGAAAGACAAGACTCATTTCTGAAGGTGCAGGTACACAAGATCTCTACACAGCTCAGAAGTTTCTACCAATTTGACATGTGTATTTATTTACTTGGAGCCAGGAACTGCCCTATGGAGCTCTGATTCTGACCATCCCATCACTGTGACCTTGATCAAGTGACTGAATGTCTTTGCACCCACAACTCCAGAAATCAACTGGTGATGTGGATGCTTACTAATTCTGAAAGAAAGAGAAAAAAGCCCTACAGGCTAAACCTAAAATCTGTTTGAGCTGAGGTGTTTTGGGTCACATAGTAAATTATATGAATTTTGAACACAAAAGCTGAAGAATCAACAGATAAGAAATGATTTTTGTAAATAAAATCCAGTCATTGTTCCAGTATAACACAACCCCCATACACTGAGCAGTGGAGTCCAAGGGACCACCTACAGTAACAGTTTTTGGAAGAGGACAGTTTATTCAGGGTTTGTGTTGAGTCAGAAACAAGCAGCCATAAGACAAAGCAAAAATCCAAGACATATATTAGACTGTGCCCCGTTCCTAGTGTACCTAAGTATCTGAGAACTACATATATTGCTGAACCAAATAAAGTGCTGACCAAAATTGTTACTTTATTTTATAAGTTATGTTTTCTAAGTCTAAAGTCTCATATTATTTCTTCATAGATTACTAGTTTAGTGCTCAAAAGAACCATGGAACGCTGACAAGAAACTCTGATATCCTATAATATTAAGTTCCACAGATTTTGATATTAAACCTGGATCAATGTTGACACATACCTCTAAATGATCAGCATTGCTTCGTATAGACTTCAGTATCTTAGCCAAGTATTAAGCAAGATGAAATTTGCTTAGCTTTTGGGACCTGTGAAGTCAACAGCCTGTAATTATCGACCAAACCAGCAGCAAAGCTCCTACCTACAACTCATTAGATTTCTTGAGTTGACAAAAGATCTTCCTTACCCTCCATGCTTGCATATCCAATAGATCCTACCTGGCTCAGCACAATTAGCAAAACAGGCAGGACAAGGGGCCACTTAGTCACCTCTGACACATTTGACAGCAGAGAAACTCCAAAAGCAGATACAGGTCAAGGGAGGAAAAAAAACCAAAAACCAAAAAACAAAAAAATAAAAAACAAACAAAAAAAACCACACCAAAAAACCCCACACACAAACCAAAAAACAAAAACACAAAAAACAAAAACAAAAACATGAAATACTAATAAAAATAATCCCACAGACTTTTGACACATCAGACAGATCAAATAAAGTAGAAGTGTAACAAAATTCTCCTACTGTTACCAAATGGCAGTAAGAAAATAAAAGACCTGTGTTCGCCAGTAGTTCGATGTGGTCAGGTCTAATTAGACCCATATTAGGTCCTTGGGACTATGATATTCCTCTTTAGATAAAGAAAGGAGGGCAAAAGGAATGAACAAGTGTAAACATACGGATAGAAGGTATTTAGTAAAAAAACAACCAAACAACCAAACAAAAACAAAAAACTGCTAACCAAATCAAGCTAAAAAAAAAAAGCCATGTCCCATAGGCAGGGGTAGAATAGACTAGAAATAGAATTAGAACAGTTCAGTTGGAAGTCACCCACAATGATAAGCTAGTCTAACTGCCTGACTGCTTTAATGCTCTCTAATGATGCAACACATGTGAACTGCAAAAGGTAGACTTGTGTTGTCCTCTCTCCCTGCTGCAATCAGCTACACCCAAAAATACCTGGAGGGAAAATGACATCTGACACAGTCATGGTAAAAATGACCCAAACTAAGAAGTGGCAACTCTGAGGGTGTGGGAAAGTCTGCAAACAAATCACTGGGTGTGTCAGATACACAGACGCTAATATAATGCAGTGATTACTATGTCTCTTCTCAGTGAATATGTAAAAATGACCTTGGTGTTTTAAGAGCCATGTACAATGACCACTGAACAAAACTCCAGCCTGAGTGCATTTGCCTAGGAGTAGTACAACATTCGCTGTGACTCTGAAGCTTCATGGGACACAGAAATAACTGAAGCCCAGAGATAATAAACAAATCCAGCATAGCATCTTATTCTACACAGAGACCTTTTAGGCTGCTTCTAAGTATCATAGAACTGGGAAAACTGCTTCTGCAACACCCAGGAGTGAATTTCTCCATGAGCTTCACTGAGGTTACAAGACCGATTATTCCCCACCCTGTTGGTATCATGAGATGCAGTGCAATCCACATCAAATAGCAAAATCCAGCCCTCAAAGAAAGCCTCCAAAATGCTGGGGAGATGCTTTAAAATCCCAAAGGCAACAAATACAGGAACACAGAGAGCTGGTGGATTTAGGGTCACAGAGTTTAAACAGGAAACCTAGAAAATAAAGCTTATACATTCATGCAGCCTGGGCTGTTCCATTACAGGCAGGCAAACAGAGAGAGAGAGAGAGACAGACAGACAGAGATAACACACTGGAAAGCTCATATCTCAAGTTAATGACAGGGATCAGCCAGCAGAAGCAAGCCCAAAACTAACAATGGAAGAATTCCTAATGGAAGTCAGAGAGTTTTCCCCCTTTCTCTTGAGGTGTTGTGCCCCAGTCTGGCACCAAACTGCCCAGCTCCCTCTAGCTTCTTTGTGAATTAAGTTTATTCCTGAAGGAAACCATGAGTAATGGGAGCTCAAAGAAAAAATGACAGTTGCCCATCTCTCCGCTCCACTGTGTAACCACTTAGGCACTGAGTACCCAGAATTGAACCCAGCATTCCTAGTGTTGTTTCATCATAGCTCAGAGACATGTTTCCTCAGCAGGCTATTTGGATCAAAAACTTAAGGCAACATCCCTGAAAGAATAGATGAGGCAAAACACAGAGAGGACGTTTTAACTGTCTGCTTCCATTTTTATTTGCTGCACTCCCACATGTCACCAGAGCCTGTAGGGTGGTCAGGCGGATTCTGGGTCATGTGTATTCATGACAGTATAAGACTACAAGGTCATCACATCCTACAATCATAGACAACTGTGTAATAGACACAGTCCAGTAGACTCCACAGCACATTTATTCCAATACTGTCACATATTAACATAAACCTTTTCATGTGACCAGTGGGAAACAATTAGATCAGTTTTTCAGTCTGAAGTGAGGCAGCCATTTTCATTCTTAGTCTAAAGAAGCTGACAATTACAAATTAGGTATTGCATTGTAAAAAGGTATAATACCATCTCCCTGACCTCTGATATCTGATTATAAAGGTCATAATCTTGTCTACTCTGTGGATAAAAATGTGTAAAGCTACAGATATTTTTATATATGTCAAAATTAAAAGAAAAACCAAAATATTGGTAGGTATGTAATCTGACTTGTATGTTGATATGTCTCATAAAAATTGAGACCATTAATTGAAAAATTGACTCAAGGCTAATGAAGTGGCATTCTTATACTGCTTTTTAATAAAAGTACAGTGATACCATATGAAAACATTAATATATATTATGATAGGTCAACTCTAGCTTGTATTTACAGTAAGTATTTTCTTAGATAAGATTCCCATTTCACAGTAGCTTAGCTACACTAACAGATGTTTAAATCAGAAAAAGTATGGGCCCCTGGAGATGTCCCGATAGATGTGAACATACTAAACATCACCACTGAAAATTAGCAGGGGATGAGGCTGTGAGGAGTTGCTTGCTAAATTTTGCCTCTGATTAAACATAAAATGTGCCATGAAGGGCACAGTAGGACATTTATAGCTTAACACATGTCCCCCTGCAGGTACATGAAGTTATTCCAGATAAACCCAGACACAACTAGAAAACAATTCTTGGGTCCCCCAAGGAAAATTTCACCTAGATAGAAAATGCATCTGTTTTTCTCCCTATAACTTAGTTATGGTGACTGCCAAAGACTTCGTAACACACAGACTGCCTGAATCCTGCTGCTGATGAAAGGCTAAGGTCAAGCTTTGTACTTCTATCATTGGCAACACATTTCAGGGCCTCTGCAACAGAGCCAGAGAGATTCACTCATTGGGATGCCTGACCCACAGGGCAGTAAAAGTATGAAACAAGCAATGAGGGCAAGTTCATATCTCAGTAGGGCACAGTTGGAAGACAGTTCATATTGGCAGGTCCCTAGCATGGTTATTACTCTATCCCTGCATAACAGTGCAGGACGATGCTGACAGATCAGAGCACAGGCGAGAACAAAACGAACCGTCTCTCTGTGCACTCAGCTGTTGGGAACGGTTTAATTGGTTCCCGCTGTATACATGGCTGCAAAAGTAGCAAAGGACTGAAGTCCCCTCATGTTTGGTCAAGATCTTGCTTTCTTTCATCTGTTGTGCAGATGCTGATGGGGGTCGCCTGCCTGGAGGGGGTCAGGATTCTGCCAAAAAGGATTTAAGCAAGGTAGTCACAGTCCAGGCATCCCAGCTTAATGGTCAGTGACTCAGTGAGAAAACCAAGACTGTCTGCACTAGTGGATGACTCCATTCCTGATAACGTTTGTAAGAAAGAATGATATCCTGGCAAACCTCCTCCACAGATGTATGCTGTTTTATCTAACAAATAAACCCATTCCACCTAGTAGGGAAGTTCTCTTACAATCATTATCAACAGTACCCGAGTTCCATACTCTCGGTACAGGCAAAAATCTAAATGAAGAGTGGATAGTAGGAGGAAGAAGAACTGAGGATTGTAACTAAAGGCTCTTTGAAGCAAAAACACAGATGGGGGGGAGGGAGAGGTTAGGGTTAGTAAGAATGGGAAGAACTATGCACTCTGTAGTAGGTTGATACATTTGCATTCTGGAAGAAATATGATTTTTGTGAATATATGGCTTGTCCACCAGGCAGGCAGCTAAATGCAACATAATGATAAAGATGTTGTTATATTATTTGAGTTTTATTGCTATGGCTTTGCTACCCTAACACTTCAGAGTTATCTGGAAAAAAAATGGGTCTCTAACCTATCTGCAGTGAGAGTACTTATGTGATAGTACAGAATCTGGTAAGTTTACAGCCATCTGAAAAAGCTGTACCTCGGTTTCCCCAAATGCTAAATCCAATAGTATTTGTAAAGTGCTTGGAAATTTTCCAAAGGAAAGTACCAAATGTAAAGAATAAATTGTTAACTTTATCTACCATACATGTGTGACTTATACTCAGATGTTTATACAGTGTACAATTGCAGATAATGAAATATTCTCATCATTTAACTCTTACCTGTTGAATAGTAACAGTTCATCAACAGTGACCCAGATCTATAAAAACAATCTGGTTAATGGTCATGCAATACCCACAGTATTTAAGGTTTGGTCTTCAACCAGTGGAAAGTACCGACTTCACTGTATTGTAGGCTGATGATTTATTGATTACATGTTTTTAGAGGGACTGGACAGTTGCAACATACTTGGGGGAAAAAATAGCTTAGAGGTAAGTCATGTTACACCTCTAGAAGAGTCCAGAAAACTTCTATATCAGAGATCAGCAGAAGCAAAGATGCTTATACAGTTCCATGGTTGTTTCATTACTTCTTGAAAAGGTTGTTTTCTTTGACCTGACAAGGAAAAGAGGAGAATTGGCAGACTGATGCAGAACAACATGGAATTCCCACGTATTTCTGTCACAGCCCTCTGGAGATTTGAAAGAAAACAGATGGCAGTCAGTGCAGGACCAAGACCTAGCAAAGAGATTAATGATTTTTCAAGATCAGCATGAAACATTTAAAAATAACCTATTTTTTTATTTTTAAAACATTGAGCTTTCCTGGAAAATGAACGAACCAAAAATATTTGTTAGTTACAAAAATATCAGCAATAATCATACTATTGATTAAATGAAAAAAAAAAAAACACCAAAAAAATCCCAAAACATTTCTAAAAATATAACTGGAGGGGGTTAACAAATTAAATTGTTTCTTCAAATAATTGTCACTGCTTGTAATACACTTTTCAACTGGGGAAGAAGGAGAGATGCTGTTCTCTTATTTCAATATCCAGGAGACACAGACAATGATAAAAATGAAGGTGATATTTCTTCATGTGCATTCTTGACACAACTCCAAAATGTGAATAAGTTTTCTGAGGTTTGTGGCGTACCTGGTGAGGTTCTTCAGCCCACATTTTGCAAATATGACTGTTTCTCCCTTGTAGAATAGCAGAAACATTAAAGGATCTTCACAGTGTTTTCTTTCTCAAAGACCACAACAACATAAAAGGGACTACAAAGACTCAGAAGTCCATCTAAACCAGTATCCTAGCTCCAAGTAATGGTCAGCTGCAGATGGTTAGGGAAAGGACATTAAAATACCATATATAGCCTGATCCTACCCCTGCTCAATCTTTTTAGTTGTTTGGGACTTGGAGATGGGAGTACAGCCAGATTATCATGTTTAATAGCTAACAGTGGACCTGTCTTCCAAGATTTTTTGTATCTTCCCACAGCTTTGTCTTAGGAGAAGAAAATATTGCCATGTGGTATTAAACCCTTGAAAATGTATTCTTGTATGACTTCTCACAATAAATTCAACCTGGATTGTGCTCCTTGGCAGAAATGTTCCTTCTCCTTTATGTGCGTGTCTTTGTGTATGTGGTTTATGAAAATGTCCTGGCAACACATCTTCAGATGAGATGTTTAGAAGTTAAATTGGACCTGGCCCTATTATTTGAAGATGAACAGGGGACTGTGAAAGTTTCCATCTCTTAAGACTTTAGATCTCATTAATGCAATTCTTTAAACAGTTAAAAACATTCCCCCTCCAAACAGCAAATAAAATGCAA
Source organism: Poliocrania exsul (assembly GCA_035041345.1). Classification (NCBI taxonomy): domain Eukaryota; kingdom Metazoa; phylum Chordata; class Aves; order Passeriformes; family Thamnophilidae; genus Poliocrania; species Poliocrania exsul. The sequence continues at coordinate 29,747,225 of JAWWLZ010000118.1, forward strand.
GGCCCCCAAATCAGACTTGTTCAGTGCCTTGAATAATAAAAGCTATATCAGCAAAAATGAGTCCTTGTTTATGCCTCCTTTAAAAAAGAAATATACCAAGGAGACAGAATTGATGTTGGGTCTCACAAATCAGCTTTGTCTGAAATTCAAAGAGCTGGGCTGGCACATACGTTGCCTGGATTTAAGTCATCTTAGGCCAAAGTGAAGAGAAAAATACTCTTCAACAAAACCAAACATGAACTTAAAAGCTCATGAGCAGAAATACCAACTTCAGTGATTATTGCTGAGAAGTCAGCAAGCACTTGTTATTCAGGCAAGGAACCTCTCTTGCTGCCAAAGTTTTTGTCAGTTCCTCAGGGTTACCTCTATTTCCATTTTTACACAGTCTAAACATATCCCTCTGATCTCCAGCTCCCGCTCCTTGAATTCCATCAAGTCTTCTGGTCTCCTCCCTTTCTTATCTACTTCCTTCTTTCTACCTTAGGTCTTTAATTTCTAACTCCAGAGAAACCTTATAACTGGTAGAAGCCTGCCATGCTCTCAGAATAACTTTTTCATTGTATCCAAAACTCCCAAGCTTCTCCTGGTCAGATTCATTACTACATGTTGTCTCAAATCTAGAAAACTCCTACTACTAGAAGAAATTATTCACACCATAGAGATCACCAGAGAGGCCAAAATCTCAAGTGTTGAAATACCATGTGCAAAACTGAAAATATAAATCTACGATGGACCATGAACTTTGGGCAACAAACAAAACAGACACAAAGCCTCAGAGAGTGAAAAGCCTGATTGAGCACTATCAGGTGTGCATTTAACACCCAGCACTCAGGCAGCTTGAGGCTACAGTACCAATAGCACTGCTCAATGTGTGATGTGTTCATGGGCATGTGGCCATGCAGTTCTCAGCAAATCAAAGCTAGGTACATTCTGGACATGTCAAGAAAAACAGAATATGAATGCAGGACTGACATACCAAAGCTTGTGGGAGCCTCTGGCAACATGGGATACATTCCTCTATGACTTCTACTGCTGTAAAACTGCAGTAGCTCCACTGACCTTCAGAGAGCTACACTGCTGTAGAAAGTACAGGAGAAGAATCAAATGCACTGTGTAGATTTGCCTAAGTCCATCAGCCAGCATTTCAAAAACAGCTTATAATTTTGGCTGTCTCAACTTTTGAGTGCCTTGGTGTCTTGAAAGACACTAAAAATACAGAGCCAAAATTACAGGTTACTTTGCACAACTTGGGCCTCACTTTCTCTGGATCAAATTCTGATGTTACTTGGACTTAGTTATAATTGAAGCATGAAATAAGTTTCTTGAACAATGCAGAGCTACAGAAAGCTCTGACTAGTACAGATGAGAGAAGACTTGCACTCTCTGTATCTCAGGTCACTTACTATCAGTGTAAAGACACTGGGCGAAATCCTCAGCTGAGACATATTTGTGATAGCTACATTGGAGCCTCCAAACCTATTTGCACTGGCTGAGGATCCAACTCATTTAACTAATAAATCCCATTTAACTAATTTACAAAATAGTAACGAAATTTAATATCTACACAGAGCTTGGAAGATAAAAAGTCTTCAGCCTGATAATGACTCAGAGTTGTGCCAGCCAGAAGTAACTTCACTGTTAGGTAGAATTGCAGAAACATGAGAAATTAGTCAGACCTATTGCATGTTAATATACATACTGAAAACCACCAGTTTTCTGCACATGCCTCAGTTTAAAGGACTGTGATACTAGGGAGAACAACTGGTAAACAGAAAAGCCACATGAGACACCACTGTCAATGACCACCAAAACAAAAAGCATGGGAAAATACATGTAAACTCTTTCATCCAATGAAAATCAGTGTGGTCAGCTTTCTTTTAATTTAGGAACATGCTGTGCTTGCCTGGGGGCTGCAGGGCCAGTGAAGGGAGAGAGGGTCAGTTCTCCATAGGACTGACCCAGGTTTGAAAATTCACAGCAATTAAAGTGCTGAAAGCCAAACCTCCCACACATCCTTCCCCTAAGTGTCAGGAAATAGTGTCCCCTGATTGCACAATCTCTAAGTCAGATGGCTGGCCTGGAGGGACTAGATGGGTTTCTGGGATTCCATTAGACCCTGAGGGAATTTCATGTCAACTAAGGCAGATGGAGCAAAACCAAACTATTCAGGAGATGCCTTCAAGATGCTGTTTAATCCTTGCCGATCTTCCCTGTGAATGAAGTCAAGTCAGTGCACACCATATCTGGATGGACTTAGTAAGAAAAATTTTTTGACTGATTTCAAGATGAACAGAATTACACATAAGGAGCACAACTAAAATAAACAGCAGCGATAGCAGCAAAGTGATACAGTTTGGTAAAGCTACTAGGATATCCAGGGAATTTGCTTACTCAGCTCTGTGAAACCAAGAGACTACACTTCACAGCACATAATATAGACTTTTAAAACCTCAGGGTTGCACTGTGACTGTCATAAGCTCCAACAGAGAATTGCTTTCTGTTTCACAAAACAAGAGTGAAAAGCTGCCTGCCTTGCCTATACTGTGTCTCTCTTGCGTTCAGGGTCAGTGTCCAGCAATAGAAGATCTAGCATTGTCCCAGCTGGTATAACCTCATCCAAACTCTGATGAGAGGTGCTGAGAGGAAAACTCATACATTCTCATTAGAACTAAATTTATATCCTGCCAGATCAATATCTCCTTCCCCATTTCCCCTCCCATTCTTCCACTCAGTGTGCAACTTCCCTGTTGAACCACAACTAACAGCCCACATGGAACTTCCAGACTTGCAAACCCCTGCAGGTAGTGTTGCTTACTACTGGAGGACAGAGACCACTAATGAGACAGAAGGGAAGCAGTCAGATTAAACCACCCTACATATGGAATTCTCTCCTCCTTAGTTTCTTTTCTCATCCTCTCAGCTTTCAACAGTTCTGTATATATTATTCTTATATTACTCAACACACTTCAGACAAACTACTGAACCAGGTAAAAAGTGTTTGTGGCTCCCAGACACTTGTCTGGCTGTGACAGTTCTCAAGTTTTTGTTGGGGCATATAAGTTTCTAACAAGTTACCATATTTCCTAAGAATTTTTTTTTTCTTTTACATTGTCAGTCAAAAATGCTAAGAAAATAATGCAACTTCTTGAAAACAAAAGCTAATAAGAAATAAAGCTAAGCTACTGGAAACAAAAGTTAATAAGAAATAAATCATGGTGAGGAAAAGAATTCTGGTATATTACAGTAATGGTAAGATCCAAATACAATTCTTTCCAAGTCTCGAGACTTCACCTCTAAAGTATATCCCTGCAGGATGTGAATTTAAGAACACATGCTCCCTTACCCATGCAGTCAGTATAGTTGCTTTTTCTCCAAATCACGGTTGGCATGGTATAGCATGGCATCCCGCAGTGGGGATTAGACCTGGAACACCTGTCTCCATTACATTAGCCAGCAGAGTGGTTATATCAACCTGCAGTTATTTTCGGCATGGTCAACTACACCAGGTCAATTTCATTATGTAGTGGAAATGCCTGTAAAACTCTCACCTCCCAGTCCTCACTTTTCCTCCTTTACTTCCTTCTCCCTCCCCCTAGAACCCACTCTGCACCCTCAAGAGGAAAAGTACTCACAGACTTACTTCATTACCAAAACAGCTCTATGCAGGGAACCTTGACTTGCAGCAGCTTTTCTTGTGACAGTTTGTTGGCTGAAGCCAATTGCTAACAGCACCGTGCATTGTATTGTGCAATTCACATGGCTCCTACTCCTCAGCCCAGCTTTGTGTTTATGCTCAAGGGCATCATCTCTCCTTCCAGCAACTGCACAGGCCAACAATGCTCCTGCTGGCAAAGATCTTTGTACAGTTCCAAGTGCTTGCTAAGTATGATGCCTCCTGTGTGAAGCTGACAAACTGCTTCTCACATCTGGGGAAGCAAGCTGTTTCTGTCATGGGTCTCATTAGAGAAGATGCCAATGAAGAGGACAGCTGCCTCAGCAGCTGTTCCCACAACTGGCTCCCTTCTCTACTTGAGGAATGAAGAAGGCACATCCAGGTGTAAGGTGGGGGAGGTAAGGTTAATTAAATGAATGCAGCACAGAATTTTAATTGCAAATAAATACCCTTGTATACCCCACTGAAACCACCACCTACTTGTGGAGTAGTCTCAGGAATCTCTGGACTGGCGAGGTAAAAGAAAAAAAAAATCTAGGTATTTTACTTGAGACTTGAACCATGTGTCTGTATCAGCACCTCTGCAAGTTTTTCGTAGGGAGATTCTCCTTATAGTAGCTGACTTGTTCATATATGACCCTGTAACAGCTAGGTTTTGGATGTGAGAGACAACTCTCCTCTGCAGAAGCAGTGGGTTCTTGGGAAAGCCCTTAGTATCAAGCGAGTACAGTCTCAAGGGGCTAAATTTGTCAGATTTAGTCAAGTGACTCCCCAAATTTATGTTAGGATGTGTTATTAGTAGTAGCCTGGCAAACAGTGGAATAGGGCTTCATTGTCAGGGGCCAGGAAATTGCCTGTCCTCCTCATAAGGAAACACAAACTGCTTTCTGCACAGTATGACAAGGGATTAAAGAGTTAAAAAAAAAAAATCCACATTGTGGAGCTGCCTAAGAAAGTCGGGTTTTGCCTAAGGCTTATTTGGAATTTTGCTTTCCTACTACCAGAACATGAACTAGCTGAACTTCAGTTAAATTTTAGTCTTCCAAAGATATGACCTTCCCCTCCTTTTTCTCCTTAGACCTTTTTTATCCCCTGTCACCCCCATCCACATACAGAAGAGTGCAAATACCTGCATTGTCAGCTGTTCTTCATACCTTTGGAAGATGCAATCAAGCTAAACCTGAATCCTGTGTGCTGCCAAGCTGGCTTCAAGATATTTCAGAGAAGGAAAAAGAAAAAAAAACCCCAAACAACAACAAAAAAAGAAGACAAGCAGTACTCGCAGGGATTTGTTATTGAAAACAAGCAAAAACTTGTGAAGATTTTCTGCAGAGCTGCACTTACACTGTAGTACCTGTGTCTCTGGGCAGATCCTCCCTGTTCTGCAGTCCGTAATCCACATAGAATACCTTTGCTGCTCTTCTCTCTGGCACTGCTGCTGTAGGGAGACTGGAACTGCTGCTGTTTTCACTTTCAGACCAGCCTCTCTCTCCAAATCCTCTGACGTCAGACAGCCTGTAAGAGATATTTATGGAATGAACAATCTAAAAGTTTCTCTAGGTAGAGTTCAGGCTGGAGTTTGTGAGGATTTGTAATTTTTACTCTCATGCATAGAAAACCCTTCCCAAGGGGGTCAGGGAGGAAACAGTAGGGAACTACAGATGTGGTTGTATAAGTTCCTGTCAAAAGACAATCCCTGTACTTTTCTGTCCATGGTGTATTATATCCACACCCACATTGTAACTATCTGTCATGTAAGTCCCCATTTGGAAAGCAGTTTTCCAGTCTCTCAGCTGTGCCTAAAGAGGGTTTGAATCAAGCCTGACATAGAGGTCTCTCACAGACACGCTCCTAGCCCACAGCCCTCTGCTGTGTCCAGACTTTGACTGGATTTAACTAAAACAGGAGTAAAACAGGACTTGCAAGCATCTGTACACATCCTATTTCAGTTTTGCACTAACCCCTTCCAGCTGGAATGTTTTGCCAGGCATGTGGGCCATCTTCCCTCCTAACTTCAAAATATCTCCTAGATGTGTCTCATCTCAGATGAATACTACCTTGAAAAATTAATCTGACATTTGATCTCTATTATGCTCTGCTCATTTGCATCTCTCTTTGTATCATTTATTTGCTAATGTACAGTATGACACCCTTCACCTGCTGTGAAACCCACTTAAGTGTTATGTGGAAGAGAAGCAATGCTAAAGCAAAAACTGAAAACAGTATTAGCATTAATGTTAATCAGTACTTGAAGAGCGAAGTGCTCTCATGGTATAATCCTGCTGAGGCAAGTGATGATAAATTTAGACTGATAAGACTTCTTTGTTTTGTATTTAGAAGCTGAGCTTGGCCGTAAGCCTGTAAGTATCAGTAGTCTCATCTAAGAGATGAGGAAACAGGTCTGAAGGTGAAATGACATACGGTGAAAATCCTTGAGTGAGCCTTACATGACTACAGACAAACCTTTTTAAGAAGTTCAAAATTATTCTACATTTTCTGGAGGAGTGTACAAATGTGCTGCTATTATAAGCAACGGTGGTTTTGTTTTTGCTTTATTTTTTTATACTCCATCATTTCCATTTGTAAGGAGTTACAAGAAGTATATGCCTTGCAACCACTTTTGGAGATGCAATTCCTGTTTCAAAATGTGCCAGCGTTCTTTTGTGTGCAACTTAGTAGCAGCAAAAATTTCTCAGTTGGGGCTGTGTGGAGTAGTTTTTTCATATACACATGCTTTCTCTTTTCTGCTCTACCATCATCACCTCTGGGCAAGAGCCAGGGCTCTTTGAAATTAAAAAAAATCATCTGATCAACTTCAAAAGCTCTAAAATCAAATTTGCTGTGATAACTTTCTAATGGCAGCCAGCCCCATACATTGCCATATCATCACTATGGCCAAAAGCCTTGAGATGCATTCCAATAGAAAATGATGTCTCTTTAAAGAGATTTCCACCTTTATACTTAAAAGATGGGTCTAAGAATCTGGCAGATGAAGGAACACGAAAATGATCTCAGTTCTAAAGTGCTATTCAGCCAAGTAAAAGAAGTAAAATATTTTCATATATAATGAAAAATAATAAAAAGAACGCACTTTTGACAGTGCAATCCAAGCACTGAACAAGTGTTGTTGTTGTTGTTCCCTCTGGCTACCAGAATTGCCACTTGCCTACTTAAGATCAACAAAGATCATTCAGGGCATAAGTCTCCACCCTGCTATGCTGCGTACTGATCTTATTAAAGATCAACCCTGAAGTTACGTTGCTACGTGTTGGCAGTTTGCCCCATAGATATCCACAGGCATCTCTGAAGGGCAGAGTGATGCAGGGCTTCTCTGTAGGATACCAGAGCTTTGCTTAGGGATAATTCTACATCCCACCAACTTTCATTGACTCAGCTCCTCTAAAGCATAGTAAAGGCTCCTGGTGTTGGCTTAAGATGAGATGGCTATCCATGACTCCTACTTCCTCTGTTTAATTTATAGGATTATATTACATCTTCTCCCTAGTGAGTGGAAAAAGAGGAACATAGAAATCCTGACTTTCATACAGAGGTAAAGCATGAATAACCGCAGCCTGTCTTACAGTTTGACTCAAGCACAAATGTGATTTCTTTATTTCAAGAGACTTCACAGTAAGGCCGAAATGCCAAGAAACTGTAATAGTCTATTTACCCACGCATGACACAGACAGTGAAAGTTGCTATTAACTTGTATCCAAGAGCTCATTTTATTTCTCTCCTAGAGGGATATGGCTCTTAGCATGTAGTTGTTAGGATAGAAATACCCATGCTACAACATTTCAGCTACTGTAGACTAAGACAGTATCTCTATGAAGCCGTTGCATTTCTGTGGGGAAATGAAAGGTAGAATAGCCAGTTATGCAGTTGTATACTCATAACCTTGGCACTGAACCCCATAGGATTCCACAGGATGCCACAGGAGTCCTTTCTAGAACACAGCACCATGATACAAAGAGCATGAACATATCAACTGTGGGCAACCTGTACCCCTGTTTCCTATACAGGAGAACCCTCTCCGTTGGACTGGGAGTGTGCATGCAAGGGCAAAATTTTAAACAGAGTTTATTTAAAACAATACTTCTCCCAAAAAGCGCTAGTGGCAGGCACTATTGCAGGGTGAGAATCAACCTTGGGCACTGGACCAACACAAGCATAGGCATTAGTCAGCCTTAAAACACAGAGGAAAAACAGAATTGAGTGAGACCCTTTGCATCACTTGCACATGATTGAAAAAACAAGACAGCATGTGTTCCTCAGGTCCAAGCCAGTCTCAATACATGTTCACATGACCAACTATAGCAGTCCAGTTGTCACTCCCTTAGTGCTACATAACAAAATAATAAACCAAAGGAAATGAAACCACTTGCTGCCATAGTGGAACAGACCATTCAGCTTACTAGTCTAGTACACTGCCTCAAGCAGTGGCTAGATACCTGATGATTCAGAGTATGAAGAATGGAAAACACACTACATCCAGCCTGTTGCGTGCTGGAATATTACATAAGGACTGGGGGGAAAAGAGGGAAGAGAAATTCTTTCTTGAACCCTATACTTGATTAGTTTACACCCTGAAGCATGAGGTTATTTCAGATGCTGAATTTTTTTTCCCCTTTCACTGATATTGCTATGTGTGTTATTACTGCCTATATTTCAGTCTGGGAACCTGCCAGGTTTTTTCCAATCTACTGAAGTCAGGAAATGCGAAGCTATGGCATATGTTCAAAGACTAGCACACACCAAAGCATGCAGAGAGCATCTGCGTGCATCTTTGTCCTCAGATGCAGACAGCCTTGGCCCTAGTTTTTAAATTCACCCAGTGATTTTCCTTTCATTTTGCATGATGGAATTCTATTTTTTGTGTACTCTTGGCCCTTGGATTTAAATCTCCATTACACTGACCAGAGCAAAACCACTTACAGGTCTCAGATGTCTTCATATCCAAGGCTTGAAGTACTAGGGTTTACCAGGTGCTAGTAAACTGTTCAAGTGATAAGAAGGGAAGCCAATGATGTGATGCAGAAAAACATGTGCCAGCAAGAGGGATCGTTCTAAGACACTGCCACAGCTTTGTCCCATGCAGGGGATCACACTCTGATCTGGAAAAGGGGAAGAAAGCACTTTCTGGAGCTGTACTGCATGTACTGCATGTACCTGAGATGTCCCTTTAGCCACACAGGTTCATGCAGAGCATGGTAAGTTTCTGACTATCATAATCCATATATAACACTGGATAAATCTGGATTTTTAGCTAGGCAGTGAAGTGATGACATTTTAGACTCAGTTTCCTCCAGTATCAAAATCAACACAAAGTAAGAATCAGGGGAAAATACAGCTCATACAACAGACAGAAAATTTCAAATTAAAAGTAGTGCACAATTAAGTAGAGTAAGACTTACAAAGCCATCAACTCAGCAGTACACCATGACTGAACTCAGAGCCTGAGGCACAGATTGGACTTCTCAAACTAAATTAGAAACTTAGACAATATTCATACATGAGAGTAAACAGAAGGCAACATGGGCTGAGAACACCCTGCCTCTGCCACTGGCAGAAGAGGAGGTAGGAAACAGTGAGCTCTGTTCCATACAGGGAATTGTGGCTAGGCTCTGACTCCTTTGCAGCAGTCAAGTAGACCAAAGAGAATTGAGTAGGCAAGACTATTTGGACAGTTATAAACTAAAATTGTTCTGCAGATATACAATGTCAGAATTAAACAACATTTTGTAATATATCACACGCTATTCCCAGTGCTAACTTAGATTATTTTTTTCTCCATCAAAAACTACATAGTGAATTCAGGTTAACCAGAGTCTTTTGAGAGCTTTGTGGGACAACAGTTTCTTGGCTTCTTTCATACGCATACTGTATTGACAACTCTTAAAACAGAGATGCTTCAAAGCAGCCAGAGAAAAACGTATGCACACAGTAGACAATGATGCAGACAGAAATGTCAGCAAGGATACACCATATTAGGAACAATCTTCATGTGTTACAATATATCAGGGGAGCCTGAGTTGGGAGGAGAGTCAAATTCTGTGGACTGTATAAAATTTAAATGACTTGACTAGTATAATTTTTTCCTTGTCTTTCCTAGACATTCTCTTTTCTTGCAAAGGATTTATTTTTAAAAGATTCCAGGAAGCCAAGAGAGCCTATTAGACTGGCAATTATCCTGAGTCACTTCCTACAATGGTTTAAAACAACTACTCAGAAAATCTCTTTTGTGAGCATGAATGCAAAAGTACATCAGTGGCCCACAGATCTGAAGCAATAAATCTGAAAGAGTAATGATCTACAGCTAACTACATTACATTTTAATAATACTGAAAGAATACTAATGTTGGAAAATCAAATGTTGGAAACTGATAGATAACCAACACACATTATGATATGGATATGTTTAGCCACTACGCATGTAAAACAGCTATGGCAGAACATGTGAAGCAACTCAACTGCCCACATTTCCGCTCAAGACATTTAACTCAAGACAACTCTCTCCTTACAGCTCTTTCCACAGTTGATGTGAACCTGATGCATGAGATGAAGCAAATATCTATAAAATGTAAGCATGCAGTCAGAGCTGGTGCTGTAATTTTGGTGCTCCTACAATTTTAGGTGCTTTGGTTTATTAACGCTTATGCCCTTTACTGTTGTTCTTTCTCTATTATTTGCTAATTAAAGGGGAAAAAACAACCAACCAATAAAACCCACAAACAAAAAACCAAAACCCAAACAGTTCCAAAACCTTTGCCCATGTAATCCTACTGAATTTCTGAGATATCAACAAAATACCTTACCTCTCCTGAATATTGGAGTTTTACTTTACAGTTATGTCACCACACTGTTCTCGTCTCAAGGGTAATGCAGCTTAACCATGACACGTTCAAGTGTCTTCTCAGGCAGGAAAACATAAGTTCTTGAGCTCCGCTTGTGAAGCCTGGTTCAGTATTATGGATGTAGGCACAAAGACTTGGCACAGGTATTCTTGGAAGATATACAAACTGTAGAGACTGCTCTGCTTGACCCCCAAGTTTTATTACCAGGCCAGTCAAAAGTGCTACCTCATCTGCTGAAGAACAAATTAAGGCAGTTTACTTACAGGATAAAAGCACAGGATCTTGGCTCACAACATCAAGAATCCTTTCCTAATCTTTTATAAAGAAATGAAACAAGAAAAGAGAACAAAATGAAACCTCAATATTAGGTATTCTTTCTCCTTTGCAATTATTAAATACCACAAATAAGACATAATTCTCATGTGACACATACATTCATTGTGAACATCTGTTTCTATCACCTGCACAGTGGTCTATAAAAATGTGTCAGTGCACAGGATTAAACAGAAAGCCATGTGGAGATTTTTTTTTTCCAGACAGAATAAAACCTAGTGTTATGAATGGCTGAAACTTCGGCCATATGTGCTGGTTTTAAAGGTAAACCAGCAGGAGAAATGAACTCAACACAAAAGAGATTATAAGTCAGAGTTACAATTTAATAGTAATATTATAATAAATGCAATGGCACAAATAGAAATTGGTTTTAACCCACAAAACCCAGAAGTGTAACCCAGCATCCTGGGGCACAAACACAAAGGGGTTTGTAGCCCCTGTGCTGAACCCCATGTGTTCCCCCAAGTCCAAAGTAAAAGGAAGCGAGAAACATGTTGGTGCAGATGACAGTCGCAGTCTGGTCGAGACTGGTGGTCTCCTCCTGTCAAGGTTCTGGTCCTCCTCTGGATCCAACAAGTGGCTCCCAAAGTCCCCAAACCCCCAAGATTATATCCCCTCAGGTTCAGGTGGGACTGCCCAGTACCTCCCTTAGGGTGGGGAATTACACAGTGGGTGATGTCACTCTAGGAGTCATGGGATATTTTGGAATCATTGATGGCCCATTAGCAGACATGACACCTCAGGCTGGATGTGGAGGTGCTAAGGACTTCCTGGAAGGGAGTTATCACAGCTCTTATCTCACAGGTGTCTTTCACACCCAGCTCACACTCTGAGGGGTCAGGGGTGCCCTGGGCAGCTGCTGCAAATGGTCCACTGTTAATAGTTCATGGGAAACAAAAAGAGGGTGTAGAATACACAGCTTTGGTCACATGCACACAGTGATAAACTGGTCCCACCTGCTGAACTAGGACACTACAGAATACTCATTTTGAAGAACCTGCTTATAGACTGGATTTGGGGAGCAGTGAAATAGGACAGAAGTATAAAGAAATTTCTCGTGAAGACTGGCAAGAACAACAGCTTTACAAACTTATGCTAAGAGCATACAGATCCTCCAGGGTCTTAGTCACTGCTGATTTAGCCATGGTTCAAGATATTCAACATCCCATAGCACTAGGTTTTTGTTTCTGAAGTAAAGCAAACAAAGTAATGGTGCGGGGTGGGGGCAGTGTGTTACATTATGTAGTGGGATAGCTACTACATTTCACTCAACAACAGAAAATCCAAAACTTCGCTAAAACCCAATGAACTGGAAATTCTAAAAAATTAATCAGAATAACAATTCTTACATAAATCCACTGCCTCCAGAATCCCAAAGTGTGTTTCTTAGGATTCCAAAGCAGTTCAGCATAGTCTATGACCAAGACACAACATATTGTCAAACATGCTCCTAATTAGTCCATTTTGTTCTGATTTTCTTTGATCATTTCCAGTACAGACAGAAAGGTGACCATCTTAAATAAATACTTTTATAAGTTTTTGTTAATGGTATAAAATTTATGTAATAAATATTGATACTATAAGATTCTTGTCCTAATTAGGTACAGGAATAATCTAAAACTTAAAAGTTTTGTTCCTTCACTCTCTCCTAATTAATTTGGCAGATCCAGGGAGGTATAACAATTTAATGACATTTGATCAAATTTGTCAAGGCATGAAAATATATGCAATACATATAAATATGGTTTAGTCTCTTTGACAGAATTCTTAATTTCTCTGGGCCTGTTTCTTCAGCTGCAAAACAGAAATTATGGAATTGAGTGATTGACATGGATGTTGTGAGGTTAACCTCATTCCTCTTTGTAAAGGTCTGTGAACTCCTGGACTGGAAAAACTGAAGAACAATTAATTTATTCAGTGCTTGGGTCTTTGATACACAAGTGTGGATGAAATGTTGAACAATAATTCCACATGAAGATACTCCTTTCTTTATCCTTCTCTCTTCTTGGAGTACCTGATTTGAGGGAGTTTCAGGTAATTTGTTTCACAGGGGCAACAACCAAGCAATTATTTCTGATGATTGTGCTTGTATTCCTGAATGGTTTGATAATAGAAAAATTCTTTTGAGTAACAGAAACAAATGGCAAATACTTTTCTGTGAGCATGTCATGTTGTGTTAAATTAACATGTTACATGAAATTCACTTACAGAAGACAGAAAATCATGATTATGATTTTATAATATATAATTACACAATGTATAATTACACAATGTATAATTACACAAATCTTTGCACACTTTTCTGATTTGAGATGTCAAATGTATTGTTTCTTAGGACAGGAAAGAAGCACACTCAATATAAGTGTCAGAAAGGTCAAAACAGTCAAATGGATGTACAAAATACATGTTGGTTTCCAGAGACTATATTTGTTTAAACAGTTGTCAAACATGCAACTGGAGAAGGTAGTAATAGTGAATCCCACTTACCTCTCTTAATACAATTTCCAAAAATTCAGAAGTGAGTCCTTACTCTTCCTCTGAGCAGAAAGGGCTGTCAGGTTGTGAAGAGCTTAGTCAAGCACTCCACACCTTTTTGCATGTTCCACAGTAGCTGTTACAAAGTTCTTCATGCAGGACTTCTATATAGTGACAATGAAATTCTGGAGCAGGGCTAGTGAATATGGAAAATTTCTGGATCTACTGGAACAAACTGACAGATAGAGCAACTGAAACTCTGCACCACAAAGTTTTTATTCACAAAAAAAGCTATCAGAGAACATTTAGTCTTCCTTCTGAAAAAGAAATCACTTTTTTTCTACTTTTTTTTTTAATTTTAGAGATAGATATATTTGTTTGATTAATATTTTACTTAAGATTTAGGATGCTAAAATGGAACGATACTAGAAAGTGAGACATAGACAGTACCACCAGCAATCAGGGCAAAGCTTGAATAAAGGATGGATGTAGACAGAACTGCAAGGATACCACACTCAAGGTTAAGAGCATTAAGGTGAGAGGCTTCACTGGCTAATGTCAGGGACTCCAAAGTAAAAACTGGAGTTGGGAGAAAAAAAAAGGGAGGGATAGAAACAGTTCAGGTGGTGGGTAAAAAAGGCCCTGGCTGAGCAAGCAGAAAAATATTTCAGGAAGAAGGCTTGGGACACAGTTATAAAGCTAAAAATATCCCCAAAAATGGTTGTCTGCGTTCCCTTCTATACGGAACAGGTACCTTCTATATGGAACTGGCACCGTACTCCACAGATGAAGGTCGTGTCAAAGCCTTCACCAAATGTGGAGTATAAAGCCTCGACTCTCAAGGAAATTGGTTATGGCCATCTATGGAACTGGTTGTACCTTACTTAGGCATAAGCAAGGCTTAGTAGTAATAAAAAGGCAAACTAATACATTACCTAGAGGACTTCTTTTGGTGTGTATTTGCTCCGTATTTTGCTCATTTTTTTAATGAAAACACAAGTTGCCCATAAAGAAAGTGCCCAAAACATCTGAATGCTCAATAACCTCCAACTGGCATATATAAAATCATACAATATCACACTGTATATAAGAATTATAATATTATGACATTACAATAATAGTATATGTCTGGAGAAAAAGACATTTTTTAAGCCTTAAACATATGATTAGATAAAATTAATCCAGTTTAAATAATCTCAAAAATAAATTGAGGGCTGGCAGATAGAGAAGGGCCCATGAACCTACAGGAAGGGACTGGGTTGTGTCATGACTGTTAAACAGTGAAAGACAACAGAAATTACCAACAAAATACTGTCATTGATGCCTGACTTACTTGAGTAAACTGAATGAAGACATTTTTGCTTCCTCCTCATCTCTGAAACATGATGAAAACTGCTCTATATTACACCCAGGCACAGAAGCCCTCTGAAGTCTTTCCAGAAGTGCAGGACCACTGGAGTGCAGTAATGTTTGGAAGCAGCAGAAAGGATCGTAAGCAAGTGGTTTCCTTCACACACAATCAAGCCCTCTGAGGATAATTAATTTATCTGAGAGGCTAGTCATAAGCAGCCTCAGAAACTGGAGAATGTAAAATAAATCCAAATGGAGGAGAATGATTAGGAACTGGTGAATGAAGTATTTGTGAAACTTTGTGCTGGCAGAAGACCACAAAGCAGCTAACAGGGACAAAGATACATTTTTGGCAACAACTATCTAAAACAGCTTCTTTTCTTCACACTAGTGTTACAAATCAGACTGTGTTAATATCTGCAAATCTCTTTGAGATCTTCCAATGGAAATTACTATTCAAGTTTTATAAAAATATTATATAAAGGAAAAGTTACAGTGCCAGAATATATACAATGAATCTATGAGAAATCATTATTCTTCCATGTTTCAAGAATTGTTTGACAAGTTTTGAAATTATTTCTCTGAGAACTGGTCTGACTTAAATGTGGTCTGATTTTATTTTTTGCCTTTTGTTACCTCATGTTTGCATTTACTGTCCATTAATAATAGATGAACATAACAGCCTAAGGTATTCGATTCTTTTATGAACTGATTATTTCACATTTCAGCCGTACATAACATCAACAGCGTAGGGAAAATTGGAATGTGGCAAGAAGCCTAGGAAAAGGCAAGTTGAGTTGGACTGGGAGTTAGCTGGAAGGATAATAGTCCTGCAAGCCAATATTCATTAAGTAATTTTATGTGCGGTGGAAGAAAATCATGATACACACTTGGCACCTGGAGACTTTAAAATGCAAAAAAAAATTATTTCAATAACTATACAAATTGGTTAACAATTGTGATACTAAACAATTATTTCTATGGTCCCTTGATCCAACAAGAATCAGTTTTCATCGGCGTTATTCTGAAATTCCAGTATGTAATCTAAAGACTTGCTTATCAAACAGCCTAGCTGTTTTCTGAGATGTTATACAATCCTTCCTACCATTTTCCCTTTTTCAGTCTTCATTTGGCCTACATCCAAACCATGCTCACTTCAACAATGTGGGATTAAGCTTCTGGAGGTGCTTTGGCATACACTGGGGCCTAGGTAAGGCCTATATGGGCATGCAAATACATCAAAACTGTTAAACAAGAATTTGAAATATTCAATAACTAATAATAACAGCAGATAAAATCCAGTGTACTTGAACTGCGCATCTGGACTAAATTAATGTCTGCTCTTTAACTATTAAATATGATCCAAAATAACACTACCTCCTTCCAAGGTAAGATGTTCCATTGCTTTTGTAGCTCATGAACTGCACCAAGCTTCATGTTTTACTTGTGCAACTTTTCTTATAAATCATTACAAATGATATGATGATAAATTAATGATAATATAAATAATATAAGCTTGGTTGAAAAGCAAATGTTAAATTACTGGTAACAACTTAGTTTAACTAGCCATGTAACTCATCTAGAAGGATTTTCCCCTCAAAGGAGGCTATTGGAGTACCCCATTTGACAAAGGTTGATCCTACTGCCTATATCTGAAAGTCTGTTCATTAGTGAAAAAGATATTATTGACATGAATGTAGGCACTAGAGCAAGATTTGGGTTTACTTCTTTTGTTTTTCCAGTAGCAATTCTCATTCATGCATCTCAGTGGATCAGACTTGACCTCTGAAAACATAAGGGAGTCCTTACACATCTTACTAGATTTATGCAATGGGAAAAGTGTTTTTTTCTTACCTCTTCGTATATCTTCTTCAATGACAGTAACTGTTAACAATCTTATCTATTGTTTTGAAAGTATCTATGTGCTATTCATTTGCAAGAAAAAATATGTTCTGAAAAAAACTCAAAAAGAAAAATATGTACTGCCTGAAACTCATTGTTCGTGGAGGCAATCTGATATACATATTGTCCTATGTTTTCAAATATAATATCTAGTCCTTCATGTTTATTAGCTTTAGAAAAATCTGATTGGAGTGTGTACAAATCACTGTCCTCTCCTGCAAGTTACAGAATATTGAGAACTTGAGAAAAATATCTCCTGATTTTGTCAATAGATCTCCAGTAAAAAGTACACTATTAGATTAATAATGACTTCATGTGAAAAAATGCTGCTGGCATATATTTTTCTGTCAAATTACCTTCAAGGTCTTTGGAAGCTCACTTTCTGAATCAAGGATCCATAGTATGTAGAGTATTGTTGAATTTATAACTCACCATCTTAGTGAAGATGTGAAAGATTAAAATTCTTGACAGTGTTTACAATAAGACTTTAATTGGGAGAAGAAATAATGGAGATAAAGTGTAGTACAGTTTTTAACTTAGGAAAGAGGGTTTATTCTATTTTCACCTTTGGCTAATTTACATTACCTCCGTACTCTTCAGTCATACATGAAGAACAGGTAAAATGCATATTGTTGCTTGTGCTTGTAATCTTAGAGTCCTAGATTCAGCTTTAATTTGAAGAGGATTTAATTCCAAATGCAAGAGAATTGAAATTCACTAGTTCATTACATGTTTGGGGATTCCTCAGTGAAAGACGCTTGGAAAGTCTAAACAATAACTAAATACACAATCCATGGCCAAGATAGGGATAGGAGATCAACACTGGGTAAATGAACATTTTGTATTTTAATATAGTGACTCAGACAGGAAGTCTGCATCTTCACATTGGCAAGTAACCAATGTCTGTAGTCCCTGGATACCAACCCTTACCCATTTAGAAGACTTCTCAACTGCAGATGTACAACATCAGCATGTGACAAAATCATGTAGCCTTAAATGCATCTAGCATTTGAGACTTAGAATCACAGAATGGTTTGGCTTGGAAGGGACCTTGAAGATCATCCAATTCCAACTCCCCTGCCATGGGCAGAGACACATTCCACTAGACCAAGGCTATATTTGCATTAGTATTTGAATGATTAAGAGTAGTTTTTAGTATTTAAAACTAAAAGCTGAATATTAGAAAAACCCACTAAACTAAATCTCTTTTTTTGTCTTCATCTCTTGAAAATTTGTAGTTCTATAAAAACAAAAAGAAAAAAGGATTTTAAATATCATTGCAATGTGCTTAAATGAGGGCTATTCTATTTGATTTCAAACAGTTCAAGAGTACTTCTAAATTTCTTAATTCACAGAATTGTATGGGGGAAAATGCTATTGTCCTGTTTGTCCCTAATTTACAACAATATATAAATACATGGAAAACTTTAGTGGGAAGGTTGGTCTTGATATTTGAGGGCATTTAGTACCTTGCTACTGAAGAAATCATCTTCTCTGGCTTCACTGCAGCCTATACTTGCAAAATTGGATACATGGCCTAATCACTCCATGTCTTAATTTTCTCCTGTAAGAAAAAGGCACATACCGGCTCTGCAGCTAAACATGTTAATGTCTGGCACATTTGACTGGAGCCATTATTTTATTGGCTGCCTGTATTATTACAGTTGAAGCACTTGCGAGCCTGTGCAAGTACTTATGAGTGCTCATTATGACAGTTTCCTGAGATCAGTGTACCCAGGAAGTATAACTTCCCTTAGTTTTAGTTATGCTGTGCTACTTAAAATATGATGCAAAATTTTGCTTCCTTACAGAAGGCCTTCTCTTCTTGTACAACTCTCTTCATCACAAATTTCTCATCTTTTCACCTACTCAGCTACTGGTCACCTCATCCTAATCCATCTTCTAATGAGATCAACAATCCTGCTGCTTCTGTATTTTTCTTAATTACTAACTCTTTTGCATGTCTTCGCTTTCCTCACACTAGCTCCATACTTCCATCTCTTCCATTCAAATAAATAAGGTGAACAAAAAGCCCTCAGGTGGTCTGCTACCTTTGTTTCCCTTTGCCTCACAAGTAATAGCTCATTCTCCTTCCTCCTTTTAATTTTTACATTACCTAAACCATGAAGTTTATTTTTATTGGCTGGACTTCTCTTTTATAATTATATTCTAGAGATCCCTTCACTATCACTCCTTGCATCATGTCCCCTATTTTCACTTAATGATAATAGTGAAACTGAGATCATGGCCTTTATCCTTATCTTTTGTCCTTACCCTTTTGAACTACAAAACTTAATTTTGTTCCTCAGTTGGAATCGCCTTCCATCATATTGTTGCATTTTCCTCACACCTAGCTTCAATGAATTAAAGCTTCTCTACCCTCCTCTCCCACCCAATCTCACACACAGACTCTCAAAATGTTGTTTCTAATACCATCCTTTCAGTTATCACTGTTATTGCTGTGAGCAATTGTGCCTTCTTCAGCAGCTCTCCTGTCTTTATTATATTATTTTGGCTGTCTTTAAGGCCCATCCTGTAACACTTTATTCATAACAAGTTGCAGATAAGTTTCTGTCTATGATCAATCAATGGTATCAGCTTCATTTTACACTTCCAAACAAACATTTTCCTGTTTTCTGTGATGCTATTTTTCACTTCTGAAAACAGCTCTGCAAAAATCTGTAAAATTACATATGTAATTTTTTAAATCCTTTAAAAAATTTCTTTAAATCCTCCTTACAGTAATTTCTGTACAACTTGATAGGAGCCTTCAATTATTGTGTCAATATTATCCACATGATTTCTGTTTATTTTCCTGTTTTCCTGCATTACCATCTGTCCTAAAATTCAATAGCAAGAGCTGTTTGGTTCACCACTAAACTTAGACAGTGCCCAACAAAACTTCTAAACTATGGCTTCAATTTAAGACTTATAAATCAGTAATGATGTTTTATAATGTTTTGTTAAGGGTGATGGGGTTGTAATCCTCTTCAAACAGGAGCATACACAAACTAGTTAAACAATGACTATAAAAGGAATTATTAATTGAGCAGAACTGAATACAAGATTCTAAATTTCTCACCAGTTTTCAGATCACCTCACTGGTTTTCCTAATCATGGTCACCTAGAATTTTGTCTGTCCTTAGTTACAGACAAATCAATAATGGACTTTGGAAGGTTTCATAACAAAGTAACAAATAAGAAAAACTATAATGCTAAAAATAAATGTGGGAAGGAGGTAGAGAAAATTGTGCAGATAATATTTGTAATACATTAGAAGTATGTTTATGTCTCATGCTAACACTTCTTATACTGTACTTTGCAACAAAAGATCCAGTTTACTATTTTGAAGATGAAAAGTAGCCCCAAAAACCTAAACCAGAAACCAAAAGCCAAACTTGAAAAAAAAAAATTGTTGTCTATTGCAGTCAGAGTCCTAAGAATCTCTAAATTTCTCTATGGAATTTTTGTTTACTTTAAGAGTCAAACTATAGAAGACATACATACATGCATTTACATAACTCCTCAGGAGAATATTTTAAGATTTTCTAGCTTGACTAAGTCTACAAAGACACACATTTTTAAGGCACATATAAATGAGTTTGGTAAGAATGTCAAAACACTGAAATTGTAAGGTACTTTCCAAATCTGACTCTTATATACATAAAGATGTTTCCTAAGAAACAGATTGTAACAGTAGCCTAAAAGAGAAAAACATCCCTACCCTTCTCACAGGGTCTGGAATATTAAAAATTGAACAAGGCAGTTTTGTCTACATGAAATCATTAACCATTTTAACACTGAACACAAAAATCAGGAGAAAAATGGCTTTGGATGACACTTGAAATATCAAAAAATATCGCCTTTACTTTTTCACACTCCCTTCAAATAGAGAAACTTAAGTTTCTGTATTACCACTCCTTTTACAAATAAAGGTTGTATTCTTTCTGGCAGAGTTCATATAACAAACTCAACAGATACTATACTCAAATTTAGGCCATGTTTCAGACTTTAAGTTCTGGTCATTTAAGAAGTGTTTCTGGTCATGTAGAAGATACATATTTGGCACTAATGTTTTCAGGAGTTGGATGATGAGACAAACTCAGACTTTGGCAAGAGTTTTGGCCCTTCATCCTGCCCAGTGGATCTGTGGAAAGATTTTAATGTTTTAACTTCTAATCATTATCTCAGCCAAATGGCATGATAGTTGCCAAGAATAAGTAAAGTCTATGAAAAGTAAAACTTTGGAAAAAAAAGAAAGGACTTGAAAGTTTGGACTATTATAAAACTTAGAAGGCTGTTTATTTGAAAGTACATTAAGTTGCTAGGTGACATAATGGAGCACAAGCCCTTGAACTGCCTGCTCCAGTATATATTACGACCCACATTATTTTTCTAATTGGAAGAAAACCATAAAGGTACAGGCAGACAATGAGTTGTGATGCTGTAACTATTACTTCAGAATGCAATGGCTGACCTTTTCAAAACATGTAATTGCCAGATCCTGTAACTCATGCAGTCACCTAATTGTTTCAAGCCTATGGCTCCTTGTGTTTGGTGGTGTACTTTCTCAAACACAGGAGCTGAAGAAGGCTGACACATCTTTGAGGTTTAGCATAAATGCAAATGCTGAAAATTCTTCAAGTAGAAGGTGATTTGCCAGAGAAGGGAGAAAGATCTCAAACACAGCAAATGTAAAGCAAATCAAAACTTTTCAGGCCTCCATTGTAACATGCAACCTCTAAACCAGTACATTATCTGGAACAGTTAGCTGTTACCTTTAGAATCTATTTTCAAAGACTTTCTTCAAAATTCTAAGAAATACTAATTCTGAAAGCAGTTCTTTTTGTTTGGTAATTACAAAAAGATTTCCTACAATTCCTGAATCTTTGTAATCAGCTCTTTACCACTAGTAATAGGCCTTTTTTCCAAATCTTGGTAAAATCTTAAAAGTCAAATTAGATCTTCAGCTAGGCCTCAGGGGAAGAATTTTGTTAATCAATTCTGTAATTGTGGATTAAATTAAGTGGCCTTTGTTCATCATGTTCCTCTTATAGTTTTCTGCCTTATTTTCTCTGAGAGTTTGGAAATCTGCTGTTTCACAGAATCACAGAATAAATTAGGTTGGAGAAGACCTCTGAGATCACTGAGTCCAATCTATGACCGAACCACTACCATGTCAACTAGACCAGGCACTGAGTACCACATTCAGTCTTTTCTTAAACACCTCCAGGGACAGTGATTCCACCACCTCCCTGGGCAGTCCGTTCCAATACCCAATCACCCTTGTGGTGAAGAACTTTTTCCTAACCTCCAACCTAAAGATTAAGGTTGTGTCCTCTTGTCCTGTCACTAATTGCCCAGGTACATGTGGCTACAGCCTCCTTTCTGGTAGTTGTAGAGAGTGATAAGGTCTCCCCTGAGCCTCCTTCTTTCCAGGCTAAACAACCACAGCTCCCTGAGCTGCTCCTCATAAGACTTGTGCTCCAGACCTTACACTGGCCTTGTTGCTCCTTCTCTGAATGTGCACCAGCATCCTTCTTTCTTTTATCTTCATTCTAGGAAGCACTGGACACAGTGTGTAGAGTCATCACAATGGGGACTCTGATCAAATCCCTGTTCATAGGAAAATTAAGTTGTACCATGAAATAGTGAATGGAAGAGTGAAGAGATCGAAACAGAAATCTTAAACTCTCTTGGCTAGTGACAGTTTTGTGTTATATTGGGGGTTCTGTTAATATTTTGTAACTTGCCTTATTTTTATTTATTCAAACAAAATAAATAATCTAATTAATCCTTTAATTAGCTCCTGAGTGTACCTAATAGTTTCTGTTCTTGTATATACCTGTATATACTATTTTGATCATTTATAGAATTTTCTGGGAAAAGAACCCTATTTTAGAGAAAATTTCCCCAGGACTAATGCCTATAAAAATGTAGCAGTCATATTAATATTCATATTACTGAATAATAAAATAAGAAACTAGGAAACAGTAAGTATTATTACAAGATATTAGATTTTTGTCTCCATATGTCTTCATTCTTAAATGCATATCTTGCAGCAGTTGCAAAAATGGCAGCCTATTATACTTTTATCTCCCAAAATGGCACAAATTTTCCTTTGCTTAACACTTTTGCAATCTTATACATAAATACTCACATATAAGTCAAAAATCAAGGATACAAAAACTAAAGGTTATCTATTTTGAAATTGGAAGTGACTTTAAAGCTACAAAATCTGACTTCTTGTATAAGACAACGTAAAACTCTGTCCATTAATTTCTAAAGAAAATTTACAATTTCTCATTGAACTAGCATCTCTCTCAAGGACAAATTAGCACTTTTTGAAACAGCTTTGAACTTCATAAAGTATTTATCAGCACTTCTTTCTCCTAAACACAAATGTAGCTGCATTCAACCTCCTGAAATAAGTGCAGACAATGCAGGATCTTATTCTTAAATTGCTGAAATGATTGAACCAAGTGGGGAAAAGTTTTATCTTTGCTTTTGTTTCTTGACCATATCTGAATGTATAAGTTTCCCCTAAAAGGATGGCATAAAATGTTGAACTTTAGATTTAAATACCTTAGGAGCTCCATATAAAAATGAAAACCATGGTGATGAGATTTAGAAGAACCATATTCAATTTCCTACTGTATTCAGTACTGGGCAAGTTGAAGTAGACACAGAACACAGAGACTAGGAAAATAAGAGTCAGTAAAAAGAAAACATTTGAATTCCTACAGATGAAAAGAAGACTTAAAGATGCACAAAAATATAAATAATCAAACTGTGGATTTCTTTGACCTGGAGATTTTTATTTTATATTTTCTGTGAAACGTGCAACTGTTGACCCGTCTAATTAGGAGCAGTGTATGTCTCCCAGCTTTTCAAATTATGAGGTTGACTAAAGGTTCCCTACAGCATAAAAGGTATGACTGAGAGCATGGTTTTTTGTTTTGTTTTGTTTTGTTTTTAATGAAGTCCAGATTGCATATTGACAGTCACCTTGAACAGAAGAGAGATACAGATTGCACACAGGCAGGGACATATTATAATGGTTAAGATAAAATAAAGTGGAGTCTCATCAGGTGGCTTAGGGGAAGAGAAAGTACTCACATTGGCTTTGCCTTCTGGTTCATAGCATGTTTCTAGAAAGATGTTTCAATAATCTTGAAAAGACTTTGCAATAGAGGTTCTTGATTACACCTTGTGGATCAAATCCCTGCTAAGGTGACTGATTGTGTAGTACTCTTTCAAAACTTTACCATGTTTTCTCCAACATCCAAAGGGAAGAATCAAGAACCTAATGCCTTCTATTTTCTTCTTCTTTCCAGTGTGCATTTATTCACCTTAAACTATTTCCATTTTTTCTTGTCTGTCTTAGAAGACTCTTTTACTTACACATCAATTATCCAGAGTGTATTCATACAGACTCTACAGCCTCTCATACTTAGCCTTTGCTAAATAAATTAACTCCTGCAGGTCTGTTGTCTTACAGCAAAATCTTCATCAGGTTAATCATTCTAGTAGCCCCTGTATTCAAAAACTTGCAGAAATAAATATAAACAACTGACCATAAACATGTAGAAAAAGTATGCTGAAGGTCTCACCAGGACTCTGTAAAACAGTGTGTGAATGCTTTCTTTCCTTTGTAGGACACATTCTCAATTTACTGAAGAACAAGAGCTGTCTCTTTTTCATTGGCAAGCTGCCATCTGGACCTCCAGAACCAGAAAATTTTCTGCTACTTCTGGGTGAATGGATTCCAGATTGTAACAGATTGTGTTGTCATTAGCCCTCAGTCTTACATGCCTTCAAAATTTTGCAACTTTTACCACATTTAATGTTTATCCATATCTGTTACTCTAATCCTCACGGTCATCCATCTTTTCCTGTATATCTTGATCCTTTTCAGCATATATAACCCTTAGCCACATCATCAGAGTTTAATTAATACACACTCCCATTTTTGGCACAAAGTGATTAACTAAAATATTACATAAGCTCTGTCTTACAAAAGTCTACCAAAAATTTCCTTACAGTCCAAGAACATCCTTCTTCTTAGTAAACTATAACAGATCACTTTTAACTAGGTTCTCACTCGTCTTAAAATTCTTCCACTTATCTCCCATGTTGTGCAGTCAAGCAGATTACATATTCCACCCAAGAGGAAAACCTGGATAATTTTGATGCCCAAATTAATGATGCAGATTTTGTTTTGCAGAGGAAAAGTAAGCCGAGTACTAATTCTGATTTGAGTGCTACTGGGCTAACACACCCCTCTTGAAGGCAATACAGCACTCCAGCATTTCTGCAAGGACAGCTATGTAACAGAAAAGGTATTTTAAGAGACAATTGTGTCCTTTCTGCTATCTTTGTTCTTCCCTTGCTATGCAAGCGACCATTCTGTAGGTGGCCCAGGTACCTTCTCCCCTCTCAGAAATTCAGCCTATGCTTTTATTCTGGATGCAGCTTGAGTCTGAACTGGGTCACAGGCTTCTCTGTGCAAGCCACATCATAATCAGGCTAGTCCTATGCAAAACCAGTATGTCTTCACTGCGCCATTGGTTCAGAGTTTACAGGTTAAACTGTGATGAAGATGGGCAGCTAAACCATTTGCAGAGCAAACTTGGTCCCAGAAGCAACAGTCTCATTTACCCATGTCCATACTCTAGCTATTGAGCACCAGCAGACACAGAATGGCTTACCTCACAATCAACTGCAGTGTTACAATGTCTACTGTACACTTAATTCAGAATCCTAATAAGCTCCTAAATAACAGTGGGCTATTGCCTTTGTAGTTTTCAGACAATACTCACCTGCATCTGTTTCATTATAAAACCAAAAAACCCCAACAAATTAACCCCGTTCCCAGACCTTCAATTAAACATCCAAATTCTTTCAGAATTCTGGTACTGAAATTGTTTGTGCTTCTCTCCCAAATCCTGGTCTTCCACTTTAAATTCATTGAAGACTGTGAGTTCTGCTTTCCTCTTGGCTGCAGTTGTTTCCCCTCTCATATTTGCTTCCTATAGTCACTTCTGCCTTTAACGTCACCTTCAACATCTCCATCCCTACACTGACAAAGAGACAAACTTTTTTGTAGTTTTTGAGCAATGTTGAGAAGCTACTCACTATTTATTCCACTACCCTATTCCAATATCCTGGGTGGTTTTTTTCACTCTATTTAATTGCCAAGTAATATTTTCCATTTGTTTTCATTTTTACCCTTTTTATTTTTGTATTTGACTTCAGATGGTGATTAGTCCTTTTTTATTTTATTCCCTGAAGACTCACTGCTTATGCCTCATATGCTTTCTAAGGTAGTTATTTATTCAGTTGAGAGAGAAAACCTTTTCCCTACTGTGTTTCTTATTTGGAACACAAGCTCAAGATACTTTTACCATATCTGAGCTAAAGAAATTTCTATCCTCCTCTGTAATCAAGTCCCTGAATTTCCACTTAATTTAAATTAGTGTATTTGTGATTTTCCACTTAATTTAAATTAGTGTACTCATATTCACTACAATCTGATCTCTACCACTATGTCTCACAAAACAAAGGCCAAAATACCATCATGTTGTTCGTATGACTCTTCAGGAACCACTTCACAGAATAATGGGGTGCTGCTGTTATTGTTCTCTAAGTTTTAGCTCTTCCAAAGAGTCGACACCCTCCAGCAGTTTTTCCCCAACTTTTTCATATTAGAATTAAGGAACTGATGCCTTCATTGCCTGTGATCTTGGTATTTCGCCTCAATATTGCTTCATGGCGTTTCAACTGCATGACAACAGAGACTTCTGAGCCTTACGCGGTGAGCGGAGCCCGAGGAGAGCGGTGCGGACACACACACAGGTAAGGCACAGTAGGTCACCGGGGGAATTGCCACACCAACCTGAGTCTCTCGGCTGGGCAGCGTGGACAGGGGTGGACAAGGGTGGACAGGCATGGACAAGCGCGGACAAGGGTGGACAGGCTGCCTTTCCTCGCAGCCACGACACTCCGGCCCCGGGGAGCACAGCTGGTAGGAGAGTGCCACGAGGGGCCGAGCAAGCAGCCCCCCTCCCTCCCTCGCAGGTAGAGCCCAGCTGCTCCCTCCTCCACGCCCTTCCAGGCCACCCGAGGGCGTGAGGTGGCTCGGAGCCGCCTCCCACCGCTGCCCGCCCGCC
This sequence comes from Poliocrania exsul, assembly GCA_035041345.1. NCBI lineage: Eukaryota > Metazoa > Chordata > Aves > Passeriformes > Thamnophilidae > Poliocrania > Poliocrania exsul. The sequence continues at coordinate 29,773,984 of JAWWLZ010000118.1, forward strand.
GCGGAGCGCGCCGGCAGTGACCGTGCCCGGTTGCCATGCCCGTGCCCGGTTGCCGTGCCGGGTTACGACCAAGCGTTGCCAAGGCCGCTGCGGGCAGCGATGGTGAAGGAAACCATCCGAGTGTACGCGCGGGTGAAGCCCCTGGGCAGGCGGCAGCAGGCGGGGGTAGGCGGGCAGCGGCGCTGCCGGCGGCGGAGGGGCTGGGGGGGCTCCGAGGGGCGGCAATGGGAGCGGTGGGAGCGGGACCCGACCAGCAAGCAGCTCGGGCGGCGGGGCAGGGAGGAGGGGCCACAGCCTTGTCCTGCGCTCCGAAGCCCTCAGAAGTCCGTGAGTTCGAACAGTGCGGGAGCTCAGGCTCTAAATCCTGGGGGAAGGGGCGAGGAGTTTCTTTCCAGCCCAGTTGTTCGGGAAAGGCCCCGCAGGAAAACACTTGACTGGTCACTGGGGTTACGCAGTTCAACACTGTGAGGAGCGTGGGAGGGGAACGTGTAGCTCCCGGTCTGTGGCTGTACTTGCAAGGGGTAATAAAGATAATGAAAGTGTTCCTCAGAAACCGTACATTTAGGTCTCTTAATTGTCTTCTCGTTTTAAACCAGCTCAACTCATTTTGTCATTGCCCTTCTTAATGTCTTCCAGGGGTTTTTTTGAGAGGTTTGCGCTTGGGGCTGTACTTTGTTTTTTAAAACACCATAGATATCAAAGTGGTTTAGTGAGCAAGTATGTCAAAGAGGCTTAGCTTTTGTTTCAAGTATTATTGTTGTCTTTACGTAGTGACAGACTAATGTTGGTATGTGCTGGTTTTGTTGTATAATAGTCGAAGGAGGATCTGCTCAAATATTTAGTGAAATGTGTACAAAATTTTTCTTCAGGCAGTTACAGGTGCTAAACTTATATAAGTGTTATATCTAGGGGTTATGCTTTCTGTTGGTGAAATTATTCTGTGAATTCATATCCATGCTTATTAGAGTTACTCAGTTGATGAGGAGGAACCTCTGTCCAGTCTGGAGATTACTGTGCCACGTGACTTAGCAGATGGGTTCGTCAATAATAAACGAGAGAGCTACAAGTTCAAGTGAGTAAAAGGATTATTTTTGCATCTTCTGCCTTTTGTGGTTGATAAGTCTACATGTAGTAATGCAGATGTATAAAAATAAACCTGTCTATACCAAAATTATATTTAAGAGTAGACTTTTCCTGATTCTGTACAACTCCCTTAACAAGAGGAATACTTCAGCTTATGCTCTTCATCACAATGATTTTGATAGCATTGAGCAAAGTTGTGGTACTATTGCCTATCCATTGCAAGTCATTATACATTTCTAAGTCTTATCTCAAAGGTTGCATTTTCATTCATCAGTTCTTCCATTTTTACTGCTTGTTTTGCATTTGTGTATGAAGACTGAAGGCAGGACTGTGTGTTCTCTTGTGATCTAATGAGTCGTCATAGGCTGGCTAAAGATGTCTTCATGTAAAACACTCTGTCTAGAAACTGTTTTAAATGCAACCAAAACAAGATAAACAGAAATTGAAAGAAACAAAACCTTGGTTGTAGAATGTAAATATTTTTGGGGAACTTGAAATCACTACCAGCAATATCAATCAAATATTTTTATCACTTTATCAGAAAACTTTGAAGCAACACTTCAAAATTTTGATGATGAATAAAGCTAGATATATAATCATCTCTAATGATGAGGTCAAGGCTGTCTTTTTCCAAGTTGGATATTCCTTATTTTTTTGTCATAATAAACAAGTGAATTTGTTGCTCTATGCTATGAAAAAAGAGGGCCCCAGATAAACATCTGCAGTTCAGACTGATGTCATTTTACATCAGCAAAGGAAATTTACTTGGGAAAAGAGGAGCTGCCCTCTCCAAATAGATTAACATGTGATACTAGGCTAGGTTGCAGATGCCCAAACCTGACTTATTGAGTGTTGATTTTTTTTTTTTACTTTATGATTTATTAATATGTCTTCAGACAATACGAAACTGAAAGGGTTGGTTGACACATCAGATAGTTATGCTGGCATTCCTGCTGACCTCAATAGACTGGAGAAATGAGTCCAGAGAAATCAATGAAGTTCAACAAAGTGAAATGCCAAGTCCTGCTCCTGAGAAGGAATAACCAGGGCAGGCTCAAGGCTGACTGAAAGCAGGGCTGCAGACCTGGAATCCTGGGAGACAAAACATTGAACATAGGGCAGCAATACACCATTTGCACAAAAGAAGGCCAACAGCCTCTTGGGCCACATGAAGGAGTGCATTGCCACCAAGTCAGGGAATTTGATCCTTCAACACCAGTGAGATCACATCTAGAGTTCTGTGTCTGGTTCTGTGCTCCAGCAAAGGGACACAAAGATGATTAAGGGACTGGAGTGTCTGGCATGTGAATAGAGACTAAGAGACCTGGGACTGTTTACCCCAGAGAAGGCTCAAAGCAATCCTATCAATATCTGTAAATACATGATGAGAAGAGGTGGAATAAAGCAGATGGAAACAGAATGCTTCTCAGTGGTGCCCATGGACAGGACTATGTTTAATGGTCACAAATTGAAATACAGGAAATATCATAGAATCATAGAATGGCTTGGGTTGAAAGGGGTCTTAAATACCATCTAGTTCCAACCCCTCTGCCATGGACCGGAAACCTTCCACTAGACTGGGTTGCTCAGAGCTCCATCCAGCCTGGCCTTGAGCACTCCCAGATATGGAGCATCCATTTCTCTGGGCCTCAACGCCCTCAGAGTAAATAATTTCTTCCAAATATCTAATCTAAACCTACTCTCAATTTGAAGCCATTTCCTCTTGTCCTGTCACTACATGCCCATGTGAAAGGTTACACTCCATGTTTCTTGTAGCCCCCTTTCACTGGAAGGTCACACTTAGGTCACCCCAGGGTGTTCTCCAGGCTGAACAATCCTAATTCTCTTAGCTGTTTTTGTGGAAGAGTTGCTCCATCCCTCTAATCATCTTGATGGCCCTCCTCTGGACTATCTCCAACAGGTTGATGTCCTTTCTGTTCTGAGGACCCCACTTTGAGGTGATCAAATACTAGAACAGGTTGCCCAGAGCGGCTGTGAAGGCTCCATGTGTGGCGATACTCAAAGTCTACTTGGACAGACCCCTGTTCTAGCTGTCTCTCCTTTGAGCAGGCAGATCAGAGCAGATGGTCCCTTCCAACCTCAAGAATTTTGATTCTGTAAGACAACCCCAGGTATTTTATAGAGAAAGTGGCAAAACATTGAATGAAATATCTCCTTGTGACCTATAGTAATTGTGCAGCAGAATGAAGGAAATAGCTATGAGGAAATGTGAGCCTGGCTGTGCTGATGGGATGCTGTATTTGGTTATAGTGTAATCTATTTATCCAGGATTCAGTGTGGTGCCAGTTACAAACACTGATTCTCTTGATAGATTTAAAATGCGATTTATTTTTTTCTAAGCCACATCATTTTATCAGAGGATTTTATTGTACAGATCCTGTCAAAGCAGCTCTGTGTACAGCCTATTTATGTGCAATAGCACAACAGCAAGCTGTGGTTTAGACTACAGGCAAAACATTGTACTAAGTTATGTAAGCCTAATGATGTAAACATTGACTATTACAAACAAAAACACAAATGTATGAATCAAGTAGTGTTTTAACATTCTAAGCAATTATTATTTGCTTAATATTTTCAGATTTCAGAAAATTTTTGATCAAGAGGCAAAACAAGATGTGGTTTTTGACAGCATTGCCAAACCAGTAGCAGAATGGTACGTTTTGATCTTGCAAGTAACTAGGGTAAAGCTACTTTTGCTTGTGTTGTATTGCTCAGAAAACTAGCAAGTCTGTGTAACAGTGGATTAATATTTTATTTTTCTAAATACTGACATCTATGAGTCTAGGAGATATCCAATCCCCTGAGAATTTTATGTATGCTAAGGTTCCATTTTTGACTCCTAAAATAGCACTGCTCCTGTTGCCTCCTTTGTGGTATAGCTGTAGAAATCCATGTCTGGTTATTTTTTTGTCTGTATAGAACTTCACTTCATTGCCTTGGAAAAGTATTGCCTATATAGTTTCATGAAGAGGTAAACCTAGTGAAAATTTTATCCCCTTCCCTCCACCCTGTTTAGTTTTCATTAAGTTAGGATTGCTCATTAATACCTGTGGAGATATTCCTAAATTTTTCTGCCATTATTTTTGTCTGAACATGTGAGGCAGTGCTTTGGGCACTGTTTTTGTTTTTCACCTTCATTTAATAACCACACACTGCTCATATTTGACAGTTTGCACAGGCAAGCATTTAAGATGGATGAATCCCTGTGCATTGGTTGTATGGATTGAATGCCACTCTGAAACAGGTGGATTTTCCAATATGCCATTCCCTTTGCTCAGTTTATTGTCCCTATTGCTGATGTTTGTACTGCTTGTAGGTGGGGGGAGGTGGGGTAGTGGGAAATGCCATACCACAGGAAGCAGAATTTCTGCATAATGTTTGCTTATCTGCTCAGAATCCAAACTTGTAATGAGTTGGGAAGTACTGCTTTATGTTCCAACTTCTTTCTCATGTGTTATCTAACACAAAAGATGGTTTTAACTATGATTCTCCAAGTTATTCCTCAATCTATTGCACTGTCCTGTGTTTAGAACAGTAGGAAAACAGACATCCTCAGCTGGACACTAAGCCTTTCTCAAATTGCTACTTGGAAGAAATGTATTTCTCTCTTTATAATTTCATTTTCTAACACACACACCCACACACACACCCAACCCCATCCCCCTTTTCTTCTTTAAAGTCCCACATAAAGCAGAAGATAACTGAGAGTGAAAATGAAGAGCCAGTGAATTTGAAACTTTCTTAGAATAATTAAAATAGACTTAAACATAATGTTTGTTATAACATTTTCTCACCCAAAAGTGATTTATTTGCTTATCTGACATCATGACATAAGCATCATATTAGCTCACAAGCTTAATTTTAAATATTTGTGAGTTTAATGAAAGCTTCAGAAAAAAAAAAAAGGTCTTTATCTTATTTGAGTATGCTAGGAAAGAGGAGTTAAAAATCTCATTGTTACGCACGATGAATTTCATTAGCCTCAACAAAAGCTCAGAGTATCAAAATTAACTAGCAACAGACTGGCTAATTTTTTTTCCCTTTGGAATGTTTTGCTAGAATATGGAAAGGTTTTCCAGTTGAATAATTCATTTATACAGTGCTCTAATAAACAGGAAGTGGTATTCTTTTCCTTTATTTCAGTCTCAGCTGACAAAAGACTCTTATATATTAATTTTCTCCAGACTTTATTATCTAGACTTCAGTTTTGGGGTTTATATATTTTTAAGGACTTGAAAGTATTTAAATGCAGTTAAAATCAGTGTTGTTTAGGCATATAGTTATCTCTAAATAGCCTAGTCTTTAATGGTAACATTTATTTATTTCTTAATGAAATCAGGATTTTTTTCCTCTGAGTGTTAAATGTGCTAAAGCTTGTATTCTAATTGATGTTTGTGTTGTTACTGATAATAGTGAAGGATAATTTTGTGTTTTTATAATAGAGTAGGTAATAACTGAAGTATGTTCATGTTTCTCATACACTTCCTTAATTTTTTTCCTTTTTCTAGGCAAAAATAAGTAATTCAAAATGTCTTCATAGTCATGAGGTTCCTTTGTTAATGGAGTCCTGAATGGGGCCTGAAATTTATTTCACTCTATAGTTAGTGACTCGATTTTCCTTTCCATTGCAGGACAATAAGAATTGCCCTGTTTCTCTAGAAGACCACAGTTTTTCATAGCAAAATGTTCTTCGTTCTTTGTTTCTTTCAAAGTCAACATTCTCTTGCATGAAAAAGCTGTTGAAAATACACACACTTCTGGTGTTGAAGTCACTTTACTAGGGGAACAGGTTTTGTGTGTATATTGCCAAAGAAGAGAAAGTAGCAGGAAAGTATCAATGAAATAGTTGGGTAACATTCTAAGGCTCTTTGCCATGCATACTTACAGTCCTGAGAACATTCAGTTACAGACTTGAATGCTCTAAAAAAAAATTCCTGGGCATTGTTTAAACTAAAACCAGCAATGCAATGCTCACGATTCTAAAATCTTTGTAGTTTGTTCTGGATGGGTGGAAATTGGGTACAACTTTCTTGTCTTCCCCTCACCCCATTTTTAAGTGTTTTCTTTGATGTTGGACCACTACTTTTCTTTCTTTAAGTCCAGTTACATTGTCATCTTGCCTGTGGTTTCAGAGGCACCAGACATTAGTTTGTTTAATTTGCTTCTTCAGACAGAAGCGCCTGCCTCTGCAAACCATTATAAGCCTGTGATTTGCTTGATATTTTTTATTACTTTTTTTGAATCCTTGAGTCATGTCTTGCATGGTTTCTTTTTATCATTTGGATGTGCTTTGCTCTTTTCCTTTTTATTTTAAATATATATTCTTGATAATTTTCTTTTGTGCAGTCAACTTGATGTTTAAGAACTTGCAATAATTCTGTTATTCTATGAAAAACAGAGAAAATAAAGAACACCCTACTTTTACAGTTTGCTGATGTTTAAACACTGGTTTAGCCTCACAACAGAACAAGGCTAGTCTTAGAATGTTTCAAATACTAGTGCTATAATTATTAATGCAATCTGAAATTAAGTAGAAAATATTAACTGCTTTGAATTTGAGTTTTTTTTCAAGTTCTAATATGACCAATATTTTGATATTAGGTTTCTTGATTTATTAAAGAATAACATTTGAAAATATTTTCTCTTCAGATTTATCATGCAAATGAGAAACACCTCAGCTGTTTGTAAACCTAGTGACAATTACCTATGTTCTTTTGAAAGGTCTAACAGCCGCCAGGATAATGCTTCCATTGCTGCAGGTTCTGGATTCTTCTCATGAGCTGTGTTTCTCCTAAGAAGTAGCGTCTGTAATATATAAACTGCTTCAGTTCACTCTCTTCTGTTTGGTTGTTGTTTTGTTTTTTGGTTTTTTTTTTCCTGCTGCTTGTTCTTACTGAAAAGGTAGTAAATAATGTTATTAAGATTTATCCTTTTTGTACCTGTATATATTTTTCATGTGGTATTGGAAGCAGTGATTTGGCTCATGTGCATCACAAAAAACCTGTAGAATCTATGTATAATAACTTACTATTTGGGATGTCAGCTAGAAACAAAATTGGCTTCAAATTTCCTCTAAATTGAGCAATTGGACAGTAATGCTAGCAGTTCTTTCTGGAAGTGAATACAATTGTGAGGCAATAAAAAGTGAAAATCATCATTTCAAATGACTACTAATTGCTTGTGTTTGGTTTTACTGAAATTGCACAGCTTAGAATTCTTTAAGAAGGTTGCTTATTAGAAATTACAGTTTGACAGCCTTGATACAGAGTATCTTTGTGCCTCTTTTCTGTTATGGTGGAATTCTAAATATATTTCGAGGTCTTAGTTCAAATAAGGAATTTTATTACTTTTTTTTTCCTTCAGGAAAACCCTTTTGAAGTTTCTAAGGAAACTTGCCTGCACTAAGCTCTCAAAACCAGTTACATGCACATTTGGAAATTGGTTTTGTTTTTTAAAGATGAGACATTACCAATTTAGATTTGTTCTACAAATCTGGCAAATACATAAAGAAAACAATTTCATACTGAGATACTTTGTTTATTTCAATTAAAAGAAACTTGAGCCTGAGCCTCAAGTGATAGAAGATACCAAAAAAATGGGTCTCTGAAGACAAATTCTCCATGAAAACTTGTTTCCCAGATCCTTCAGTATCATTTCTGGGGGCTGGTTTTGCGAGAACTGTGGTTTGGTTTGGTTTGGTTTGGTTTATTTTTTTTTGGTTTTTTTTTTTTGTTTGTTTGTTTGTTTATTTGTTTTGATAAATATGAATAAAGGTTTTCTGAAATAGAAAGAATGAATGGGGGGACATTGGTAGAATACTTCAGGTCTGCAATAACTGAGATGACAGGAGGGCTAACAGTATCCCAATATCAAAATACTGGTGTTTTCTGCTTTTTTCATGAGTCTAGTATTTTAATAGTTATTGAATATTTTTTCAACCACAAGCCCAGATGTTACTACTCATTTAAAATGAAGATGGCAGAACTCAAATTAAAATGAAAATATGTAGCTGAAATAAACTAACAAAATTAAAGTAATAATATGTTTAACCTGAAAGTTGTTTCTTGCTCCCAGGATTTTCCTTTATCTATATATAAATTCTTATGGACTTTAGTTCATACTTAATTGCACTTTTTGTTGCTGTTATTTTATTTATTCATATTATAAACTTAGTAAAAGAACTTTCACTTTGAACTTTTTCAACAAATTAGAATAATTAGGTGAGAAGGAATCTCTGTAGGTCATCTGGTCCAACCTCCTGAGCAAAGCAGGTTTTGTTAGATCAGGTTTCTCAGGCTCTCGTCCAGTAAAGCTTCAAAAATGTCCAAAGATGGAGGGAGATCCCCTAATCCATCTAGGCACCTGTTTCAGGGTTTAATTACTCTTACTGGGAAGAATATTTTCATTATACCCATTTGGAGTTTCTTCTCTTGCAACTGGTGATCACTGCTTTGTGTTTTACCACTGTAAGCCTCTGGGAAGAGTTTGAGTCCATCTCTGTACGAATGCATTGCATAAGGTAGTAATTAGGTACATGTTCTCTGGGTCGATAGGAAACAGTTCCTTTGACTTCCCTGTGTGTTGATGTGCTGCAGCCTGAACTAAATGGTTTTATCAGGCTCACTTCTGTTTGTTTAGAGCATTTGTCTTCTACTGGGGAATGCAAAACTGGAGGCAGAACTCAAGGAGAAGAGTTTCTTTTCTTATTTGCAAATTTTGATTGTAACTGTTCTGTTTGATTCAGCAAAACCACTGGAGCAGCAGAAGAAGCTGAGTTCTTCCTTTTACTTAGGCAAGAGCCTCCCTAAAGTCTCATTAACAATGAGCACAGAAACAAATGAAAAGTTCAGTGTCCATAAACTTTAAATAGAACAAATGATCTTCACTGGAAATTAAAACAAAATGTAGTCAGAAAAACCAACCACAATAAAACAACCTCAGTCTGCCTTCAACCTCTGTCTGCTGTCACTGGGCTTTATACCACTATTTATACTGTCTCAGATACTCAAGGACAAAGTACCGAATGACATTTTAGACTGTAGTAACTACCCATAAATTGTCTAGCTCTCACTTGAGGAATTTCTCACTTGAGGAATGTTAGGCAGTTGTAAACATAACATATCTATCAATTTAAGTGGAATTGCTTCCATGAGTTATACTTCTGTATCACACTCTATATTTAGGAATTAGACAATTTTCAGGCATGAGGCAAGGCAGTGGAGTGGCTGAAAATGCCAGTACATAACTCTGTAACAGCCATTCATTTAAATAGGGGTCTAAAATGAATTTTCAAAGTTTATATCTCACTGTGCATGTTTTTAAATCATCATTGATTAGGAGTAAGGTGGAACATGCAGGTTAATTTATAAATGAGTAAGAAAATTTGAGAGGAAAATCTACATGGCGTTGCTTTCATTTACATTCATATATGAGTCCATACTAGAAAGAATTGTCCCATGCCTGGTAATTGATACGTAGTTGTACTAACAGCTTCTGCTTAGCAAGATCATGAGGGAAGAGGCAGGGTTTTTCTAACATAGCCAAAAAAGCCCAATAATCCTCTCAAGCCCTGAGCCGAATCTTCTTTTTTCCCAATTATATTGATTTTCCTAATACAAGATGCTACCTCTCTCAATACCTTTTTCTTTCTTACACATTTAGAGTATCGTGGTTGCAGCTACAGTGTTACAGCATGTTATTCTTCATCAGTCTTACAGACTAAGTCTTTATATGTAATGACTATTTCTTATCAACATTTTTTTTTCCTCTAAACTCTAAGCATTTATTTTTTTAACTGCCTTACCACTGATAAGGGAACTTTAAAAATATTGAACCCTTGCCATTTCAATCAATCACAGATTTAATTTTGTTATTAGTTTCACAAAGTCCAAAGTTCACTTTTCATAAAGCCAGAACTGATTTTCTTGAGCTAGCATCATTACATAAGCTTTTGTGTAACAGTACTTGGATTATTAAGTGGTTTTAAGGTTTGTACTGAAAATGGAATATTTAAGGAACCTTTACTTCAGCTTTTTATCTTGTACGTCTTCTTCAGAACAAGAGAAATATTAAAATTAATGGTAATCCATGTTAATTGGAAAAAATAATTTGTAGAATGTGTATTGGGAGTTTATAAAGTATTGTAAGTACTTTTGATGCATGCAGGTACATGTAAATATAGTAGTGTGTTTAAGCATTTACACCAGCACAAAGTCTGCAAAGTTTGATAAAATATGCTGCAGACAAGTTACTCCAGAAACATTTTAGCTAATCTGACTGCAAGTATTCCATGAACTTCTGAACAGCGTGCTATACAATGTTACATAAGTGCATGAAAGATCTTTTCTACAAAGCCTCGCTTTGGATTATGTATCTTTGATGTCTTTTGTTTGATGTAGTAGAGAGACAATTTATTCAACAAAATGTCTTAATAGCATGCCAAAATTCAGCTTTCAGAGAAAGAAAATATGCAAAGTTCTGGATATTCTGATAACACCAAGGGGGCATCACTGAAAATATCCCTTTCATGTATGATTTTTATGTGTGCATAATTTAGTTTTCACATGACTACCATCACTATCCATGGCATCCTGTGTAAGTTTGACAAAAGTGTGGGATTTTTCTTCAGACAATCAGAAGAGCAGAGATGCAGACTTTGCCTGTGTGAACTGCTGTCTTGTAAAGTAGATTTTGCTGATTAGGGAAGAAAGAGCTGCTGATCCTCTATCACCTTTCCCAGCATAGAATGAGTTCCACTAGTGTTGGGGACAGCTTTAATTTGAAAATGAGAATTTTCAAGGATCCCTTTGGTGGATTCTGTGTAGAAAACACATTCTTTTCTTGTCATGTCATAATAGGTGTTGTCAACTTTTTTTGGTAACTGCTGTGATTATATTTCAGGATGAAAGGCAAAGTGTGTATTTTCTGCTCACTATACAAAGTTGTAGCATCTGAGGAACCCTTCACTTTGCCAAGGGTAATTATGCAGTATAGTTTGGTGTTGTTTTTTTAAATAATATTTTATGTGTGGGAAAAGGTTTGTGAAATTTTCTGGTTTTTATTTTCCTAAAGAAATTATGCATTTTGGGATGAAAATACTAAGTACATATCATAAGCTTCCTAGTATTTAGTACATAGATATTGGTTTAATTGAGCTATGCTGATGTATTGCAGTAAATATAAGAAATATATAAATCAAATAGCACAAAGAAAACTCACTGACTTTTGTTGCTGTTTTGACAGCAAACAGTATGTGGCATTTTATCCTATGTTTACTTGTGAGGTGATTCTAATAAACAGCTTTTTCTGAAGTACAGGGATGTCAAGTTAGCAGTTTGCAGCCACGCCTTTCCTATTTTTGACACACATTGCAAAACACACCTTTAGCAACTTGAAAGAGGAGAAGGAGTAAGAAAGCTTAAAAATCCAAAATGCTAGATCTGAAAAGCCAAAGAGCTCTTTCTCTAAAAGCAGAAGAGCAACTGTATTTCATCAGACCAAAGTTCCTTCTAGTGCATGTTATCTCACACAGGGACTAACAGACAGTGCCCAAAGGGAAAAATAAACAGAGTAAGCATGTGGAGCTGCTTCCTCCATGCATCCTGTGAGTCTTTAGTCATTCTAGTTTAGGGGTTTTCTGTTTTTAATGCATTTACTAGCCCTGAGAGAAGATTTTTCTTGTGATTTAATCCAATCCCTGTGGAAGCCTGTGTGAAATTTTAACATCCAAAACATGGCATGGCAGAGTTACACAGCTTAACTACATTTTGCATGAAGAATTGCTTCCCCTTGCTTGTTTTTAATCTGCCATTTCTGAACTCCTGTTGATACCCCCTACCTTCTGACAACTCGTTACTGTCTTCAGCATTCAGTGACAATGGGCACTTGAAATTCCTAAGATAGATAAACAAGGTGTTTTATAATAATAATTGTTTTGATTTTTATCATCTGGAATCAAAGCTATATGTACTCTCTCTTTGGGCATTTTGGTGTTTGGGAGCAGATGTTCACTGTAGTTCCTTTCAACATGTTTCTGCTTTTGTCTCTGACATCCTACTGTAATGGATTAAAATAAGCAATTTGGCAACTGCTCAGACCTTTAAATAAACTTTATAAGTTGGAGAATCATCGCATCTCCTGTGGCGCCAGAACAGCAGTTATCTATATACATGTTTCTTTTCCTCTTATGCAAGGGTTTTTTCCCTCTTTTTATTTCTTAAAATCTTTATTTATCAGTTTTTCAATAAACAAAATGCACATGAAAATTTTTAGCTTTTCATGTTGTTTAACAAAAGTAGCAGGTCCTTAAGCACAGTAAATCAAATCCAAAATACAAGCTTTTTAAGTTTATCTACTGTTTGGTGGAAATCAGGTAGAAGTTAATTGTGGGAGTGTGGAGAATGAGAGAAAGATTTTGGAACTAGACTTTTATTAGGCACTTTTGCAAATAGAAGTAAGAGGTGTAAAAAAAGATGATGAGTCTGAATGCCATTTCATGCTATGCCACAGAAGCTTCTTGTACAGTCACAGTTATAACAGAAAAGTTTGCTATTACCAATGAGATTTTGTGTGTTTTCAATGTAAATGAAGACTTTACTACATTGATTTAAGCATAGGTTCTCCTACACACCCTTATCCAAGAGCAGTCTGATAGTTTAGTATAGTAGTAGTGGTGTAACTCTGTCCTTACGTGAGTTTCTAACCAAAACACAGTTTTCTCTGCATCGAATGAAGTCATAAGTGAAATCTTTCTAGATTCTTGTACTGTAGTGTATCAATGGCACAATTCCTGACATCTACACTCTTTAAAGAGACTAAATATCACCCTTGCAAAAAATCGTCAGCCAAAGAAAAAAAAACTGTCTATGTTTGTGTAAAGAGTAGTAAGTCTATCAACTAATGATGATATTGAATAATGGGGCAAGTCAAGGCATCAAAAAGTCCTTCAGTTCTAGATAGTTTGAATTCTGTAGAATCAAGAATACATTACTTGGAATGTATTCTTTATTACCAAAGACAGCTGATACATAATTAAGAATTAATATTAATTGTATTTTTGTTCTATACAAAGTTGACCATGAAAAATGTATTCTGACTTAAATATTAATTATTTTCTCTTTTTTTAAATTTTATAGTGTTTTGGCTGGATATAATGGTACTATCTTTGCATATGGTCAGACAGGCAGTGGCAAAACTTTTACCATCACAGGAGGAGCGGAACGTTACAGTGATCGAGGCATTATTCCCAGGACTCTATCCTATATTTTTGATCAGTTGCAGAAGGTATGGGACGTTGTTTTCTGTTGATTTTTAATGTCCAGCTTACAAACATTTAACTATTTTTATAATAGTCTTAGAGGAAGCTCTAAAATTAATACTGAAGAAAATATCTAACCTGACGTGATAGTGTATGCAAGAATATATTTGTAATAGTTTTGGTTACCTGGCTTATCACAATACACTGGAAATAATGGACATCATTGGAGAGGGTTTTTTATACTATTAAAACCCATGTTACTTTTAGTTGGTGCAGCATGCATTCAGATCATATATTGATTATCCTCTTAACACTTATATCAGCCTCACTCTGCTTTTTTATCGTATGCACTGTGTTTCATTTGGCATTCTATGCAATGAAATGAGTGAATAAGGGAAAAAATGCACCAGGGTAAGCACACTGATTGTTCATTATGTTTTTTACATTTGCAAGAAATTTCATTTTTTTTTAGTGCCTGAAATACTTATATGAGTGAACATGATTGATCATTCTGGTCCTTTCATAATTATAGGAGGCAAAAGTGAAGTGAGGAGTCTTGGGTAACTCTTCATTTACTCCACCAAGCCTCTGACTCATTAAAGATTAATCTTCACATTTTAACAAAGCTATTTAATTAAATCAATTTAAATATTATTTGATATAATCATCAGTCATTACAATGTGTTTTTATGCTCTATCATTCATGTAATAGAGGCCACCCATTCACATTCATAAGGGTGTATGTCTCAGTCCCATTAACATGCCCTGTCTCAGTATGGGTTAACTAAAGTAATTACTTTGGCTTTTTGAAAGTATGCCTTTGGTACATAAATATATGTATTATATTTAAAGTACATAAAAGCTTGGTACTGTGGGAATGAAAATGAAACAAATCTCTACATGATCATCTTGCCTTAGATCTTCTGCTGCACTCGCATGACCCCATGCAGAACTTCTGTTTTGGAAAGTGAACAGGGTGATTGTGCAATTGCCAGCAATAAAATGTGTCAACATACTAACATTCTTTTCTAATGCTAATTATGTCATAAAAACAAAATAGGATGAAAAATAGCTAGTTGAATTGTCACCTTCTCAGCACATAGTTTCTACAGAATAAAAAAGTTTCCCTCTTCAGACTGGGGTTTGAATCAAAAGCAATACTTAATTATGCTTATAGGGATATTTCTGTTTCCTTGCTTCCAAATTGTTGTGTTTCATTTTTTTTTCCTTGGTGCATTGTAAAGAATTTCTTCTTGGTGTGTTATTTTTCCACTTGCCTTTCTTTTCATATCTTTCACCTGTTTCATTTCTTTGTGTCTACAACTGTGCTTTGGGAGGTGCTGATATAGCGGAGAAGTCATCTGCCTTCTAAGCCTAAGTAGGGTGAAGTAGGAGAAAGTGAAATCAGGGCTGCAAAATACAAGACTTATAAAGCTCTTAGTTGCACAAAGACAGCACAATTTGAAACCAAGGGGAAAAAGCTTTTTACCCTAAATTAGAAGCAAATCAAGCCCTTTGTTTTTAATAACATCTCCTTTTAATTTAGGAATCTTCTATTTCTACAGCTTCCTGCTTGAACAATTTCTTGCTACATTTGTTTCATCCATCTGTAGTGTATCTTTTTCAGTGATGTCCCTTGAAATAGTGAACTGTCATTATCAATAAAAAAACCCCATGGGAAATAACTATTCAATGAAAATGAAAAGTTGTATCTCAGAGTAGTGAATTGGATTATGAAACTTCTACTGTAATATGAGTGCTTCCACAGTGGCTTCATCTACTGAAAAGAAATGACTGGAGTTTTTATTTTTTTAATTTTGGAAATCATAGCCCACTATTTTGAGGTTTATGGTGTTTGGATTTGGCTTTGGGGCAGGAGAAAATTCTGTCTGCAAAACCCAGTTGTGTTAAATTACATTTTGGCAATGAAATATACCAAAAAAATTGTGATTGTAGAGTACAGCTGACATCATATACAGTGTTTAAATGCTGTGATAAAGAGAGTGAAAAGCAATATGTCACTGATGTTTCTAAATGAAGTAAATCCTATTTTTGTTGTTGCTGTCCCTTGCTTTTTTTTTTTTTTAAGCATAGTCTTTCTATCCATAATACAAGGGTTTACCTTTTTATAATAACATTCTTTTCTTGGTGTAGAAGTGAAAAATGTCATGTTGCATTGTTCTAAATATACTCAGACTTTTCTAGATATAAGGAATCAATTGAAAATCCCAGACTAAACTCATGGTCGTGATGGGATTTTGGGGGGGATTTTTGTTTTAGTATTTTTTGTGTATGTATGTCTCTTTTGCTCTTTTGGTTGGGGTTTTTTGTTGGGTTTTTGGTTGTTGGGGTTTTTTTCCATTTTTTCTTCTTGAGCCTTTATGCATATGGTAACAGAAAACATGAAAGTATAACCAACTGAAAATGTACACCATGCCCTGGAAAAGAAAAAGAGACAGAGTGAGAAAGTAACATAGAAGCTGTAGTGGTAAATTTGTTGTCTAGTCTACCTCTTACTTCTCTTTATAGCACTTTTTTCTATTTTTTTTTTCTTGTCTTATCCAGGACAGCAGTAAAGTTTACACAACTCATGTGTCCTACTTAGAAATCTACAATGAATGTGGTTATGACCTGCTGGACCCAAGGCACGAGGCCTCCAGACTGGAAGATTTGCCGTAAGTAATACGAGTACATAGAATCACCAAACCCAACAGGAATCATTTTCAAATAATCCCTTGGATTTTTGGGGGGCTTTTTTGAAGCTGTGCTGCTGATCTCAGTATACATCTTATGTGAATACATTTAATCAGTATACTTTGTTTTCTCAATTTTATCAACACTGCCTAAATTTTCTGTAATTTTGTGTGTATGGAGACTAGGGAGACTAGGTGGGAGTAACTGAAGGTGAAGGTATTAAAAGTGTATTATGCAAAGAGATCTCTTGCAGTGACTGAAAACAAGGGGAGGTGTACTTGCTTTTCTAATGGCAGCCTGCCTCTTTGTATGGTGCACATGACTGTGTGAGGCAGAGACATACGTAAAAGACAGTGTTTCCTTGCAACAGCAGTGAGAAAAGCTCCCTCCTTCTACTTGGACCTTTTCCTTCAAGGAAAATTATTCTTCTAAAATATGCAATTCGAAAATAAGGTAAGTTAAGAGTTAAAAAATAGGTCACTAGGAACTCCAAACAGTATGTTTACTTCAGAAGGGGTGATGGTTATAATGGTTTTCATTGATCAGATACTAGCACCTACTAATGCTTGGAGAATGGTAGTAAATAAGGGTTTGTAGGTCATGAACATTCCAGCCTGGAGAAATTAAAGATTTCTAATTTATAGGAAATTCAAATCCTAGTTTCCAAGTCTGAAATAATAGTTTGTAGTCTTTATTATTCTTTAAATAACTAAACAGTTAATGTGTATGAATAAGCAAGTTGTAGATTTGCAAATGCTCTGAAATAATGATGGGCACCATAAAGTTTATCACACAATATAATGGTAACAGGAATGTAAATAGTGATTAAATCATTGCTGATACAAGAGGGGGAAATGCACTGAAAACTTGCAATGGAGCAATAACAGGAAATCAATAGGATTTTTATATTGAAATATCTTGTTATATTATTTACATGTTATTTGTTTTAAAAAGATCCTCCAACACAGTATTTTATTGTGGTAAAATAGAGCTTCAGTTTTCTACACTATAGAGGGAATGTAGGACATACTTCCAAAAAAATTTTAAAGATTGATCCTTGTAAAACAAACAAGTCTAGAGATTAGGAAGGCCACCGACAAATGCAAAGTATGAGACTGGGCTGTGAACTGGCCATTGTTTCACTTTCTTCATTTGCAAAATGGAAGTAAATTTTAGCACTTTAGTGCTGTAAGGACTATATATTTACCAAAGTGTTTCATGGCAAAGTTTAGGATTTTAGTTGAACTTACTGTCTGCTCCCTGTGCTATGCAGACCAAAGATTTAAATCAGAGGCTAATTTGGATAATAATTTAATTTTTGTGCCCATTTGTACAGTGCAGACTTTTTTCAAAATTGTATGTAAAAAAAGTCTGTTACACTTTTATTCAGCTTATTAAAGTTAATGCTATTAAGCTATTCAAGTTTATTACATTATTAATATAATTTACTAAGTTATTTGAAATATTTTAGTTGAACACATTCCATTTGACATTTTATGAAATTGAATTTACTCAATTGAAATAAATTGCATTTGAATAATTTAATTGCAACTTTGAAACAGATATTTGGGGGTCATATGCCCTGGAAAATATGTCGCATTTTGAAACTAGGTACTTACTACTTGCTAATAATTATGAATTTTAGAATCTCCAAATAGGTTTATGTATGGTGATTCAATTAAGCTAAAGAGTAGCTCCTTGTTATGTATTAGGTTATTTTAAAACTTAAATGTTGGTAAATAATTTAGTTGTAAATTAGATAAATCTCACTGGGATAATCATAATTACCTGTAAACTTACATATCATATACTATTGCATGAGGGGTTTTACTGAGATGATAAATTTTTCTGTGCAGAGTAACTAATCTTATCAAGTGCTTTAAGGTTTTACTGTACATGGACATTTTTATTTCCAGTACATCATTTGTCAATAAAATATGTTCTATACACTAAAACTATACTTTCAATACTTATATTTATCATATGTAAAAGTATTTAATTAAAACAATATTTTTGCTTATTTTTTATATTGTAGTTTGGGGATTTAAAATTGAAAAATATGTAGTGTCATTCAGAGCTAAAAAGGGAATATAAATTGCAGGAATGGGTAGTTGCATGGTTAATTATTTTAGTTACTCGATTATTTTTCATAAACAAAAAAGCAGAAGTTGCATGTAAGTAATCACATATTTTAAAATTTATCAGGTGTTTATTACCTAATATATATTTAATATTTCTGAGAATTTTATGTGTTTGAAACCTTTTGAAATTTTAGTGGTAGTAAGCAAAATACAAAATAACCTCACTTCCTCAAGTTTGTTTGAAAGCCGGTATTTAATGAGAATATTAAAAAGAACTAATGTTTTTTGTACTTTAAAAGGATCATATTGGGCATAACTTTCTTTTGAACTGCACAGATGATCATCTAGGCTTTAAGCCAAATACTAAGCCAAAGGCAGGGTATTGACCAAATGTGGTTGGGTAGATATTAGTAGTAAGTGATGATACTTTCCCATGTATTTATGGACAAGAAGAATACTGAAAAAATGTGTCATTTTAGAAAAGTAAGCAAAAAGTTTAGTTAACCTCATAAAGTATGCAGATTGCAGTATTGTCTGTATTCCTGCAAAAGAGGATGCAATTTGAATCAAAGAAATGTGATTGTGTCCAGCAAACTCTATATTAATGGCTTTACATTACAAGTTCAATGAAAAGAATAAATACAGATTGCATTGAGGTAATAGAAATTAAGGAAACTGTACTACAGGCTTGTTAATAACACTTGAAAAATGAGGTATTAAAATGGTATTTTATGTTTATGGCAAGGTGAATAATAAACATTTTAAAATTGTCCTTTGTATATAATCATTGCAGGATTAGATTTGGAATCTCAGCTCCTGAAGACAAGGTTTTGTGTGTAGGCATAGTTTGTATATTCTGTAGACTATGAAAGTTTCTTGATATTTAGTTGGAATAATGTTACGCGTAGCCCATAGAAGATATTCTTTGATATTCCTTAATGCTTCATCCAAAATATCTTAGTGTACAATTGTAGGTTGTTTTGCTTATACAAAACTGACTTTACTCTAATTTTGTGACACTGTAGCTGAAACTCAGCATATGCAGATGTAAAAAACATTTGAATAATCTTTCTTGTTAGAATGCAAAAATTGAATTTAAGATTGACAGTCTAATTCTGTTTCTAGCTGTAGAGAGTTCCGTTTTTATACAAGGAAATTGTGATTGCTTTCAAATATGTAAGTATAAAATTATTGCTATAAAATATAGCTAGTAGAAGACTATTTAAATACTTACTGCCACCTCATGTTTTCAGAAAAATTTTGCAGGACTGTTCAAAATGGGAATATTTTTCTGAAGCTCTTCATTTACTCTGCATTTTTGCAAGAGTATTTCGTTTCCAACAGATTCTCTGTTATAGTGTATTTTTAATTTATGTAACTTTAGTTACAACCTACCAGTAAAAACTCTTCCTAACTAGTTTGTATTATTTATTGAGAAGTAAGAACTTTCTTGGC
>JAWWLZ010000118.1:29793673-29876131 GCA_035041345.1 Poliocrania exsul
CTTTAGTTACAACCTACCAGTAAAAACTCTTCCTAACTAGTTTGTATTATTTATTGAGAAGTAAGAACTTTCTTGGCGCCAAATAGTAACACAAAAATATAGATTGAGATTATAGAACCATTAGTCAAGTATGACTTGATCAAGTTATAAGACAACCAGTAAGTTATCTCTTTACTTGTCCTGTGGCAGGTGACCTTCTTACACGTGAAGGCAAACTAAAATAAATGCTGCTGTGCCTTAGAATGTTGGTCTTTAAATTGCAGTTTAAGGAGCTTAGGCAACCATTAATCAGGAGTGTTGTAGCCAAGGGAAAATGTAATCTGAATTTCAAGTCAGCATAAGTGATTCCCCATTTTTATGTGAAGATTCTTTAAAGTCCTCTTTGAGAGGAAAATGTATAGGTTTTTGTATGATGCTGGCAGACTTTAAAAAAGAAAACCACACTTGAAGCTAAGAGACAGTTAATTTCAAACATCAACACTGATGCCTGTATCAATATGTATTACTAACATACAGAACTGTTATGTTCCATGGGGTCAGTATGAAATATTTTCACTTAAAAAAAATCTGTAACTAGATATTGTTTAACTGCCTCAAATGGGTTTATACTCTTTTATTCTCCACTGCTGTCCAAGGACTCGAAGAGATACCAAACTACTGACATGCAAAGCTAAAACAGCTAGTGTAATAATTCCCATCCTACCTAACAAAGAAGGATAAAAATGAAAAAAGACTAAAGCAATGATTTTCAACATATAGGAAATACATTTTTGTAAGGTTAAACTTTTCTGTTTCTTAGTGAGGAAACAGCTGTAAACTGTTCTGAATCATTTCTTCAAAGATTATATTTTTTTTTCATTATGGTTCAAACAAATTACACTTTAAATGTATACAATAACTTCAGCATACATTATGTATTGTTTATTCACATCCAGATTTTATGTTGATTTGTTTCCTGTAAACCAGTGGGAAGTCAGTGAAACTTCTTCAGTGACTTTTCTAAAGGCATTTGATGAATAAATTAATTCAAGACAACTTTGCTTATGAATGTCAAAGCTTATTTAACAAAGTGGGGTTTTTTTGTTTTGTTTTGTTTTTTTTTTTTAAATGAGATTATTGCAGTTGCCTGCCAATTCTAAAAGATTTTTTATGGTTTTTGGGTACACAAGCCACCAATCTCATTGTTTCAGTGTGGACTCCTTATTCAACATAGTGAGGTTAGGGATAGAGAGATGGTGCACAGCTCTTTCCAGGTCTCATTAAGAAAGGCCCAACAGCAAATGTCTTACTAAGGTAATCACTTTAATAAGGCAGAATAAGAAGAGGAATATAGGTGTCAAGTGAATCTTACATCCCATCAGATACTGGGTGTCCTGCATTCGGACAGCGTTGGACGGAGCCTGAATGGATTTCCTCATGGTGCACTGCAGAGAGCAGTACTGTTCCTGTCTATGGAGATAAGCTCTCCCATTTGGTCTTCTGAGCTATTACATTATTTGCTTACAAGAGAACAGTTCCATTCTAAAAGGTGTTCTCATGAGTGCTTAGTGGATTTATCCTGCAGCCAAGGGTTCTGTGCAGCAGAGCACAGGTCAGAATGCCCTGTTTAGTGTGCAACACATCACAGGCTGTGCCTGCTCAGAGTCACTGTTGTGTGAATCACTGACTCCTAAATGTGTTACAGTCTCCAAGTCACATCATTAACATGCAAAACAGCCAAACTGGTTTTGTTGTCTCACAACAGAATCCATTGGAGACAGTGGGAAAGATTTCCTATCACAATATGATGTGTCAAGCAAACAGTCTGCATGAATACTTACTCATCTCACAGTTCTGCCATGTCTTGCATGCCAAGGAGATTATGCTCTAGGTATATACTTGAATGGAAAATCAAGTCTGTGTGCTACTGAAAGTTGTATTGGTAACAGAATAACTTTTTAGCCTTTCCTCTTGAATCAGTGTTGACTTGTGGTGTTCATGGAGTTGTACTGCTGAAAGATAATTTTTTGGGGGAAGATCTATAAAATTGTTATCTTGAAAATTCTTTCTTAAAACTTAAAGCTCCTTGAAATTTTACAAAGCATTACCTATGCTTATCCATTAATTTATTCTGTTCTTCTGGATAAACTCCAAGACTCATCCTTACTGATTTTGTCTACTATCTTTTTCCTAAATTTATTGGCTGTATAGTCTCCTCATGGTGAAGTATATTCTGTTCATGTATTGTCACAGAAGGTGTATATCCTCACAGATTATTTGTTTGTATAATAATAATTAATTTTTTCAATGCTTATAAAGTTTTTGAGATTATTTTAGATTTCTTCAATTCTAAGCCTTAGAGGCAGTTGTAGTAATAGGAAACTTAAAATTTTCATCTTTCTTCCAAAGTATTTTAAGGGTTTTTTTTTTATTATTTATATTCCACAAATTAATGAGATGGTGTTAATTAATCAAAGGAAACTTTAACGTAATTGTTTGCCAATACAAGAATTTCATAAATGAAGGCGCTCAGTGTGCAAGGCTGTCCTGTGTTCAGCTGATACAGAAAAGGGCCTGAGCTAATTACAGTATAAGAAAGCCTCATCCCATCCTACAAGCTTTCTAGTCAGCAACTAATTCTCTCCATTAAGCCAAATGGAAAAGATTCTTTGTTTATAGCAATGCAAAAGCTTGTCTCTGCCTTCTTTCAATCATTATGGTTATGGAATATTTCCACCACAAGATCCAAGTTAGGGTCATGAAATTTAATTATTTCACTAATATATACAATGTTTGCTAGAAATTATTATAATATTATACAGTAATGTAGCATTGTAAAATAATTTTTTTTTTTGTTATTTTGGAACTAAGCCTTCCAAGGAAGTTTTGATAGATGCCTCTCTAGGTGTGCAAATTTAAGCTTCCATAGGCCACTCTACAGGAGGCTGTCACTGTTTTGTGAGGTCTGCACTGTCTCCTTTCTGATGTAATAATAGTGGTATAATAATACTGTGCCAAATAATACTATGTCAAATGTGTATAGTAAAACAATATTGTTTTCTTAAATTATAAAAATGCCTCAATGATGTTTACCATGCAATTTCAAATATTAAAATTGGTTAGAGCATCATACTATAATCAGATCCACGCTGGGCTTTAGTGTGTAATGCATGCAGAGATGAAATTGCAGACAGAATGCAACTTGACATTATCAAAACTGTGCTAGGCAAGAGCAGAATTATACTTTGGGGTTTGGGCTATGAATGGGAAAGCTGAGTATCATGACTCTGTTAATAATGTCTTACACTACCACAGGAAAATAAGGCTGTAAGTGGGAGGTAATGATACTTGGAAAAACAATTGTTATGAATACTAAAGAAGCATTGTGTGCACTTTCACATGTATTTATCCTTGAAAATAGTGTGTGTACTGCCATGTATTAAAAGTATCCATTCAAATGTTTTGACCATCAGACTGTGATCTCTCCCTTAATATCTAAGAGCAATACTATGCAATGCTGGTTGATACTTGATTTGATTCTGTCAGTTGAGGGGCGGGGATGTGGGGGGGGGGTGGGAGAGGAGGCCGGGTAGCCGGTGTGTGCGGGGGGGAGGGGGGGGGTGAACGACAAGGGAGGGAGGAAGATATTCTAGAAATAATTAAGGAAAATAGCAGTCCCTGTATGGCTCATATTAATTCATTTTTAAAAGCTAGCATTATATCTCTATTCTGATCTATTGACAGGACAGACAACAAAGAGCCACAGTTACACACATTCATATCAAACAGCAATTGCTTAGATGGCAGCCATACTTATTGCTGTCAATGCATCATGAGAGATATCCTTGCACTTAGCAAAGCGATTAACCTAAAACGCTTCTTAGATGAAGCTATATATTATGATTTACGTATTTATATTTTTTTTAATTTGGAATATGTAAGCAAAACATTTTATAAATCTTGGGCAAAATTCTAGTTTCTAGTACCTGACTGTTCCATGAAAGACCATAAGATAGATCAAAAATGGGGATCTAATCACATTTTTTCTGCTCTAACTACAGAATATTATCAAAAGTCTCTCTACATAGTTCATATACAACCATCTCTTCAGCGCTTCTTAAGACTACATAACCTACTAGCAAGAGCAATTTATAAATGGAAGTTCCAAACTACGTGTTTTTGAACTATGCATAAGAAGAGTCTATCGGATGCTATCCATTGTCTTATCTTGGAAAACTGCTTCTCCCATAAATGTACTCTTATTTCTGAAGTGGAATCATAGAACAAGTGATAACATCTTTCCCAGAATTTAGTTTGAAAATGTTGAAAATACATATATGACTGAACTGTCTGAGTCACATCAATAAAGAAAATGAAGTATAACATACACATCAAAACAGACTAAGCAATCTGTGTGTGGGAACATATAGAGTGATCCCACTTCCATTTTTTTCAGTGGGCCTTTGCTGCTGGAGAACATTTTTCTCCTCCCCCATCCCCTCGCAAGGGAAACTGTTCTACAGTGACTGAATTGAAAAGCAGAGTTCCCTCTGATAGAGAAGTAATTTTTAACTTGTAGAGCATCCGAAAGTTATACTTCGTAGTAAGTTACTCTTTTCTCTGGTAACAAATGCAAATAAGTCTGTCTAGAGCTTTTATTTTTCTGGAAACTTGTATTAAATATTAAACTAATACAGCCATATAGAAACTGTAAATTATTAAACCTACTATAGTAATTCAAACATCTTATTCTTTCCAGCTGAATGAAATCCTAATTCTAAAGACTCCTGTAATGAATCATGATATATTTGCATTTCAAAACAACAATAATGACAGAAGTGAAAAAGTATTTCACAATTCACTTTTTTTGTAAAACCAGATATGGCTTTAATCTTTATTATAATGTCACCTGCTGCTGCCAATATTCCTAAACATCTTTCATAGTTTTCCCATCTTCTCAAAAAATTGTTATTCTTATACATATCACCTGTAAAAATCACTCCCATCTTCACAGGGATGTGATGTTCTGCGCAAGACATTTTTTTAGCCTGTTTACTAAAAAAAAAAATTTATTTAATCTACCTGACTGTTTTTAATAACTTTCAGAACCCATTGGTTAATTTCAACTTATTCCAAATAAAGTTACGATAAAAACTGCAAGAAAGTTACCACTTACATATCAAGTAGAGATCCATGTTAAGCATCCCATGAGAGAGGGCAGACACCTGTTCGCATACTTCTTTTAATATCAGCTGTCCATCCAAAAGCACAAACATTCTAATTATCTGGTTAGCTTGAATTTGGTTGCAGACTAGCATTGATGCTGCTGTTTCCTGCCTAGGATGAATATTGCTGAAACATGGGAAGACCAGGGGAAGGGGAGGGAAGAGAATTTGACAAAATAGCTGGCAAGGTGACAAAATATATGATGTCATAGTTTTATTGCTTTCACCACTCAAAAACACCTTGGTTTTCTAGTCTGTTTTATTTTCACTGTTTTAAGTAATGGTCAAAGAAAAGAATCATGTAAAGGAAGTCCTTTGTTCGAATGCTTTTATTCTGAAAAAAACCCCAACCAAATAAACCTAACCAAAACCAACTCCCTGCCAAAAAACCAACCAACCAACAAACTAAAACAAAACAAACAAACAAAAAACCACTAAACAAACAAACCCCTGAATACAACAGGTACAACATGTAGTTTATAACTATAAGGAAAAAAACACACAGAAAGTTCAATGATCAAATGTGAATGATTTATTTTTTTTTTTACAGTTTTGAAAGAAATCCAGGGATCAAGCTCCTCGCATTCCTAGGTTCAGTAAAATTATTGTCAGGTTTGCTAGTAATATATGATTATTCTTTGAGCCAGAACACTCTGAAACAGCAGCACACATCATACAGCTCAGATTCCTCTTTTGTGTTTTAGCCAGGATAGATCTTGTTTGTACACATGTATCACAGTCGCAATCAGACCACATACTTTATAACTCATCAGGATATCCAAATATAGGCTCAAGGGTTCTGTCAACCCAACCACAGGATTTCTGCCAGAGTTAACAGGATTAACAGCTAACATCTGACCTACTGAAATGGCACATAGGTACAAATGACTCCAGATAAACAAGTACACCTACTCTGTGTACAGAAAGTTACAGTGACAATTACTGTGGCTTACAAAAACTTCTAGTAGTGAAAAATAACTTTATCAAACAAGTTAGTGCCTGTTAGATTCTTTTAGGAATACAGATGCTGTTAATACCCTTAGCTTAGCTAGGATAAAGTCAGATTAAGTGATAATTTACCTATGAAGATGGCATAAAATAGTTGATACTTTGTGAACCTAAATTAAATTCTGAAAGCATGAATTTGTTGCTGAAATGTTCAGCTTAGTGCTGTGAAAAAGATGTTGCTTTTGGAAGTAGACAATTTATTTTCGTGTATCTTAGATGTTTAATATTTTAGAATCCCAAGTAGTTACAAAGAGATTAGTGACCTGTTTTTATCCCCCAACTCTTATAAAAAAAACTGCCTAAATTTTACTTTAGGCATCAGAGTGTGTTTTTTAGGGTCCCTTTGTTTTCCATATCCCTCATGATACATTGCATATATACAAATAAACAGACTTATCCTTGGAACTATTTCAAGTTCACATATGGTCACAATTCATAAATGACATTTTTTTACTGAAATAACTTTTCATCTAAAGCTAATAAATATGCTCAAGCCATAATGCAATTTTAACCCATTAGAAAATTCTGTAGAGATAGAGGTACATACTTACTGATTTCAATTCTTACTTAAAGCAATTAACCCTATATAGAAGCAACTGAAATGTCTTGAACTTTGTCTCCTTTCAGCAGTGAAAAGATTCATCTTAGGATAACTAATTGTTCTTATCATATCTCAAAGGCTGAAAAGGTTTTACCACTCTTTCATGAAGTAGTTTTCAAAGAAGTACAATATTTCAAATTTTGTCCCCTGCAGAACAGTGCAAAGTAAAGTATTCTTTACAAAATAAAGTATTTCCAATTATTAAAAAGAGAGAAAGAGCTATCAACTACTTAGGAAAATCCTTTCTTACTACTAAGTTAGGTAAACTGTAAAAATTAGTACTAGCTTCATAAGAGAAATAAGCTAGAGGAAGATGGATGTAGGAATAGATTGAAGGTTCAGCTAGTATAGATAGAAATCATTGGATTAATTTCAGAATCTTTGCATGGTGTTTTGCATCTAATAAGAAATATGTTATGTAGATTTAAATCCAAATATAAACTTAAAAAAATTTCCAATAAAATAAAGCCCAATTACAAACTATGAATAAATGCCTCTTTTCATACTTCTATATTAACTATTAGGTTTAATGAAGGCACAGCATTATGCTTCTCATGATTTATATGATGAAAACATGAATCTGGACATCTGCTAGTATTTTTACACAGTCCTATTTGCCAGTGAAATCAGTTGAGTGATTGATTACGGAACAAGCCTTATTTGTGTTGTGGGGCACTTACTCATCTTTAACATGTAACTGGAAGTTGCATTTGCCTTCCAACTCTGCCACATAATGGAAATTCATTGTGCCAAATTGATTGTTTGGATTTATTTAACAAGAAATAAGATTTCTTTTTGTCTTAAAATACAACTCAGTTGCAACTGAATGAACTTAAATAGAATTCAGCAAAGGCTGCTTGTTTGTAAGTCCAACCCAGGGATGATGTGGACATACAAACACAAACACTATGGATGCAGAGATGTTCATCAGTTGTCACCGATCTCTTAGTAACAAAATGCAAAGCAGATGGCCCAATTTGCTAGTTTTATATTTGTGAAATACAGCCTTGTATCACTTAAAGAGTTCTAATACTTGTTAAGACAAGTTTTCAGGATTTTTTTTTTTTAAGAAAAGTGTCCATCATAGTAACGTAACCTCAGTGAACTCAGGATCAGATACACTGCTTGAAGGAACTAATTAATTAAACAAGGTTGAATAGAACAGCATGAAACAGAAGAAATTTAAAGTACCTTTTTTGCTCTCTGTTTCCGCACCGTGGTGACTGATGTTATTAAGTCCCCATAGTGAGATGCTGAGACGTTTTTTCTCAAAATCTCGTGCTGTTTTAAAAGGAAACAATGGCTTGTGGTAAAGTCAACTCATGCTGAGCTACATTAACTGCACTGCGTTATCATCTGATAATGGTGCCATTAACACATTACCCACTGTGTATATTTGAGAATTAGGACGCTTTCTTGTTAATGGAATTGAACCTTTTTCTTGGAAAAGGCAAGTATTAGGCAATTTGACAACCCTTTTTTGGAGGAGGGGTGGAGAATATAGCCCCATATATTCGGGTGGATTTTTTTTTTTTTTTTACTATTCCCTCTTTAAACTACAATAAGTATATTTACTTTTGCTCTGCTGTCTGGATTTGAGATTACATTGAGACTAATAAAAGGACATAATTCCTACAATGTAAGAAAAATATAGAAGCATATTATGTTAGAGAACGCTCCAAATAGATTCTGAACATTCCAAAAGGTCATCAATTATTACAACAGTAAATAATGACTCTTAGGTTGCATATTTGAAAGGCTGTTGCTTAAGTATAGAAAATGTTTTCTTCCTACTTAGGTAGCACTAGCCAGACTCTGGAGTGTAGCAGAAAGTCCAGTTTCTTGCTCATAGAGGAGAGTTGGAGGCAAATGTGTTTCTTGTAAATACAACATAATCAGTAAGCCTACTGAACTACACATTTGTTACACATAACCAAATGAAAGAAAATATACTCCTAAAAGCAGTAATTCAAAACATGTGTCTGAGGTTTTCATGCATATTTGCTTCATTCTGAATCTAAGTCCATGGCATGAATAATGATGTAATCATTATATAAATACATGAAAGCAAATGACAGCACAATTATGTGATTAAAAATTAATGAAATTTGTGCTTTACCATGTAAGGAAAAATACGTACTTAACTGCTCAATTTGTAAATATACATAGGCAAAAACAAAGCAATACCTTTCATTTCTTATGAATTCATGAACTTGAAATAAGAGGCAAATTACTTTTTTAAATTTGACGGTAAAAATATCCAAGCATTAGTATTCCAGACTAGTAAATCCTGAATGAAAACTATTTATTCTAAATTTCATAAATTTATCTTGAAACTATTTCCATCTGAAAATAATTAAATAATTAGTCTTAATGAAATAGACAGAAGTGCATCTTGCTGGAAGCTGTAAATTCTGAGGTTAATGAGAAGATTGCTGTCTTTTAATTTTGTTATTCAAAGAGCATAAAGACTCAAAATCAAACAGCACATGTTGCTATGAAGCAGTATTAAGTAACCTATATAATATCACAGAAGATCTTCACATTTCAATAACACAGACTTATAACCATAAATCCAAAATGTCCCAAATACATAGCTTAATAATTATCTTACAAAGATTATCTGAGTTAACAGTAAATGAGATTAAGAAAATATTGGACTCTCTTTCTAGTTCTATTGTGCATATTCTTCAAGCTCTCAGGTTCCTTCTTTATTATCTTTGACTAAGCTGCTCATTTGTATCATGGATGTAATAAATTTTCTATTTGTGAGACCCACCTGTATTTTTATATATATATGTTTATTTGTTACATAAGACATAACATTTCTAGTGCATTCATTGATGTTGCTGTAGTATACACATCACCAGGAAAACACTTTGTGACATGAAAATGTGCTTCTGGAGGAAGAGTGCCCTCACGCAATATTGGTGCTAAGTCTGACCAGGACAGAAAAGATATTATTTTAAACAGAGCCTTTTCTGTTTTCTTTCTGTTTGTTGGTTTGGTTTTCCTCTTCATAATTGAAATAAATCAAAGGATATTTCAGGCACATGACACAAGCACTGGACTTTGCAACAGAAAGGTTAGCATTAGCTAGATTGTACAAAGTTATTATATCTGTGAGAGGCCACACATCTGCAAGGGTTTCAAGAGGTAAAGTAATAATTCAGCAACTACTTCAGAGTGAGCTAATTACATCCTTTTTAGATGTCCATCCATTTAAGCTCTTGGAAAAGGTGTTACCTTTGCTTTATATCACCTTGTCAAATGGATTTAAAATAGTAGTTTTAGACTCTGCTGTTATGACCATTCTTAGAACTCATAGACACCGAATGCTGTACCAAATGATCTTTTAGTAAAAGTTAAAAGTTGAGTAGATAATTCAGATCTGGCATTGAAGTTTGGAAAATGGCCAAAAATGAGAGAATATCACAGGTAACAGTAATAATATCTGATGTCATCTATCAAATATAATTAAATGATAGTGATTTCACTAAATAGATATGACTTCACAGCCTACCTTTGCTTATTCATATATTTTGGCTGTCTGGAAAAAAATTCATTTTTCATGCTAATCAATAAATGAACGCCAAAGCATTATAACTGCAATGCTGAGGTTTTGTTGTATATCTCTCATCATATATAGTTTCTTCTTGAGATGCTTCACATGAAAATCCATTACCCACTCAGGAAAAGTAAAACAGGAGTCACAAAAAGTTTTTGATTGCTATCCCTCTTTGCTTTAAAGTGTTCCTCTCCCTGTTTTCTCTGTTTGTATCTGGCAGAGAACTAGAATGATAAGACAGTGCTTTTTACAAAACTATGCAATCACATTTTTAATAAGTGAACTGGAAATTCTTTTGTTATAAAATATTTATTTCTGAATACATTTATGTGCAATAAAGCAAAGAACACTAAAAGATGTCTTTAATTTGCAGTTGAAACAATATAATATTGTTTTCTAAATGTGTGATGCTAGTTAATTCCACTACTACATTCCCTTATTAATTTATGCAGCTTATTAAGTTTAACTTGCATCTACACAAAAAAAATGATCTTACAATTTGATTTTCAGCAGGGGGAGATTTACTCATAATGAATATCTTAGCTGCATTTCCCATACATTTTTTTAGCTAGGAAAATTGTATTTGTACAGCAGTGTCCTCCGAGCAGAAAAAAAATTCTCTTTCTTTTTGCATTTCTATTAAAATAAAAAAGTAGTGGAAAAAATAATTATGTGCTTTAAATTTTAAATATTTGATAATTTACTTCTAGATGCACTATCTTCAATTTTAAAATTATTATAAAGTGAAGTGTAAGTGTAATTTTTTTTATGATTATGATGCACACATATCTTGAGGATTGAGGACTGATTGGAAGAAATGGGATCCACTTGAGTAAGAAGGGTAAGTGATTAAGCACATATGATATGATATGAACTAAGGAAAAGCAATAACAAATATGCAAGTGGTAAATTCAAGGTACGTACTTAAACAGAGACTGCTGTAGATGAAAATTGTCATTTCTTCCACGTTTCCTTCTTGAGATATGTTTTTCTTAAAATCATCTGAAAATTTACAGCTAAGGGTTAGCTATGTCTGTGTATATATTTCAGTATGACTTCAAACAGCAAGATGAGGATGAACTGTGTCACGTAGTCACAAATTATATGATTATTTTAATTACATTATGAAAAGTTAAGTGTACCATTGTGTCCCTTTGGGGTTCCTTCTGCCTCGGTGGTGCTGTCTGTTGTAGGGATGCAATCTGCAACAGTATGATTCTTCTGGTCTTGGAGGTTATTCCATTACCTAGGAGAAAATGTGCTCCCCTCTTTCCCTGACCACATGGTCCCTGAGACCCCCTGAGAAGGAGACACAGAGACCACCCAAAAGGGAGAAGAAGAAGAGGAGGTTTATTGTTGGTCAGGGATTTATATGGACCTCGAAGGGATTCAAAACCCACCAACAGAAAACAAGAGGGGGTTTGGCTCTGGGCCAATGGGAGTAAGGGGATTTACATTCGATAGGAGAGGAGTTCAGGTAGCATGCATGTCGCAATCTTCCTCCAGAGCCCTGAGATAACAGGGTATTCTGGGAAGGAGAGTAGTGACTTTGCAAAAGACATTTTAACAAACATTGTATATATTCAAACAACATTAAAAACATCAGTTGTCAAAGCATTATCAATGGCTTGTTGATTTTCTTCACAAATCCATTTCTGGCAGGATTTTCTCCATTCCAGATATTGTAAATGCATCCCCACACCTTTGTTTTACTAATGCTTTGATAAGAACAAAACCAAGGTAAAATTAGTTCAATCAAGAAGTGTGTGTAGTAACAGGAGAAATCTGGCAAAATAAGCATTGTTTTAAAATTTAGAAACCATGGTAATTAATTCTTGTATGAGGGTTTCTCTAGAAGTATTGTAAAAGATGCCACTTATAGAGTTGAAAAGTAAAGCACTGACAAAGCTAATATGCAGCCTCTAAATAATGGTCTTCTTTGTAGTTAAAGGGAACAAATCCCCAATAATTTATGATCCAGTTCTTTTTTTAAATGAATACTCAAGTTCTTTGCATTAGACATGAAAAAATCATGAATAAGACAGTAGAAGAAAAAGTGTAGTATAGGTGGGTTAGGTGGAACTAGGCTTGCTTAAAAGCCTGAGACATCATTAGTGTAGTTTTTGTTGCCATCAAAGACAATTGTTGAGAAGCAGTCTCATGCCCACAAGTGTTACCTCTGAAAACCTCCTGATGAACAACTGTGTTTGAACAAACTAGGAGTCTGACAAAAATATTGCTCTATATGTGAAAAAAAGAATTACTAAAATTTTAACAGAGTGAACAAAATGCAAATAGTTATTACTGTTAATTCATTTACAGCGGTACGCACACACTCTTAGTCCAAATTTTCTAATTAGCAAGAAAAAAACCTCATTGACAAAGCTACATTTAACAAATGTTATATGTTAAAAAAACCCAAAAAACAAAAACCAAAAAACAACGAAACAACAAATCCAAAACGAAAATAACCAAACCCTTGTGAAATCTAAAACCTATTTCTCATTTGCCAAGTTCAGAGACACCAACCGTTGTCACCAAGTGATTGTGCCAGGCTCCTGATGTCAAGACAGGGCTGAGGTCAGGGCAGAATTTCATCCTGCAGCTCAGGATCCCTGAATAAATAAGTGGCCTGGTCACACAGCTGGGGACCTGGGCTTAGTGTCAACAGAAAGCAGTTCCACAGACAGAAGACCAGTTACAGCCTCCCTGGTAAGTGTCTGGGAGCCACTTCTGAGGCCTCTGCTTGACTGTTCTTTCAAAGACACCATTGTACCATCTTCAAATTGGCCAAGAGCTCCAGCAGCCAAATTCACCAGAAGAGTGATGTTCTCATGGCCATTCCTAATTTCCTCAAAGACCCAAAGACAATGCTTTCAGCATGGGTTCTGGGGGTGTTTTGGTGAGTTGCTAGCATTCTCTCAGCACTCTGGTGTGGGATGTTAATTAGGGGGTTGTCTTCCTCCTTTTAGCCAGGAAAAACATTCTCGAAAGTAATAGTTTTTCTCCTTGCTCTAGGGTCTGCTTGGGACCATTTTTATGTGTTTTCTAACAACCTTTATCCTTTGCTCTTTCTTTACTCTTCTGTAACTGTCTTACATATGACTACCATGAATGCTGTGGTGTGCTTTCTTCTTTCCATTTTCACTAATATCTGTTTTGCTTAGCTTCTAAGTTTTTATTATTAGCAGAAATGTCCACTGATTAGCTGTTGATATCCTTCATAAGGCCAGTATGGTATTCAGTGTCTGTACACTGAAGGCTTCTGCTATCACCTCAGTCCTGTACTCCTCGATGCTTCACTGTTTTTATAGAGCCATGGTTCATTTATTATCCACAGCATGACTAATTGTTGTTCCTTTCTATGTAAAAAACACAATGTTATAACATAGACTCATGTAAGACAAACAAAATAAAAAATAATTAATAGCCACTTGATCATTAGATAATTGCTCTTTCAGCTTAACTGATTAAAGTAAAGCTCCAAATTAGTCAAGATTGAGTCCAGAAAAGGTAGGTCTCACAACCCAGCCTGAGGCTTTGCAAAGTTACCAAGAATTCTTATTACCAGTGGTAATATTGTATTAGCAATGTTCTAGCTATTTTTTAGCTAAAAAGATACGTTAAAAAATTAGCAGTCTTGCTCATACTTTTCAAGCTTACATAGGATCGCTTAACCTGTCATTTACCATCTGGGAAGTTGATGCAAGGCAGTAGTTTTCATACTGCTGGTTTTCTAGGACATTTCTTAGTACCCTGACATCAGCTGAACTAGAACCTCTAAATGTGAGTGTAACAACTTAAACAGTAAGTAGCGCATGCTGACTGTGTTCCTTTTTTGAAGTGTCTGTTCTTGTAAGCGTGTTGAAAACAGGACCAGGATGGAAGAAGAGAGATGATTTATTATATTTGTCAAATAAAGTTTAATTATGCAATAATATGTCTATCATTTATTGGAAGTAGGGAAATTCCACTTGTGTTGAATTATCTCTGTGCTATATCTAGAACTCTTATGAATCATTACTATTGTTTATCATTGATCCTATCTGAAGAGTATTTGTCTGATCCTTTTTAAATTTTTCAGCATTTTCTTTTAATAATTATGACACTGATCCACAAAGGATCCATAGAAGCTTTCTCTGTATTTGAGTTTCTGTATAGGACCTAGTGTTTCATAGTACTTAGAAAAAGATGGCAAATCCTTTAAAGACAGTGGTTGGATCCAAACCTACCTAAAAACATGAGGGTACTCATTTCTACAGGCAACACTATAAGAATGATTCCATTTGGTATTTGAGATCAGTATATTCCTCTTTATAATTCATATGCATATGAAAACAAGTAAAAGTCAATTGTTCTTTATAGAACATGTTGAATAGTAGAACTTGTATCAAGAATCATGTGTGGATTCATAAGTTTTTATCTTCAGAAGGTGATGGAGAAGAGAAAGTGTTTAAATATGCATTAGGCATTTACAGCTCAGAAATCTGTGATCCAGTGAGCCTAAGAAAGTATTCAGGGGAACCATGTCTATGTATTTTTATAGTCCTGTGCTTTCTTCTCTGTGTCTGCTTTTGATTGTTACCAGGGACAAGGTTGAACTAGATGTACCTTTGGGCTAACCTAGTATAGCTATCTTATTTTTCTATGTTACTTGCCACAAAGGTATGTCTCATTTATAATCATATGTAGTTATTTGCCTGAAACCAGACAACATAGGAATGAAGGAACTCTAATAAATATCATACCACTTTCTGTTTCCTTATTGAGTGACATATACTACTTGGCTTTTG
Source organism: Poliocrania exsul (assembly GCA_035041345.1). Taxonomy (NCBI): domain Eukaryota; kingdom Metazoa; phylum Chordata; class Aves; order Passeriformes; family Thamnophilidae; genus Poliocrania; species Poliocrania exsul. Next base: position 29,808,848 of record JAWWLZ010000118.1, read on the forward strand.
AAAACAAGACTAATACATTTTAAATTCAGATAAAATAGAACTTGTATTCTTATAATCTAAGTTAGAATCATTATTTATATACTACTCATCCTGTCTTTATGGGCCATCTGAAATTCTCTTCAGATGGAAGACTGCAGATAGAAGATTTAAGAGAATCTACAGATGATGCAATGTGTCCTCAAGAAATAAGATATATTCCAGAATTTCACAGGCAGCTGTTGCCCTCATCCCTCCAATATAATTTTTTTGACTGGTAAAGGACATGGTATGAAAGAATTTGAGATGAGATGAAGATAGTAACATAAGTGATAAGTTAGAATAAGAAGGAGAGCTCACAAACAGAAAAAAGAAAGTATGCAAAAAACCAAAAAACACAAAGAAAAAGAACCAAAAAAAAAGTTTAGGACAACCAAGAAGCTGTCACATTAAGGTCAAAGCTGTCACAAAGATAAGATCATTGATAGACTAGTATGAAAGGGGATAAAATTAACTTAAGATATTAGAAATACTAAACAGAGTGAAGAATTAGTGCTAGAGTGGCATGGTTACATGAAAGAGGAAAGAGAAAGATTGTCAAAAAACTTAAGAAATGAAAAAAAAGATCATTGAAAACAAGAGTGGAGGGTAGAATTAACCAAGAAGGATAAGGGGAATCATTGGGATTGACAGAATGACACAAGGTATTGTGGTGGTGGTCTTGTAGAGCATTATTGAAACATATAATTTAATCCAAATTAATTGCTAATATTTAATTAGAAAAATCATGTATCATTCAGTTGTTGCATTAAATTCTGTTACAGGACAAATGAAGTTTAAGATCTTCAGAAGTGCTATTTTAGTATAATTGCTGAATGTTATAGAAACTGAACCAGTTTTTTTGTGCATGTGCAAGGAAATGACAACGTGAAGAAATTAAGGAAAATATGAATATCATAGCACTCATAGAGATTTCATTACAATGTTGTGGCTCTTGAGATGCATAATTTCTCTGTTGTGCCTCATTGTGTATCACATTAAGGAAGTGATGGCTGGAATTCATTTTGTAAATGGATAGGTAGTAATGGTCAATAAATTCCTTTCACTGCTTGATTGTGTATATGCATCTGTGACATCATTCATACATAATTTTACAAGTAAAAGATGACAAATTCCAAAGGTTGTTCTTTGGAGTTTTTTTCCTTTTTTTTCTTTTCTTTTCTATGGAGAAGATTCAAAAGCTAAGTGATTGTGTTCCAAGATAACAGGATAGAATAGAAACAACCATGTAACATCCAAAAGCACTAACTAGTTTTCAGGACTCTACCCTGGCAGTGTCCCCAGTACAGTGCTATATTAATAGTTTGAACATGTACCTTACAAATAACTTCCTTAATGGGACTACACTACTGCAGGTTCTGAATTGGTCTAGGTAAACTATGTGACTTCTGTAAAGCACCTGGAAATTTTATATCGCCTGATAATTTGAGATATATTCATTCTATACTCAATGAAAATGTATTCAACTAGGTAATAGGAAAGATTTCATGTAGTAAAATGTAGTTTTAGTTAAACATAAGAGATTTTTGGTGAAAAGTTTTCATACCATCATGTGGTTCAGAGTGTGGGGGGATCATCCCTCTTCTCCCCCACAACTCTGTCTGAGCTGAGCCACGGAGGGACTGCATCCAACATCCCATGACCTGCCAGCAAGGGAGGTCCCTGAAGTGAAGCCTCATGAGAACTCAGGAGACAGGGGATAAAAATCCCCAGTGCTTCCATATGCATTCTCTTTTTTGTTCCTATGCATGGGTGCTGAGGGAGGAGAACACTGCAGCCACCGTCCAGCACCAGGCACTTGAAGGTGTTCCCCCTAGGCCTGTGCCACTTTGACTGTCTCTTGGAGTGACTTTTCACTGCCACTTCCTCCATGCCACACCATCTGTTTTTCAGAACATGTTTCACCACCAGCTCTCTCGCTGCCACATGGATCAAGACCCCTGGCTCCAGCTGAGTCAGCTCAGTGCAGCCAACCATTGACAGTAGTTTGGGATTTTCCCTTTCAGGAACTGCACAGGTCACTGCTGCTGCAGGGCACACGACCACCCAGTCCTGGCACTGCGCTGGGCCATCCCAGCTCCACTATTGTCATTTTACATGACATTGGAATCCACACTACTGTCTTGGTCGCATAGGACTTCTCTTCAAACAAAACATCCTTTTAGATTTTTCATTTTAATCCAGAGGGGCAGAGTGTGGCTGTGTAATGTTTTCTAGTGTTTCTGGTTTTTTTGTTTTGTTTTGTTTTGTTTTGCTTTTTGTTTGGGATTTTTTCGTGAAACTGTTATTTTTTTCCTTCTTCATTAGGACTCCTTGTAATTTCAAATTTGTCTATATTTTGGGGAAAGGAAAATTATAGAAAGAGAAGGAGGGTTTATCTCATTAGAAGTCTCACCTCCTGAACATATTGTCATTAAAACAAGACAAAAAAATGCCAAAGAATTCTATGACTATGAATGATAAAAGTATTTTCTGACAGTTCATGTCATATACCTGACAATTTGCTTACCAAAAATTGAGATGCATGTATAATTTTAAGAAATGTGAATCCAGCTGTGCTAGGTTCACATTTAAATTCTAGATCTGTCAAGTCCTTTTTAGAATGATGTTAAGCTGTCAATTGTATTTCTGTTTATTTCTGCAATGTAGTTTAAACATGAGTAGTTTTACATACCTACGTGCCTTTGTTAGAACTTCTCTCTTGTAAGGTAAAAACACCATGTATTTCTGGAACTATTTATTTTACTTAATAGTTTGTCACTGTGGATTTTTCTATTCTTTGTGCTACTTCACTTAATTTCATGAAATACTTTGAAACAAAATTACTGAGATTTCAGTCCTGAAAACTGAAAAGGGTAAAACTGTCTCCTTTTTTCTCTTGAGAAAAGGTAACTGGTGCCCAACTCTCACTCTCAAAATGAGTTTCTTCAAGTTGTATTTGGCACCTACTCCCAAATGACTTGAAAAGATTTATCTCTGGTAGCAGTGGAAGCTGTATTTTTTATCTTTTATTTTTTCCTCTGTTTTGTGACCTTCTTATCCCACTCCTTACAACTCTACTAAGGGCCATATATTTGTTATTGTTTAAGACACAAAACAGTGTTCAGAGTTGTCTGGCAGCAAGTTTGTAATATTCCCAATAATTAGGTCATGGGAATTGGGAGACAGAAGAAATGGATCTTTGCAGCCCAGAGGGAAATCTGCTATAGCCTGATTGATTCCAAAGTTTTGGCATGGAAATCTTGTCATTTGATGATTGGTTTCCAAACCTCTCATGTCAAACAATGTTGTTTGTTCATAAAACATGCTACAATTGTCTCTCCCCAAAGCTCAGTAGAACAAACTATATAACAATAGAAAGTTGGTGAGAGTATCAGTACTTGCAGTCAATATTATTTAGCAGGCAACACAATTTAGAAATGCTTTGCCTAACTTCACTTGTCCTGTGTGTGGAAGGAGAGCAGAAAGCCTCTGACCAGTATTTGTAAGTATTTGTATATATATATACACACAACACATATATGTGTATTTATATATTATTTATAGTGTATTATATGCACTATACATAATAATATGTTTGAAATATAGATCTGTAAGTTGTACATTGTTATATATAAAAAAGAATTTTTATAGAAAAATAAAAACAACACAAAGAATATTTTCACTGCTAGTATATTCTAAACCAGAGTATTTCCAAGTCATTCAAAATATTTTTAGACTTACAAATATACCCACATAAATTCAGGAACAAAGTTTTTAAAAGATTAAAAAAGTTTAAAACTTAACTATGCTAAAAATTTATTTCTGTAATTTTCTTCTTTCAAAGTTGAAATTTTGAGAGTAGAAAGTTTTCAAAAATTTACACAGTAGTTTTTTCAAAAATTCCTACATATAGTTAGATTTCATATTAATTAGAAATAGTACAAGGCAAAGATTCCTGTGAGTAGAAGTATAGAATGGTAGGCGAGGCTGTGAAAATGCAGATAGTATGATAACCAAGTCTGAGTAGACTTGGATGCCACAAGTGTGAACATGAATACTACATGAATTTATGTGAATGTGAACTAGTACTGTGTAATAGAGAATGTACGGGATATTAGGTAATTCTGGTCTTAGAAGTTGATCTCAGGTTGCTTTGTTACTCTTACAGCAAGAGATTAAGGTCTGAAACAACATCTTCCTACATTAAGGATATGAGTGATGATGTTAAAAGATAATAAAGATGATTCATTTATGGGAAAAAAAAAATTTAGGAAAAAAAAGAAAATAAAAGTCATTAGGAGATCGAGAACCTGGGTTAAGGTACTAGGAAACTAAACAGAGAGCAACGTAGGAACAAACTGTGGGATTATTACACATTCTGTCACAGATCATTGCAAAACAGGGGCAATGGGGACACGTATAGATTTTGTCTGTCAATTTTTCCAGTAATGGAAGCTACATTTGCTAGGAACTTAATTCTGTGGTGTTCTATGGATCATAAAAATAATAAAATATGATAGTAATAATAATAAGATGAGGACTGAAAATATTTCATAAGTAATAGCAAAGAATGAGCATGGCATCCAAAATCATCAGATGCTTTAGCATATATCCTAGGGGTCTCAAGGCAAGGAGTAATTCCAGAGTCACTACTATCATAAGAATTGTCTTTGGTATGCTAAAACATGAAGGAAGTAGCAGTTTTAAATTCTCATAACTATATTGAAGTAGTTGAGGAAATATTAGATTATATCAGCACAGGTTATGTCAGTCTATTCTGTATCAGTTCAAGGCTGTTATTAACATAACTGACACCACAAATAGAACAGCTGTAGCTAAAAATATTGGTAGTTTTGATCTTATATCTTGATATTAGCAGACTGATTTGAAGGAGAGATGAAGGGATAAAAAGCACCTTTGTGAAATCAAAGAATAATAGAATCATTAAGGTTGCAAAGGATCTCCAAGGTCATCGAGTCCAATGTCGAAGTGCCATGTCCAGTCATTTCTTGAATACTTCCAGGGATGGTGACTCCACCACTTCTCTCATCAGCCCATTCCGATGCTCAACTACCCTTTCAGTGAAAAATATTCTTCCTCATGTCCAATCTGAACCTATTCTGGTGCAGGTTGAGGTCCTGTCACTTGTTGCCTGAGAGAAGAGGCCAACCTTCACCTGTCAACAGCCTCCTTTCAGGTAGTTGTAGAGACCGATAAAGCATCCTCTGAGCCTTCTTTCCCTGAGGCTGAACATCCCCAGCTACCTTACGGATGCTTTCAGTCTTGGGTATTGCCATGTCAGTGACTGATCCCATACTAATCTGCTAGGTTGTTACAGAGCTAAACTAATCTGGGTAACAGTAAAGCTCCTCACACACTTGGAAAATTTCACAATAGCATCATGATAAATTGGAATGATGGGTCTTGATATTTAGGATGCCAGAGTGTGAATTGTCCAAAAATGAATGTAAAATAAGTGATAACATGACATAACAAATATCCTTTTGGCAAGGAAGGCATAGTGGGGACGTTACTTGAGACAACATGTAGAGTATATTGTGAGACTATAGATATCTTTGTTCTACTCCAGATAGGTATTACAGACATAACACTGTAATTCTGCTAAATAGGTCAGACATCATTAATAAGGAACTATTTACAGTTTTTCAGTATTTCTAATATTAACCATTCATATTCATAGTTTCAAAACTTCTCTCTATTATAACAGTTAACTTTTAATATGTATTAAAATTGCTCTTAGATTTGCATCTGACTTTGGAAGTGGGTCAAATGGATAAATGCATTATAGAAAATATGCAAAAGGGGTTTGAATCAAATTTGTCTGTAATAATTTAGCAGGCACTTGTATTCCATTATGTAGATAAAGTTATTGGAAATACGTTCAGGCAGGCAGGCCAGTGGAAGGGTTTCCCATTTTACCCTCTGTGTGTGACAAGGTTTTGGTAGCAGAGTGGTTACAGGGGTGACTTCTGTGAGAAGATGCCAGAAACTTCCTCCATGTGCAAAAGAGACAGTGCCAGCTAGCATCAACATGAACCCACCACTGGCCAAGGCTGAGGCCATCAGCTATACTGGTAATGTCTTTGGGATAACATACTTAAGAAGAGTAAAAAACCTGCTGCAAAACAGCAGCTGGAGAGAGAATTGAAAATATGTGAGAGAAGCAGTTATGAAGACACTGAGGTCAGTGAAGAAGGAGATGGAGGAGATGCTCCAGGCACCGGGGCAGAGATTTCCCTGCAGCCCATGGTGCAGCTTACAGTGAAGCAGGCAGTCCCTGTGAGCTGGGACAGGCTCTCTAAGTTCATCATGGAGCAAATATCCACCTGCAGCCCCTGAAGTACCCCATGCCAAGGCATAGGGATGCCTGAAAGCAGCTGTGACCATGTGGGAAGCCTGCACTGGAGCAGGCTTCTGACAGGACCTAGGGCCCTGTGGAGAGAGGAGCCAGTGCTGGAGTAGGTTTGCTGCCAGGACTTGTGATTTCATGGGTGACCTATGCCAGAGCAGTCTGTTCCTGAAGGACTGCACCCTCTGGGAGGCACCGGTGGTGGAGTGGTTTGTGAAGACCTGTCATGGGGAGAAATCATACTGGAGAAGTTCTTGGAGGACTGCCTACTTTTGGAGGAACTGCTGGAGCAGGGGAAGAGTGTGAGGATTCCTCCCCGAGGAGAAAGGAGTGGCAGTGACAGAGTTTGAGGAACTGACTGCAACCCCTATGCCCCATCTGCCTGTGCTGCCAGGGAGAGGAGGAGGAGAATTCAGGAATGAAGTTAAACCTAGGAAGGGAGGGATGGGGGGAAGGTGTTTCTAAGATTTGATTTTAAGTCTGATTACCTTACTCTGATTTGGTTGGTAGTAAATTATAATAATTTCCCCAACAAGTCTTTTTACCCATGTTAATATTCAGTGAGTGATCTCTCCTAGCCCTTCCTTCAAGCCATGAGCATTTCATTATATTTCCTTCCCCTTGTCCAGTTGAGGAGAGCAGTGATAGTGTGCCTTTGGTGGGCAACTGACATCCAGCCAACATAAAACCCACCAAACCTGTTCAGACTATTTTGTTTGAATACTGAACTTATTTTTTCTGTGTACATAACATTAAAAAAGGTGATGTCTGGTAGGACTAGGAAGCAACATTTTAATTTATCTCATTACAGTTATCTTTTGCACAAAGAAAATGATTTATTGAATAAATAAGACCATTAGAACTGTTCTTTAATAAATACCCTATTTAAGTATTTCTATATTTTAACATTTTCAGTACATGCAGAACAGTGCATAATGAGACTGTGCTTTTCAAATTATTTTAATTAGGATAACATCTGGGTGGACACTTTCCATATTTAGATGGGGGTTTTTTGCTGATTCAATTATGAGGAAAGATTGATGCTAGAAATTTTGAGACATATATAAGAAAATTTACTGTTCAGTCAGACTAAGAAAAGCTTTTGTATCAGATCACTAATGATCAATTTTCTGATTGTCAGCAGACTAGTTTAATGTGAAAATTCAAAAAAAAAAAAACACCCAAAAAACCAAACCAAACCAAACCCATAGACTTATTTTCTTTTATAGCAGAGGTCCAAATCAGAAAGCATCTAATTGAAAACTTTAAAAAGTCTCTGTCACTGTCTGTGAAGTTTCCTATTCTTTCAACTCTGTGTCTGGTTCTGAGCCATTCTACTGACACATACCTGTTGAACAAGTGAAAAAAATTCTAGTTTTCTGTTTTCTAGTAAAATTTTTTAGAAATGGTTAGCTATATGACTTACCTTTGCTTGCTTTTCTCATAATGTTTCAAAGTCCCTTCTTCATTGCATACCTTACAAAACATTACATTTAAATTAAAAACAAAGAAGCAAGGTAGTGTCAATTTAGTAAGGAGGGCAGGGTACCATCAGGAACAGAATTTATTGAACAAGTTTTTTTAACCTCACAGCTAGTTCATCAATATTCATTTTGTTACCTAACATTTTGCATTAGTTTCTTATATGCTTCCAAGAAGTTTGGAAAAATGTTATATGGGAAAAACATACAAAAGCAAAAAACAGAAGAGTAGAATAACTAATCGATAAAACTTCTGCTGAATAACTTTGAAGTGGTGATGTTTGCAATGATATTATGCTTTGCAGAAGCATGGTACAATTTGCATGGCATTTTTTCTCATGGATTAACAATTCCATAGTGATATTCATTTCTAGGGTAATCACAGGGTAATTTAAGACTCCATTGTTCATGTAGAACTGTTGTGAAAGACCTGTTAGAACTAGTCCTGTCCTCCATAACATTTTTACCAGGAGAAGCACCTGCTCCAGTGTACTCTAGTTACTTTAAATGTACCTGTTTTTACTGATTCAGTCTTTTGAAATTATATTGCTGTTCCACAATTGTGTATGATAGGTTAGGCATGTGTGTCATAAACTAGATTTCACTAAGTCATTTATGCATGATCCAAATTCGACCGAATGTATGTCGATTCTGTATTTTTCATGCACAAATCAGTGTTTCAGTCATGCAGAATAATGTAATGCTGAAACATGACTAATGACAGAAAACCCAGTGTTTTTTTTTTAACTATCCCATTTTTAAACTATGAAAAGTAAAGTCCTAAGCAAGCCCATGCACGAAAAAAATAAAACCAAGGAGAAATGTTTTAAATAAAAATATTTTTCTATGCAACTATTTTTTAAACAGTATTATTTATTTAAATAAATATATTTTCAAGCATTAAATTAAATGCTTATTGCCTTTAACTGATATGAGTGTTACAAATGAAATGAAACTGAGTATGGTTTGTAAGAAAACCAGTATGATTTGCCCACACCAGTGGCAGCAATTGTCATCAATATAATTTATCATCTATCAGCACAATATAATGTGCACAAATTGTAAGGTGACAACATTACATTTTACCTTGGCAAAATTCTTTTTCACATGTAAACTAATGCATTACAAACTGTCAATCTACATCACAAAACTAAACACTTAAAGACAAAGGAGTATATAAAACATTTCTCTACTGAGATATTTTTATTTTGAATTGTTGCTTCCTTGCTTCCTTACACACAATTCTGTCTTTTAACTTCCTTTGTTTTAAACTTGGTTTTGTTTTAAACTCTATAAAGGAGAAATGGGTGTTATTTCATGTTCTTTGAAGTTAATGCCAGAGTCCCATTTATTTAACAGAAGATAGAATATAACTGAAGAAAGACATATATTTCTTATATGCTTCTAGGCACAAATAGGGAAAATAAAGTTTTTTATGAATAAAAGTAAATACTTAATTGTTCATGGTTTTAGGAATTAATTGTGATGTCTTTAACTATCAAAAGATATTGCCAAATTGAGCTAAAAAAATAAACTATGTCTATGTTACATAGATTATGTAATAAGTGTAATAGTTTTGTCACATTACTGACATTGAGCCTGTGCTAGAAGCATAACTGCCATTATACTCACACCTTTAAAGTAATAAATACTTGTAAACAATTTTTTCTGAACTTAGAACTGCTAGACAATGTCTTGTAACATTTATTGTTTTTCTTAGTTTTTCTTTGAAATAGTCACCGAGGAAACTGTTTTCTGTAGCCTTTTTACATATAACTCTTTTTGAGAGACTCTGAATTGTTTACCACAACATCTTTCAGCTTGCATTTTACTGTTCCATCTTCTACATGTCCTTTATACCTGAAGAAATAACTTTATAGGCTCTGAAGAGTTAATGAGGCAATTCTAAGGTTATGAGTATAAACTAAAAAGTAATAATAATATAGTCTATGTTCTCATCCCTTCTGAACATCAGGCACTATCTGTTTTTAGAGACAAACTTAGTTTTGAGTAGAATAAAAAAATAACCAAGAATTGGACCCTACTCAGTGCAGTTGCTATTGACTTTCTTCTCTCTATTATTCCTTTCCCCCAAAGCATATGCTTTCATTTTACCACAACTTTTATCAAATCTGACCTAGTGTTTTTCATAGGACTAGAGATATAAAGCTAGCCATTAAAACATGGTACTTACCAGTATTTACCAGGTATTTACTATCAAGTTTTTTCAGAAGCAGAAAGGGATTTTTCTCTACTAGCTACCCTATTAGTTGAAATAGGGTAGGGTATATTTCTTCTGCCGTATATTTCATGGTTGCATTGGCTCTGACAGTTACCAGACTTCTGCCTGTGGTCTTAAGTATTTCATTAGTGTTAGTGTCTAAATCAAGATAATTGTCTTTTCTGTGGTAATTTATATTTTTCCCTCTTTTTTTTTCCCCTAACGTATTTCCAGTTTTGTGACTATCCATCAAATTCACCAAAAAAATACTCCTAAGATTCTTTTACACATTATTGCCATTATCTTATTCTTCCCCAGATACCAGTAGATTTCTTTTCTCTTTAATAATAGAGGAATAGATAAGCAAAACCCAGCTATCATGTCAATTTACTAACCTAGTGATAGGCCAAGAAAAAACATTGTTTTCACTGGTAGTCTCCTAGTAGTGAGTAAAAGTGAAATCTCCAGGTTGTTGGCAGGTTGGTGTGTTAATACCATATGCAGATAGCGGGCTCAATGTGTCACATGATGGACCACAAAGTGATTTGGGTATCAGAGCAGACTCTATGCAGTGCGTCCACCCCTCTTTAGTTCTAAGAAGACATATACTTGTCTAAGCTTAGTAAAAACTAGACCTTCTCTAAAGAATACTACGCCTGATTTTTGCTTATGAATGTCAGAAATGGAAGCAAAGCACAGAATATTTTTTTCTGTGAAAAAGTCTGATAAACAGTAAGATCTTTGATGCTTCCTAAGACCATCCTTGCCCAGGTTTGTCTCAATTTCATCTGGAACTCTGCTGTGGCATTGCTTAAAACTAATCAAGTCTAAAATGTTTTTGAAAATGGTTGTGATTGAAATAATAATAACTAAAAATTAAAAAATCCCCAAAGAGTTTCTGCCCAGTTTTATTCTTGAATGCCCAGTAGAGTTGCTTATCTCCAACAGCAACATTTAGCCATGTAAAATTTGCTGGTAATGGGAAAGACACAAGAGACAATGCTCTGATACAATTATTTTACTGGTTCATCATTAATATATACTTGTTTGTCTGCTTGTGGTTAAAATTCAGGTATGTTCCCATCATTTTATATCTACATCGATTTCGCTTAGTACATGCCACGTGAAAAGAGACCTTGGGTCTTTCTAATGGAAAATCATGCTGTGACACTGACACCCTTCTTTCATGTCAATACAGATCTGGACAATTCTCACCTTTTTCTAACCAGAACATTTCTTCCAAATTTTGTCTTTACCTGCCCATGTGGTATGAATTCATCTTGTTAATCAGTCTTTCTAAATGAAGATTTTTTAACATTCCACAAGAAGTTAATGAGAGCATCTTACCTTGATATTTTCCCACAATATATCAATATGTTCCAGCTATATTTTAGCATGCTTAAAGAATGAAGGACAGAAGTCCTGTGATAATTATATCATAGGTACTGAGCCTCATTAAGTACAGGATTGCAAAGATGGGTGTAGCCTTTGTGCAAATGTAGAAACATACAATCTGAATAAATATTGTCACTATCTGAATGCTCTGCAACTGTAGTATAAAGAAGCATTACAAATATGCTGATTTGACTTTATCTGGCACAATATTTTCCTGATACAATAGTATTATTTACTAGTGTGGGCTGTTTTTATTTCTACATCCATAGCTATATTATCATAATTTCACATATCACCCTGGATCCCAAGAGATACGACAGTTCAAAAGATTTAATGATCTGTTTCATAATTGTCTGGAACTGTGTATGTTGGCATACTTCAATAAATTTAAATACCCAGAAGCTAGGAGGGCCATATGTTTGAGTTTCCTACTTAGAGGTGTATCCTGGTGGAATTTCTTACATTTGCTAATTTATCTCAGAGTTCTGATTTTATAGGTATATTGGAAGAAATGCATTTAGTCTTGTCTTAACATATGTTCGCTTCGGTCTTTTATCTGGTCTCTATATCCTCATCATTTCCCCTTTCTTGAGTTTGCAAAAAGGATGGCCCCCTGAATGTGGAAGGAGATTTAGCACTGCTTTGACACATGTACATGGGTCTTGGTGGAACCTGAGCGCTGCACACATGAAACCAACTGTGAGTTCATAAAAATAAACTGCACATAAATCAAGTCAGACACAGAGATTCAAGATGAATTGCAAACTTGATGTTTGAAAACTTAAAACACACAACATTTGAGACTGCATTTGTTGATTTGGCAAGAGTTTGGGTCTGCTGAAATAGGAGCAGCTAGGGAAGATGAATAGGAGGGTATATTATCTCAGACAGTTTGGTTGTTATGAAGTTTCCTCTGCCTGAGTACTTTCAATATTGTCTTTTAGGGGACACACTAACAAAGCATAATGTCTGTTCCCAGCTCTCCTCTCTGTCTTCACAAAATTCCTGCCCCAAATATTGCTCCTTGGTATTTGCATACTTTATTTCTTTTTTAAAATCTCAGAAGTATAATAGTTCTGGTAAATACTCTAGCTACAATGACTGCATAGCAAGGATAAACTTTTATGTGTGCTAATTAGAAATCCAAGACATTCTTAGTACTTCAAATGTGAGGTAAGACATTTTCCCCACAGAATTAGCTCCATTATCCAGTTAAGTAGAAAGGAGATTTATTTGGACCTATGTAGACAAAACAACTTTCAACTTTTAATGTCTTCATCACAAATGTACTGAAAGGGATTTTAAAGTAGTGTGTGAATTGTATACTGAGTTCAAAGAGTTATAGTGAGATTTTGATCCAAGCTACAAAGAAATAAATACAAGAACAAAGAAATTGTTTAAAAGTTCAATGAATGTCACCTTATATCTATACCTTTACAATGACTTGCATTGTGTTACAGAAAACAAACAATGCAGATTATGAAATATAAGTACTTGAATAATTCATGCCATGCAAAGTATTAAATTTCAGGAATATTTGCATGCACATGAGGAAAAAAAACATACAAATTTTGAGAAATGCTTTGTTTCTGGGAGATTTTTTGTTATTTCCTCGTTCTATTGTTTTAAAGGATAAAATATTCTAATATTTTTATTCTAGATTGGCATACAATTTTGGTTAGGGTTATAATTAGTCTTCTTTTTGCTATCAAAATCATAGCACATTAGACTGACAAAAATTCACTTCCATATTAATTATATTTTTTTTGTACTGAAGAGAAAAGCCTCTGCTGAATCTGATTAAATTAAATCAAACTCAAAACAAACAAGTGGGGGGGGAAAAAAGCTTAATTTTTGATTCTCGAGAAGAGCCTCCATATAGTTTGAATTTAATCAGTTTCTTATTCATTATTACAGTATTTTATACCCCTTTATGTATTATTTTATATATGCTATCACTTTATTTCTCCTAGCTGATTTTTTATTGGCAAGATTAAAGTCCTGGTGTCAGATGTGGGGAACTTAAAGGGTATCCGAATCCCTGGGATGTAAGAATATCTGGTTTGTGTGAGAGTGCCTGATGAGTAGTTTATTAAATAGTAAACAGAAAGAAGAGATAGAAAAATAATAAGAAAATATGCACAATGAATCAGGAGATAACAGCAAGCATAACAAAGATAAGAACTCCCAGGCCACCAATGGCTGAGCCACTGATGCAGTCGCTCAAGTGTGACCATGAAGAAGATAAAACATAACTTTGTAACAGATAGAAAGAGGGAAACTAGATTACCATGGGACTCCTGTGAATGAATAAACTTTTTATGGGATATATCAAGGGCCTTTTATGGAATGTTTTAACAGGGTTGTGGAAATGCGCAAAACTACTGTGGAGTGCCTAGGGGAAGCGCCAAATGTGGGAAAATGGAGGGAGAAATTTGGATCAGGGAGGAGCAATGGAGAAGGGGAGAGAGAATAAAATATCACATTTAAGCAGGATGCTAAGCATATTTAAGCATATTTTTGTGTGCAAGCCCTGTGCCAGCGATATCAATATTGCAAATGTTGTAAAACTTAATAAACTTTATTGTCCCAGTTCAGCAAGCTGGGATCAGTTTATCATTTTGTGGGTGTGACCAAAGATGTGTATTCTAAGCCCTCTGTGTCATTTTTCATGAACTGTTAACAGGGGACCATTCACAGTAGCTACCCAGGGCACACTTGACCCCCTCAGGATGTAAGCTGGATTTTAAAGAAGCCTGTGAGATAGGAGTTGTGATAACCGCCCTCCAGGAAGTCGTTAGCACCTCCATACCCAGCCTGAGAGGGCATGTCTGCTAACTGACCATCAACAATTCCAACAATACCCCATGACTCACAGAATGAGATCACCCATTGTGGAACTCCCCACCCTGGGGGAGGTGCTGGGCATTCCCACCTGGACCTGAGGGTATATAATCTTGGGGTTTGGGGACTTCTGGGACCATTTGTTGGATCCAGAGGAGGACCAGAACCTCAACAGGACCGCGACTGTTATCTGCACCAACAGATTTTTCTTTGCCTTCCTTTTACTTTGGACTCAGGGGAACCACCTGAGGCTCAGCATAGGGGCTAACGCACCCCATTCTGTTTGTGCCTGAGGATGCTGGGTTTTACTTCTGGAGATTGTGGGTTAAAACCAATTTCTCTTTGTATCATTGTATTTATTGTAATATTTTTATTAACTCGTGACTGATTTGTAATCTCTTTTGTGTTGGGTTCATTTCTCCTGCCGGTTTACCCTTAAACCATCACATCTATTCTTATTTTCTATGTGGTTTAGCTCAATATTCTGTGTCTGGATATGTGAACTTCCAGGTGGACGAGCTGGTACATAGGAGACTAGACTTGCACTCAGGCTGCAGGGTTATACCTGCTCAGGTACAGGGAGCACATCCTTTGCCTCCTTCTTCTCTGACTGTGGTGCTTCTTCTGTTGCTTCTCACTCTTTCTGTTCTGTCTGCTTCTGCCTGACTGTCCTTCCTTAAACACATTTTCACTGAGGTACCACCAGCTTGTCTGAGGGGCTTAGGCATGCCCTATGGTGAGTCCACTGGAAAGGACTGGAGCTGGCTGTGTCAGCCTTTCCTCACTGCAGCCACACTCAGCCCCATATGCCAGTGCCATGCCTTCTTACTTTATATCAGGTATGAATATTTTTGAACTTAAATCAAATGCCTCATGAATAAGAATAACTAAATGTGTAACATTTTTTAAGGAAAACTGCAAACTTTTAACAAAGAGAGATCTTAAAAGTGAGTGTAACATAACTTACACAGTGCTGCATGAAATATAGAAGCATTTAAACTGCAAAATAATATTTAAAAGACTTATTCTACCTTCAGATTTAAAATCTAATTCTTTAGTACATGTCATATTGCAAGATACAAATTCTTTGTGAAGTAGTATGTGATTTTATCCATAGAGACAAAAATGTTTTTATGTGCTCGTATTTGGGAATTTCCAGTAAAGAAGAGATGTAGTAGCTATGCTATCATTTTAAAGAAGTGAGAGCCTGACTGCTGTTTCTTTCTCCCAGTAGCTTAGGACAAAATCAAAACAAGGAGATGCTCATCATATCCTGCTCCAAGTTCCCATTTACCCAGAAAGGAATTCACATGACTGTGTACTTCATGTCCAAGATAAAACACTGAGATGTCATATAATAAAGTATTTTGATGCTTCAAAGTTCTTTTCAAAATCCTTTATGAACGGTTAACCAGGCAGTATCTCTTTTTGAGCTAACTAAAAAGTGAAGAGACAAAGGAAGCATTTGTTTCCCAAAGGTAAGCACCTACCTGTATCTCCTAATAGGATCCAAGAGACTATAGCTCCAGGTACAAAGCACTCTGGGATTGAGTTGCCTAGTTATTCCATGAAAAATGAAAGATTGGTTCTGTTCATTTCCTTAAAAGAAAAAAAAATAGACTACATGAGTGCATTGGTGTCTTTGTGATGTAACAATGGGGAAATCTATCTCCTATGTGGGCTCCTCTTCAAACTTGTTTACCACTGCATTGCCAAGAGTGGAAGGAGCGGAGAACCTGTGAGGACACAAGCAGGCTTAATTTACATCTGGAATTCTAAAGGAATTGAGCCACTTTTACTGGTTTCTGCTGCACCACAGGCCATGGGTCTGCAAAGTTAAAATTTCCAGTACCTTATTTATGTACATTTTTAGAGATATTTGGGAACGTTTTTACACTTAATATGTTTTTTTTTAATTTTATCATTTATTTCTAATGAATCCATCAAAAGAAAGGGTGTTACTTTTCTTTTTGAAGACAACTTTACATTTTGTTGTGTGATGTTAATAAGAGAGTATCTATAAAGGAGCCTAAAAGCAAACATTATACAAAATTACCAAATTGCAGCAAAAAGGAAATGTTCCTAAACCATTATTTTATGACCCTACTTTTAATTTTTTTTCCTTTGGTGATAGAAAGCAATAGTATAGCAACATTAACTATCTTTAACAGTCATCAATATTCCTTAAAAATGAAAAAGTTAACCATACCTTTGAAGGAAGTCAACATGATAAAAAAGGAAGATTTGCACTTCTTGTTAAGGAATGTGTTGTCTGAAACAGAATGCCTGTGAAATACAGAACAACCTGGAATTTCCTTTTTTTAAGTCTGTTGATAATTGATTAATATTTTAAACTGTGAAGAATAAAAGTGTATCTTCTGTATTTTAAATAAGATTGCATACTTTCAAGTAATGCAATTAGGAAAATAAGTATTCATATCTCTAACATTAAAGCAGTAAGCAACTGAAAGCTAGGACCTTCTCTTTCTGTTTACTTAAAAAATGTGGTTCCCACTAGTGACACCTCATAAATAAATTATGATTTATGTTAAAAATTGTTATTTTCAGTTACTTGTTTAAAACCGCAAATAGTACATGTTACAGGAGGTTTTCACTGTCCTTAAGTAACTGCACTGCTGGGATGCCTCACCCTTGACATTCACCTGTCTAATTATTTGCTTGAAATGTACACAAATAGTCAAATATTTTGGCTTGGGTTTGAATCAGTGGACTGTTTCTAATATTTCAACCTAAAATTTGCAAGTTTTAATTTCTTGGCTCACATGTTTGATACAGTATGTCACCCCACATTGCAACAATGTGATATAGTATGGGAAGTAATAAGGTAAGAATAGTGGATGCAATATTTCTTTCCATTCCAAAAAATAGAATGATCTTGTGTATCCAAGGCTAAACTTCCAAATATTGTTAAATGTTTTTGAAGATCCTTGTGACAGAGAATTTGAACACAATAGGTCAAGTATACATACTTTTAAACTGTGCAGAAAATATATAAAATCTGATGACTAAATATTATCTTTCAAATGTATATAAGCAAAATTAACCACATTTAACACTAGCATATTTGTGTAATATCCTTGTCAGCTGGAGTACTTCACAGCTGGGTACATTTGACACTGTTAAAAGTTTTTGGTAAGAGCAAAACAATTAATAAAAGAATGTGCAATTAAAAGATAAACAGAATGCCCACTTGTACATTGAAAAGTAACTTGAGGTCTTTACAGTTAAAGCAAATTTTAAATTTCTGTCATTGAAATTACTTTATTTCCTTTTTTCTGATCTCACTAGGTAGGTAAATTATATTTATAGTAATTTTTTCAAATATAGCATACATAATTAAATACAAAAAAAGTTTAATCTCTATTAAAAGAAAGGAAAAATCTGTACCAAATCTTAAAAAAATTCTGTTTAATTGTTTGTGTGCTTTTCATAGCTGTAATTAGTTACATTGGAGTAGCATCTATCTTATTTTAAAATATTACTATAAATCCACAATTACTGGGTCATTTTGTTTGCTACCTTGTAGTTTATCAGGTCTTACTTATTTTTCTGTAGGTTTTTATTTAACATTTGAGATCATTTAAGAATGATGTGTTCTCTCTCAAGATATGTACTGGCTTGGGCCAAGACTCCACCTTGATACAAAGCCATATCTGAAGCAGAAGTTTCCAGATGCACTGAATTTTCTGTTCATATTTGTTATCTTATGTGCTGTGAGACCAACATAGAACCCTTACTGTATAAAATTCTCCAAGCAAAGAAGTTGTGTGCTCCAATCCTGCTGAAGTCAGAGACTTCAATGATTGACTTCATTGGATATGATTACTAAGGACCCTGTTAAGCTGTAAGACAAATGCAATGTACGTGTATCTTTTTGAAATTGTGTCAAACAGTGTCAACAATATTTTGTCTAAAATCTTTTCACTTTATGTAAAAAACACACTTAAAAGTGGATCATATGTACAGATTAGCTACATATTGATTTTATCTGAAGTAAAAGAAATTTGGCAGTACTATAGTGGACTATACTTGTCACAATCAGGCAAATATCTGCAAATACAAGTTCTCATGAGAAAAGTTAATGTGAGTTTTCAGTGTTTAACTCTGTATGGGGTTTCTCTGGCTAGGTTTTGGTAGCAGAGGGGCTACAGGTGTGGCTTCTGTGACAATCTGTCAAAAGCTTCCCCCATGTTCAGTACAGCCAATGCCAGCCAGCTCCAGGATGGACCTGCTGCTGGCCAAGGCCAAGCCAATCAGGAATGACAGTAATGCCTCTGTGATAACACACTTAAGAAGGAAATAAAGTTACTGTGCAGATTAAAAAAAAAAATTGCATCCAAATAAGAGTGGGTTGAGAACATGTGTACAGCTCTGCAGACACCAAGCTCAGTGAAGAAAGAGGGGCAGGAGATGCTTCAGGCACAGGAGCTGAGGTTCCCCTGCACCTCGTGGTATAGACCATGGTGAGGCAGCTGTGTCCCTGCAACCTGCAGAGGACCACAGGAGTGCAGCGATCCACCTGCAGCCCATGAAGGAGACCACGCCGGAGTGAGTGGATGCCTGAAAGTGGCTGTGATCCCGTGGGAGGCCCATGATGGAGCAGGGTCCTGGCAGGAACCTACAGTCTGTGAAGAGAGGAGCCCATGCTGGAGTAGCTTGTTCCTGAAGTACTGCACCCTGTGGAAAAGTGACTCACAGCAGATTATAAGGAACTGTTGTCTGTGAGAGGAACTCACGTTGGAGTAGTTTGTGAAGGACTGTCTCCTGTGGGAGGGACCCCATGCTGGAGTAGGGGAAGGACTCCTCTCCCTGTGCAGTGGCAGAAACAACAGACCATAACCCCATTCCCTGTCTCCCTGCACCGCTGGGGTAGAGAAGGTAGAACTTTGAAGGGAGGAGTGAGGGGAAAGTACTTTTAAGTTTTGCTTTATGTCTCATCATCCTGCTCTGATTTTGTTAGCAATTAATTTAATACCCCCAGTTTGAGTCTCTTTTGACCATGGTAAGTAATTGGTAAGTGATCTCTTCTGGTGCTTATCTCAACTCCTGAACCGTGCCTTATATTTTCTCTCAACTATCTAGTTGCAGAAGGGAGTGAGAGAGTGGCTTTAGTGAGTACTTGGAGTTTAGTCAGGGTCAACCCACTAAAAACTCCTTTTCAACACAGATTTTCCTCCTTTTTAGATCTCCATAAATAGATTTTATATAAAACACGAATTTCTAAATTTTGGCAAATATCTCTCCTTTCATCTTGCAGTTTTCTTTAGTTATAGCATAATTACAATGTGCAGATGACACAAAGAAGTAATACCTAGCTGAAAAATTGAGTAGCTAAATTGGAGATAATAAGTTGCTCTCTAGAATAGAACAAAAAACTGAATGGATAAATGGATAAATAATGGACAAATAATGGATAAATTGCCCCTTATTCAAAGATGGATTCAGTGCAAGTTAAGTACTGTAGTATTTTCTCTTTATAGTATTAACTTGTGTATTGTCATCTCTTTATGACCATATAAATTTTCAGTTCTTTCATTTCTGCAATATTGAGATATTTTATTATTACACTTATTTTTCCATGAGTAATGAGTCTAATTATCCAGATAGTATATTTATAGACCACTTATGTATTTTTAAGGTTCAAGCTATACCTTATTCTAGTAAGTAATATTTTTTTAGTTATATTGCATATAGTTATCATATAGTTATTACAGAGAATGTGTACAGAAGGTTGAAGAAGGTTTTTTCCCTGTCTACTCTGCCCTGATGAGGCCACATCTAGAGTGCTGTTTCCAGTTTTGGACTCCCCAGTTCAAGATAGACAAGGAACTAATGGAAAGGGTCCAGCTATGAGGGTGATTAGGAGACTGCAGCATTTCTCTTAGGATAAAAGACAGAGAGAGACGGGCTTGTTTAGCTTCAAGAAGAGGCAGCTGAGATGGGTTCTTATCAGTACATACAAATATCTTAGGGGTGGGTGTCAGGAAGAGGGAGCCACACTCTTTCCTGGTGCCCAGGGGCAGGATAAGGCACTGTGGGCACAAACTGAAACACAGAAAGTTCCATCTTAATATTAGGAAAAAACTGGTTACATTGAGGGTGACAGAGCACTGAAACAGGCTGCATGGAGAGGTTGTATAGTCTCCTTCTCTGGAGATACTCAAAACATACATGAATGCAATCCCATGCAACCTGCTCTAGCTGAAGCTGCTTTATTGAGGGGTTAGAAGAGATGATCTCCTGAAGTCCCTTCCAGCTGCAACCATTCTGTCATTCTGTGATTCTGTGAAAAATGTAAATCTAATTCTTGTAATTTATAATTTATTAGACCTAGTCAATCAATAACCTTGGGCAGTGAGTGTAAAGCAAAAAAATCTTGTAGAAGATTAAGTTAATACCAGTTTTATTGAGGTTAAAAAGCTACACACTTTGAAAAGATTTAGAAGTTCTGTGATATTTTGCACAGGGTATATGTTCCTTAGTTCCACTGTTTTGTGTAAAACAGTAACAAAGTTTTTTATTCCAACTTTTAAATATTACTGAGCTCTTCAGCGTCTTATCTGCAGTTCTAAAATAATCTGGAGTCAGTCTTGCTGTTAAGACAGTTCATGCATTTTATATTAATAGTCACTGAACAAAGCCAGAAATGACCCTGTGACTCCCTCAACTACTGATTTATTTATTTATTTTAAATTACTACTTTAAATAAAAATTGAAATAGTATCTGCAGAATGGATTTGCTTTCACTTAAAGAAAAGAAAATGAATAAGGATAAAATAGAAAAACTCTTAAAACTTATGCCAGCTGGAGAAAGATTGTGACAGCTAAGAAACTATGCCCAAACAAGAGAAGAGCTGGGAGATAGACTACTGGGAGAAGAACAATTCATAAAAGCTTTTATTAAATTGTAAGTATTCAGTAAAAAGAAAAGAAAGGAGGAAATGTAAGTAATCATTGCAGGTCCAACTGAAATATGAACATCACATTTAGTAATATATCATGACAGAAAAAAAATTAAGGTATATTATGTGTCTAGAAATAAAAGATAAGCACAATGTTTCATAAGCTGTAATGAAATATAAACAGATAATATAGATAGAACACATTTTAGTCAGGATTGGTCTGACTCAGTATGGTGGGTTGACTTTGGCTGGCCAGCAGGTGCCTATCAAACTCCATTATCACTCCCCTTCTCAATAGGATGTGGAGAAAAAAATAAATAATAATAAAAAATAACCCCACCTAATGAGTGGAGATAAAGACAGCTTAATAAATAAAAAGTAAATGCCATATATGGAAATAAAGGTGAAACAAAAAGATTTATTCTTTACTTTCTATCAGCAGTAGATGTCCAACCACATCCTTGGGAGGACAGCCTCAATAGACATAGCAGTTGCTCCAGAGAGAAATGCCTTAATACTTAATGCTTTCATACATCATCTTTTACCTTAGCTTTTATTGCTGACCTCAATGTATGGAATATACCCTTTGTATTTGACTCAATTGTCCTGGCTATGTCCCCGCCCAACTTTTTGCCTGCCCTGAGTCTTCTGACCTTTGGAGTGGAGGGTGGTTGGAGAGACAGGGCTGTGCCAGCACTGCTCAGCAACAGCCAAAATACTGGTGTATTACCAACACCCCTCTAGATACCAATTCACAGCATGGCACAATGAGGGCTGCATGGGGAAATGAACTCCATCTTGTCCAGACACAATAAAGTCAAGAAGTCAGAATGGGGTTAGGGAGAGTATCTCTGTGAGCAGCTATTCTGGGATGGATTTGCACAAAAATAACAAATAAATGTTATTGATAATTATGTTATTTGGCATAGAAACTAAATACTGTTAGCAATATTATGGGTTGCATATTTCTATATTTAATAACTGCAATGATTCTTTATAATTTTGTCAACAAGTTACTAAGGTTGATGTATATTTTTGATGTGCATTTGGCAAGAAAAGAGATTTAGAAAAGTCTTTTACCTGGGAAATCCTATGATAAGGAAACAAATAGATCTGTATTTCAAAAGGGTAAATTGTGAGGAATCAAGGGAACAAAATAGCAAATCAGGACGACTTTCAAAGTTCTTTAAGTCAGAGTACAAACATCTATTACAAACTGGGTGGAAAAAATTGTAAACAGAATTAAACATACAGAAACTGGAACACAAAGAAAACTATATCTGACAACTCGGTAAGGGTAGATAAAGTGAGTACCCCCAAATGGCAGCCTGATTTAGTCCTTGCAAGGTACATCAAAACAAATCACAAAATTCTGCAGTTATATAGATTAAAAAGAGAAAAGAAGAAATAGTTGAGGCCATTTAGATTGTAAGGACTGAAATTAAGCATAATTTTAGTAAAATCAAAAAATTTTTACTCCTCATTTGAGTAAATGTGAGTGATAGAAAACTGAATAATACCCATTCTGAAGATGCATATGATTCAGCCCATAGCCTTGTTCTCTTTTATTAATTAATAATTTTTGGAATATGGTAGCTCTATTTCTCAGACTAGCATCAACCTATATTAATGTCTTTATTACTTCATACAGAATTTGGGAAATTACAAGTGTCTTTATAAATTCTGAATATTTTGCACTATACAAATTTTACTTAAATAATTGTATATGTATATATCTAATCTGTCATGATAACTTTAAGCATTCCTGTAAAAACTAATTTGACACAAAATTTCCCAGTCAGCTTTTATTTCTGCTCTCCAGAATTCTAAATCTATAAACAATGAATCTATGTAAATTTTAGTATTTTTGATCTGGACTTTGTAATCCTTTCTTCTGTGAGTGACAAGTTTGTCTTACTGCTGGCTTTAGCACTCTCAGTGGCACTGATTAAATGAAGAATTTGCTAGCCAAAGTGATAAAAATGTTGGTATACAATTATTTAGGTTTGCCTGTTCACTTGACATCAAATTCTGTTGGGGTTTTTTTGTTGTTTTGTTTTGTTTTGTTTTTATGCCCAAACCATACTACTTAGAGTAAGTCTGTAATGGACTAAATTCTTCTATCATTGAGTATCAGGTTATTGGAGCGTGTCTAAGCAGTAAGATTTCTTTTCTACCAGAAACCTTCCTAAATATGTGTAATTAATACTAGTAATTTTCATGGGGAAAAAATAACCACTTGAATTTGCATTGATGTTTAAAGTTTTGGGTTAAATTTTCAATGCCTAAATTAAATAAAGTGCATAGGTTAACTGGTATCACTGATTCTAGTTCCTAAATTAAATCTTTAACTGTATCTCTATGGCTCAATACAAAAATTTCTGATTAGAAAAATTTTTTTAGACTGATGCAAGATTTTATTTTTAACTTCTGCCTTACTCCAAGCTCACACACATTTGTTCGAGTTTCTCTTTTAGAAAGAACTTGTAGGGAAATGACTATATTCTAAAACATTAGGACTGTCTGACAATCAGCATTAGCAAGTGTTCATTGTCTTCACAGAAAAATAGGACTAGCAAATTCCAGGATAGAATTGGGAAATTCAGAAGCTATAATTTTGGATAAAAGAAATTCTAGTAAGACATTAAGAAAAATAATGATTATTTCTTATACACTCTTTTATCCTTAAAGATTTTTAATTAGATTTTCATCTAATTTTCATCATTTATGAGAGAGCAGCAAAATCAAGTGAACACCAGACATATGACTTCATATTTGGTCATATTAGAACACACCCTTCTACTTAGAACTTTGTTTCATTTAGTTCTAGTGAACAGTCTTTGTTATTAGCTATTCTTCTAATATTTCCTGGAAATTACAAAATGTAGATCTTACCAAGTCACTAAGAATACTTATAAACACTTCAGACTTAGTTCTTCTGACTGCTAAAGAGTTTCTGTTATTTCTTTTTTCTCTTCAAATAATATTACTCATTATTACAAACAGTGTAATTAACAAAAATATAAAAAACATAGTAATGAATTTTTCAAGAGAATATTGTCTGGCACACCTCAGTAAGAAAGCAGCTAACTTGAAAAAGAAATCTTGAGATAACAAGTGGACAAGAGTTAGGATTGAGAATATTAATTATTAGCTGAACAATAAGATTTAAGATATACATTGAGGAGGCTGGTCTTACAATAGCAAGTGCGGTAGACACTGAGGTTTTATTGTCATCTCCCTGAGTACTTCCCCATGCAGAGAGCATAGAAATGTTGAGGAGTCTGAGACCTAACACTTGCAATGGTCACTAACTGCTGAAATAGCTGAGAACATGGGACAGATAAGTACTTCTTACACAAATCTGTGCTATTTGCCAACTATGCAAATAGTTTACCTTTCTGCTTATTTTAATAAGACAATCAGTCTTGTTAGAGATTTAAGAAAATTCACCAGAGCAATTGAACACTTAAAATTTTGTATGCGGTGACAAAGGAGAACAAAGATGATGCAAAACTTTTACACATATGGAAAAAGACAAATTCGCTCTAATTTTGATGTATGAAGCATGATGATGATCTGGGTTCTAGTCTGTAAACAATGCAGAAAAAGTATTCACATGTCACTCCATGTAAGATTTCAGATCTCATTTGTACCTCATAAAAATCTGAGAAAAAAAGATTTCCTTGAAAAACCCTTCAACATTTTCTAGTGTCATAATCAGAAATCAAGCTCTTATTTTCTACCAGATGTAATTTATAACATGTATTGCTAAACACTGGGCAGTCAGAAGGAAATAGATACAATTATTTTTGCAATGATTTTGGACTTGAGAAACAAAAATTAGATACAGATTTCCAGCATACATAGCATTTACAGTTCCTTCTGAAGATTTGGAAACATTTTTACAAGAGAGTGAGGCTTTTCTAAAGTTTAGTAAATTCCCTCTTTTCTGTCACTACAAGGAAATAAAAGTGATCACAGAATGAGAGGATGGCTGAGGTAGGAAGGAATTCTGGAGACTATCCAAATACTTGGTCAAATGAAAATCAGGTACATCCGGTAGCTCAAGGCTATGTCCAGTCATATTTTTAATATCTATGACCCCACAAGCTCTCAGAAGAAGGTGTTTCAGTGTTTGACCACCTTCATAGTAAAAAAGAGTTGGATTTTTTCCCCTTATGTTCAAAAGGAATTTCCTGTATTTCAGTTTATCCCCATCTGCTCTTGTTCTTTTACTGGACTGTGCTGAGAAGGGCCCAGCTCTGTTGCTCTTACTCTCTCCCATCATATATTTTTACATGTAGACTGGATTCCCCTAAGACTTCTCTTTTCCAGGCTGAGCAGCTTTTATAGCATTTCGTCATGTGACAGATGCTCCAGATTCTTGATCAGCTTTGTGCAAAGTACACAAGTTCAAAGTGCAAAAAAAGATGAAATTTTCAAACTGACATTTAAAATACGAGATTTGTTTAGCACATTATCAGAGATTAATTTCAATCCATGTGGTTCTGCCTGACTGTTTTATATTATGGAACACAACCTAATAGCAAAACTCAATCAGTTGCAATGTGGCTTTGAGTGTCACAGGAGTTAGTACATAGTGTACTTTCAGGTCTGGCAACACCATTGCACTCCACTGTCCCAGCATGAATAGGAAACAATAATGCTTTGTGACAATAATCATCATTTGTGACAAACTATCTATGCTATTGAACAGCTTTTAGTTCTATATAATCTGAAAAGTGTTTCCTGGGTACCTCTTTGAAGCAGGCACAACTTTTAAAGTATCAGTTATTTATTACAGTTTATTATTAGTTGTATTCTGAAGTAAAAAGTAGCTTTCTGAGAAGAAATATGTGAAATTCATGTAGCATGTTTAAACTGTATTAAATACCACAAAACTATAACACTGCAAACGTTAAGAAGATTAATTAAGTTTGTTTAAATTCTGATTTTAAGTGAACTAGAGTTTCTCAAAATTGTCAATCTTGAAGTTTCATCAGAATGATAAATTGTTCACTGTTATGTCAGCATGGTGCATTGTGCAAGGAAACACAAAGGTCTTTTTCAATGGTGTGTAGCACAGGTCATCCCAAGAAAGATGCATCAAAATTCATGGTTCACTGAAAGCAGTGGTTAAAAATATCCACATTTCCTTTCATAAAGCATAAAGAGTTGAAAGAGTTTTAATTTAAAACATTATTTTTTTATTTTCTCTCTGCGTAGATTTTTTTTTTGCATTGGATTAGGAAATGTGTTATTTGCCCTGGTTTTTGTATTCATAATTTTTTTAATTCATATTTATTTGGTCTGTTTTCTATTTCAGGATTTCATAATGATTAAAGAAAGCTCTCTGCAAATATTTTTAGATCCTATTAGGACTGATTTTGAATGTTTTTGTAATCATTCACTCAAGAATATATTGATGCCTGGAATGTGGATAGTTTAATGCATCTATTACCATATGGATTTTCCATTGACCATACAAAATTAATCCCAAGCAGTTAATAAAGGGGAGTACATATTAGAGACCCTTTTTCATGCAAGAATTATTTTTTTGTTCAGCAATTTAATTTCAATGAAATTCTGAAATATTTTATATGAGGAAACCTGCTGGTTTTAAAGTCTAAATAAAGGAGAAGATCTTAGTGTAGCATAGCCTTCAAGGGTTACCTAATACACTACTACATATTTACTAGTCATATTTCCTTTAAGAAAGAAGTTTGATGTCCTAAGAAGAGGTTTAATGTCCTCATTTAAAAGGGGACTAGTACAGATAATCATACAACCATATATTTTCATATTATTGAGTTTATACTGAAATTGGGAGCAAGCATACAAGCACAGTGATAAGACTGACATTCCTGTGGCATCTAAAAATTTAACTACCTCTTTTGCCTTCAAAAATTCCACCATCATATTTAATTCCAGTGTAGTTTTCCAATCATTAAACTTCATCTGAAGTTCACCCTCAAAAAACCAAACCAAACCAAAACAAACACTTTTCCTGGATGACAGAGAGGAACACACTGGTTTAAAGAAGAAAAGTTATTAAAACAACAAAGTTTTATGACTGCAAAACCTACCAACTCTGACTGATTTTGGCTTCCTGAAACAAGTATTTAAATATGAAATTATAAAATGAAAGGCTCACAAAAGAGAAAGTTTTGTGATTCAGACAGTGCATATAATACATCATCTAAATCTTCTAGTCATTGAACACTCGTACTTCAAAGAGGCAAGACATACCTTACAATACCTTCTGGTTTACTCTCTCTGTGTGGTCATCAGAATTAACATTAGAGAGAGATATTTTTTTCTATATTTTTATATGTTTATTTATATGTATTGAAGCAATTCTACAAAAACTTTCTTTCAGTATATTGTTAACTATTATTGATATATAATCTTCAATAAATAATATTCCCAGCCCAGGAAGTGAGGCTATAATATTATAGATGTTTTGACTGATTTGTGTGATTTGTATAATCCAAAGTCTTACAGTAACTGGTTTCTCATTTTCAAAGCTATTTTGAAGTTCAAAATGTCCTCTATGTCTTTTTCAAGACTTTCATCTTGCTAGAAAATAATTTAACTCACACACTCATTAGGACAACTGAATTGGAAAAACTACAGGCTGGGAACTCAATCAAGGTAAATTATTTAAAAGTTTCAATGAATAATTGGTTACAAAATTACAATAGCAGATACACAATTCAATTTATACTTTTTTTTTTTTAATCTAGATGCAGCATTTGTCACACTGGTTTTGTGAAATAGAACAACTTCATTGTAAAAGGTACAGTGTAAATGCAATACTAATTTTTGTTGAGATTAACCTCATATTTAGTGAAGCCTTTATTTTCATATTTTTAAGTATTTGATTTATTTAAAAATAAATAGCCATTTAATAGCATATTTATTCTTAAAACAACAGGAGAATAAAATCAAAAAGTTTAGTTGACCATACATTTTGACTGACTGAACAAATGTAGGTGTTACAGCTTTGCACTATGTGATTAGGTAAAATTGTAAGTTATCTTGGAAGATTAAAGCCATAGTAAAAAATACACAAACTAAACACATACTGCCTAAAAAATAACCCACAATGTGTAAGATTAGTTTTCTATTTTTAAACGGTTAGGCTTTTAGTTTTGGTGGTGGTTGTGGTGGTGGTTTGGTTTGGTTTGGTTTGGTTAAGTTCCCTTTGCTTTGGTTTACTTTGGTCTGGTTTGGTTTGTTCTACTAAAACGAAAAAAAAAAGGGCTATGCATTGAGGTAAAAGAATTTTATCTTCCCTGTATTTTTTCCCCCAAAACCTCCATATTAAGGGCTCTGTATGTTATCTCCTTCCTCTTCATTCTTTTCACCATGAATTCACCTTCTGCTGGAACTGAAACCTGTGCAAAGCCACAGTAACTTTGAACATTCAGAATTGCCCATGTCCTGTATGTTTGTTTAGTATTGCAGAAAGAAAATATGATTTGCATTGTACACCATCAGTAAATGACTGTGGTCATAAAAATGGCAGAAAATATGCATGGTTATAAACAGCAAAATGAGGAAAAGTGGTAACAAGAGCGGTTGTTAAGAGGAGCACTTTTCCCAGAGAAGAGAATGTAGTCAAACTAGTGCAGGTATTTAAGCTCTAGCAAAGTTGATTAAGGGAAAATATATTGATGACTAGTGCTGTTCTGTAAAATCAAACTGTTATTTCTGTCTAGCTTGTATCTGAAATCTGACTTCAGACATCAGCTAACTTTGAAAGAAATAATAATTTTTCATCTCCTTAATAAAAAATACCCTTGTCTATAAGCTCCTAAAGCTTTGAAGTTGTATATATTTGTATTTTTTTTATTCTTCTCCAAGACATTACTGAAGAATTACAGCCATAAAGTCATGCCACACAGAAAGCATTAGACAGAGTATGTGTTTGGCTACTTAAGCCTTAAAATATCACAAATGGGAGCATTGTTAACTGCTAACATGCACTGACACTTTTCTGAGAAGGACACTATTCTGAAGTTATATATATTGGGATTGACAGGGGACAGAAAATGGCATATGGATATTTCATTATACATTGCAGTATTTTTCCCTCAATAAAAATGTAAAATAAATCTAAGCAGATACAGGCAAATTGTAATACAAGTTCAGTTTTCTTAAATTCTAAGACAAACCTATCTGGCAATTACTCATTTGCAGGAGAAATTACATGCTACACAATGAAAAGGATTAATTTTCAGTCCAGAATATTTTCATTAGTGAGAAAAAACATACTTTTACTCTGTTTTAAGAGTTCCCATATATAAATGATACATTATATTGATAACTGCAATTAGTTGCAAAAACAGAAATGCAGAATTTCTGAGTACAGGTTATGCTGCCTGATTATCTGATCTAGATCAATCAAAGCATGTACTCTACAGAAAATATTAACACTGACATTTCAATAGATTCTGAGATTTTCTTTTCAAATTTGAGAATCTTTATTAAAGCTTCAAATATGCATGAAGGGATTAGTGGCTGAAAATGTCTATGAAAAGTCACAAGAAAAAGCAGACTTTTTAAGTCTGACTTTAAGTCAGACTTTAATTATTTTAAATGTGTCTATGACTTACATACATGTATTACCACCATGTGTGTTTACTGTCCAAGGACAATGAGCAGAGTTAACAGAGTGCTGGGCAAATGCAAATATATACAACTATTGTACTGTTTCATAACACAGAGTTTAGTGTTAAGTGTTGTGTTGACAATGTTTCTATGTGCAGTACAGACTGAACAAGACCATGTCTGCCTATGAAATTTAACACTTATCACCACTATGTGTTATTACTGTTTGGAAGCTTTCCATCCATCAGAGATGTCTGTTCCTTGGAATAATGTAATGGTAGTGCATATTCATCAGTTACAAGGAGAAAAAGAAGAATAAACTTGCTGATATTTGCTCATAAACTGCACAGATACTTGTTCACAGAAGAGGAGTAATGAGATTTCAGAATGTTGCTTGCTATTGTAGATAACAGAGATTTTCTTGAATGTGAATTCTGGTGCAATTTTATTTTTTTTCTTTCTATTCCCTTTAAATCTATTCTTTGTTCTCACAGACACATCTTCCATCATCCTACTCAAATAGGAAGTCTAGTTAAATAGTTTGGGTTTCATTACATTTACAATATGTGGTTCTTCATGACTAATTGTTCCTTAGTGGATGGCCTTCATTATGTAATGTACCTCTACAAAAACAGAATAAAATTAAAAAAACTAAGAGACAAAATGAATTCTTTGTAATGAAAGGGAAAGATAAAAAGAATCTTCTATGAATATATTATAGAACAAAGTAAAAGATATAGGTTAATTACTTATGGGAAAGAGAACAAATGATAATTTAAATAAAGAAGGCTTAAGTAGAAATTACTTCAGTCTTTACAAATTTAATTGTGTTCAAATACATTGCAACACTAATCTTAGCATAGAAATAGGACTTTAGACTAGAATATGGAAAGAAGACACTGAGGAATACTTTAGTTGAAGTCTTCAGTGCTTGAGGAACTGTGGAACTAAAGAAACTAACACTACTTTAAAAACATTGAAATAATCTGAACTTCTAATCATTCCTGAGTCTTTCCCTCCAAAATAAGGAAAAGAACACTTAAAACTGGAGGGAAAGGAAAATAAATATGAAGATAATTAAAAAAATATATAATAGTGTTTTCCTCAGATGGTCTGTGGAACAGTGTTAATAAATAACTAGAAGATAAATAAATAGTAAAAGCACCTCCTATTGCTCAATTAAATATGTCATATCAATGCAGTTTTCTTTCTGTTATACTAATAGGGTAATGAATGAGGGGGAAAGAACAGACTACAATATTTCCTAGGTCATTGCAAGACTTGGGGGTTTTATAATACGCTCTCATGAGCAACTTCACAAAGTATTGTTCACATTTATCGGTGAAAAATTGTTGTACAGTTGTGTTCATTATTGATCCACTATCTGTTGGAAATATTTCAAGGGAGGTAATTCCATCATTTGTTCTATTACTGATTTTATTTAACATTTTCATTTATGATTTAGATGTTGATATACAATAACGTGTACAGATGGTGTTAAGATAAGGAGGGGTTATGAGTGCTTTGAAAGATCAGAATTCAGTGTGATCTTGAGAAAATGAAAAACTGATCTGAAATCATCAATAAAAACAAAGTATAAATGTCACAATTAGGAAACATAAATAAAATGTGTGCAAATAAGAAATAAAATTGTCTAGGCATTAATGCTGCCAGAAATAATGTGCGACTGCAGTGAGGCCACAAATCAGACACGATTTTATGTGTTGCTGTGGCAAAAAGGCAGTTGCATTCCAAGATTCAGTTAGACTTAAATATTTTGAATCACATGTGGAGGATAAAATTTCTGTTTCTGTTTGATCTCTGGAACTGCCTAAAAAAAATTATTATTTACATTGGTTCTAAATAAGCAAATGGGACATGCACCCTTATGCCAGGGATTTTCTGAAAAAAGGCACGATGCACAAATTGAGATAAAAATGGAAGCATAATAAGAACCTCCTGAAAACAATGAATCATAGAATGGTTGGTGGTTGAAAGGGACCTTAAAGGACATCTTCTATTAGACCTCAATGCCCCATCTAACCTGGCCTTGAACAATTTCAGAGGTGAGACATCCACAATTTCTCTGGGAGACCTGTTTCAATGTCTTACCAACCTCACAGTAAAGAGTTTCTTTCTAATATATAGTTTAAACCTACTCTCTTTCAGTCTGAAGATCTTCTCTCTTGTCCTATTGCTACATGCTCTGGTAAATAGTCCCTCTCCTCTACAGATTAATTGCAAACACCCTTTAGATGCTAGAAGGCTACAGTTAGGTTATTCTGGAGCCTTTTCTTCTCCAGGCTCAACAACCCCAACTGTTTCAGACTGATTTTGTAGGAGAGGTGCTCCTATATAATTGAACAGGATCCCTGTTGTGAGAGATTTAAGTTTTATTATGTGATTCTTAACTATATTAACCTGCAGAAATATTATATGATGTGAAAAATAGAATTTTTTCTTTATTTTAATTGTAAACTTTTTTCCTCAAAAATATTGTTTTATGCTTAATGATGGGTAGCTCTGAGTTCCTTTTATACTTCTGTGTAATTTCCAATATTGTGTTAATGGTAAAAGGTATTAGTGGGCTTAATGATTAAGGGAGAGAAAATAAATATGCCTTTTATCCTGCATGTTAATTCAAGCATTCAACAACTGAAAGTTTCTGCTTACATAATTTCATATCTTTTTTAGATTTATCTAAATAAGATGAATTCATACACTGTTATACAGAATCTAGTTACTTCTTATAGATATTGTAGATAATTATATTTTTTCATAAGTGTTTTACTATGTCCTACTGGAAATGACATGCATTAAGTACACAGTGATGAACAGGTAAGAATACCCACATGAGAAAGAAAAGAATACCCTCATGAGTATACATAATTTCAATTCACTAGTAAATCATACTGGAAATCATTAATAGACTAGAATAGAATGTATCCTAAAAAATATAGGTATTTTCTTTAAAAAAAGAAGAAAGTATTCAAGATGACTACTGTGAAAAAAACACTAGTGTGACTTTAAAGCATATTAAGTTGCCCACTGTACGTACACTTAAAAGAACATGACATTATGTAAGCTCCATTTAGTGTTTTATTAGACTGTGGAGGCCAGACTGCTGGCAGAGGCAGGAGGTATGATGTTATAGGTGAGAGAACAAACTCCCTGACAGCACAGCTTTGTCAGTGTTACCCATCACACTATCCACAGCTTATGTTAAATGAGTGACTAAAATGCTCCCAAGGGGACTCTGAACATTGCAAGCTTCCTTGGCAACCAAAAGCGCTTACAGACAGCCCTGCCCATCACATTTTATAGTTTTTCTCTTTTCATATCATCTTGTTGCTCTGAAGCCTCAGTGCAATGTTTTTCCTGCCGGGGCATTTTCCACTTCAGAGGTAATACAGCTTATTTTACAGTTCACTGCTGCCTTCTACTTCCCATTCCTGTCTTCTGCACTGTTTCCATTCAGAGACTTTGTATGAAATCCCAATGTGACAAATATTACTGAAAGTGGAAAAGAGGAATTTTGAACTTGTTTGATTTTGTTGTTGTTTGGAAAGGCTAAGGATTAATTCCATACAGATGTCTAACTTCCATTTTGTCCCTGTAACACCTCCAAAACTGTTGAGAGCTTTTGATATTTGACCAGGTAGATGGCTTTATGATCCAGAACCTCAAAGGTATTAATTTTATTGAGGGTAAATTGCAAAAATATCTGGCTCTTGCTGCAAATATTTTGCTTGACAAAACTACCTGGAGGTTTAAAATATCTGAGGATCTAGCACAGCACCTGAGCATTCTTACTCTTGCTGCTGAGTCTTAGCTCAGCCTCTGTCTAGGCGTTTCTGAGTTCCTCATACTCTGTCTGTCTTTGTCCAATCTAGGGTGCATTTCAATAATTCCACCTGTGTGGAAAAGAAATTGGAATGATATTTTAGTAGTGGTAGAACTAATTATGTAAAATCCAGCAGCAACAGCCGTGATTCCTGGGAAATAAAATGAACTAGATATACCTTCCATAATCAGGGACAGCAGCACTTTTTGCCAGGTGTATGAATACTCTGCATTGAGTCTTTTTAAGTATCTTCTGCGAAATTTTTAAAAACAAACAAAAAAGAATTCATGATGCTATATTATTTTTCTTTGAAGAAAGTAAAGAATTTTGAAGGGCTGATGTTTGACTTTTTTGTGGGAAAGGGAAACCTGGATTGTGCATTCAGCTTTAAGAGTTGTCATACTTCGTGAGAATCCCCCTTGAAGAGGGTGATCCAGGTGCCTCTGGATATTATGGGAGCTCTGGAAATCCTCAGCGTACTGCACTGTGCAAATCTCATTGTTTAGGTATCTAGTTTGCAATACTCAATCTCTAACTCAGAACTGTTGTTTCCAATAGCATTTAACTCACATCACTTTCAAATGTTCTGTTAGGCATGTAGTTTCCTTTAAAATGTAGTTTCAGTTATCTGTGATTATTTTAATATTTATCAGCATATTTTTTGTTGCGGTAGACCCCTCCATAACTGCAATTTGTAATGAATTTTTTTTTTTTGTTAAGGGTAACGGTACATGCATTATGACCTGAAAGATTCAACTAAAGCTTACATGCTAATCACTGGGCTTTAAAAAAAAAAAAGTGAAAAAATTTAAGAAACTGAATTTTCCTTTTGTTTTATGTATCGATGCATGAGGAGCGTATGTGGTGTTATGTTCATGCAAAATCATCTAAGTTACCTATTTTAACATAATATCTAAACTGTTTTGTTGAGGCTTTTTTGCCTGAAACTTTAGTTTTTAAAAATTTCATCCTGCAGTAAATATTTTTACCTGATTTATAAATATCTGAAAGTAAAACTAGTATGATACATAAAAATACTGACAGATCATCAACTCCAAGAACACCAGGGAACATTGCACAATTAGATCTTGATATGCTTTCCTACAAGAATGTATTCCTTCTGCTGTCTGCAGAAGAAAAGAATGTTGTTTTTATACACTGCGGAAATTGCAACATTAAAATATTTGAACATGTGAATGGCCTCTTGAACACAATTCCTTGTGCATGATCTGTGTAACAGGTGGTAAAACATCTAGATTGTCTCTGAATAAAATATGTGGATTCTGTCTCCATTGGAGTCAGTGGTAAAACATTGTTTTTACTCTTATGGGACAGTTGTTTTAGCAGAAGACTAACAGTAAGATATACTACTTTTAAAAAAAAATTTCTTACTGGTAGGATTATGAGAATGGTTTATGAGAATGATTTATGCATGTGCATTTTACTCTGTGCACTATGTATATTTATGTGTAAGTTATATTTATAGAAGAGATATAAATATGTGTTTTATAATATACATATATGGAGAGTGTATATGTATATAGATAACTATGGGAAATTTTTTATAGGCAAATCCTTTACTTATTGTGATCATTCTATTTTTCTTATGATAATGCTCATATTTAGAACAGAATTAATTTTCTTAGGAATTATTAAGTTCCAATTTTATGTGAAATTATTATATTGGTGTACATATGTAGAAGTTAATTTACAGATTTTCCATACCTGAATATCTTATAGCTTTATTTCTTATGGTAATCTGATTATTCTGTCATATTATTAAAGTCTGATTTTTTTCACGTCCTTCCAGGTGCTACATATTAGGCATTTAACACAAAATCATTATTCACAAGAATAACCATAAAAAATAGCTGATAAATGGTCTTATTTTCTAGCATTCTTGGCCTTATTAATAATGACATTGAAAGTTAGCAATATCATGCAAACATTTCACTATTTCTCAGCAGGAGACAGAATCTACATCCTGCCTTCTTTAGAAAATGGAAACTGTCAGCAAAAATCAAAAAGCACCAATTCAACAGCTCAAAGTATTTACTTTTGCTGGATCTGTTAATGTACACATAATATCCTATCTTTATAGTTATGTCTTATAACATTGTCTGTGTCCACTTAAATTATGTAAGATGACCGTTTTCTCATTAATGAATGTGATCCTCAGCTGGCCTTTGGATTCTAAGTGAACTTCCACTGTTCCTAGGTAAGCAAATTTTTTCAAAGATATAATGTTTTCCAGGCATTACACAAGTGGAGTGTAAAAGAAATTACTGGACAAATAATGTGTTACTTTAAAACTAATATTTTGTTTTCCACATTTATTTTAGTTTTGCAATCTTATTTTCTGAAAGCGATATGGAAGTATTAAAGCAAAATGAAATCACATTTTATAGAGTGTGAAATGACTAAATAGATCATTACTCTCTGGATAATGTGGAGTTTCTTTCTTCTAATTCATAAATTACTGATGTATAAATATTACTTTGTTGTGCCCTCTTCCTTGTACCTGTGTTGATTTCAGCATCAACAGGACTTCCAACGTGTGTCTTAGGAAGATGACCAATAAAACAGGTGTAGAACTGCATGCATCTACAATTCACAAAATCACTTAATATTATGTCAACAGGGCTATCATGGAAGTTGTTAAAACATTTCATATATTTACTGACTTATTTTTTCAAGATATTTTTAAAGAATCCCAGCTTCCTTCTCTCTTTTTATTTTTTTTTTATTCACATAGTGTTGATGACAGTAAAAGGGTGTTCAAAGGTCCTCAAGAATTTTATAGGCACAGGACTAAAGAAGTAGAATATATCCCAGGTCATTCAATTTGAGCTTCTCATCGTTTTATACTACTACCATATAAAAATATTTTGATAAAGTTCTAAAACTAAATACAAATTAGTTTTTAATTTATTTCTTTATTTATTCACTCTGTTATTTATTAATTCATCCTCATAATGGGAAGGTTTTTCAGAATGTCTCATAATTTTCCCCAATTTCTTAAAGTTCCTAAAATCTTCATTTTCCTTGTAAATTAAATAATCATCATGCAGATTGTTTCAAAGAAGCATAACAGGAAAGTTCTCTAAAACTTCAAAAAAGTGGCATAAATATTTTCCTTTCTATCCTGGAGTCCTACTCTGGATAAAACTTAACTCCTACATCATAGAATTGCATTTTTTCTGCCAAACGTGCAGCCTGCAAGATTTGCAAAGTGAAATTGTGATCAGACAATAATGCTGTATCTTACCTTCATTTACTGTTTCCAGGAAGTGAGTTACACATCACAGCAAAAATTATTTTTATTATTCCTGAGAAAGTTTTCATTTTCTTGAATTTGTATTTAATTTATTTATACTTGAATTCAAGCTATTTTTATTCCTTTACTTCTCTATGACATCCAGTCATTTCTTGATGTTGTATATTAATAATATCAGCTTTCATTGTTATACTCACACTCTATTATCTCATTGCAATGAATTTATTGAACAAGATTTGTTCCAAGACTAATTTTTAGCAACTTCATCTGTAATCTCATCTAAGCCTGAAAGTTCCTCTTTTCATGCTACCTCTTTCTGCTTCTCTTTTATCCAGTTTCCATATTAAAGGTTTTTGGCAAGTCTCTGTTATTTTCATTACATTCTCTTTTATAGTACCATTTCAGGTTCTAGATGAAAAAAGTCATATATGTTACATTCTGATGTCTAAAAAACAGTTAAAAAAAGAAAGTTAATATGTCAATATCCATTAATCTGAGGAGAATTGTTCTGTCATTGTTCCATCAATATCAACTATTTGATTTACACTATTACTGGGTAACCAGGCTACATATTGTAACATGGTATAATGTAATCACCCCCAAACTGCATTTTTTAAACAAACAAACAAACAAACAAACAGATTTTGATTTTCATATTTCATCTTCATTTTTACAAAAAGTAAACCAACCCCAAAAAACCCAACTCTGAAACACCTTTCTTATATTGGTCTTTACACAATGTCTGCTACTTTTCTCTATATACATGTTCTGCATGATGCTGGAGCTAAATCAGACACATTTATGGTTTAAAATTTATTGTCTAGCATTTCAAGGTTTGTAAATTGGAGAAAAGGAGTATATAGCAGAAATTCTTTTCTACAATACAGTAGAATATCAGCAGATAAATAAATATTGTTCTCCATTGCTCAGATTTATTTTCTCTAGTAGTGACTGCAGGATACTTTTGTTGGTATGGGGTTAGTGGTAGCTCTAGAACATGAAAACTTGAAACATTCTACCTGGCTTTTTCCCCCTTCAGGCTTTACTGCTTACTCATCATCTGCCATCCTCTATAAACCATAACAGAAAAGAAAACATTTAAATGTAGCATATTGAAATGATAATTTTTGATTTTTTTCTTCTTTCTGCAAATTTTGTATTGAATATGTGAGGGACTGAAAAATACATTGTTTGGCTATAAATGTGAGGAAACCAACAGATTATGTTCACAAATAGACAGAAGTGGTTGGAAAGACAAATGTATGTGTAAGAATAAGGAATCCTGTGGTAAGGATTATTTCAGTGATGAAGTAGTGAAAAATATCCCAAGATACACACACACACACACACACACACACACACACACACACACACACACACACACACACCCCACTCTAATAATATTTATTTATGCCCCAAAAGTTTAACATAAAAAAAAATATCAGATTTATGTATTTTTCTTATCAGAAGACTGGTATAACTAAAGGGATTGTGACAGAAAATAGGTAGAAACTAGTGGAATTTTTAATGGTAATTTTTCATGGTACACATTTTTGACACCAAAAACAATGTTGAAAAAATCAATCTGATTACATCTACTAGTTTAAAGCCTACTGTTACCATGTGTACAACCGCCTCTTATTTGACACAAGACTTTTCATTAGTATTTCAAAATATGGTGTTGATTTTTCTCTATTTCTTTGTTCTGATTCCACCTTCAACACAAATTCTACAGAATGACCTAGGTAAGTTATGAATAAAATAACTTTAGATATATATTATTAATCCAAGTGTTTTACATCTCTCATGCTATTTGTGAACTATATCCAAAACCAAAGTGAAACAGACTAAGCACTAAATAAATTGTTGAATAGTTTTACATTCTATTTGCAGAAATAGTTAATAGTGATACTGAAAGAAAAGATAATTAATGGATTATTTTTACAGGTTAAAGAAAAATGTTTGAAAAAAGAAAAAGATTTTTTTAAAACTTATTTGTTGTTCATTGAATAAAGATATTTCTTAAAATGGGCATCCATACAATCAAATAAAAATGTTTGATGAGGAATTGATGATATGGTTCAGTGCTGAAATAAAATGTTTTCTCCTGGCATAACACAAACTGAACTAAGTGCTTCATGGCGGCAGTAGCAGGAAACTAATTTTTATTTCCAATGTTATTTTATTATAGTTTTATCTGACAAAACAGGTCAGAAAGATGTAGCAATAAATTTTACTGTGGAATTACATGTAAGATGGATAACCTTCCTATATGTCAGAAATAAAACAATGAGATGACATGTATTTTGGTATAACTCTCTTCTCCTTCCAATTTAAAAATAATAGTCTGTTTGTTGACATTTAGAATGCAAATACTCTATCCCTAAAGTACCCCATATTTTTATTTTAAAGTAACACTATATAAAGAGTTACTTGACATTCACAGAGTTTAATGAAAGAATGATTTGATGAGGACATTTTTATTGATTTCTCCAAGTCTTTTTATTATGTTGACAATTTCTTTCTTTTAAGAAAAATCATTATTTTTTACCCTCCAGCACATCTGATGAATGTTCTAGCTGTAAGTCAAATTCATTGGTTAAGCACTCTAAAGCAAAGTTGTTTATTGTAGTTCACACTGAAATAAAATATATATTTAACAAAATATTTATCTGACTTCTATAAAACAAACAGCAGTGAACTAGTCATTAAAATTTAAATGCCAGACTATAGAAAAATATTAAAATAAAAATATATAAACATATATAAAATATACAAATAATATATATATATATAAACATAATATATAATTTTAAAAAAATAATCCTAAAAAAAAAGTGTTTCTTAATAGGGGTAATTTGTGGATTGAACTGCACCAAAGTTCCAGTGTTTTTTTCATTACGAGGAAGATCAAAAAAGCAGTTTATTTAAAGCAGAATAACCACCAGAAAATTCTGAAGCTAACAGCCTTTTGGAGTTGAAGCTGCACAGAACATTTTCTGCAAACAAGTTGTTTCCTAATATTTCCAGCGAAGCATCAGGCTTGCTAAGGAGAGAAGAAAAAAAAAGAGGAGACATTGGTAACAATCCTTAGTCTGATACTTTCCTCTCTTGATAATAAAGAAAACAGTAAAAGTCTACATTGAAATTTCAAGATCTTGGAAACTAGAAGCATTAAATACACAAATCAGAAATAATCACAGCATAAGGATCTTAAGCACATACTTCTGATATGCCTTCTTTAAAAGAATTTTAAGAAAGAGAGACATATGAAATAGCTGATAATATGTACACCTGTAGTCAGAATTTTCCTGTTACGTGTCTTTCTGCCAATTTCTGCCAATTTTCATGTGGGTGTTGCAAAGAACAGTAAAAAGCATAGAAAATTTCAGATAGAGTATGAAAATCCAGTCTTCTTGAAAACAATGTATTTTGATTTAACCTTACCTTCATAACAGAAGCAGAATGGGGCTTTCACTGGAATTCATTTTATGGTGGAAGATGAGTCATGCACTGAAGAATTTTGAGTTCACAGTCTCAAAAAATTAGAAATTCCACTATACTAGGTATCTAGTATATTAAGTATTAAGGACAACAATCTTCTTTTAAATCCTACAGTGTGGAAATAATGAAGTAAAAACCTCATGAAACTGGAGTGGATGAGTCACTACTGATAATCAAAGTGACTTCTATTCAAAGAGACTTCCTCAGGCATTTTTTTTTTCATGACATGCTAGTCAGTACTTCTCAGTTCACATATGGTGTTAAATTAAGCTTAGCTGTTTGTGTCTGTCTGGTTTCACTTTTTGACTCTCTCCTGTTTCCATTAGATGCAGTTTTATTGCCCTAAAATACTTAGGTATGTCATAATACGTGCAGTGACAACTGTAGTAATTTTTAACATTTAGTTTAAAAATCAATTTCCCCTTCAACTTGATGAGTTGTGCTG
Source organism: Poliocrania exsul (assembly GCA_035041345.1). Lineage (NCBI taxonomy): Eukaryota > Metazoa > Chordata > Aves > Passeriformes > Thamnophilidae > Poliocrania > Poliocrania exsul. The sequence goes on from JAWWLZ010000118.1 coordinate 29,849,789, forward strand.
AATTTCCTAAACTCAGAAAGAAAAATAAAGTGTAAAATAGGAAGATTTTAATAAATTGCTCTTAGTTTAGGACTACCACCTTGATATTGAACTCAGTAAAGAAGGTATTACCAATTTCAGTTATTGAAGACTTTGTCCTTTGTTTGGATAAATAGGATTATTCACCCATGTATTTATAATGTCCAGCAATCTATAATTAAAATTATGAAACACTTTAACCCATAATACAGAGAATTAGAAAAATACTAATAGCGTATTTCATATTCAAATCACTATTTCATTTTCTGATTAAAATTTGTACCCCAAGAGCTGACATAGTCATTGCTAATAAAAAGAATACTTATTAATTTCAGACAGTGAATGGTAGTTGCAAAATCTGCATGTTTCAGAAGTTAGACTTGGATTTTCTATAAATTATCATGACACAATTCACTCTTTAAAAGAAAGAGAATCATACAAAAATTTGGGTTGGAAAGGTCTATAAGATCATCTAATTTCAAATCCCCTGCAATGTGCAGAGACACTAGCTAGACTAGGTTGTTCAATCCCTATCCAACCTGGCCTTGAACTTTTTCAATGACAGGCATCCATAACTTCTCTGGACCACCCTCACAGTAAATGGTTTCTTCCTCATATCTAATCTAAAGCTATCCTCTTTCAGTTTAAAGTCATTACTTCTTGCCCCTCTCCAGCCTTGCTTTATGTACTAGAAAGCTGCTGGAGGGTCTCCCCAAAGCCTTCCCTTCTCCAGCCTGAACCACCTCAACTCTCTCATTGTGTCTTCATTGGACTTTCTCCAGCCCTCTGATAATCTTCATGGCCTGCCACTAAGCTGGCTCCAACCAGTCCATGTCTTTCTTTGTTGGGACCCTAGAGGTGAGTATGGCGCTCCAGGTGGGCTCTTACCAGCGCAGAGGGGGAGAATTACCTCCTCGACTTGCTGGTCATGCTTCTTTTGATGCAGTCCAGGTTTGACTGGGCCTTCTGAGCAGCAAGCATACATTTTAATCCTGATTCATAAGATCTAGGTCAGCTATTGTTTAATTTCAGAATGTCAAGGGTAGCATTATGGCTGTGAAATAACTCAGCATATTTGTTCTTTTTATTGAAAAAAAACACTTATGTAAGGTTACATAAGACAACATTCTACATGATATGGTATGTACCAAGAATGTATCCATTCACCACACTTCTAAGACCAGCTACTTACGGCAACAGTATCTTGAGAGGTTGGCAGCTACCAAAGAATGGGCAATACAGAAACTGATCCAAAACACTAAGGCAATGTTTGAAGATTACTTATTTATTGCTGGGAGAATTAAGTTGCTGTACCAAAAACTAATAGAGGAAGAGATTGGCTGGTGGTCATTTGCATGTTTCTTGCACAGTATGACAGACATTCCCTAACAAGGTATTATTTCTGACAGCACTGCAAGGATCACTTCAGTTTAGATTAAAGAAGTACATCTGCCTTACTAGCAGGATCCTCTTTTAGGATTTAGGAAGTCTTTTTGAACCAAACTGCTGATAGGTTTATGCCTGTCCAGAACGTCAACAGTAATTGCAGGCTGTACACTTGCAAGTTAGAAATGTACATAAAGTTGATCTAGCTATAAGAGATGAAGATTTTATTCTTTAAAACGTAGAAATATAGAGAAATTTACCCTAAATATGTGTTCATTTCTGTCTAACTGAGCAGTTGGTTCATGGGTCAGAATGCCCACTTAGCTCAGTCAGTACTGGTGAACTATTAATTTGTTGGAGGTTAAGGATACCATGTAGAAGGATGTCAGCAAGATGGAGGAATGAATCAACAGGTTCTTCATGGAATTCAGCCGGGATGTGAAAATCTTTCATCTGAGACAGAACAACTCTCTGCATTAATGTAGACTGCAGACTGGCAAGAAAAGGACCCATGAGTCCTGGTGGAATAGAAACTCAAGGAGTCAACGAGTGTTTAAGATAATTGTCTATTGGACCGTGTTAACAAGACTATAAACAACAGCTGAAGGGAAATGCTTATTTCCTTCTAGTCAGCATTCATGAAGGCAAATAACTGAAGCACTGCCCATTTTTTCGGACCCCAGTAGGAAACATATAAACTGTTTTTTCAGTGGATTGCTATTAAGTTTGTCAGGAGCCTGGATCTCATGTAACAAGGGAAGAACCTGAAGGAGCTGAGTTTATCCTGTGGGAGGACAAATTAATTACAGTGTTCCAAAAAGCTGCTACAAGACACTGAAGTGCATGGCAAAAGGACAAGAGACAACAGTAACAGGCTGCAGCAAGGGAATGTCTGATTGAAGGAAAAAGCATTTTATAGTGATGACAACTCAGTACTGGAGCAGGTTGTCCAAAAAGGCTGAAGAACCTTCATCTTACAGATTTTCAGAAGTCAAATAGATATGACCCTGAGCAACCTGATCTAACTTTGAAATCAGCACTTCCTTGAGCAGAAGGTCAAACTAGATGATTCCAGGGAGACCTTCCAAAATAAATGCAATTATGCGATCAACATAAAAAGTGGCAGGTCCAACATCTTCCTTGTAAGCTGCTCAGCAGATTTCAGTTAGATACAAAAATGGAAGTATATGTGAAAAATGTACATGCATATACTTTCTTTTGGACTTTGCTCTTGATTAATTTGGCATTAAACATCACAATTGGATGAGGAAGAACTAAAAGTATGCCTTTTTTGTTTTTCTTTTTGTTGCTGTTGTTGTTTTGGTGGGTTTGTTGTTTTGTTTTGTTTTGTTTTGTTTTGTTTTGTTTTGTTTTGTTTTTGAGCTAAGAAAGAAATCCTTTTAATTTCTTTGAGAAATAAATTTACAAAAATGGATAGTAATGAAAAAATAAAACTGTTAGGATAGTGTATTAAGGACAATAATACTTTTATGTATTTAGATACAGCTTAAAAAGGTGGTTGGTACTTCTATTGTCTTGTATAACTCATAGTAACCTAAATGGACATAAAGATGAACTGCATTGAGTAATTAAGTCTGATTATAGTAAAGAGAATAGAAATATTCTGTTTTCCAGCTCCTTAAGTTGACTTCACCAATTATTACACAAATAGAATTCTCACTAAACAAGCAGCAGGAAGATCTTGAAAGTGCTGGACTGTAGGAAGAAGATCATTAAGAACACATACAATAATAGAAAGCAGACATGCTGTAGAAAAGAATTAGGTTGATGGACCTTCACTCCTTAAGGACAGGGGATATATGATGGAAAGAGAAGCAGGAAAGAACCATTCAAAAAATTGTATCCAAGTAAAAGCAGACAGCTTTGACTGAGTAAAGAAATATGTTTTACAGGTACTGTATCTCATTTGTCTTGAGAAATATATAGCATTTAAGAGAAAGGGATTCTGATTGAATAGGCACCATTAGGAAACAAACCATGTGTAATGAATAGGTTAGATGGAACCAGGCAGATTGTTGGGTACCACATACTGAAAATGAGTTTTCAAACAAATGAAACCAGACAAATTCCAGCTATTAATTTATTTCTTGGTGTGCCTGTCTGGCAGATATCCTTAGCTCCATATAGGATATTGATATTCCAAATATTTAATTTCTTTTAGCTTCAGTATATTAATTTGGATCAAAGTCTGTATGCAATTCAATATTGGCATCAGAGGAATATTTTCTATAGATTTTCATCTGTGTGTGTTTTGTGGTTTTTTACTCTCACATCAACATAGGTTTTCAAAGGTCTGTGTCACATACAATTCTCAAAAGATTTAAGTGAATTCAAACAGGAAGAATTCTAGCATGAAAATGATGGCACTCATGTGGTCTTTAGGAATAAACTCATTAACAGGATTAGTAATAGCAAAAGGCCCAAAATAGTAGATACCAGTAAAAGTTAAGTAAATAACATATCGCCTTTCTTGAAGACTCTATGACTATCAGCTTTAGACATTTTTCTGACATTTCCCTATGCTACATTTCTAAGCCTTAATGTATAGCTTCAGCGTCTGAGTGCTGTCACCACTGAGCATTCCGATGTAACTCCAACGAAAGTGGACTTGCTCCTGAAGTACTGAATGCATATAATAATATATCTAAGTATTAAAAGGGAAATCCAAAGAGATATAGAACAATGTAAAATGATAATGGTGGAAAGTGTTTTTAATGACTGATGCTCAGGAGGAGATGCATAATTTTGTGTATATTAACAGGTACTTAAAATAAATAGGAAATTTAAAATATAGTGAAGATTTCATTTTTATAGTTCAAAATGTTATGTATATTAAAAGAGAAAATAATCTTTCCACAAAGTTTAATCTAGATATTAACGTACATTAACAGAATAGGAACATGAAATTATAGAATGAAACAGATTTTTCTTGCTGAAGTGAAGCCACTGATTTTTTAAATGGCATTTCTAACTTTTCTCAATACAGATGTCATTTACTGTTAAATTGATAAATCACCTTGTCTATTTGTTTATTATATGTCCAAAGGCTTTTAGCTAGATTCCATGTATTATTCACAGGATACTGATTGAAAATTTAACAATTACACAAAAATAATCCTAAATTAAATTAGAGTTTGTTTTTTTTTTTCGTTTTTCTTCAAACATTAGCCATCTGACTAAAAGCTACCTACACCATGATGCGCTTTGCCTAGAGACAGGGGCTTTTTTTTACTTTGTTAATGCAATATTTCTTACTATCTAAGAAATATTGCCAGGTTAAGATTCTTTCTTGATGTGAACCATTTGGAAAGACTGATTTGTTACTTCAGGGGTACATTATCACACATTTCATATTCTGGCATTTCTGGTCTATAGCTCATCTAAAAGGCAGCAGCTTAAATCTTAGTCATAACCATCTGTTTAATTGTAACACATAATATGTTGCAACATATAAAAGTTTGTTTCCAATAAATTATTTTTTTAATATAAGAATTATTTCTAATTGCCTGTTGCCACTCTACCACTACTGCACCTTTTTGAATTTCAGTGCCACACAAATTAGGATGACATTAAATATTTTCTACTTGTGCTTTCATGGAAGCCATGGAATTTCTTTTTAGAAGTCATAATTTTCTGCCTGATCATAATTTAAAATTCCATTAAAGAGGCCTGGGTTTTACCACTGATTTGTAACTGATTCAAACATTGCTAAGTTTATTAGTACCATTTGTTCCAAGAACTTCTATATGTTTTGGGGAAGACTGAGATATAAATGTATTTAGGGATATTTTTGTTTGGGAATTTTGACATCCCTCCTTTGGAACTATCAACTCTGAAAGAAGTGGTACTTATTCAGAAATACCTTTGAGATTCTGCACAAAATGATAATATGATATGAATTCTTCAGATTGGGTTTTTTCTTATGTAGTTTTCAAAACACAGAAAGAGGATTTGAATTCCTGCCAAGATCAGCTGTATTTATGGAGCAAGTCCATCATACTTTTCAACTGACAGTTTAACAAACACAGAAAAGATATTTAAAAATTAATGAACCTTTAATAGTCTTCACTGAACTGTAGCAATAACATATATACTCGATGGTATATTAAATTTGCATTATTTAGTATTTTCATTCTCTCTATTCCTTTCCAAGCAATGCAATAAAATGCTAATTAAAACCCACATTTGTCACAAAGGAAACTCAAGATTTGTCTACAGTTTCAATGATTAATTAACTTCTGTATATCCTTAGGTAAGTTGTACCTCTAGACATACTAATTATCAGTATAGATGTGCATTTTCAGTGATGGGCCACATTAGTGGGAATTTGTAAAGCCACTTCAAAAAAAGGAAACAACAAACTTTGCTGTCATTGAAGCAAGATTTCTAGAAATAACACATTGATGATATTTCTATAAGCCAACTAGAGGAAAATTTGAGGTTAAATGGTGATATTTCTATAAGCCAACTAGAGGAAAATTTGAGGTTAAATGACCCTCTGCATTGATTGTAAAACAGACACAGTGCTCAAATCAGTCTGTGTGTGCATTCTGAGCTTGGACTTGTTCCTTTGGGGACATCAACATAGAGTGGGATGTGGTTATAATATTTAACTGAGTTTTTTACCGATCCTTTACTTCTTTTATTTCTCCTAAGCCTCTTTTTGGCACATGTCCAAGTTTATTACTCTCTGCTCTTCATTGGTTTCTGTACTAGGGAAAGAAAATATTGCGCACTAACTAAACAGAAATATAATACTGCTGCAGTGAGAGGCAAGCTAAACAGTATATAAAGAATGGCTCTCAGAGGGGATATTAAAGACAGAGTAGAGATTGGTTTATATTTCTTCAGAATCTGTTTGTGTCTGTATAGCTCCATTTTGAGATTTATGTTTTCTCTGGGGAAGTCATAACACTTGCAGTTAAGTACATATGTGCTCTATAAAATAATCTTCAAACTAGATATCAATCAATCAGTAAATTCATGTTGGGAAAAAAAGGAGAAAATATTATTATACAAAATTACCAGTATTTTGCATTACTCATGATTTGGAAAATTCGGTTCAAATAGTTTTGAAGTTCTCTCACATTAAAGAAACAAAACAACAATAAAAACTATTTGGTAAGGGGCTTTTTTGTTTGGTTGGGTTTTAGTGTGGGGTTTTTTTTATTTTTTACAATTTAGAATCTAAACTAGCATTTTACTATAAAATTCACTTGGCATTTTGGTTTTGATGATCTGTAGAGACTGAGAGATTTTTGTATTTGTTCATTTCCTTCTTAATGCTGGGGGAATAGGCATGAAAGTAATCAGCAAGAAATAAAAGTATTGAAGAAAAGTAATAAAACAAACCAAAACTGTGGTGTGCCATTACAGACCTTGCCAACTAACACCTTTTGTTTGGGTAGTAATTTCAGTTAAAGCTGATGAAAAGAAAATGCTACAGTCTTATACTTTGATTTAAAAAAAAAATATTCTTTTCTAACCAAAGTTTTGGTTTTCTCAAATTATTATTTTCTAACAAAACCAACATCATTGGTAGTTCTCCAGTCAGAGTTAACACCCACCCAGAAATGCACCACAGCTGGAAATAGCTCAGGAAAGCATTGCAATATGGATTGTAGGAATTACTGACAGTAGATCCCATATGGAGCAATAAATCTGTGGATTACTTAGACCACATTGCAAGTATTCTGTCTTCTGATATGTCCAATATGGTTTTTGCATTGTCAATTTATATTGCACTCTACTTTTCCTTGATTCTCTCTCATCTCAGAATATTTTGAATTCCATCATTTTGATTGTGTACTGTCATGTTGAAATTTAATAATAAATAATAAAGTTCTATCTTGTTAATGACTTGCTGAGAAACAGAAATAATATTTTTTAAAAGTATATTCTTCCTTTTTTGTTGTTTTTGGGGGTTTTTGTTTGTTTGGTTTTTTACCAAGGGAATCACAAATAATTTGTTAATATGTTCAGATTTCACACATCAGTAACACAAAATTTTTTAAAATTTTATTTTTAATTAAAAGAAACTAAAAAAATATATTTTAAAGCATTTTTATTAGTTTTAATTATCCATTTTTCAGAGGAAAAACCTCTTTTCAGGGTCTCATTGACCACTGACTGTCTTTCCTGAAGAAATCTACATGGGAGGCACCACAGAAATGTAAGTTTATGTTTAGAATGTGATATAAATCAGCAAAGGTTCAGCTCTTCAGCAGGAGAGCCAAGAGAATAATTTTTCTAAATTTTGGAAATAGAGCAGTAAAGTCTTCACTACAAGGATGGAGTGGTTTCTAAATAGCAAATCTGATTCAAAAATGACACAGAGATCAGGAACATAAAATCCTATTGCAAATAAATAGCATCATAATATATATGGGAGGAGTCAGCAGGGGATGCATAAAACCAGCATAAATTTGCCACAGAAAAATGTGTCATCATCACACTTATTTTGTTATGTTCTTGTTAACTTAAAATTAGCATGAACATCTGAACATTAAAAAAACCCAAACAAACAATTTCTTACCAAGTAATTCTTTAAGTTGTTGCAAACCTTTGTATAGAAAACACTTATGACGTTGTCATCTATGTGTGAATTAAAAATATATCCTATGATTTCCAGAATATTAAATATTGGTTTATGACACTGCCTGCAGATTTTTCTCTCTTGATATTTCTAAGGGCTGTGGAGAAAAAAGAAAAAGGGAAAAGAAAAGGTCCTTCCAGATTACCCCAATGTATCAAAATCTTGTCTGGGAATTGATGACCTATAAAAAGAAAAAGATTGCAATAAGTAGATAAAGTATAAATGTTTAGGCAATTTTTTCATATACTGAAGAGCTCTTTAATTTTGTTGTGGTGTAAAAAAAAAAAGAAAAAGAAAAAAAAGAAGAGATGTTTATACTATAACGGACCTAATAATTGATGATGTAACTTTTAAATAAAATACTGGATTTTTTCAAGAAATTATAATCAATATTCAATGTAATACACAGTTTCAATGTGGAAGCCACCAGGTTTTAGCAGTCTAATTGCAGAGTAGTTGAGGAATGAAGCAAAAGCAGATCTGAATTTTAACCATCAAGACTGAAATTATTTCTAACCAATATTAAAATTATTCAATTAACAAAGTTGTTGTTGTTGTTGTTGTTGTTTTTAAGATTTAAGAGATCAGCTAAGGTACATCACATTATTTTTGCTATAATAGCTAATAGCACTTTATATTATTTCATGTGTGAAAGTGAACACTCATGTCAGCATTTCCAAACTTTAGCTCTTGAAGGTCTATTAAGTAACAGATTTCATTGAGTAGAATGCCAGAAGTTCAACCTTTTGTTAGCAGACACTGCTACCAGAGGTCTCTATTGAAGCATCATATTTATTCTCTTAGAATAATTCCTTACATGCATTTGGGTTATGTCTAATACTCCAGAAACTGTGTTACCCACTTTAGAATCTTCATAAGCTACATTTTACATTATTTTCTAACCTACTTGCACACTTCAGATTTTACTGAAAGTTTGTGAAATGTTAAAAATGTTTAGTGATTGTATATGTCACCTTTTAGGATATTACTAAATCATATTTAAATTGTCACAAAAAAGACTAAGAACTGCTGAGGTCTGGTTTAAGAAAGAAGATATGATGTCATATGTAATACAGATGATATAAGTAAACAGAATTCTCTACTGTTATGTTAATTAATTATAAAATAGGAAGTATTTACTTAAGAATTTATTTAATGTTGAGAATTGCTTCAGAGCAGGAACTACCCTTAATTATACAATATAATCTGATTCAAAATTCAATGTATACAGAATATTTTCTCATGAATCATTTCTGAAGATCCAGAAGTATTTCTTTATTTTCCTTATGTTATAGACAAAATTATTTATTGTTTATACATAAGTACTTAGATATTGATTAACTGGTAATGCCACTGTTGCAAACACTAAGTTTTATGTGTGAGGACTATCCTTTCTCTAACCCACAGAATGAGGTCATGATCAGAATAAAAAAAAATTGTTCTTGTAGTCAAAACATATCCTAGCTATTATTACGTAGTCATAGCAATGCAAAAAGAAATTGAAGGGCTTTTTTCTTTATTTTAGATTTCATAGTGTTTTAGAACGGAATGTATTCTACAGTGAAAAAAAAGGCTCATGTCAAGATCAAAGTATTTTATGAAAAATTAAGATCCATTTGATTCAAAGTGTAGTGTATTTTGACATGAATAAAGACTGTTTTTTGATCCTGCACTCAATTAATTTGAGTAAATCCACCATGGACAAAAGATTAATCTCAGCCTTCAACTAACAACAATACAACTATTGTGAAAATGATTACTGGCATCTTTGACCCATTCTAGACAGCAGGTAATGTCTGTATATGAAAAGAGATGCCATATAACTCTATACATTCAGAGCTGCCTTGGTCTTTTGAAACTGTTTTGATTCTACGATAACTCTAATGAAAAACCAACCAACCAACAAACAAAAACCCCAGATAGCACTGCTAAAAAAAAAAAAACTTCAGGTAGAGAAAATCTGATAAAAAATTATTAGGAAATAGTAACAAGATATGGACTTGTATGAGCTATCAAACACTAGGAATTGTATCTTTAATATAAAATGGTTTCTTTTTACTACTTAGCTTTATAGTAAAGTTAGCGAAGGGGTAATTTCCGGTACAAATTAGATTTTGGTTGGGGGTTTTTGGTGTTTTCTAATGAATAGCAACAATCACCTACTTGAACTAAAAGTTAATTCTAAGTAAACTATGAAAGCTCTTTCAACATTCATGGAGATATACAGGTATTTGCAGAAGATAAAAGCATATCTACCTCAGATATATGCAGTGAATGTAAAATTCCTGCAGTGATCTGATAATAGAATTCTTCTTACTTGAAGTGGGCCATGAACAAGTTAGATAACTAGTGCAGGTTAATTATTGAAGATTTCTTCAACAAAAAGTGGAGAAGATAAGCACTTAGTTCCACATGAAGACAGACATTTAAGGTAGGTTGAATGACTGTACTTCCACAAATGCCACTCTCTCTTTACTGTCTAGAGAGAAATACAAACATTTAGTTCAGACTGGACACTCAACACAAAGTTATGGTGAGAGAAAGGTCTCACCAGCCATTCTTTTCAAGGACATTGTCAGAATTTGATCTCAGCTGTTGGCTCTGCATATAGATACATGTGAGTAACATATATATTTTCATGTAGGGATATCTGTACATATGTGAGAAATATATTAAATTCAGATAAACTATAAAATTCTAATAAATGTTTGTGGTTTTAACTTCATTTCTTTCTCAGCTGCCTCTTTCCCCAGCCCATGCCAACCAGAAATCAATTAATTAAGCCAATGACAAGCTCAATGACAAGTCTGTTGCCCATCTTCTTCCTACCATGAGATGTCTTCAATCCATTGACTTGCTGACAGCTTATAGTGAACTTTATTTCTAAGAAAAATGTTTTACTCCCTCTCACAAGTCCTGTTCAATTTACTCTTTCTGTAGGTGAACTTCAGACACCTTTTGAAACAATCTCTAAAAGGGATGAATCTAATCTTCCTCCCTACACTAGCATGTCAGGAAAACAAAGCAAGGAGTTTTCCTAAGGAATGGTGGTATGGTTGTTTTTTTCCTTCTTCATTATTTTTAATGCTGAAGAATTCCTGAATGACCTAATAGGAATGAAGATCAGATCTGAGCAAAAGACCACCCTCAGGAGATACTTCTTCCAAGATCGCCCAAATTGAGTTGCCATAAGACAGATGAGTGGCTTATTAGCATGCAGCTGTATTACATGAATGAATTCAAACATGAATCAGAGCTGTATTCAGCAAAATATAAATAATTTTTAAAAATCCACATCCTTTACATAAAAAATTACTCATTTTCTATCCTGGGGAACTCATGTGAGGCTCAGGACAAAGAGAAGAAACAGTGAGACAGGTGATAGATAGAGAATTCAAATTAGAATAAAATTACAGTTTTTCACTAAATAAGGACACGACTCCTTTGCAATTTATTTAGTTGCAATCAATAGGCAGTTGGTACCAAATTTTCCTAGAAAGAAATTATTAAATGACCAAACAAGTTGATTTACTGACATAAATAAAAGTATCAACAACATAGGACTTGTGCAGTCTCTCTCATGGATACCATATTACTATTTCATTATTGGTCTTAAGTGTTCAATCTCTCCTTAAGAGTAATTGTTTTAGCTAACTTTGTGTTAGCTAAAAGGATATAGAAAACTATCTCTTTAGTACCTTTGTTTGTAATTGTTTTGTTTATATTCTCAAAAGTTCCTAGATATTACTTCTGAGAGCCTACAGAATCCTAGAGAAAAGCAATGAAAAGACTTGTAAATTCACTGCTAGAAATGCTTGCTGTGCTGATATTATACAGTCCCCAGTGGTTCTGTCCTCTGTCAAAAACTGTATCAAGAGTCACTTTGTGAGAGAATCTCATGAAAGACGTTTTTTTCACTGAGATTCTCACTGTATTAACTGATTGAAGCAAGATGCAGTAGGTAGGAGTTAATAGCAGAAGTAAAAGAACAAGAGTTGCATTTAAAGCTGCTGCTGTAATCTGTGTAAATGGATCCATTATGATTACCCTGAAGAAGTATCCTTACTTTACTTGTATGGGTATGTGTCCAGAAGAATAGTAATATGCTCGTAACCCTATAATGTCTACATACAGTAACTCAAACTCTCTGTCTTAAAGCAGAAAACCAATTCTGATGTAGGTGAATTAAATCTCAAAATTTTATACTATTTCCACAGATGGAGATTAGTGAGATTTTAATAGACAGAGGAAACAACACAGAAAAGATCCATCTAGTAACAAAATGGGCAGTGTTAGATCTCATGAGTTCTCTTGTCAATGTAAGAGTCAATATAGCATTCAGGTATTTCTCTGTTGAAGCTCTATTGTCTCTTTAGAATGGTTATATTACTTGAAGGTCCTCAAAATAATTTAAAACGTTAGAAATTCAAAATGAGTTATGCAATATGTCCAAGTAAAATCAGCAATATTAAGATTACTTTTGTTAAGGCAAAAAGGTGCTGCTTATGAAGATTTGCCCATGGATGTGAAATGTCTTTTCTTCAGACAGTGTAAGCCAAAGAGTGACAAAAAAACACAGAAACATAGAGCAATATAGGCAACAGAATACTCAGTGCCTTGAGATTAAAAATCAGAAAATGCTTTTATTTTGACAAACTAATCATACCTCACATCTCCTGACAATTAGTTTTACTGTTCATGTATTTAATATTTATTCAAACAGTTAAAAAAGAATTTTTCAGTATTTCACCTCTTCCAAATCCATCTGCCTTGTTTTCATCTGGACTCACACATAGAACACAAACACAGAAACATAATGCATTAGGTTTAATAAGAATAAACAGAATAATAGATAAGCATTCACAAAAAAACAATGATGTTAGTCTATCGCAGGCTCTGTTGACATAAATCATCAGCACTTTGTTTTTTAAGTTTGGCTTATTTGTTTATTTCTTTAATATTTTAGATTTCTAACATCTACATACAACACTCCAATAACTACAAACTACAAAAATAAAGACTTGCTTTCCTTTTTTTATCCTTAGTCATTTTCAGCCTTTTTACTTTCTCATAACATTCTGTCCCATCTTGCTTTTGAGAACGTACCCTTTTGTTAAAGATTTAATTGTAGTGATGACTTAACGGGACAAACCCTTGCGCAGACAACAATGGACACTGTCTGTTTTCATTTGATCACTCCAAGGCAACTCCAACTTGTCATTTATTTTCCCATTTATGCTTTCCATCATCTACATAATAAATAAATTGGGAATTACTGTTGTAATTACCTGTTCTAAGCTTCCCTTCCTCTCTCTTAGAGACTGAGGATCGAATACTTCATGGATCAACTCTGATGAGACACGGGGGTCCATCCTTGAATCACACTGCTAAGACAGCTTGTGAGAAAGTCTGTAAAGAAAGGTAACATGTCAGAGTTGGGGTTGTTAAGACTGAATTCTTTGATGCAGAAGGTTTCAGGAGAGAAAATACTTGCATAGAAGGTTATAAAATGAAAGAATGGAAGGGTACTCAGTCTAGTGAGGAAGTGATGACTTGGGTCAAATTTTTGGTGGCCAAAGAGATAGTGGACGATGCCAGCTGAGCAACATTGAAATATCAGTTCAGGAGAATGAAAAGGCTGATCCTTCTCCTCCCAATTAACACCAGTCAGGGCAGAAAAGACTGATTGGATGCCTTAGCAGTGTGACAAATTTATTACTCCCAAGTCCAACAGCTTCCTAAAGACTGAAATAATTTTTTGGAAGAGGAATGCACATTTTTGTATTTCTGATCTCTACATGTGCTTTCCCCCCACCCCAAGTTTTCAAAAGTGTTAAATGCAAAAAATTGCAACAGCTGTCAGTGAATACAACAGATTATGCAGAATTATCCCCTATAAATATTGTTCCACTGATACAGAGCTAAAAGATTCTAAAAAATATAAAAACTTTATTAGAAAATAGGAAAACAGAAAAACCTCCCATTAATAAGTTTAGAAGTTACTGGTTCTTCTGAGTCTTTCCTACGGTGTTCCCTTTGGGTTCATTTGCTTTGCTGATCCGCCATATTCTTTCATTTAACTAGATAGCCTTCCTCCTGTAATCACTAAGATTTTCTGTCATGTCTCTTTCAATAATTACTAGGCATACAGATAGTGTCAGAAGGGGTCTAACAGTCCTAGATATCCATTTAAAGGATCCAGCTAGACTTATTCCTAGAGCCATATATAGAAACTATAAGAGATTCAACCTTCAACACCTGGAAGTCTTCAGCTGTTCCTATGGTTACCAATTGGATCTCCTGAGTGAGAGATACAGCACATTTTGAAAAGGTAAAGTTTTAAAAACAGGACTTCACATCAGTTTAAATAAAATAAACTTCTAAAATAAACTACAGCCACAAACAGGAAGCAAGTACTCTCCTCTTCATTGCTTTGGTCTGCTTCTCCTTTTGAGTTTGTTTTTCCTCTCTTCAGAGTTTTTGTGGCTTTGTGTGATCTGACCAAGCAGCCATGTGTGAAACTTTTGAACTGGATTGGTCAGCTTTTCATCTGCATATATCTGCATAAAACTCCAGAGATCAATTATATGAATTATCTTATGTGAGTCTTTCAATAATTCTAAACCTGAAGGAAACAGTTTTAATAAGACACACCTTTGCATATAGGCATGTGTGTAATGTACTAAATTTAGTCTGATATCATTCAGTTATACTAGTGCAGCTTTTATTTCCCTCATTGATTAATGAACTACTGTAAAATATTCTTCCACTGCAAATTTATGCAAATCCATAAATAAAAGTAAGAGGGTTATTTTTGGTCAAATTAATCAGATATTCTATTTAAAACTGTAAAAGCATATTTTGCAATACATAATTTATGATTAACAAAGGTTATTAATAATTAAATGATAAGATGGTATTGTAGAAAGATCAGAAGATTAATTTGTATTTTAAATACAGAAGTTTCTGTGTGTCTGCAGTTAAATAGTCAGGCATGTGTACTGTGTGTGCCTGTGAAAGAGAGCACATTCTGATCCATACAGTGCAATCTTAAATGGCCTGTATTTATCAAGTAAGAATTGTTAAAACACTCAGTACAATAACTAAGCACAATAATAACTCAATTATACTGAAGAGTGTTTTCAAAGCTTGATACTTCTAGTGTACAATCTTACGTACAAGGTTGTTTCTCTGTTTCGGCAATACACTTGAAAACGAATGTTCTGTCTAAGAAAGGCCACATAATTACTCCCTCAACTTGCTTTTGTGTTGAGTGGCCTCATCACTGTACCTATGGGTAGCAATTTTAGGTGAAATCTAAAGATGGATTTGGAAAAGCACAGAGAGTTGCCCTCGATGCTTCTACTGAAATATATGCTGAACTCACATGGCTAGCAGGCAGATACAGTCAGCCCTTTCTGGGAAAATCAGTTGTCAGAGACATAATGCTAAGGAGATACTCAGTTCAGTTCAGATTAAGAGGAAATTAGGAGTAAACAAAATTAGATTTTAGGAATATTGTCCATGTGATCACTTCTATCACTTTATTGGTCTTATTGCACTCTCTGCACCATGGTTCTGAACTAAGATAAGCTTTAGTGAAACAAGCAGACCTACACAGGTGTGAAACGAGGATGAGATAGTGAATCACTTTCCCAGAGCCCTTGTGTTTTCCTGGTTTCTTAAAAGGCAGGACAGAAAAAAAATACAAAAAAGTTGCACTATATGGGAAAATGTCCTGCTGTTTCTAAGAAGTGCCCTTCAACACTTCTGTAAGAAATTTTATTTAATTATTTTATATAGTTTTTAATTTCATCATTAGAGTTTTTAAAATCCCTAAGCATTGTATATATGCTAACTCAATCTACAAAAAGAAAAATATAGGAAGTTAGAAAGCTGACTTTTTCCACCTATAAGAAATTTGACAACTGATAAAAGCATATGAATGTAAAGATATAAAAAAGAAACACTAATGAATATGTAGATTTCCTATTGATATATTTTTATGTTCCTTATATGGCAGAAAGGAAAGAGGAAGGCAACCTTCTTCTATTATGAAAGCTCTTTAGTGCAAAAGATAATCTACTGGGTACTCGAGTGCTCACAATATAAGCAACCCTTTTTGTGACTTTCTTTTGCTGTAGGTTTGTAATGGTCCAAGGCATTTTAATAATTAGTCTACAGGGAGCCTTAATAGACTAGGGCAACTCTTAATTAACTTAATCCCCAGTACATGAGTTGACCAGGAGACATCAAACCACATTTTAGCTCGGAGGATATGCAAACTCAGAGGAAATCTCACTTTTGGCTAATGTGGTGCTGCATTTTTTTTCCTTCTAGCACAGTATGGTTGTAGCTAAACACATTGTGCCATTCTGTGTTATGGTAACCACAAGTAATTATTTTCAGTAGAATTAATAACTAAAAATGGCAATTTCAGCATAATTAAGATGCAAAAATTATCATAGAATAACACTCATATATGGTTAAAATTGGTAATTAAGAAGTGATTGTATTTTTTTTCCTATATCTTTATTATATATTTTTGATGCTTGAAAAAATAACTGGACCTATTAAAAACATGGGAAAATATAATTATACTCTTTTTGGCCACATCAATTTTAATTAGAAATTATTTGGTACTGAGGAAAGGATTCTAGTATCTCAGGCTTCAAGCATGCTTTATATTTATAAGGATTTGGTTTGTATTTCATATTCTTGCTTCTTATCAAGATTTCTGATAAGTCTTAATATTGGGGGGGGGGGGGGGGGGAGAGCTTCTTGAAGCAACCTTTCTGTTTTCATTCCTATGTTACTATTCACATATTCAGTAATATTTTTGACTAAGTGAGTGTTGCTTTAGGAATATTGTCCTGAGGTACCTAAAGCTGTGCAGAAGTAATGATTATCACTGCATTGCATGAAGTGACACTGTGGACAGCCTAACAGGGATGAAAGTAAAAATGTCAGTATAATCACAAAGCATCCATGTGAAAGAAAAAACTATTCTATAATGTACATATGTTTTTAAATGAACATTGTTAGCAATAGACTCTATTAAACACACCAGTTTTTATTCTTTACAGAGAGTCTTTTTGGTGTTGGTATTAGCATTTGCTGTTGATTTCCAACTATATGTATGAGAAGTATATTTACATTAAAAGATTTAACAGAAAAATATCTGGGCAAAGGATTTTAATCTAAGACATGGTACTAAGCTACTGTTTAGATCTTGTGTGATGTAATTTGTATGTCTCAGTTCCTGAAAAAGATTTGAGGAACATGCTTTCCTTAACATGCATTTCATTAGAATCCTAGCCAACATCTCTAATGTTACAAATAAGTTTAAAAAATAGCTGTACTCAGGTAAACCAAACCTTCCACTGGACACTTACACATCTCACTGTCACCAAGGAAAGCATACCAATTTAACAACTGCACAGAATCTGAATAGTTGAGAAAACTGAAAGCATAAATGTGTTTGTGATGTATAATTATAAAGTTTTAGGATATTCCTGACAAGTGATTTTTTAAAAGTTATGGAAAGAATTAACTATATCTGTGTGCATTTCATAGTGAACCATAAGTACTCAAAAATTGTCTCATTAGGAAAAAATGTACACATGTTTGTTCTTCCTATTAAATTTGAATTTAATTCATGTCATTAAAATGCTTCCCTTTTATTTCAGTACTGTTGCATGTATTGAAAAGTGCTGCATTTTATAGTGAATTCAATTTCTTATTATATTATTCCCCTTATGAAAAGGAAAATTCAATCTCTTAAAAATCTTGATGTAGTCAGTTTAATTTCCATAACTATAAATCTTTTATAACAAATGAGTTTTAATTCGTTGCTGTCCTTGGCCATGTACAAGAAGAAGGAATCATCTTTCAATCAATCTATTGTTAGGTTGTACTGAATTAAAATGTCCCATATGCTTAAGATGCTCAGACTACTATCTTTCCAAATTCATAGGCATTGAATCATAAATTTCTAAGTAGTTTTCAAGTGTCTCTCTTTGTTTCTGTTTTAGAAGAGAGTCTATTGTTTTAACATAGTCCATAGATATACACAGCTTTAAACTGAATCAAAATCTCCCCAAAAATGTCCCCAAACTTAAATCACTTGAAAAGTTTCCAATTTACTTTTATTGGAGCATAAAATTGATGGATATTGGCTTGATATATGGTCCAAATGAATTCAGGAGTTAAGGAGCAGATCTGATTAATTCCCATCTTTGTTACATTTTATGTTTTACCTTTCTAAGATAGTTTTTAGTCTTCTGGGTAATGTGGATTGGAAGATACATCAAGTCAAACCTTAGGCTCAAAAGAGGGTCATACCAGGTTTCTCAGACTGTTGTGCAGTCACTCTTGGAAACCTCCAAGGATGGAGATTGCACAACCTCTCTGGGCAGCCTGTCCAACTGCCCCATTCCTGGAAGCGGTCAAGGTCAGTTTGGATGTGGCTTTGAGCAAGCTGTTCTAGTTCAAGGTGTCTCTGATCATGGCAGGGAGTTGGAACTAGATGATCTATAAGGTCCCTTCTGACCCAGGCTAGTCTGTGATTCTGATGAGGAAGAAGTTTCTCCTTTCTACCCAATGTTTATATGAGAGTTTATGTTTTCTTTTGTTGAGAGCACCAACTAGAAAGGGAAAAGTAAAGATGTAATTTGTTCATATGACATTGAAAGAAAATAAAATTTTATGGTGAAATTTCAAGAAAAAGGTGCTTTAAATGAGCTGGAAAGAAAATTATTAAAAATTGTCTAATATTCTGTTCGTCTAAATCTTCCTTTCACAATAAGACTCACTATTTTAGTGGAGGAGCCAAAGACCATACTTTCTTTCTAATATAATTATATTGACCTAATTAAGCAATGACACAGCAGGGATTAAAATATTTGAGTTGGTAGTTGTTGGGCTTTTTTCCTCATGAAACTTCCAGCGAGCTACCCCAATTAGATAAGCCATCTGTGAGCTAGAAATTGTAACATTATGTACTACAACTACAATTTTTTCATCAGGGTAGCAAGTAAGTTACTGCATAATTAGGAATGCAACACAATCAACACCCTCCTTCAAAGAAAATTCAACAAGCTTTGTCTGCATGGTGCCAAATGGACCCCATGTAAACATTTGGTTCACAGGCACATCATTACCCCAAAAATGTGTCTATAGTGAGATCTGAAACAAAAGAAGTAATGTTACAGGATTTCTTCACATATGAAGAAGTGCAGAAAGAAGAGTTATGTAACTTCTATTAAAAATTATTCAGAAGCTGAGACTGACTTATCCTAGCTTGGTATCTCTGCATTATTCATCTTACCCACCCTTTCATGATCCTGCACATATTCAGCAGCAAGGAACCTAGGAGCGCTATGCACTTTGAAATATAAAAATCCCTAAATGTCTGAAGTACCTCTCCTCTGCTTGGACAGCATAAGTCACTTAAGAAATCAGGGCTCTCACCTATACCCAGTTAGCACTGGGATGCAGTGCTTACTTTCAAGAGATTTCAAGTTAGCAGTGCAACCTTGTGACAATGGAGGATGGGAGCCTATTGGCAAGAGTGCAGACAGACTATGAAGAGAAGTGGTTATTCCACTCTATTGTGCTCCTTGGGAGGCCACACCTGGTGCACAGTGGGGTTTTTTTGGCTTCTCAATAAAATTATTAAAAAAAAAATTACATCCCAGAGAGAGTCCTTCAGAAGGTAAGCAAGAAAATAAAAGGTAATGGTCTCCATAAAGAGGAAGATGTTGCCAGGGGAGCTGCGCAGAGTAAAGAAGGCTGGCTACCTAGAGGGAGGTTACAGGGAAGATAGAATCATCTCCTCAGAAGTACAAATAAATGGATTTTTAGGGCAATAGTCAACAATTGAAAAAAAGGAAATTCTGATTAGGTATTAGGTGGGAAAAGATCACAATGAATGAAAGTGCTAAAATACTGAACCAGGTTGTCCAGAGACATTAAGGTTTATCCTTGGAGATGCTCAAAACTCAACTGGCCAATGCCCTGAACAACCTGTTCTGACTTTATAGTTGACTCTGCTTTGAGGCCAGATCACCTTGCAGGATTCCCCTCTAACATTTTTTTTTTCTTCTGTGAATATTGAATGGTTCTTATAACTCTATGATTAAAGTATTCTATTTTTAACTGTGTTTTTAGCCATTGCTGACCCTTCCTGGTCCAGCTTAATAGGTTAGCAGTGAGGCTGCTGCAGAAGTTAAAAGGTTTTCACAAGATTTATAAAACTATTGCTTTCTCACAAGCTTATTTGATCTGTTGAGTTAGCAAATAGTTAGCAAAAGCCCTTTCAGAATGAAAAGGCTTTTTCTTTGGGAGTCCCAGATCAGACTGGCATGGACTGGCTGACAGAAAGCAACAAACCAAGGACAGAACTCTAGTATTAATGGAAAAATAAAAGTTGGAATGGTTTGAATAGCTATATAGGAAAAGTAGAGGAGCTATGCTTATTTAAATAAAGGAGAGTCTAAAAAGTGTGGAGACAGCACTTAGCCAAAAGCACTGCTTGCTGAAGGAAGCCACAGAGAAAACTTGAGGAGAGTCTCATAAAGAGCAGCAGCAACAAACCATTTTGTGTACTGAGTGACATGGAACTGTGAATAAAATATCAAGATATCGTTCCCATTAGCACCCTGCCACAGGCAGTTTTAGCTACAAGGGACTCAAAAAAATAGCACAACTCTATAACAAGAACTATGCTAATAGCAACTACATTGAGATATTCTGGGTTAAATCATCTGAGCAGTTAAGTCTAAGGTTAAAAAAGTTGCTCTGGTCTGAGAGACACTAAATGAATATATTAATTATTGTCTCATACCATCTCAAATGTGTGTCGGGGGAGAAGGGACAGGTCAAATTTCATGGCAGTGAAGTGGTGCCCTGTTTCTTACCCCTACCCCTTAATGCCTCCTTGGCCAGCCTTGGAGCAGCTCTGTCACTGACACATGGAGAGCATTGTCCCATATCTCATTCCCTGGAGCTCCTAACCCAGCCTTAGGCAGTCTGGCCCACTGGGACCACTGTCCCTCACCTCACCCTGGAACCCCAGTCTAGCCCTAGAGTGGCCAGTGGGCCAGAAGTCCTTGCTGGGATTGGGGGGTAGAGGGGGAAAGAGCAGATAAAACCAACACCATGAGGCCATCTCATGGTCATGGCCCCGCCATTTACTGGATGCCTGGTAGCTGGATCTATGCTGGATCTAGGGTGGTAGATATAATTCTCTCTTTTTCTCTCTCTTTCTTTACTTTCTATTCTCCCAACCTCCTTTATTGATATCTGCATAACTTAAAGATGGATGAGTTGGATTTTACTAAGTTGTATGGGTTAGCATGTGCTAAGTCAATGCTTTATTTTGGTTGAATGTTGTCCTTTAAACTTTTGTCAATTTCCCTTATTCTCTAAAGTTTGTCAGTAAAAGTATGTTATTTGACCTCATGAGAAACATGTGTAGCATCTTCTCCCATGCGCTCTCTCTCAAAGTATAAAAAGAACTGAAGGCCCTTTTAAAAAGTTTCTTGGGTGGATTTTTGGAGCCTTGTATATTTTTAGACTAAAACCCCTTTAATGAACTCCTAGTTCAAACCTAGCATCTTACAAGGTCTCAAGTTAACATGACTTAGAGAAATTATAACACAGAGTAAATCACTCAAAATCTAATTTAAATAGAATTTTATTCCTTTGGTTATTTGAATGCTCTGAAAACAGAAAGACAATGCCAAAGAATCTTATAATACAGCTTAAAAAGGTGGCTTTCAAGGTAGATAACAGTAATGAAAAAAGTACCAACTAATGTACTAAATTAAAAATTTAGATTTATAATTATTTTGATTGGAAGGGACCCTAAGGATCATCTTCCCTAAATCCCCTGCCATAGGCAGGGATACTTTCTACTAGAGACTAGGTTGCTCAAAGCCCCATCCAACCTGGCCTTAAACACTTCCAATTACATTCACTACTTCTCTGGGCTACCTATCCACTCTCACCATCCTCACAGCAAAGAATTTCTTACTAATGTCTAATCTAAATCTACCTCTTCTAGTTTAAAACCATTACCCCTCATCCCCCTTATCCTGTCTCTACATGCTCTTGCAAAACATCCCCCCTTTTCTTGGAAGTCCCCTTCAGGTACTGGAAGGCTGCTACGGGGTCTCCCCAGAGCCTTTTCTTCTCCAGGCTGAATAACTTCAACTCTCTCAATTTTCATAGGAGAGGTGCCCCACTCCTCTGATCATCTCTGTTGTGGCCCTCTTCTGTACTCCAACAGGTTCATGTCCTTCTTATGCTTGAGGCCCAAGAGCTGGATGCAGTACTCCAGGTGGTGTGTCACAAGAGCAGAGTACACGGGGGAGAATCATTCCTCTCATGCTTGCAGGTCACACTTCTTTTGGTGTAGTCCTAAATGAATTTAATCAAATTCACAAGCAAGAGAACAAAGCAGACAATGAAGCACAGTCAGCATTGTATTTTTTACCATCCCTATTGAAGAAAAAGTGGAGAAAAAAGGAAGTCAAAGACTTGCAGAAAGTGGTAAGACTTACAAAGTAACTCATGGTAGATTTTCCTGCTCTGGCTGTGAGATGCAGATTACAAGTTGTATGGAAGACTCTTGATTTGACCTAGTTAAGTATTTATCATGTACTTTTGTGCTAAGATTGTTATTTTAGGGTCATTTTAAATCAACTGACTTAGCAGCAGAATATAGAAGAGTTCCTACTCTAATAAAACAGATATTACAGACAATGAAAAATTCTTCTTGCACTGGGAAGTTAGTTATGATAGTCCTATATTTCCTTTCTTTTGAAGTATTCTTGGGGGAATGATATCATCAGAAGCAAAATATGTGAATATGTGACAATTTGGTGCACTTTGAAAGTGTTAAGTACCAGTTTTCATTGATTGGTATTGATTAAAAAATGATGCTCTGTATTTCACCACACTTTCCCTTGAATCCTACTCACAGCTCCTTAATTTTATGGTCAATCTGTACTATATGCAAAAGTGAAAAGTAATTCTGTTAAATAAAAATTGTAATTTGTGTCCATTTAGAAAATAAACAGTTTTCTATATTTTATAATAATGCATAAATGTAGATGTGATCTAATGTTGTACCTAAGATAAACTCAGAAAAGTTAATTTTCAAGGACTTTATCTCATCTGCTTAGTTGTGTGCTTGGTTTTTGTTTCTCCCTGTTTTACTGGGCCACAGTTATTTATTGTTTGTTTTGTCTGATTGTGTAAAATCTTCTTTAATCTCCCATTTTACGTAAGTTTTTCTGATGTTTCATGATAAACCAGAGTCTGACTGAAATCTTTGGTATTGGAATAGAAAGAATTTCACAGTAGATCTTGTAGTCTGGGGCTTACTCAGCAAATGTTCTGACTGAAGATGTCAGAACTTTAAGGATAGCCTATTACAATGAATTTTTGTTAAGTAAAGCAAATCATAGATTTTTCTGTGGATCCCATGGTTTTAGTAAAGTGAATTACTGTGGAAATCGGATTTAAATACATAAGAGATTTTAGAGTTTTCCATGCAATGCAAATTTCCACTCAATGCAATTTGAGTGGAAAGAGTTTGCCCCTTTCTAATTGAAGAGGGAAAAGAAGGTAATTTCTAAAACCCCTGGAAACAAGACTGTAAATGTCTTCCTTGTCCAAAATATTTCAATTCCCCAAATAGTAGTTTCATCCTTCCATCTTCTATTACTGGTGTCATTAAAATAACAACACTGGATTCATGAAATATTGATGGGGGGATGGAGGAGGCAGAGGGCAGGGAAAGAACAAGAGAACTGAGTACTAGTCTCAGTACTAGCACCAGGGTAGAGAACCTTATGCTACTCAGGTTATTTATAGACCATCAACGATTTTGATTAGCTGACTCTTCACAGAAATAGAGATGCTTTGAGGCAGTGGCAATTAAAGATTAGTTCTTTTGTCCCATAATTCAAAGCATATAAATTAAAATCTGGAAAGAAGGAATTTATTCAGCGATAACTGGTATTAATGCTATTATTAATATATTTCAACCAAAACAAGAAAAAGCTACAACTATGTCTCAGTAGTCTATAAATCTACATACAAAACTTTTTTTTGCTAGGCTTAACGAAACACCTCTCAGGAAGTAGAAGTTTTCATTACTTCTCCAAGAGTTGTTTGGGCATTAAACTATATGAGGTTTGGCAGTGTTTATTCATCAGATATGAAATCTGTTTCCTGAATTAAAATAGAGGCACAGGAACAAAGGATTGCAATATATGGAGAGAAGTGCAAATGAAAATAATGAAAGAAAATTCAATTTCTCTGACAAAGCATGCATGAATAAATTACATCCTATCATCTATTGATAGTACTGTCTATTATGAAGTGGAAAAACATTTAATAGATTGACTTAAAATATATACAGACCAGATTAAAAAAAAATAAAAGCCAATATTTTCTGATTAAACAGACCTTTAGCTTTAACTAAAATAGTTAGATCATTTTGACTTTAAACATATGATTCAGTTAAAATCAATAATTATTAGCTACATTTCTATTAGCAAAAACATATTATTAATTTATTGTCAGTTTCACTGTATGAAATAAAAAGAGAACATTTTTATTTATTTTTCCCATTACAAAAAGTAATTATTTTATTTTACTAATTTCAGTAATTAGTGGTGCACATATTAGACTAAACACCATCAATAATCACCTCCTATATTCATATCTTTAATATAATCTGTAATTAAAGGTTAATGTATTTGTACAGTTTATAGTAGAATTGTGTGATGGAAGTATTTTTTTCTTGCAGTATGATATTTGTCTTTATTCTGGAGGAACAACTGTAGACAAATGTTTATAAAACTGAAAACGTTACTTGGTGAATTTTGGAACATTTCAGTAAAAGTCTTCAGCTGATTTTTCTGTTAGTAATTCAAAAATATTCATCCTGATCTAATTGTGAAGTATATCTATGCATTTTACTACTAGTAATAAGATTTGGACTGCTTTTATTTCTGTTAGAACTGTAGAAGCAATAAAGTTGTAGGAAAATGAAAGTAGATTCTTTTTTCTCTCTTAGTCAATGAAGTGATTTAATTAAAATGTCTATACTCAAAATCTTTTTCTCAGCTTATTCAGAGATGAACAGTTTCATTCCTTTTACTCAGTTAGATCAGTTATTCTGGTCATGGTAATTCAGCTGGATACAATGGAGTTTATTTCTCAGATTCAAAGAGATGAGAAATATTTTGACTTACAAGAATGAATTTTGACAACAAACTAATCAAATGTGTTTGCTTTTGCTAATGCATGAGGTCCATGTAGTTTGGATCGAGACCAACACATTATGTGTGAGAGCTGGATTGTGGAATAATGGCCTTATTCAAAAAAATATTAAGGTAATAAAATGGAATTACCAAGACACTCTTAAACCTGCATTTTAGAGTATATCCTGGAAGTAAAACAACTAAGAATTCAAATGCCTGGTCTGTCATGGAGGATTCCTATATTCCTACAGTCCTAATGGTAGATCTCAGATCTCTGATCCACTCAGAGCCATTAACATAAAGATATCAGTTTAATTTTACTTTTATTCGAGAGGATTATTCAGTGGGTATCATGGGTTTGATCCATGGCTTCCTCAGTAACCAGGGTATCCAAGGAAGTAGACATTACAAAGTGTTCCACACATGTTTTCCACGTAACAGAGGAGGAGTTTTACTGCTCCTTGCCTCCTCCTTGCTGGCTGGCTTTCTTCCGGGGAGCTCAGGGAACAGGGAGAGCCTGTTGGTGTGCCTGGCCCGGGACGTGGTGAGATTGTTTCATGCTTGCTTTCCTCTCTTGAAGTTTTTAATTGCATTTTGTCTGTTTCATTTGTTTTGGTTTGGTTTTTGTTTCTTTCTATTTTCTGGTTAACTAGCCCTCTTTTCCCTTTTTCCCCTTTTTCCCTAGGGGTGGGGCCCTACATAGTTTATACACATTGCATTGTGGCTGCAAATGTTAGAAAAATATAATTTCTTCTTAATTCAGTTCAGTTTCTTTTGAGTTCGTTTCTATTCAGTTTTTTTTTTCCTCTGCCGGGAAGGCTCTAGGGGGAGGGAGGAGACAGTCCAGGGTTGGTAAAAAAACTGAGCCAAACTTGAGACAGTGGGAAACAACATATCTGTAGCTCCTCCATATCTTTTCTACACTTCAGGGCCTTTCTTCAGATTATACAATTAATCCTTCTCTGGGGACACCCCCTTGTCGCGGGGGAGAAGCTTGCGTGCCCTCATGAGGTTGAGAGCTATGCTGGCGGTGGTTTGTGC